>CM034240.1:16549625-17749625 GCA_019916065.1 Vitellaria paradoxa
ATAGTAATTTGGGCATAAATCTGCCAATTTTAAGAATTTGGACATTTGGCAAAATATTTGATTTTGCCTTCTTTTCTTCTTAGCAACAGTTAGTTTCAATACAAAACTTATCAAAATTTTTTTCCAAATACACCAAAACTTGTCAAAATTTTCTAAAAGTTGTTAAAAGTTTACGAAACACCCAAAAATTACTGAAAGTTATTAAAATTTACTACTTATTTCATCAAACATATCAAAAATTTCAAAAACTAATTTTTGTTAAAAAAATACCAAAAGTTAGTAAATTGGACTTCCAAATAGCCTAAAGGGTGAATTATAAGTAAAAGTGTGAATACATCTAAATTGTTAAATTTTAATTTAACAGTTTCTACTTATAATATCACCAAACTAACATATTTTTGTATACAGCCTCACCTTTTTGAGCTGTAGATACTATGAAAATATGCACATATTTTTTTTGTAATTTTTAAAAATTTAAAATTTTAAGAAGAAATTTTATTTTAACTACTTATTTTAAGAACCTGTTTGAAGCTTCAATTTTTTTTTTCAAAAACTCTTTAAAAAATTTCAAAAAAAACTTTAAAAGTTACAACCTTCATTATTTTCGAAAAAAGTATATCTATCATTAAAAATGTAATAAAACCAACCATTATATTGTCAAAAAGATTAAAAAAAATGTCAAATAATAATGTACTTCCCAAAATTAAAAATGATATCTATTGTACTATGTTAAAATCCATTCAAACAAATCATTTATGATCCATTTGAAAAGATTTTGAATTTTTTTGATACTTTGATCAGACCAAATCTGACACACTACAAAAAGTTTCAATAAACGGCAAAAGTTTTAAACTTTCTCTTATAAATTTCACCATGCGTTACTTTTACACAACTTTTAAAAACTTTTTGTCAAATTATACACAAATGTCTAAAAAATTGCAAAAATTATTTGACACTTCAAACACCCAAAAAATAACTCCAAATTTGAAGAATTTTGCAAAAATTTTGAGTTCCAAGTGGGTTATTAGTAAAATTGTCAACTTAACTTTGTATTATTTTATTTTACTTTATTTTTTTGGTTAGGGACTATGAGAAGCTTGCAAGTGAGTGACTCTGCCTTCGAAAGAATGAAATAGAAAAGGAATATTTTTGTCTCACATCGTTTGAATAAAAAAAGAAAGTAACATATGTAATATTCAATATTAGGTACACGCATTTTAAAGTCATGAGGACACTGGATTCTATTGGAACTCCAGGGGTATAACACACTTGAGCGCTTAAATAGAGAAAGAAAGTAACATATATGTAATTCAACATCTGCAAATTATAATATATTTTAAAGTCGTGAGACAATGAATTATGTTAGAACTACAAGGTTAAGTGTACCCCTATGAATGAACTTTAATTATTACACATTTATCGATATAATTACACCTTTCCACAGTACATTAATAATATAAAATCTTAGTTTTGTGTAGGTTTCATCCTCATTACTCAAATATGAAGTATATGTTGATTTTTATCTCAATGCAAAATGATTGGAACCACATTAAAAATGCAATGGAAGAAACTTGAAGAATGGAACAAACATGGATACATCATAATGTATTACATTAATTAATCAAGGCCATTTGTGGAGATGAACGACTTTCATTTAGATTTAATACAAGATGATCTAACTATCAGCCTGGAAGTCTTAGAAGTAGAAATTTGTATTCAGATATGAAATTGGCGTATTCAAATATTGTTGGTGACTGAAACAAGTTCTAGAGGAAATATCATATTCGAATGTAGCTCCACAGAATCCAATGATTGATTGTTTCTTAGCAACGTCTTCCATGTGATCTCAACTTCTCCATGTGATAAGAATCCTAAAATCAAGGAGGTGTAAAGCTATAATTGAGTACTTGCTAAACAGAATAGAGAAGTCTTTGAAAGAATAAAATATATATAATGTAATAACCTGAATTTTTTTTCCTTAATTAAATTATTTAAGTGTGGTAGTGATATTTATTATAGTAAAAATCTAGAAAATTGAGCATTTGAAAATTTTTGGAATGATAAAAATTAGTTGAAAATTTTTCGGATTAAATTTCACCCTATGTGGGAGTTTAATGTAGAATTTCTAAAATTTTTATCCAAACACTTCTTAGCCCAATTACTTATTTGGTTCAAACCAAGACCATTAACCCATGGGTCAACCCTTTTTTTGACTCACCTCAACTCATTTCAACTCACTTTATCACTCAATGAATTGACTCATGAATAGTTGCTATAATTATTTCCCGACAACTTCATTTCCATCTTCCATACACTCTCACCATCTTTCAAAATTATTTGACTAATTGGACAAAGAGAAGACCCACATTGATGACCTTAAAGCATCTTTTTCAAATTATTTAGCAAACAAGATTTAAAGCATTTTGTTTGAAAGCTAGCATGATTTAAAGCATTTGGTTAAATTGTCAAAAAGCTAGCATGATTGTTTAAATTTGTCAAAAAGTTAGCATGATTCCCGGATCATGCCACCTCCATACATCTTCCCCAATGCTTTTCTTAAATGATATGGTTAGATAGTCAAAAAGTAAGCATGATTCTTGGATCATGCTACCAATTGTATAGGCATGATCTTACCTTAGTTGATTTTTCTCCACTAATAATTTTCTACACTCCCTATAAATTGTGTGTCTTCAAAGAGAAGAAAATAAGAGAAATAAAAATAAATTATTCATTAGTGAGGCTGAAGATTTGGTGTTGCTTGGAGGAAGAAGAAAGGCTTGGAATTTTCCAATTTGGGTGGTGTTCAAAGCTAACTCATTTTTCCTTCTCAGACTTGGTCATTAATATCTTCATTGAGGTAGATGAATCTCCTAAAATATATTTGATGCATTTTCTGGTTTGAAGTATGAAACTTGATTGTATAAAAAAATACCCGTATATTGGGGGTAGGGAAGCCAAAATTTTGACTGAAGTAATTAGTATGCTGACAGCTCTCTATTTGTAACTTCTTATGTGCTTCTAACCCCTAAAACGGTGGAATTAGGCTTTGGCTAAAACATAAAAGTTGTAGCCCTTTCAGTTTTCTTTTCAACCCAAAAAGAATTGCATCAATCCGATTTGTGAGTCAAAAGTTATGCCCAAACTAGCACGTGTAAAACTGTATTTTCTGAACAAACTGAATTCAAAGCTGTTTTTGTACCTTTAGACCTTAGAATTTTAAAAAGTGTAAAACATGAAAGTTGTAGGTCTTGAAGTCTAGTTTTACAGATATAAAGTTTATAGATATTGGAGTCTTGCTCTATTTTATATGAATTTTCTTTCAAGCTGCTATTCTGCTTAGCTTTAATTGATGCTTGTTTGGATTTGTTTAGAATATTATGTTTAAAGATTTATTTAAATTTTAATTTCCTTCTGTTAGTTATTGTCATGTTAATAATTTCTATTGATATGAAATTATTTTAAACTAGATATTATGTATTATTTGACACTCTAATATTGATGATAATTGACTTAGATAATCAGTTTCATCATGGATAGTTGGATGACTTATTCAAACTAAAATGCTAGTATTTGATAAAATGCCCAAAAGAAACAATGGACTCGTTCTTTTCTCATTTGGTCTTTCTTAAATGAATTTGATTTATTTTTGGCATTGTTTTGTCAACCTAGCAAGTTATATAATTATATTTTTATGATTAAGTGAATTAAATGAAACTCATTTAATACCTTC
The DNA here is from genome assembly GCA_019916065.1 of Vitellaria paradoxa. Taxonomy (NCBI): domain Eukaryota; kingdom Viridiplantae; phylum Streptophyta; class Magnoliopsida; order Ericales; family Sapotaceae; genus Vitellaria; species Vitellaria paradoxa. The sequence continues at coordinate 16,553,356 of CM034240.1, forward strand.
CTAAACATTGGGATAATTCTGTGGACATTTGTGGATATCTTGAAGCCAAAAACCTATGATAAGGGTTTGGTTATAAATAAGATGATGATTGGAAATTTATTTAAATTATTTTTGAATAAAATAAAACTTATCAATTTTGCTAAAAATTAAATATAAGTCCAAGAGCTATTTATTATCTTCATATTCCATAAAATAATAAAATAAAAGGTAAAGGAGCAAAAACCGAGATTTGCAGCCAATGAGGTTCGAACTTGCGACTTTAAATCGCAATTAGGGTCGCCCACCCACTAAGCTACCAACCTCGGCCTAATTAATATACCATTAGAAATAATTTTATTCTTATCAAATTTGGTACGGTAAGCTTGTCAAAACAATTAACTAAAATACTAGTTTGTATTCTAATTTTTTTTTACTTGCTAATTGTTAATTTACATATAGCGCCTACCTTTGTGATAATGATATTGATGACTATGTTAAATCTTTGATTTATTGAGAATTACTATTAAAGTATGGATATAGATAAAGTGCTTAAAATATATTGCATGTGACTAAATAATCTCACTTTTGATTCATCGCCCGGGAACATTGCCGGTTGTTATTAAAAATGTCTGATTTCCATACAAGGTACCCTTGGAATGTAAAAGGGTGAGAAGAAATTAAGGCACTTCGTGCTAAAGCTGTTTTTGGCAATGGGGTGATGGGTGGGTAGAAATGGCCTTTTAGATGAAGATGGGAACATGCATTTTATTTGGGAGATGCTCCCTTCTGACCTGGCCAGTCAGGTAGCCGGTCGCGACGGCTAGGTTTTTGGTAGGTGACACCGTCGGTATGCATTGGATGCTAAGCCCGTAAAGTCACTGGTTCCCAAGGCTGGGGGTAGAGGAGGAGGATATGATTATCTTAGGAGGATTTAGATTAAACTCCTTTACAAAATTTTACTGTGACCAGCAACCTCTCTTGTTATGTATGAATGATGTGTTGGAATTATTTAATTATATTAATTCCTCTCGATTAATATTTATAAATATATATATATATATATATGTATGAAACTTGTATCGCTACGGGGTTTGATCCCGAGACCTTGAAGATCTAAATCTGAGATCCCTACCACTGCGACACAGACTTCATTGTGGTATACACATCAGTATTATTTTACATATAAGTAAAATAGTAGTTACGGTGACGATTTCATCGAACCGTTGTAAGTATAATTTACATTATTCAGTTGAGATCTATTGAATTAATTGTTGCATAAATAGTATGCCACTTAAACACATTCACTTAATACAGTGTAGTATTACAACCACTGCATATAGGCACCTAGGAGATTCTGATTACTGGGCTTTGTAGCTCACCCCTTGTGGGAATATTTTTTCAGGATATTAAGCACAGGGATACAGAAGATGAGCTGGAAAGAGATTAAATTCTCTTAAATATTCCATCAGAAGAGTTATCTATTTTTCTTCTTTCCTGCACAGAGCTGGAGGACTTTATTTTTGGTCTGTAATAATTGTTGGATGATTGTAATTATTAAGCATAGACCTAATTTGCTTTTATTTGGTATGTAATGTTAATAGCGTGATTGGGACACTTAGATGGCTCTGTAATATTTTTCTCTATCTTTATTTTGAGCCCTGTAGTTGAAATCCCATCAAATGGTTCAGTCCAATGACTTATAAATATTGTTTGGGATAAACATGGGATTTTAACTATCTTAAATTTTTCTTACGGGTCAACCCCAATCTGGAGGAAAACTCTGGGGTGTGACAGCGTGTTTTTATCATCTCATTTTTATACCTAACAATAAATTCCAGTCACCCCTAGGCATTCGGTTATGAAAATCCGTGGGCGTGACATATAAGGTACAGCTGGCATCATCAATACACTTTCCCATTAGTTTTTAGTTTTACATTTTAGAGTTTCTTATCAATTCTGTAGATAGAGAGAGAGACTTTTAGTTTCAAATTCTATATTGAATTTCAATTTTCAATTGCAATTAGTGTAATCTGATTTCAATATTCAAGTAATTTCCATTCAAATTCCATGTTTTCTTTTTAGATTTCTACCCCTGTTCTTAATTTTCTGAGTATAATCGCTTGATTTTTCTTAGGCCAAGGTAATGACAATATCCTTTCCCATGATTCTCAAGATGCCGAGCTTTATGGTTACATTTTGTGTTCTTCAATTGCCAATTCAATTGTATTTGAAATACTTTAGAAATCATTGATTCAAGGCTCAATTAGCATTGATTTGCATATCTATCGATAAACTCATAGGTGTTGCTTAATTTAGAACCCTCATGACAATCTTGTATGTGGGTTGCTAAACCTAGAATCCTATTGTTTTTAAGATATTCTATGCACTTAAAGTGTAATAACCTAGATTTTTTTATTTAATTTAATTTGTAAATTATTACTTGATAAATTTAAAATTTAGTTGCTATTTAAATTTAATATTTGAAATTTTTGATCTTTTTGAATTGTATTTAAAAAAAGATTTGATTTTTGGTTATATTTGAAAAGGTTTTTAAAATTTTAGGGAAAATGGTGTAATTTTCCTAAACTTACAGGGAATAGGAAATTAATTAGTTGGTTAGGATTAAATTTCTACTACTATATATATATAATGTTGTATTTATTTTGTAAAAAATAAAACCCTAAAAAAAGATAGAAGAGGAGAGAAAGAAGAAGTAGAAAAATAGCGATTACGCTGTAATTTATTTGGTGAACTGGTGGCTTGATTTTTACCTTCCGTTGCAGAGATTTTTCCTTCGTTGCCGAATTAATAAGGTAAAGGGCCGAACCTCTAAAATTTTGTGCTTATATATATGTATATATATATATATATACGTGCATAGTTATATATATATAATAAAGTAATCTGGCCGAATTGAAGTTGGACATTTGAAAAACAATCTGTGCTGAATTGGTGGTGAATGGACTGTTTTGACTATGACTTGCTGTAAATCATTAGTTAAAAGTTTGTTTTATATATATATATATATATATATGTACGAACCCGCCATTAAACGTCCACTACACGTTGTAGACCTTGTAATTTTTCTTTTTTGTTTTTTTCTATTTGTCTTATATGAAAGGATCATAGCCATAATATTTGTAAACCCTTCACTTTGGACATAGTTTTAAATCTGCAATTGACGGGCCTCGGGTAGATGGACGTTTGGTTGATGAATTGGCATTAAATTCATGATATATGTTTGATAATTGTTTGTTTTATTTTATTTTAATGTTATTTGTTTAAAACCCGTAGATGTGAAACATGAAACATGTCTAATACAGTGTGGTTATCTGCAAGATTGTTTGTTTAATAGGATCAAAGTTTGTGTTATTTATATGTTAGTGTGTTAATGATTAATAAGGTCTAAAACGTAAATTTAAGGAAAATTTATTTAATGTCTGTTTAAAATGAAAGTGGATGCGTTTTGTTTGGATTTAGGTTACTGAAAATATCAGGTATATGTACCCAAAGGTTGAAAGTCCCGAAACTCGCACGGGGTTGGTTATCAATTCCAGTAGACTAGTAACCTACAAACGAGTAGATACCTAAGGGTGGCATGTTACAATCCTAAGGCTTTAGCTTAAGAAGCAGACATCGAAGGATGGTGTATATTGGTTGGGTCCTGTTTCTACGGGACAACCAAGCAGACATTAGAGAATGATGTATATTAGTTGGGTCTTATTTCTACGAGACAAGCAAACAGTAGTACCTTGAAATCAAATTGATTTTATTTGATGTGTTATGTAGTGCTAAAACACGATTAATGGTAATGAAAGTAGATAAATAAATAAATTTAAATTCTTATTTAAAATTGTAATTTGTGCATAATTGTTTCACATAGTAGCATGCTAGGACATACTGTATTTATATTATTATTATTATTAGGGTTCCTAGCACACGTGGTATTAGTGCTAAACCCTTACAACTTGTGATGCATGTAATAAATTTGAGTAACGTGCTAGACCTTCCAAGCATAAGAATTAAAGTTTTATTATTATTTTATGTAATTATTTTTAGACTCTAGGAAATTATTTTTGAGTTGATTGTGACAAACCTCTGTTTTGAGGTGAATGTTAATTATTATTGTTTTTTTTTTAGAGTTTAGTTTTGGAGCTTTGTTGCCTAATGGATTTAAACTGTGGCATTTATTTAAATTTAAAGTTTAATTTTATTTATTTTTATATTCATTGCTCCATAGTGTGTGCTTATGGTTTTGATGTGGAGCAGGAAAAGTTATTTAATTTTGTATTATTGTTCTTTTGTTCACATACTCGAGTTGTGAAACTCGGAGCGTGACATAAAGTGTTTGATCCATGATTTGTTTCAATTGAATTTAATTTTGTCAAAATCAGTTCAAGTTGTGTTAGTGAATTATAAACTCTTAGCATTTTGAGACTGATTTAGAAAGGCGTTGAATTGTCTTGTCTAACTTTTAATCTTAGATTTTGATTAAATTCAACTTTCATTTCCACAAACATTATCAAACCAGATTTTAATTTCTATTTTAAATTCATGTGAGTCATGCTTTCGTCACTTTAATCCATTAGAATTAACAATTACTTTCCCTTTAGATCCCTATGAAAATCGACTTGGTATTCACCGGTTTATTGTGTTTCAACCACACTTTACACTTGGGAAAGTTTGTCTCAATTTTTTCTAATCAAAACACTTAAATCAAAATTCAAAATTAATAATGAGATAATTGAGCAACACGACCACCCTAAGAAGTACTCACCATGAGCCATGAGGGCGCTTACCCCTACATAATATTTGTCATGAGCCGCAAGGGTACTGAGTTCCACATGACACAAGTACAATACATTTTAAAACCGTAAGGCACTGGATTCCATTGGAATTTTAGGGGGCTAAAGTGTACTCCCAAGTACTTGCCATGTGAGTACTAGATTTTATTGGAATTCTGGGGTTAAACGTACTTGAGTAAGAGCAGTACCCTTAAAAATATTTGTCCTGCACCAAATTAAGGCCAAAGTAGAAAACATTATATTGTGAAAATGTGAGTTGTTACATTATTTATCTTACATATATATACTCTTAAAACTATTAAAAATTATTTCTAATCCAAATTATCAAAAACATAAAAGATTAGGTAACCTTTAATGTATTTTAAAGCTATTGTAAAGCTATTGTTATGATTATTTAAGACTAGACTAGATCTGTTAGGATAAACAATTAAAAATGACTAGTAATAATAATGAGGGCAAGCCTATTTACACTCCCTAAAAAATCTCTTACACTTTACTTTGCTTTTTGATTAATTAAAAATACACAATTGCTCATTTATTTTTCACATACATTTTGCATACTTATAATGCCATAAAAGTTCTTCTATAAAAACTTAGTCAAAGATATAATTATAATATCATAAATAACTTTATTTATATTATTGAAATTATTTTTTTTATATATTTTGATAATTTTTATTTTATAGTACTTAACTAATTTTTCTTAGATATTTTGACAAGCAAGCGGCAATTATAATCTAATTTTCTTTTTAAAATTCACTTATACATATGAATTACGTAATTATGTTTAAAATTTCTAATTTTAGATTTTTTTAAAACAATATTTGTTATTATAAAAAATCAAATTAAGTTTCAAAAGCAAGTTATTTATGCTTTGTTTGATAAATCTATTTGTATAATAAAAAGTTAATTTTTTTAATTGATTGATTTTCCTAGTTAGATTTTTTTGATAGCTCTATCTTTTTTCCGTAGATGAATGGTGAGGAAAAAAAAAAAGAATAATTACCTTTTTACCTTCTATACTTAAGGTGAAAATCAATTTCACTTGCTAAATTTAAAAAATATATCTTTACATCCCTTATAATTTGGACTAAAGTGAAATTCTAAACGGCATTAAATTTTTAAGTAAAAAAATAAAAAATACCCATTTAAAATCAAATAGAATCAGGGGGTATAAGTGTAGTTAATATAAACTATAAGGGGTATACATGCAATTTCTAAACTTACTTAAAGTAGAAATCATTATGTTTCACGATTTTTTTTAACTGTAACGACCTGCATCCATATAGTACAATATTGTCTGCTTTAGGCTTGGTAAGCTACTTCCCAGGAGGTCACCCATCCTAGTACTGCCCCCATTGGAGCACGCTTAACCCTGGAGTTCCCACTGAATCTAGTGCTCTCACGGCTTTAAAACCCGTTATTCTTATATGGATATTGAATATTACATATATGTCACTTTCTTCCATGACCCAGGCAATGTGGGATGGGAGACATTACTTTTCTATTTTATCTCCAGCTTCACTCTCCCGCAGGCAGGGTCCCTCACGGGCAGGTACCACACGGGTAGGTCCCTCACAGTATCTCACAATCCTCCCCCTTACAGGGCACGCGTCCCTGCGTGGCCTCCTACTTTACTCTCCCGCAGGCAGAGTCCCTCACAGGTAGGTCCCCTATACGCGGGGCCCCCACACGCGTGATCCCACACTTTCGGTTGGGCATTGGCTCTGACACCATTTGTAACAACTTGTATCCATATAATACAATATTGTTCGCTTTGGGCTTAGTAAGTTGCTTCCCAGAAGGTCATCAATCCCATTGAATCTAGTGCCCTCACGGCTTTAAAATGCGTTGTTCTTATATAGATATTGAATATTACATTTATTCCACTTCTTTCCATAACCCAAGCGATGTGGGATGGGAGGCATTGCTTCTCTGCTTTATCTCCGGCTTCACTCTCTAGCAGGCAGAGTCCCTTACGGGTAAGTCCCTCAGAGTCCCTTACAGGACACACGTCCTCGTGTGGCCTCCTGCTTCACTCTTTCGTAGGCAGAGTCCCTCACAGGCAAGTCCCCTACACGCGGGGCCCCGACACGCATGATCCTACACTTTTGGCTTGGCATTAGCTCTGATACCATTTATAACAACTTGTATCTATATAGTACAATATTGTCCGCTTTGAGCTTGGTAAGCTATTTCTCAGGAGGTCACCCATCCCAGTACTGACCTATTGGAGCATACTTAACCCTGGAGTTTCCACTAAATCCAGTACCCTCACGGCTTTAAAATGTGTTGTTCTATATTGATATCGAATATTACATATATGCTACTTCCTTCCACGACCCAGGCGATATGGGATGAAAGGCAATGCTTCTCTGTTTCACCTTCGGTTTCACTCTCTCACAGGCAGAGTCGCTTATATGCAGGTCCCCCCACATACGAGCCCCCACACGCGTGATCCCATATTTTCAGTTGGGCATTGGCTCTGATACTATTTGTAACGACCCGCATTCATATAGTACAATATTGTCAGTTTTGGGTTTGGTAAGCTGCTTCTCAAGAGATCACCCATCCCAGTACTGCCCCCACCAGAGCACGCTTAATCCTGGAGTTCTCACTGAATCTAATACCATCGCGGCTTTAAAACGCGTTGTTCTATATTGATATCAAATATTATATATATGCCACTTCCTTTCACGACCTATGCGATGAGGGATGAAAGGCATTATTTCTCTGTTTCACCTTCGACTTCACTTTCCCATAGGCAAAGTCCCTCACGGGCACACAGTCCCTCACATTAATGTTTTCACTTTAATGCAAACTATAAGGGATAAAAGATAAGTTTTTAAAATTTAAGGGGTGTAAAGTGATTTTCACCTTAAATATACGAGATAAAGAGGCAATTACTACAAAAAAAAGAATCTATGGTTTTACTTTGAATTTAGGATTGGTGAGAAAAGTTACTAGGGGTAAAGGACAATTAGAAATTTAAATTTACAAGTGGTTTTATTTTTATATTTGCAGGTTTTATTTAAGAAAAGAATATTTTTAAAGAATAAAATAAATTTTATTTTCATTTGTATTTTTAGAAATCACATAAAAATTAATTTTAATTTATTTTATAACTTAATCAACCAAGAAAATTACTTATTTTATTTTTTACGAATTTTCATAAATTATTTATTTTAGCATTTGTCACACTAACAATTTATTTTATTACCTTATTTTTAAAATATATTACTAGATTATGAAAATTGAAAGAATCGTATAAAGCCTTACTAAATGACTAGAGGATAGTGAGAGGAGTTAAAATGATAAAAGTATATAAATAAAGGATGAAAGAAATTATTTTTTTATTTGATTTAAATATGAAATATAATAAAATAAGATAAAATTTATTTTTATATGATTGTTAAAAATATAAATTTAAATAAATATCATTTTAGTATTTAGAAATAATTTTTATATTCTCTTTTAGGCATACGAGCGTTGTTTAAATTTAAAAATATTTTTTTTATGAAAGGCAATTTTGTCATTTCAAATTAGGCACAAGAATAGCTAGTTAAAAAAAGATGGTTTTATAATTTTATTCAATGAAAAAGTAAAGAGGAGTGTAAAATGCTATTTATGATGTGTAAATGGGCTTATCCTAATAATAAAAGATTTTAATTTGTATGTAGGAGAAAATAAAAAAAGAAGCATTTGAATATCAAATTCACATTGTCGAAAAAGAACCAAGTAGCATAGTTACAACTTTAAATTTTTTGCAAGATATATAGTGTAGTTAAGCTTATATGTATTATAATATAAATCTATCGGCAAATATAAAAACTTTATTTGAACAAGTAATCAACAAAAATTATTCAAGTGAAATGAAAAAATCTTAACCTTATACATACAAAAAAAAAAAAAAAAAAAGAAAAAACTTTGATAAAATTTTAATAACAACATAAACTATCAAAGAAAAAAAAATTTTTCCACGTTAAAACCCAAACCTTACCACCATGCAACTTATTGGAAAAGACAATTTTTTTACCCATAGCAACAGCAGAATCAAAAGTAATCATAGGCTCAAGAACTCCCATGAATGAAAAACTGAATTTCATCACCAAAAGCTTTAGATGAGCTATGGTTTTCGTCCATAGCAAGAAATTCATTATTAGTGCTTTGATTTCCTACCTCTCTAGTGACCGCACCGGTGGAAATTTTACCTTCTTTTTTCTTTTCATTGCTTTTAGACTAATTTTGAGACAAACTCTCAGTCCTGGATCAAAACCAAGAGTATCTGAGCCCTTACCAGTATCATTATCAGCCTAAACATCAAAATTAATAGAAGACGACAAGGTTTTCAAAGAATACTTAACTGGAACCACAGCCGTGCCCATAGAACAAGTCGCAATATTTCCATTTTTGGAGAAATCTATTTCCAACACATCACTTCCTTCAAACAGAAAAAAAAATAATAATAACAACAATAATTATTTTGAGTAAAATGTAGTTCACTTTGTATGCATAACTGTGATTTTTTTTTTTTTTTAATTTTGGAATTGTTGCTAGAGAAATAAAAGTATATTCATTCAACCAACTCAATATATATATATAATTTTGATTAAATAAAAGGACTTAGATTAATGAAAAGGACTTTCCATTCTAGATATATGTGGCAGACGACAGACAAACCAGCCAACAAGCAAAACACATTAATAGATATAAACTAAATCCAAACACAAAGACCAAAGCCCTCAACGGTGAACTGCAAAGGGAGCTAGTTAATCGACGGTAATCCGATCCATGATATCCCCAACCACCTCCTTGGACTCCTGCAGCAATTTGATACTCTTGGTAAGCCTCTCCCTTTTCATCGAAACAGAGGGGGATTCTTCCAACATCCTTTGAAGCCCACCGCCTTGAGAACCCACCAGCTCGTTCACTATCTCTATCTCCATGTCCCTCGTAACCAGATTCTGCACAGTAAGCATCAAGTGCAGAGCCATTGAATCAACAAACCTCCTCAGAACTACCTTCCAGTAAGCAGTAATTCTCATTTTCATATCAAATGCCTGCTCTCTAGCATTTGAATAATTCCGAAGATGTCCCACTTCAATATCCCCAAACCCTTCAATCTTTAACTTGGTGCCCTTGTAATAGTCATTCATAACCTCCGTGAACTCATTCTGATAGCTCATAAGCCTACTCCATTCCGACATGTACTCTGGACTGGAGGTATAATCCGTGATCTTCTCCATCTCAGTGATCTCCATGACCTGATCGAACGATTTCTGCTTCATCTTGGTAATCAGATTCTGGGCCGCCCTTCTGGTAGAATTTTGGAGTTGTGGGTAGCTTTCGGAATGATGCATCAACACAGCCACAACAACATCTTCAATATAGTCCCACACTTTGGCCATAAAATCCACTGGCATTCCAGAAATCCCCTTAACTTTCCTCTGCAAGATTGTCAAGAAGGCAGATCGGGGAAGGAAATTAGGCAGCATAACTCCCTTGGACTCATCCAAGACCTTGATCTCCTCCATCAGAAAGTCGTCCGTGAAGTTATATTCAGAACTTTTCTGAAGATCGGCCGAGAACTGGTTCAGCATCTCAGCCAACCGAGCAGTGCAATGCATGCTCTTCTTATCAGGGTACTCATCAAACTCACCTCTCAATAGCAATTTCCTCAGGGACTCCTTGGAAAGACCAACAATGCGCATGAACGCTGTCATTGCCTCGGCCACCGATGAAGGGACCTGCGGCATTCTGTTCAGTTCAGAAATGTTTTCTTGCAACTTCTCGTTTATCTTCCTAACAATATCCGGCAAGCATCTTGATATAATAGTTGCTTGTATTTGCACCAGTTTCTGGGCAAGAACTGGCACACCAACCATGGACTTGTCAATTTTGGAGAGGAGAGGATGAGACTCAAAGAGCCTTGCTTCTTCGCTCCGAGCTTCCTCATAGGACTCCTCCCCAATTCGATTCCTAACACAGACATAACCGAGTCCTATGTTGACATCATCGGCGGTGACCTTCTCGAGAAGACCTTCAGGAGCTTTATCAACTTTGGTCACCACAGCCAGAGTCCTCTGCCCAGATTTGTCCACGCGCTGTGACATCCTTATAGATTCACAGGTGGGAAAATCAACGGTAGCAGACAAAACATTAAGGATTATACTCTCGTCTGGCTTTATATACTCTAATATCATCGCCGCTATTTGCTCATAGATGTCTTCGGGCTGTCCATGAACAGGGACTCTGGTGATTCCGGGGAGATCCACCATTGTAAGGTCTGGAACGCCTGCCTTCTTGACAATCAGAGTCAATGGGGTGTTGGAGATTCCCTTCGCGGAGCCGGCAATTTCAACGGTGGCCATGCTAATTGCGTCTGCAATGTGGGTTTCGTCGGTGGAGACGATTTTTCCGAGGAACTCCAAGTGAAGCTCCGGTTGAGGATCGGAGTGGTCCTGGAGCCTCATTATGAGGGGGACTCTAGTGCAAATGCCCTGGCCCCGAGGGAGGCTGATTCCGGCGAGTGATTCGAGCACGCTTGACTTTCCGGCGGATTGGTCCCCAACTACTACAATGGTTGGGAGCTGAATGCCTTCTTGGGCAATCTTGAGATGTCGGAGCCTGTCCACCGCATCGAGGAGTGGACGTATTCGCTCATTGAACGAAAACATCAGTGGCTCTTTCAGTACTAGTGAAAGAGGCAATGCTTCTTCAACAATGGCCACATTAAGTGACTCTTGTTCGAGGACTCTGTAGTTTTCCACATTGCCATTGGAACTCATTTTGTCACGGACAGAGAGAGAGAGAGAGATGGCTGATGTGAGTGAGAGTGTGACAGGGAGAGAGATGACTGATGAGAGCGAGAGTGTGAGAGAGAGAGAAATGGCTGGATGAATGGATGGTCCATGAAGATGGGAATTCAATATTTATAGAAACTTTTTTTGTTCCGAAGAATGCAGTGGAAAACGCGCTGTCTTGGACTCTTGGGCACGAAGGAAGAGTTATTTCCTTCGAAAGGGGAGCGTGGAAGAGTTATTTTCTTGGAAAGGGGAGAGTGACGTTACTTTTTGTTACATCAGCCATGAGATTAATCGAGGGCATTGAATTTTAAAGTGTGTTTGGTTAGATAAAATTAATTAAAATTTATTAATTTTTATTAATTTTTTAGTATTTTTAATTAAATTTTATTATATATTACTTTTATATCAAATTTTTATAATAAATTTTTATTATTTTTTGGCCAACTAAATTTAATTATTCAAATACATCTATACTATTTTAATTCAAAATAAATATAAATACATTTAAACTGTTTAATTTAAAATTAACAATTATAATGGTAAGTCACGGGACTAACAGTGCTCCTAATCCATATTCTTGTTTGTACTATTACTTTAACCCGGAATTCATTTTATTTTTTGTACTATATATTACTTTAAGTGCAATTATAAAAGTCTAAAAAATTTATTTTCACTTTTTTGAAAGTTGGATACTTTAAATGTAATTGCAAAAGACTAAAACAATTTTTAATGTAATAAGACGATAATTACTCATCATGCTTGTACATGTTAATCCTTTAATTTTAAGAAATTTTATGCCTAGTTATCTTTTATTATTGTAATTTCATATTTAAATATTTTATCAAATTTATTTTTGAAACTATTCAAATGCAATTAATACTACCTTGTATGAAGTGGGTGAAATTTAACTTTAGTTCATAGTATATTTTATGTGATAGTATAAGTTATATATATATATATATATATTTTTTTTTTTCTATGTGAATGGTTGGGTCACTTAATTAAGTGACTGCTCGTGGCTTTCCATAGGTCACCAATTCGGTAGTATTTTGAAGATCAAATTTTATTAAAAATTATAAAAAGTGGTTATTTTTTTAAAAATTTTTTTCAATGAAAAACTATTTTTTTTTAATTTTATTTTGATCCAAACACCACCTAATCACTAGAAAATTTATTCTCTTAAAGAGTTTCTTAGACTTTGCCTGGGTTGGGCCACACTTACCGGACATAAGAAGGACACTAATCACCGTGGACATAAGCTAACGTACGCATCCTTAACGGGGGTGTCAATGTATATAGATATATATATATATTCCTAAAGCAAATATTTCTCATTCCCCAAAAAAAAAAAAAAAAAAAAAAAGAAAATATTGATGGTGGGACTCACCCATCAAGCAAGAACAAAAGTCGACCTTAGTGATCCAACTATGCTCAGTGAAAGGGTTATCTTTCAATGATTAAAAATTACTTTAGAGATAACAGATTGATTTTTTTTTTTTTTAAGATTTTATATCAACGGCAAAGTTTGATACTTTAATGTCGACTCTTCGTCACATGGGGAGCCTATTAAAGTGGTACGTGAGTTGGGTTTAAAATATCATGAGACAATTTGGCCTATATCTAGTGTGAGTGTTAAAATATTGAGAGAACTTTTTCTTAATGCGAGAAGAATTGTTTAGGTTCACTTGACTAATGCACCGTTTGCAAATTCAATTTTTAATGAAAAATTACTCAATTTTACTTCTTGGATGTTTGGTAAAATATTAATTTTTTTCACTTTTGTACTCAATTATAACAATTTGCTCAGTTAAAAAGTTACTAAAAGTTGCTAAACATTTGCCAAAAGTTATGAAAAATTGCCAAAACTTTTATTAAACACAAAAAATTTACTAAAAATTGTTACTTGTTTAACCAAACGCACCAAGAATTTTTGATAAAAAATACAAAAAATTAATAAAGTTTGGATTTTCAAATGATACTTAATATAGAAGCTATTGATTTAAGTTAATTGGGGGTTGCTGATTTATCAAATTAAAAATTAAAAAATTAACTTTTGTCAAAATTTTCTAATTTTTTCATCAAATACAAAACTTATTTTTATCAACTTTCTTTAACTTTTATTAATTTTCTCTAACTTTTACTAATTTTTTTAATTTCTACCAATTCTTATAAATTTTTACCAAATATTAAATACTCAAAAGATTAGTTTTTTTTTTTTTTTTGATGTTATTCAACTCCACATAATTTCAAGCATCAAGGCTACCAAGTTGGCCTCGTTTGGAAAAAAATAAAAATAAAAATTAGTTTTTTTGTGTTTGAAAAATTAATTTTTATGTGTTTGAAAAATTAATTTTTATGTGTTTGAAAAAGAAAAAAAATCGTGATTTAAAAAAATCTAAAAGGTAAAACATTATTTTAATAAATTAAAAAATTAAAAAACCAAAAATACCAAAACTTTTATTTTTTTATCTTTTTTTATGTATATATTTTTTTATTTTTAAGGTTACCCAAAGGTGCCGGAAAGGTTCCTGCCACTGCTTCAGAAAACTTAAGTTAGAAGTAGCCATCGGTTTCCAAAAGGCTAACCCAACGCTTAGTTGGATGGAAAGTAGAAAAGAAGGTTGGAGGAAAGGGAATAATGTCTAATTTTATTACTTAGTTGGAGAGAAAGATGGGGTGGAAAAATGAGGGTGTAATTTATATATATTTTTATTCTTCTTAATTTGGGAGAAAGAGAGAGGGGAAAAGGAAAGAAGAGGAGAGAGAAGAGAGTAAAGATGCGATAAAAAATTTAAAAGTGAGAGCTTGTTTTTTAAAATAATTTTTAATTTAAAAAATAAATTATAATAGAATAGATTTATTTCTACTTCATGAATGAATTCTTACATTATACTTTTTTTTATTAAATAAAATTACACAATCATACTATTCTTATAAAAAAATACTTATGACATTAGAATTCTCCTAATATATCTTATTAAAAGAATTAGAATAGTTATATAATTTTATTTAATAAAAATATATACATATACATATACATATATATATATATATATTTTTTTTCTTTTTACTTTTTTTTTATTTTTTTACTCCACGGAATACGCTTCCTTCCTTTCACTTTTATTTCCTTTCTTGTTCCTTTTTCCTACTTTTTCTTCTTCCTAGACTACCTACGTCACAAACACACGTTAAGTTAAAAAGAAGTCGGTGCTTTTTGCATTCGTCTAGTCAATATTCCATTTTTGCAATTATTTTTTTTATTTTATATGATTTTTTAATAAAAATATATTTATCTTATTTGATTACTTTTAAGTATATGATTTATATTTATCAAAAAAATTATAAAATATCTTTTCAAATAGAAAAAGTACATAAAAAATTAACTTTTTAAAAAAAAAAATTTCATCAGTATGAATTTTTATTTTCCTTTTTACAAGTTTTTTTAATTTAAATATTTTGTTTGAAAGTTAACAAACAAAACAAAATTAAATTTTAATCAAAAAATTCATATTAAAAAAATTGACTAATAGAATACCTTTTGTTAGTTTGCATTCATTATTTTTTTAAGTTAAGTAAGTGGACAAATTTATCCTCCTATATCATATTTACCATATTTTCTATTTATTATTAGCGTGATCAAATTTGGTATTTCTCTTAAATCAATTCAATTTAATTCTTAAATTCAAAATGTATTTCGAATATAAAATTTTATTTACCAAATCAAATTAAATCAATTTTTTATTTCAAAATCAAAGCAATTCTAAGAGAGAAATATTTTCAAACAGAGTGTAAGCTCTGTTTTGGAACTCTGAATTTTTTTAAAAATTCTAAAAAAACACTCCAAAATTTTCTAGCTTCATTCCGGTTAAATTTTACCACTTGTTAATTTTTACACCAATTTTCTTTTTTTTTTTTATGAACTTTTTCAAAACTCCAACGACACTTATTGAATTCCCATTTTCATGGACCATTGTGTGTGTGTGTGTGTGTGTGTGTGAGAGAGAGAGAGAGAGAGAGAGATAAAATGAGTTCCCATAACAATGTGGAAAACTACTCACAATGAGTTCGCTTGGCAATGTGGAAACTACTCCATTGACTTTGAACAAGAGTCTACCAAAATGGGAATCTCTTTCTCTCTCTGCATCCGTGTGTATGAGACAAAATGAGTACCCATGGCAATTATGTGGAAAACTACTCCACTGTCCTTGAACAAAATGAGTTCCCATGGCAATGCGGATGCCTACATTGGCTTACGTCCATGGGAAATAATGTTCTTCTTGAGTTCATATCCGTTTAGAGATTTAAATTTTTTAAAAAATTTTAAAAATTTAAAAAGTTTTAAAAATTTAAAAAGTTCAAATTTTTTTCAATTAAATTTTGTTATATATTATTTTCACGTCATTTTAATATTAACTTTTATTTTATTTTTTTAAACTTTTTTCAGAAATACAAACACAAGTCTTTGCGTGGGTTGCCTACTTTCGCCTGAGAAGAACATCAGTTCCTGTGGGCGTAAGTTTTTATTTTTTATGTTTATTTTTTGTTAAGCGGTGGACGTAAGCTAACATAGACATCCTTAACTGGAATGTCAATTATGATATTAATCCTAAGGCACGCATTGGGTGTAACACTTGAACTATTTACTTAACCCCTCCCCCCCCCCCAAAAAAAAACTTAAACTATTTCTCATTCCCAATTATATATATATATATATATAGAGGTTGTTTGGAGTTACAAATATATATATATAGAGGTTGTTTGGAGTTACAAAAGTTAAGATAAAATATAGTTACGATTATTTTTTGGTATTGGAGTGTAAATCATAAATCAAAAAAAATAGTGTTGAATAGTCCCGCTTAAACGGATTTTTATCCATTTAAATAAATTCGGACAGACACTTTTTGATTTTTTGTGTTAGAATTTTTTGAGATTTGTAAAAATTTTATTTGAATTGATAGAAATTTGTTGGGATTCATAAAGATATATTAATTTATAGAGATGTATAGATATTCGTGTAGTGTCAGGTAGAAAAAAATTTTTGTAGAAATTTATAGAAAATTTTAGAATTTTTGACTTTTTTCATAGCTCCAAAAATGCTCATATATATTATTGGTGGGACTCACATATTTAGGTTCATTTGGCTAAGATACTTTTTGACTTTTTGTATCAGAACATTTTGAAATTTGTAAAAATATTATTAAGATTTTTAAAAATTTTATTTGAATTGATAGAGATTTATTAGGATTCATAGAGATGTATAGATACTTATATAGCTTGATGTAGAAAAACTTTTATACAAAATTTTAGAATTTTTGACTTTTTTCAGAGCTCCAAAAAGGCTCATATATATATTGTTGGTGGGACTCACATATTTAGGTTCATTTGGTTAAGTTAAAGTTTGAGAAGAAGAAGAAGGAAAAAAAATTAAGAATTTTTTTTTTTTTTTTTTAGTTGCTTACTAAAAAGTTATTTTTTTTTAATTGGGGAGAAAAAATTAATTTGTTTTTTAAACTAACCGTGCATATTGTCTAATTTGAAAATTGTTGCTAAAGAAATAGAAATATATTCATTCTACCAACTAAATATATAATATATCGATTAAGTAAAAGAACTCAGATTTTAAATAAAAGGACTTTCCATTCTAGATATGTAGCAAACAACCGACAAACCAGTCAACATGCAAAGCACATTAATACATTTCATAAACACAAAAGTCCTCAACTGTAGCAATTTGATACCCTTGCTAAGCCTCTCGCGCTTTATAGAGATTTACGTAGATTTATAAAGATTTAGAGTGCTTTAAACATTTTCACTATATAAATTATTTATATATATTAATTTTTTTTTTCTATTTATAAGTGACTCGGATGATTTCCTGTGGATCGTTGGGCCACTTATTTCTAATCAAGTGACTGCTCATGGCTTTCAATATATAAGAGGTCACAAATTCACACCCTGTCACTAGAAATTTTATTCTCTTGGCTGAATTTCTTAGTCTTTGCGTGGGTTGGCCTACTTCTACTGTACGTAACACGAACATCGATCTCTGGCTGAATTTCTTAGTCTTTGCGCGGGTTGGCCTACCTCTACTGTACATATGAAGAACGTTATTCACTTTGGACTTAAGTTAGTGCATACTTACCTATAGGTACGTTTGGAGTCACAAAAAATTTAATAAAATTTAATAAAAGTTATGATTTCGTAATTCGTATAATGAAACAAAAAAATATAATAATTTTTACATATTTTTAATATTTTTGAATAAAATTTAGAGTTTTGAACTGATAAATATATTCCTAAGGCACACACATTAGGGTGAAACTTAAAATATTTCTCAATCCAAAAAAAAAAAAAAAAAACAAAATGTTGTTGGTGGGATTCACATATATGTTCATTTGACTAATACAGAAGTAGTTGATTAAAGTTAAGTTAGGGTGTTTTGTTTACTAAATTTTTATTAAAAAATAAATTTTTAATTTTTTTTAATTTTTTTCTAAATACTGAACTAACTTTTATTGATTTTCTTCAACTTTTATTAATTTTTTTTAATTGTTATCAATTTTGACCAAACACTCAATACTCAAAAAATAATAACACGTATTAACTTGATGAGCCAAGTTGGAAAAACTGTCCAATTAGTTTTGAGGTTTATTAGAGCCAAAAAAAAAAAAAAGAAAGAAAAAAAGTAAAAAAAAAAAAAAAAAAAAACGAAAAAACAAAAAGGTGCCCAACGTTGCTGACTTGGGTGTTTTGGTAAATGTAAAAATGTTGTTACTTTTGTTGAGCTGGTAAGTTGCCAAAATGCCTGATTTCTTAACCCGAATACCAATACATATCCCTAATGAAAAATATTTCACATTCCGAAAAAAAAAAAAAAGAAAAAAAAATATATTGTCGGTGGGATTCACCTATTTAGGTTCATTTGACTACTACAGAAGTAGTTTGATTTAAGTTCACTGGGTGTTTGGTTTATCAACATAAAAAAATTAAAAAATTTACTTCTATTACTTTTTTAATTTTTTTTACCAAATATAAACTTAATTTTTATCAACTTTATTAAACTTTTATTAAATTTTTCAAATTTTTGCCAATTTTCACCAATTTTCTTTAACTTTTATTAAAGTTATTAAAATTTTTATCAAATACACAACAAGTTGTCAAAAGTCATTAAAAGTTATCAAAAATTTTATTAAATGTTTAAAAATTACCAAAAATTACTATTTGTTTTACCGAATGTACTAAAAATTTCAACTACCAAATTAAAAAAACAAAAACACTGAAAGTTACTAAAAATTGGAACAGCAAGCAGTCCTAAGTTTCAACTCCACAAAATTTCAAGCAGTAAGGCTACCGAGTTGCCCCCCTTGGGGAAGGAAAAAATAATAATAATAATAATTAATTTTTTATGTGTTTGAAAAATTAATTTTTATGTGTTTAAAAAAGAATAAAATAGTTTTTATTCATTTAATATATTTACTTTTTCACTTTCTAAAATATAAAATTTTATTTTAATAAATTTATAAAAAACTAAAAAAAAATAAACGACCAAAACTTCTAAAAATTTTCTGTTTATTTATTTATGAGTAAATTACATCCACCCCTTAATATTCAGGTAATTACACTTAGTATCACAACATTTAAAAATTATACTTGCCTTCTTTATTTTAAAAAATTGTTAACATTGACTCGTTCCGATAAATTCAACCGTTAAAACTTAAAAAAAAAATTAAAATAACTAAAATTTTAGGTATTTTTCCTATTTTATCTATCACCTTTTTACATTTTCTTTACAAAAAATTTCAAAACTAAGCAAAAAAAAAAAAAAGTAAAATAAAATTTTTTTTGAGCATTTTCATAAAGAAAACTGACAAGATGTGAGAAATGGAGTGATAAAATAAGAAAAATACCTAATATTTTAATTAGTTTGACATTTTATGTTAAGGTTTAATGACTAATTTTATTGGAATGATGTTTTATGTTAATATTTCAAAATAAGGGAGGCAAATATAACTTTTAAATATTATAAGTGTTAGGTATAATTACTTAAATATTAAGGAATGTAGGTGTAATTTACCATTTATTTATTTATTTATTTTTTAAGGGTTGAAAAGGTGGTGAAAATATCTTTGCCACTGCTTTCAGAAAACTTAACTTAGAAGAAACCATTGGTTTTTGTTTGGTTGGATGGAAAGTAGAAAGGGAGGAAGAATGAGAGAGAATAATGTTTCATTTTTAGAAAAGTGAAAATAAAAGAAAATAGGTGGAAAATAGGGTGGAAAAATGTCTTGCCTATACAATTTTATCCTTCAAAATTTGAAAGAAAAAAGAGAGGGAAAAAGAGGAAAAAGGAGAGGAAAAAAGAAAAAAAATGTAATAAAAACTTGAAAAGTGGAACTCACAATTTTTAAATGATTTTTAATTTAAAAATATATTATATATACATACACACATTTTTGTTCCCTCCTGTCTTTTCTCCTATTTTTCCTTCCTCCTAAGCTTCCTACTAGGTTTCCCACTACATGGTAAGTTAAAAAGAAGTCGGTGCATTCAGAAGGAATTACTTTAGTTTGCATTCCTCTGGTCAATACTCCATGTTTGCAATTATTTTTTTTATTTTATATAATTCTATTATAAAAATTTATTTATTTTATTTGATTACTTTTAAGTATATGATTTATATTTATTTAAAAAAAATTATGAACTATTTTTTTCCAAAGAGAAAAAAAAGTACATAAGAAAATTTGACTTTAAAAAAAATAAAGTATAATATTTTTTAAATAAAAATTACATGTTAATATTTTGGATTGGGCTGGGTCGAAAGAGGCCCCAACCAATATTCGCTTCCCGACCATTAAGATATGTTGGCGGGATGAGAAAATGGGCCAACCAGAGGAGTTCCTCAAACAATGGCCCAAAATGGACCTGAAAACCCAAGACTTAAATCAATAATCCACAAATGCTGCCCGAACAAATGATTCTGCCGAATATATATATATATATATATATATATGTTAATAGAATTATGTTTAAATAACCAGTAGTGTATCAGTCATTCTGAAAGTAAAAACCCATCAATATGCCCTTTAATTACAAAACCAAATTACTAACATTACATGTTCTCTTTGATTTTTTTTTAAACTTCTTTTGATAAAATAATATTTTATTTTCAAATATTAGGCTTATATATTTGGGTAAAAAGAAATGACTTCTACTTGTTTATACATTTGAGTCCGAACAAAAGGATTCCGCTATCTGAATACTCCAGCCATGCGCCCTCACGAGATGCAAGAAAGTCGGGCTTCAAGAAATCACCAGTGGGGGAAAAGAAAGTAGTAGACTTAAAAAAAGTAACAACAGCACTAACATAATACCAATGTGAAGAAGGATGATAACACCGATAACCTTTTTGAGTGTGAGAATAACCTAAAAAAATACACTTACGAGAACATGGTGAAAGCTTATCTCGATTTAGATCTAGAATATGGACGAAAGTTACACAACCAAAAATACGAGGGACAAGAGGAAAGAGAGACTTATTAAGGTAAATGAGAGAAAAGGGAGAGTGATTGGACAAAATAGGTATGGGGACGCTGTTAATAAGATAACATGCGGTGAGAACAGTATCGGCCCAAAAATGTTTAGGAACATGCATGTAAAACATCAAAGTGCGAGCAACGCCCAACAAATGACGGTGTTTGCATTCAACAATGCCATTTTGTTGGGAGGTGTGAGGACAAGTGGTTTGATGAATAATTCCCCTATCAATACGGAGATTATGAACAACGGTCTAAACATATTCTAAAGCATTATCAAAACGAAAAACTTTAATTTTCCTGTCAAATTGAGTCACAATTTCATTATAAAAATGAGAAATGATAGAAGGTAACTCAGATCGTTGTTTCATCAAAAAAAGCCATGTCATACGGGAATAAGCATCAACAAATATAACAAAATAAGAAAAACCAGTAATACTTGTAAAACGAGAAGGACCCCAAATATCTGTGTGAACAACAACAAAAGGTTCTGACTCACGACTAAGACTACGACTAGGAAAGAAACTACAGCGATGTTTGCCAAGCTGACAAGCTTCACATTCTACACTAGACACTTGACTTAAATTTGGAACAAGTCGCTTCAACCGAACTAAACATAGATAACCCAGGCGAAGATGCCACTGCAACGGAGGGACAGAGGCCTGAAGAGCAGTAGAATGTTTATGTGCTGGAGGATGATCACGATTGAGATAATATAAGCCATCATTTTGATGCTCTGAACCAATCTTCTTCTTCGTCGTGAGGTCCTGAAAAACACAAGAAATAGGAAAGAATGTTACTGAACAATTTAATAGCTTGGTTAGCTGACTAACAGAAAGTAAGTTAAAAGGAAAGTTAGGTGCATAAAGATTAGAGGGAAGTTTAAAAAATGAGGACGGATGAAAGGTCCCTTTACCAAATACAGGGCGAGAAGAACCATCAGCTAATACAATATTACGATGAATTTGGCTAAGGTCAGAGAATAAGGAAGAATTATCAGACATATTTGAGCTGGCCCCTGAATCGATGATCTAGAGGGACAAGAGGAGGCCACAAGAAACATACAAGGATTAAATAAGTTCCTGAAACTGTGTTGAACTCAGAGTAATGGTCTCCTGAGCATCTAGTGTGGTAACTCTATTATCAGGCACTAACAGTGGTATGGATGCACGATCAGAGACATGATTTGCTTGCTCGGGTTTCTCATACGTCTTCCAGTAATAAGGCTCAATGTGATTGGTCCCACCGCAAAAGTTACCCTTACGGTCACCTCTACCATTCGAGGAACATCCTCTATCTCGAGAGCCACCACGTGTATTACGTCCTCCACGAGAACCTCCACGGTTTTGTTAATGACTAACTAGTACAGAAGAATCAGTGAAAGATACTGAATGATCATGAGATGAATAATCTCCCAAGGATAATCTTTGTATATGGGCATAAGCACTAGCAGCAATAGGTAGAGTTTCATTTGCAAGAATCTGATCTTTAAATCCTCGAAGTGCAGGATTGAGACCAGACAAGAAGTTAGCAATCATAAATTCTTCCCAATATTTTTTTTGCTGTGTTAGATCCTCACTAAATGGTTGATATTGCAATAGCTGCTCCCATAAACCCTTCAAGTGACTATAATAATCAGATAATGATCTCTCGCCTTGTTTCACTGAAAACATTTGTTCATATAACTCATAAACTCAGGAGATATTACTTTTATGAGAGTATGACTCTGCAAGACAATCCCAGATCTTTTTGGAGGAATCACAAAACTCTACTGTAGTAGCAACTGAATCTTCTAAACTATGCCATAACAAGCCTATAATAATAGCATCTTTACTCATCCAAACATTATATTGGGGATCACTAGAAGTGGGTGGCTCATTTATAATATATCGCAGTTTGTCTTTTCCCCGAAGGAATGTTTTCACAGCATGTGCCCAATTTAAATAGTTTGTACCATGTATTTTCTTAGGGGTAATAGAGCGAGTGACATCATCTGCCTTGAGAAATACCAATTGGGGCATGATCTCACGTATATTTTCAGATTTCGACATATCAACAGTAAATAAATTCTTTGAAGAAACAAAATCAGTTCACTTGAAGATAAGACAAAACCTCCAATCAACATTGTTTAGTGCCGTTACCAAATCAACCAAGCAAATAACATAGCTAGAAAAGGACAAAAAAACAGCCTTATAGATCAACCAAACAAACAGCCATCAGCAGCGAAAGCAGCAAACAACAAGAACCTAATCCATCAATCTGGACGACACCAAACATCAATCGGAACAGTAGGGTGACTCGCTTACATCAGACGAGTCCCGTCGTAGTGACCGGAATGTCCGCGGAAAGACCACGTGCCGTCACGCACCAAAAAGTCTAGGCGTGTGGGCGCACACGCCTAGCAACAAGAAACAGACGGCGCGTGGGGATGCGTCGGCTAACCTCTGGCGACGATCTCACCTGATCAGTGATCGCCTTCGGCCGTTGAGTCCTTTGGTGTGATTACAACCACTCAGGAACTTGTTGACAGCGACGGACAGAAAGAGATAGCGGCGCTAGGTTTTTTTTTTAAGGAATCACGAACAATTCTGATACCAAATTAGAGAAAATGAAGAAATTAGAGAAAAGGAAAAGAACGAGAGAATTGAATGATTTCTCTCTTCTTCCATCAATTATATTTACAGTGAAGTTTTACAATCAAATAAGGAAATAGTAATCGCTATGAAATAAAAAAGAACTGAATAAGGAAACAGAATAAATCAATATCAATTCTAACACCTATGAATAAGAAAACTTAATCAATGGAGCACCATTCAAGTAGAAGCATAAATACTATAAATATTAAATGAGGAGGTAAAATTGGGGTGTCAACAGGTGAATTTTAAGGAAAAATGTGAGTGCATCTAGATTGTTAAATTTTAATTTAATAGTTTCTATTTATAATATCACCAAAATGATATATTTTTGTATATCAGCCTCACCTTTTCGAACTATAGATACTATGAAAATGTGCACATATTTTTTTAGTAATTTTTAAAAATTTAAAAATTTAAGAAGAAATTTTATTTTAACTACTTATTTTTAGAGGCTATTTGGAGCTCCAAACTTTTTCAAAAACTTTAAAAAATTCCAAAAAAAAAAAAAAAACTTTAAAAGTTACGACCTTTATTATTTTATAAAAAAAGTATATCTATCATAGAAAAGGTAATAAAACCAACAATTATGTTGTCAAAAAAATAAAAAAATGTCAAATAATAATGTACTTCCCAAAGTTAAAAACAACATCTATTGTGGTCTATCAAAATCCACTGGAACAAACCATTTACCATCCGTTTGAAAAGATTTTGAATTTTTTGATACTTTGGTCTGACTAAATCTATTCAAATGAACTAGTTACCATCCATTCAAATGAATTTTAAATTTTTTTGGCAGTATGTTCTGACACACTACGAAAAGTTTCAATGAACAACAAAAGTTTTAAATTTTCTCTAATAAATTTCACCATGTGTCACTTTTGTACAACTTTTAACAACTTTTTGTCAAATGATACACAAACATCTAAAAAAAATCAAAAATCATTTGACACTTCAAATAATTGGCATATTAAAATATGAAATTGGCATATTCAAATACTGTTGGTGAATGAAACAAGTTTTGGAGAGAATATCATATTTGAAAAAAGCTCCACAGTATTCGAATGACTGATTGTTTCTCAACAGTGTCTTCCATATGACCTCAACTTCTCCATGTGACAAGGATCCTGAAATCAAACGGGGGCAAAGCTGTAATTAAATGAGCACTTGTTGAGTAGAATAGAGAAGTCTCTGAAAGAATCAAAAGAATATATGAGGATACAGTTGACATCATGCAATACACCTTTTCATTAGTTTTTAGTTTTACATTTTAGAGTTTCTTATCAATTCTGTAGAGAGAAGGAGAGAATTTTGGTTTCAAATTCTTTTTTGAATTTCAATTTTGAATGGTAATTAGTGTAATCTGATTTTAATATTCAAGCAATTTCTATTTCAGAATTCAATGTTTTCTTTTTGAGTATGATCAGTTGAGTTTTTTTTTTTTTTTTTTTTTTTTTTTTTTTGGGCTAAGGTAAGGACAATGTCTTTTCTAATGATTATCAAGATGCTGAGCTTCATGATTGCACTTTGAGTTCTTTGATTACCAATTCAGTTTGTATTTAATAACTTTAAAAATCATTGTTTCAAGACTCAATTAGCAATGGTTTGTATATCTTATCAATAAGCTCATAAGTGTCGCTTAATTTAGAACCCTCATGACAATCTTTTATGTGGCTTGCTAGACCTAGGACTCCTATTGTTCTTAAGATATGCTATGCATATAAAGTGTTTGATCCATGAGTTTTTTCAATTGAATTTAATTTTCTCAAAATCAGTACAAGTTGAGTTGGTGAATTATAAACTCTTGGCATTTTGAAATTGATTTAGAAAGGCATTGGAATTTTCTTGCCCAACTTTTTAATCTTAGATTTTGATTAAATTCAACTTTCATTTCCAAAACCACAAACATTATCAAACCATATTTTCATTTCTATTTTAAATTCATGTGAGTCATGTTTTCACCACTTTAATCCATTAGAATCAACCGCTACTTTGCCACATAAATCCCTGTGAAAATCGACCAATTTATTGTGCTTTAACCACATCTTGTACTTAGGGAAATTTGTCTCAATTTTCTCTACTTAAAATACTTAAATCAGAATTCAAAACTAAGAGAGAGGTAATTAAGCAACACAAGCACCCTAAGAAGTACTCACCATGAACCATGAAGGCGCATACCCTTAGAAAATACTCATCATAAGCGGCGAGGGTACTGTCCACATGGCACAAAATACAACACGTTTTAAAATCGTGAGACACTAGATTCCATTGGAACTCTAGGGGTTAAGCGTACTCCTAAGTACTTGCCATGAGAACGCTAGATTTTGTTGGAACTCTAAGATTAAGCATGCCTTAATAGGAGCAGTATCTTTAAAAAATATTTGTCCTGTACCAAGTAAAAAATATTATACTATAAAAATGTGAGTCATTACATTATTTATCTTACATATATATACTCTTAAAATTATTAAAAATTATTTCTAATCCAAATGATCATAAACATAAAAGATTAGATAACCTTTAATGTATTTTAAAGCTAAGCTGTTGTAAAGTATTGTTATGATTATTTAAAACCAGATTAGACCTTCTAGGATAAATAATTAGAAATGATCAATAATAATAAGGGCAAGCCTATTTAGACTCCACAAATAACCTCTTGTACTCTACTTTATTTTTTGATTAATTGAAAATACACAATTGCTCATTTATTTTCCACATATATTTTGCATATTTATAATGCCATAAAAGTTCTTCTACAAAAACTTAATCAAAGATATAATGATAATATCATAAATACCTTTATTTTATAATATTGAAATTATTATTTTTTATATATTTTGATAATTTTTTATTTTATACAACTTAATAATTTTTCTTAGATATTTTGGCAAGAGAGCGAGCAATTACAATCTATTTTTTTTTTAAATTCATTTGTATATATGAATTATGTTATTATGATTAAAATTTTTAATTTTAGATTTTTTTAAACAATATTTGTTATTATAAAAAATCAAATTAAGTTTTAAAAGCAAGATATTTATGCTTTGTTTGATTAATCTATTTGTATAATAAAAAGTTAATCTTTTTAACTAATTGTAAAAATTCTCTGAACCAAATAATCACACACAATTAAAATAATAACAGCAAAGAATAATGAGGAAACCCTCTTACAGGGAGAAAAACCTCTATTTCAAATTTCACTATCAACGGGTTACAAGACTCTACTCAAATTCTCTACGACTCACTCGCATGAATCCTTTCATTACTCTTACTCGATTCACTAGACAAACCTTCCAAGTGGACTTTCTATCTCACATAGAAAGTAAAGAAAGAGTACAAAGAAAAATAAAAGAAAGAACGTTAAGCTCATCAAGGAAAAATTCTTTCTCTCAAAAGACTTTATATTATACCCCTACAATTCCCTCTCAATTTCACTACCCCTTATACATTAAGTTTGGGTACATATATATAGACTTACAAAATTCTATTATAATTAGGACTCAAATATATAAATAGATTTCTTAAATGAAAACAAAATTTTCATATCTTGAACCATCTCATTGGCCAGCCTGCAAGGTATACTGGAATCCATTCTGAACCAGAAATCAACATGGGTGAACCCTCAAGCATCCTGCAGGCTCCCAGCACTAATGTGCCGCAGCCGTGCGCTCCTTGCATGCTGTTTGTGATGTGTACTGGAATTTTACGCTATGTTTCCTAATCTGTGTAGTCCTCTTCTTCACTCCTGATTGGACTTGGATTGCAATATTGTGGTTATGATCTTTTAGAAACTTGCCAATTTGGAAAATCTTCAATTTAGAAAATATGTAAATCTTTTTCTCTTTTCAATTTAGAAAATATTCAAATCTGTCATATTTAATTTAAGATTTTGTATAGATTTGCCACTAAAAACCTTACAAATTGATTTCCCTAGTTAAATTTTTTTGATAGCTCTATCTTTTTTTTGTAGATGAACGGTGAGCGAAAAAAAGGATAATTATGTTTTTACCCTCTATATTTAAGGTGAAAATCATATATATCTCTTGAATTTTAAAAATATACCTTTATAGGCCTTATAATTTGGACGAAAGTGAAATTGTAAACGGCGTTAAATTTTCAAGTAAAAAGCAAAAATGCACATTAAAAATCAAATAGAATCAAGGGGTATAAATGTAGTTAATATAAACTACAAGGGGTATAAATGTAATTTTTAAACTTACTTAGAGTTGAAGGTGTTATGTTTGACAGTTTTTTTAACATTTTCACTTTAATCCAAAGTATAAGGGATAAAAAAGTAAGTTTTTAAATTCAAGGGGTGTAAGTGATTTTTACGTTAAGTATAAGGCTTAAAAAGGTAATTACTCCAAAAAAAATCAACCACTTTTTTTTAATTTAAGATTGGGGGTTAAAAGTAACTAGGGATAAAGGACAAATAGAAATTTAAATTTACAAATGGTCTTATTTTTATATTTGTAGGTTTTATTTAAGAAAGAAATATTTTGAAAGAATAAAATAAATTTTATTTTCAATTGTATTTTTAAAAATCATATAAAAATTAGTTTTAATTTATTTTATAACTTAATCAACTAAGAAAATAACTTATTTTATTTTTTTACGAATTTTTCATAAATTATTTATTTTAGTACTTATCACACGAACATTCTATTTTAAAACCTTATTTTTAAAATATATTACTAAATTATGAAAATTGAAAGGATCATATAGAACCTTACTAAATGACTTGAGAATGGTGACAAAAGTTAAAATAATAAAAGTATATAAAAAAAGGGATGAAAGAAATTAATTTTTTATTTGATTAAATTATGAAATATAATAAAATAAGACAAAATTTCTTTTTATATACTTGTTAAAAATATAAATTTAAATAAAAATTATTTTAGTCTTTAGAAATAATTTTTATATTCTCTTGTTGGCGTAAGAGCGTTGTTTAAATTTGAATTTTTTTTTATGAAAGGTAATTAATTGAGTCTTTTCAAATTAGACACGAGAATAGTTAGTCAAAAAAAGATGATTTTATAATTTTATTCAATGAAAAAGTAAAATGAAGTGTAACATGCTATTTATTGAGTGCAAATAGAATCATTCTAATAATAAAAGATTTTAATTTGTGGGTAGGAGAAAATAAATAGAGAAGCATTTGAATATCAAATTTACGTTTCTAAAAAAGAACCAAATAGTATAATTACAACTTAAAATTTTCTTTTCTAGATAGTGTGTTTAGGGTAATATGTATTATAATATAGATCTATCAGCAAATATAAAAAATTCGTTAAAATAAGTAGTCAACAAAAACTATTCAAGTGAAACATTTAGCTTTCAAATAAATAAAAATGATAAAATTTTAGTCTTATAAATAAAAAAAAATTTTGATAAAATTTTAGTAAAAACAGAAACTATTAAAGAAAAAAAATTCTCTCCCACGTGAAAACCCAAACCTTACCACCATGCAACTCATTAGAAAAGACAATTTTTTTACCCATAGCAACAGCATAGTCAAAAGGAATCATAGGCTCAAGAACTCCCATGAATAAAAAGATGAATTTCATCACCAAAAGCTTTAGGTGAGCTACGGTTTTCGTCCATACCAAGAAATTCATTATTAATGCTTTTGATTTCCTACCTCTCTAGTAACCGCATCTGAGGAAAATTTACCTTCTTCTTTCTTTTCATTGCTTTTTGATTAATTTTGAGACAAACTCTCAGTTCTGGATCAAAACCAACAGGACCCCGCGGTCTAACCTGGTGGTCAAGGTGAGTCTCTTCTGGGTTATATCCTGAAGTGTGGGGGTTCGAATCACTCTATGTGTATTACCGCGACTTAAACGGTGAGATGCCTTGAGCCGGGCCGCTCTCTCCCCGGTTTGACAAGTCGGGGTAGGTCCAAAGGGTTCTACCCGACCTAAGTTCTGGGTCATTAAAAAAAAAAAAAATCAACAGTATCTGAGCCCTTGTCAGAATCATTGTCGGCCTGGACATCAAAATTAATAGAAGGCGACAAGGTTTCAAAGAATTCCTAACAGGAACCACAGCTGTGCCCATAGAACAAGTCGCAATATTTCCATTTTTAAAGAAATCTATTTCCAACATATCACCTCCTTCAAACAGAAAATAATAATAATAATAATAATAACAATAATAATTTTAAGTCAAGTGTAGTTAACTTTGTATGCATAACTGTGCTTTTTTTTTTTTGGAATTGTTGCTGGAGAAATAAAAATATATTCATTCTACCAACTCATTTTATTGATAAATAAAAGGACTTACATTAATTAAAAGGACTTTCCATTTTAGATATACATAGCAAACGACAGACAAACCAGCCAAGAAGCAAAACACATTAATAGATAAACTAAACCCAAACACAAGGACTAAAGCCCTCAACGGTGAACTGCAAAGGGAACTAATTAATCAACGGTAATCCTATCCATGATATCCCCAACCACTTCCTTGGACTCCTGCAGCAATTTGATACTCTTGGTAAGCCTCTCCCTTCTCATCGAAACAGAGGGGGATTCTTCCAACATCCTTTGAAGCCCACCGCCTTGAGAACCCACCAGCTCATTCACTATCTCTATCTCCATGTCCCTCGTAACCAGATTCTGCACGGTAAGCATCAAGTGCAGAGCCATTGAATCAACAAACCTCCTCAGAACTACCTTCCAGTAAGCAGTGACTCTCATTTTCATATCAAATGCCTGCTCTCTATCATTTGAATAATTCCGAAGATGTCCCACTTCAATATCCCCGAACCCATCAATCTTTATCACTGAGCGCTTGCAATAGTCATTCATGACCTGAGCGAACTCATTCCGGTAACCCATAAGCCTACTCCACTCCGACATATACTCTGGACTGGAGGTATAAGCAGTAATTCTCTCCATCTCAACGATCTCCATGACCTGATCAAATGATTTCTGCTTCATCTTGGCAATAAGATTCTGGACCGCTCTTCTTGTAGACTTTTGGAGTTGCGGGTAGCTTTCAGAATGGTGCATCAACACAACCACAACAACATCTTCAATATAGTCCCACACTTTGGGCACAAAATCCACTGGCATTCCAGATATCCCCTTAACTTTCCTCTGCAAGATTGTCAAGAAGGCTGATGGAGGAAGGAAATTAGGCAGCATAATTCCCTTGGACTCATCCAAGACCTTGATCTCCTCCATCAGAAAGTCGTCCGTGAAGTTATATTCAGAACTTTTCTGAAGATCGGCTGAGAACTGGTTCAGCATCTCAGCCAACCGAGCAGTGCAATGCATTCTCTTCACATCACGGTACTCATCAAACTCACCTCTCAAGAGCAATTTACTCAGGGACTCCTTGGAATGACCAACAATGCGCATGAACTCTGTCATTGCCTCGGCCACCGATGAAGGGACCTGCGGCATTCTGTTCAGTTCAGAAATGTTTTCTTGCAACTTCTCGTTTATCTTCCTAACAATATCCGGCAAGCATCTTGAGATAATAGTTGCTTGTATTTGCACCAGTTTTTGGGCAAGAACCGGCACACCAACCATGGACTTTTCAATTTTGGAGAGGAGAGGATGAGACTCAAAGAGCCTTGCTTCTTCGCTCCGAGCTTCCTCGTAGGTTTCCTCCCCAATTCGATTCCTAACACAGACATAACCAAGTCCTATGTTGACATCATCGGCGGTGACCTTCTCGAGAAGACCTTCAGGAGCTTTATCAACTTTGGTCACCACAGCCAGAGTCCTCTGCCCAGATTTATCCACGCGCTGTGACATCCTTATAGATTCACAGGTGGGAAAATCGACAGTAGCAGACAAAACATTAAGGATTATGCTCTCTTCTGGGTTTATATACTTCAATATCATCGCCGCTATTTGCTCATAGATGTCTTCGGGCTGTCCATGAACAGGGACTCTGGTGATTCCGGGGAGATCCACCATTGTAAGGTCTGGAACGCCTTGCTTCTTGACAATCAGAGTCAATGGGGTGTCGGAGATTCCCTTCTCGGAGCCGGCAATTTCAACGGTGGCCATGCTAATGGCGTCTGCAATGTGGGTTTCGTCGGTGCAGACGATTTTGCCGAGGAACTCCAAGTGAAGCTCCGGTTGAGGATTGGAGTGGTCCTGGAGCCTCATTATGAGGGGGACTCTAGTGCAAATGCCCTGGCCCCGAGGGAGGCTGATTCCGGCGAGTGATTCGAGCACGCTTGACTTTCCGGCGGATTGGTCCCCAACTACTACAATGGTTGGGAGCTGAATGCCTTCTTGGGCAATCTTGAGATGTCGGAGCCTGTCAACAGCATCGAGGAGTGGACGTATTCGCTCATTGAACGAAAACAACAGTGGCTCTTTCAGTACTTGTGAAAGAGGCAATGCTTCTTCAACAACGCCCACAGTAAGTGACTCTTGTTCGAGGACTGTGTAGTTTTCCGCATTGCAAAGGGAACTCATTTTGTCACGGACAGAGAGAGAGAGAGAGATGACTGATGAGAGTAAGAGTGTGAGAGAAAGAGAGAAATGGCTGGATGGATGGATGGTCCATGAAAATGGGAATTCAATAGTTATAGAAACTTTTTTTGTTCCGAAGAATGCAGTGGAAAACGCGGTGTCTTGGACTCTTGGGCATGAAGGAAGAGTTATTTTCTTGGAAAGGGGAGAGTGACGTAACTTTTTGTTACATCAGCCATGAGATTAATTTAGGGCGTTGAAATTTAAAGGGTGTTTGGTTAGATAAAATTAATTAAGATTTATTAATTTTTATTAATTTTTTGATTTTTTAATTAAATTTTATCACATATTACTTTTTTATTAAATTTTTGTAGTAAATTTTTATTGAATTTTTTGGCCAACTAAATTTTTTGTTTTGGTAATTGTCAACTAAATTTAATGGTTCAAATACATCTATATTATTTTAATTCAAAGTAAATATAGATGCATTTAAACTGTTTAATTTAAAATTAATGATTATAATTGTAAGTCACGTAAAGAGCTCCTAATCCATTTTCTTGTTTGCACTATATATTACTTTAGCCCGTAATTGATTTTGTTTTTTGTACTATATATTACTTTAAGTACAACTATAAAAGTCAAAAAAATTTATTTTCACTTTTTTTAAAGGTTGGATACTTTAATTGTAATTGTAAAAGACTAAAATAATTTTTAATATAATAAGACGATAATTACTTATTGTGCTTGTATATGTTAGTCCTTTAATTTTAAGAATTTTCATGCCTAGTTATCTTTTATTATTGTAATTTCATATTTAAATATTTTATCAAATTTATTTTTAAAACTATTCAAATGCAATTAATACTACCTCGTACGAAGTGGGTGAAATTTAACTTTAGTTCATAATATATTTTATGTGAAAGTATAAGTTTTATTTATATATGTATATATATATATATTTTTCCATGTGAATGGTTGGGTCACTTAATTAAGTGACTGCTCGTGGCTTTCCATAGGTCACCAATTCGGTAGCATTTCGAAGATCAAATTTTATTAAAAATTATTAAAAATTGTTAATTTTTTTAAATTTTTTTCAATCAAAAACTATTTTTTTCTTAATTTTATTTTGATCCAAACACCACCCGACCCAATCGCTAGAAAATTTATTCTCTTGCGGAGTTTCTTAGACTTTGCCCGGGTTGGGCCACACTTACCCGACGTAAGCAGAACACTAATCACCGTGGACATAAGCTAACTTACACATCCTTAACGGCGGTGCCAATGTATATAGATGTATATATTCCTAAAGCAAATATTTCTCATTCCAAAAAAGAAAAAGAAAATATTGTTGGTGGGACTCACCCATCGAGCAGAGCAAAAGTCAACTTTAGTGATCCAACTATACTGAGTGGGAGAATTGTCTCTTAACGAATAAAAATTATTCTAGAGGTAACAAGCTAATCTTTTTTTTTAAGATTTTATACCAATGGCAAAGTTTGGCACCTTAATGTGGACTCTTTGTCAAGTGGGGAGCCTATTAAAGTGGTACGTGAGTTAGGTTTATAATATCACAAGACAATTTGGTCCATATCTGATATGAATGTTAAAGTATTGAGAGAACGTTTCCTTAGTACGAGAGAAATTATTTAGGTTTACTTGACTAACACACCGTTTGCAAATTCAATTTTTAGTGAAAAATTACTAAATTTTGTTTATTGGATATTTAGCAAAATACTAATTTTTTTTCACTTCTATACTCAATTATAGCAACTTGCTCAACTTAAAAATTTACTAAAAATTGCTAAACGTTTGCCAAAAGTTACAAAAAATTGTCAAAACTTTTATCAAACACAAAAAATTTACTAAAAATTGCTACTTGTTTCATCAAATGCACAAAAAATTTTTAGTAAAAAATACAAAAAATTACTAATATTTGGATTTTCAAACGATACTTAATATAGAAGTAGTTGATTTAAGTTAAATGGGGGTGATTGTTTTATCAAATTAAAAATTAAAAAAATTAACTTTTATCAAAATTTTCTAATTTTTTCATCAAATATAAAATTAATTTTTATCAACTTTCTTAAACTTTTATTAATTTTCTCTAACTTTTACTAATTTTTTTAATTTGTATCAATTTTTATAAATTTTTACCAAATATTAAATACTCAAAAGGTATGACACGTGTCAAACTTGATGTTATTCAACTCCACATATAATTTCAAGCATCAAGGCTACCAAGTTGGCCTCGTTTGGAAAATAAAAATAAAAATAAAAATTAGTTTTTTGTGTTTGAAAATTTAATTTTTATGTGTTTGAAAAAGAATAAAAAATTTTCGTGATTTAAAAAAATGTAAAAGCTAAAACATTATTTTAATAAATTAAAAAATTAAAAAACCAAAAATACCAAAACTTCCAAAACTTTAATTTTTAATTTTTTCTTTTTTTTTTTTTTTTAATTTTTAAGGTTACCCAAAGGTGCCGGAAAGTTCTCTGCCACTGCTTCAGAAAACTTAAGTTAGAAGTAGCCATCGGTTTCCAAGAGGCTAACTCAACGCTTAGTTGGATGGAAAGTAGAAAGGAAGGATGGAGGAAAGGGAATAATGTCTAATTTTATTACTTAGTTGGAGAGAAAAGATGGGGTTGGAAAATGAGGGTGTAATTTATATATTCTTATTCTTCTTAATTTGGGAGGAAGGGAGAGGGGAAAAAGAGAGAAGAGAGGAAAGATGCGATAAAAAATTTAAAAGTGAGAGCCTATTTTTTAATATAATTTTTAATTTAAAAATAAATTATAATAGTATAGATTTATTTATACTTTACAGATGAATTCTTACATTTTACTTTTTTATTAAATAAAATTACACAATTATATCATTCTTATAAAAGAGTACTTATGATATTAGAATTCTACTAATATATCTTATTAAAAAAATTAGAATAATTATATAATTTTATTTAATGAAAACGTGTATATATATATATATATTACTTTTTATTTTATTTTTTAACTCCACCGAATACGCTTCCTTCCTTTCGCTTCCCTTTTTCCTTCTTTTTCTTCTTCCGACAACCTTCGTAACAAACAGGCGTTAAGTTAAAAAGAAGTCGGTGCTTTTTGCATTCGTCTAAGTCAATATTCTATTTTTGCAATTATTTTTTTTATTTTATATGATTTTAATAAAAATATATTTATCTTATTTGATTACTTTAAGTATATGATTTATATTTATCTAAAAAATTATAAAATATCTTTTCAAATAGAAAAAGTACATAAAAAATTAACTTCTTTTAAAAAAAAATTTCATTAGTATGAATTTTTTATTTTCCTTTTTACAAGTTTTTTCAATTTAAATATTATGTTTGAAAGTTAACAAACAAAACAAAATTAAATTTTAATCAAAAAATTCATATTAAAAAAAATTGACTAATAGAATACCTTTTGTTAGTTTGCATTCATTTTTTTCTTAAATTAAGTAAGTGGACAAATTTATCTTCCTATATCATATTTACCATATTTTCTATTTTTTATTAACGTGATCAAATTTAGTATTTCTCTTAAATCAATTCTTAAAATGTATTTCAATTTAACTTTTATTTTATTTTTTTAAACTTTTTACAGAAATTCAAACACAAGTCTTTGCGTGGGTTGCCTACTTTCGCCTGAGAAGAACATCAGTTCATGTGGGCGTAAGTTTTTATTTTTATTTTTATTTTTATTTTTTGCTAAGTGGTGGACGTAAGCTAGACATCCTTAACCGGAATGCCAATTATATATTAATCCAAAGGCACGCATTAGGTAACACTTGAGCTATTTACTTTACAAAAAAAAACTTAAACTATTTCTCAATTCTCATTCTTATATATATATATATATATATATATATGTTGTTTGGAGTTACAAAAGTTGAGATAAAATGTAATTTAAATTATTTTTTAGTATTGGAGTGTAAATCACAAATCAGAAAAATAGTGATGAATAGTCTCGCTCAAAGGGATTTTCATTCATTTGAACAAATTCGGACTATTTTATTTTTTGTGTTAGAATTTTTTGAGATTTGTAAAATGTTATTAAGATTTGTAGAAATTTTATTTGAATTGATAGAGATTTGTTGGAATTCATAAAGATATATAAATTTATAGAGATGTATAGATATTTATGTAATTTGAGGTAGAAAAAGTTTTGTAGAAAATTATAGAAATTTTTAGAATTTTTGACTTTTTTCATAACTCCAAAAATGCTCATATATATTGTTGGTGGGAGTCACATATTTAGGTCCATTTGGTTAATATACTTTTTGACTTTTCGTGTCAGAATATTTTGAAATTTGATACTCTTGCTAAGTTTCTTGCACTTTATAAAGATTTAAAGTGCTCTAAACATTTTCACTATATAAATTATTTATATATATATTTTTTCTATTTATAAGTGACTTGGATGATTTCCTGTGGATCGTTGGGCCACTTATTTCAAATCGAGTGACTGCTCATGGCTTTCTATGTATAAGAGAGGTCACAAATTCACACCCTATCCCTAGAAATTTTGTTCTCTTGGCTGAATTTCTTGGTCTTTGCGTGGGTTGGCCTACTTTCACTGTACATAACACGAACATCAATCTCTTGCTGAATTTCTTAGTCTTTGCCCGGGTTGGCCTACCTCTACTGTACATATGAAGAATATTACTCACTTTGGACTAAGGCCTCGTTTGGCCTATCAAAGTATACCAAAACTCATCAATTTCTAATTACTTTTTGTACTTTCTTCTAATTAAATTTTAACACCTATCACATTTATGTTATATCTTTTCATTTTTATTGTACTTTTTGACTTAAATTTAGTCAACCAAACGGACCCTTAAGTTAGTACGTCTTTACCTATAGGTGCGTTTACAATCACAAAAAAATAAGTAAAATTTAATAAAAATTACAATCTCATAATTCATTTAATGAAACAAAAAAATATGGTAATTTTTACAAATTTTTAATATTTTTGAATAAAATTTAGAGTTTCAAACTGATAAATACATTCCTAAGGCATGCGTTAGGGTGGAACTTAAAATATTTCTCAACCCAAAAAATACAAAATGCTGTTGGTGGGATTCACATATATGTTCATTTGACTAATATAGAAGTGGTCGATTAAAGTTAAGTTGGGGTGTTTGGTTTATTAAATTTTTTAATTTTTTTTAATTTTTTTCTAACTACAGAATTAACTTGTATCGATTTTCTTGTACTTTTATTAACTTTTATCAATTTTTACAAATTTTTATCAAACACTCAATACTCAAAAAATAGTAACACGTATTAACTTGATGAGCGAAGTTGGAAAAACTGTCCAATTAGTTTTGAGGTTTATTAGAGCCCAAAAAAAAAAAAAAAAAAAAAAGAAAAAAGAAAAAACCAAAAAAAAAAAAAAGGAAAAAACAAAAAGGTGCCCGACGTTGCTGACTTGGGTGTTTTGGTAAATGTAAAAATGTTGTTACTTTTGTTGAGCTGGTAAGTTGCCAAAATGCCTGATTTCTGAACCGGAATACCAATACATATCCTAATGAAAAATATTTCACATTCCAAAAAAAAAAAAAAGAAAAAAAATATATTGTTGGTGGGATTCACATATTTAGGTTCATTTGACTACTACAGAAGTAGTTTGATTTAAGTTCACTAGGGTGGCTGGTTTATCAAATTAAAAAATTAAAAAATTTACTTGTATTACTTTTTTAATTTTTTATCAAATATAAACTTAATTTTTATCAACTTTATTGAACTTTTATTAATTTTCTCTAATTTTTACCAATTTTCTTTAACTTTTATTAATTTTTATAAATTTTTACAATACTCAATATTCAAAAAGTAATGACACATGTTTACTTGGTCTTAAGGTAGTATTTGGTGGATAAATTTTTAGTATAAAATAGCTAACGATTACTTCTTAGGTGTTTGATAAAATATCAATTTTTCTAATTTTCTAATCAGGTATAGTAACTTGCTAATTCAAAAGTTATTAAAATTTTTACCAAATGCACAATAAGTCGTCAAAAATTGTTAAAAGTTACCAAAAATTTTATTAAACACTAAAAAATTATAAAAAATGACTACTTGCTTTACCAAATATACTAAAAATTTCAACTACCAAATTTTAACCAAAAAAAAAAAAAAAAAAAAACACTGAAAGTTACTAAAAATTGGAACAGCAAACAGTCTTAAGTTTCAACTCCACAAAATTTCAAGCAGTAAGGCTACCGAGTTGCCCCCCTTGGGGAAGGACAAAAAATAACAATAATAATTAGTTTTTTTATGTATTTGAAAAATTAATTTTTATGTGTTTAAAAAAGAATAAAATAGTTTTTATTCATTTAATATATTTACTTTTTCACTTAATATAGTTTATTCTAAAATATAAAATATTATTTTAATAAATTTATAAAAAACTAAAAAAAATAAAACGACCAAAACTTCTAAAAATTTTCTAGTTATTTATTTATGGGCAAATTACATCCACCCCTTAATATTCAGGTAATTACACTTGGTATCACAACATTTAAAAGTTATACTTGACTTTCTTATTTTGAAAAAAATGTTAACATTGACCTGTTCCGATAAATTCAACCGTTAAAACTTAAAAAAAAAATTAAAATAACTAAAATTTTAAGTATTTTTCCTATTTTATCTATCACTTTTTTGCATTTTCTTCACAAAAATTTCCAAAACTAAGCAAAAAAAAAAAAAAAAAAGTAGAATAAAATTTTTTTTGAGCATTTTTATAAAGAAAACTGACAAGATGTGAGAAATGGAGTGATAAAATAAGAAAAATACCTAATATTTTAATTAGTTTGACATTTTATGTTAATGTTTAATGACTAATTTTATTGGAATGATGTTTTATGTTAATATTTTAAAATAAGGGAAGTAAATGTAACTTTTAAATATTATGAGTGTTAGGTATAACTACTTAAATATTAAGGAATGTAGGTGTAATTTACCATTTATTTATTTATTTATTTTTTAAGGGTTGAAAAGGTGGTGAAAATATCTTTGCCATTGCTTTCAAAAAACTTAACTTAGAAGAAACCATCGGTTTCTGTTTGGTTGGATGGAAAGTAGAAAGGGAGGAAGAATGAGAGGGAATAATGTTTCATTTTTAGAAAAGTGAAAATAAAAGAAAAGAGGTGGAAAATAGGGTGGAAAAATGTCTTGCCTATACAATTTTATCCTTCAAAATTTGGAAGAAAAAAGAGAGGGAAAAAGAGGAAAGAGGAGAGGGAAAAAGAAAAAAAATGTGATAAAAAATTTAAAAAGTGGAACTCGCATTTTTTAAAATGATTTTTAATTTAAAAATAAATTATATATACATACACACATATATATTCTTTTTATTTTCTTTTATTTTTCTACTCAACCAAATACACTTCCTTCCACTCATTTTTGTTAACTCCCTTTGTCTTGTCTCCTATTTTTCCTTCCTCCTAACCTTCTCACTAGGTTTCCTAGTACATGGTAAGTGAAAAAGAAGTCAGTGCTTTCAAAAGGAATTACTTTAGTTTGCATTCCTCTAGTCAAAATTCTATGTTCGCAATTACTTTTTTTATTTTATATAATTCTTTTATAAAATTTATTTATTTTATTTGATTACTTTTAAGTATATGATTTATATTTATTTAAAAAAAATTATAAACTATTTTTTCCAAAGAGAAAAAGTACATAAGAAAATTTGACTTTAAAAAAATATTTTTTTCATCAGCATGTGAATTTTTTGCTTTTAATCACTTTTTACAAGTTTTTTAATATAAATATAATGTTTGAAAGTTAAAAAAAAATTTAATAAAAAAATTCATATTAAAAAAATTGACCAATAGAATTCAAACTAACAAAATGTTAAAGGAAGCTGATGCTTTTCAAAAAGCAATGTTAAAAGTAAAAAGAAGCCGATGCTTTTCAAAAAGCAAAGTTCTAAAGAAACATTTCATGTTGCCCACTGCAGAGAACTTAGAGGAGCAGCACAAGTGAATGAATGACGTGTGATTCCCAGTGGCAATTAGGGCCGCACCCAACCAAGCCCATCGACAAGTTGCCTACAAAGGAGTTTTATATGAGCTTGTTAAATAAATAAATTCAAAGGTATTTTTTAAATTTGATAAATAAATAAGATAAATTTAAATAAAAATAAATTCGATTTGATAAGATTAGTAATTGTGAACAAATTTATTTAGTGTTTGTGAATAAATTCTCTCAAATATTTATTTTTAACTCGTAAATAATTTTATTCAAATATTCGTGAATAAATTCGTTTATTATGTGGATAGTCTGATTTAAATATTTACAAATAAACTTATTTATATATCGTAAAAAGAAAAAAAAAACCATCTAAACATTTGCAAACAAGTACTTGAGCTTTTTTTTTTATTTTTTTTTTACTATTCATGAAAATATATTAAAATGTTGAAGATTAAATACGTCAATTTAAAACTTATTAGTTATGTTATATAATGTAGATGGTTTATTTTATTTGTTTACTAAACTTGTTTATTAATAAACATGCGAGTATGATAATCAAAAACTTCATGAGCAAACTCAACAAAAAATTTATTAACAATTTTTTCTAAACTTGTTTATGATCTAACGAGTCAAGTTTAAATAAAAGATTTCAAGATTGATAAAATCTTAACTTGAGCTCATTAAAAACTTATAAAAACAAAGTTGAATGTAAAATTTCGGATTCAATAAAAATTCGATTCCAACCCGAGCTTAAACTAGCGAAAAAATACTAAACAAAAAAACTTAAACTTAAGTTAGTTAAAACAATAAAAATTTAGATGGTATTTGATTTACTTTTCTATTTTTTATTTTTTATTTTTGTTTTATGTGTTAAAAATCTCAAAACGACGAAACAAAAAATGCTATGTTTTCTTTATTTTGAGATTTTCCTCATTTTTTGTTAAAAACTCTCAAAACGATTTTTTATCATTTTTTATTTTATGTGTAAAATCATTTTTTGTTTTTGAAAATAAATTTTGAAAACATAATTAACTAATTATTTTTTGACCTGTTTCTTTTATTTTTAAAGACACAAAATAAAAAATAAATTTAAAACAAAAGATGAAAAAGTAAAAAATAAAAAATAAAAAAATAAATCAAATGAGCTAATAATCAACTTGACTCTTTTGACGTTCTCGAGCCCTGTGTTTGGCCTCCGGCGGGGTATGATCAGTTGAGCACCTCGCCTTCCTCAAAATTTACAATTGTGATCGGCGCGCGCGCGCGCGCGCGCGCGCACATATATATATATATATATAATGTTTTCCCCTACCCCGTCAAACAAAAAGGCCTATCTAATGTTTTTTTCGCTTTCCCATTGCATGCTAGTATCTCTCTCTCTCACTAGATCTTGATGCACATAGGTGAAATTTGAGTTATCAAATTTTATCAAAAGTTAAAAAAAAAATAAAATATTATTAATTTTTTTAATTTTCTTCAATTAAATCTCGACACGTGTTACTTTTATATCAATTTTTTCTTTTTATCTTTCAAACACCACTATAATATGATTTTTTAAATAAATATATATTTTTTAATTTTATATAAATTACCAAATAACTTTAAAATAAACATTTGTTGAAATGTTTGTAAAATATTAAATCATTAGCTTTAAAGAGCATTTAAGTAAATAATTTGTAATTAAATGTCATTTAAAAAAGATAAAAAAATATAAAGATGGTCAACAGTAAGAAAGGACATTCAAAAAATACTAAAATCTGTAAAATTAAATTTACTTAATTAAATAGTGATTACTAGAAAATTATATTATTTCCATAAAAAATATTAATAGCTTTAGGAACTTGAGGAATATATTTAAAAAAAAATGCAAAAAGTTTCACCAATTATCCTACTGTTTCATTTATATAATGTTATACATATATTTTTCATTTGACAAAGTCAAGCATCAAAACGAGGGACGCATTCAAATATTGAAAGGTCTCACTTGAAACTTTTAGTATTTTATAGAATTAAAAAATAAAAGCGAAAATTTTTTTGCACTTCATCTCTTCTTATAATAAATAATTTATAATAATTTTTTTAAGTATAAGAAATTAAAAGTGAAATACATTTGATATTTTTTTAAAATTATTAAAATATAATACTTTTTTTATAAAAATTACATTTTAATATTTTGGATTGGGCTGGTTCGAAACAGGCCCCAACCAATACTCGCATCCCAACCAACTTAAAATCTTTTCTTAAATCCAACCATTAAGTTGTATTGGCGGGGTGAGAAAATGGGCTAGCCAGAGGAGTTCCTCAAGCTATAGCCCAAAAGGGACCTGAAAACCCAAAACTTAAATCAATAATTCACAAATGCTACGCGAACAAATGATTCTGCCAAATATATATATATATATATATATGTTAATAGAATTATGTTTAAATAACAAGTAGTGTATCAGTCATTCTGAAAGTAAAAACCCATCAATATGCCCTTTAATTACAAAACCAAATTACTAACATTACAAAGCGTTCAGTTATATTTGCATCACCTTGGCACGTTAACGTGCCAACGTAATGCAACAAAAGGATTTCTCAAACTGAATATTCTAGCCATGGCATCAAGCAAACAACAGACACAAAAATAACCAACAGGATTAACCGAATATAAAAACACGTTGATTAATTGATCATATCCCAGCACAAAAACACTTCCCCTGTGGAGGGAACTAATTAATCTACAGTAACAGTAATCATATCCATTATATCCCCAACAACCTCCTTGGACTCCTGCAGCAACTGGATACTCTTGCCAAGCCTCTGCCGCTTCATGGCAACAGGGGGCGATTCTTCTAACATCCTCTGAAGCCCACCGCCTTGAGGGCCCACAAGCTCATTCACAATCTCTATCTCCATGTCCCTGGTAATCAGATTCTGCACGGCAAGCATCAAATGCAGAGCCATTGAATCCACAAATCTCCTCAGAACAACCTTCCAATATGCTGTGACTCTCATCTTCATATCAAAAGCTAGCTCTCTGACATTTGAATAGTTCCGAAGATGGCCCACCTCAACATTCCCAAACGCTTCAATCTCCATCTTTGTGGGCTTGGAATGGTCATTCATGATCTCCATAAACTCATTCTGATATCCCATTAGCCTACTTCATTCCGACATGTATTCTGGACTCGAGGTATAGTCCGTGATCTTCTCCATCTCAACTATCTCCATGACCTGACCGAATGATTTCTGCTTAATCTTCGCAATCAGATTCTGCGCCGCTCTTCTTGTTGAATTCTGGAGTTGCGGGTACCTTTCCGAATGATGCATCAAAACAACCACCACCACATTTTCAATGTAGTCCCACACTCTTGCCATGAACGCTACCGGCATCACCGAAATCTCCCTGACTTTCCTCACCAAGATTGTCAAGAAAACAGATCGAGGAAGGAAATTAGGCAGCGCAATTCCCTTGGACTCGT
Source organism: Vitellaria paradoxa (assembly GCA_019916065.1). Classification (NCBI taxonomy): domain Eukaryota; kingdom Viridiplantae; phylum Streptophyta; class Magnoliopsida; order Ericales; family Sapotaceae; genus Vitellaria; species Vitellaria paradoxa. The sequence goes on from CM034240.1 coordinate 16,597,012, forward strand.
CCAAGACCTTGATCTCCTCCAAAAGAAAATTGTCCGTGAAGTTATATTCAGCGCTTTTCTGAAGATCGGCTGAGAAATTGTTCAACATCTCAGCAAACCGAGCTGTACAATGCATGTTTTTCTCGTCAGGGTACTCATCAAACTCACCTCTCAAGAGCAGTTTCCTCAGGGACTCCTTGGAAAGACCAACAATGCGCATGAATGCTGTCATTGCCTCGGCCACCGATGAAGGGACCTGCGGCATTTTGTTCAGTTCAGAAATGTTTTCTTGCAACTTCTCATTTATCTTCCTAACGATATCGGGCAAGCATCTTGAGATAATAGTTGCTTGTATTTGCACCAATTTCTGCGCAAGGACTGGTACTCCAACCATGGACTTGTCAATTTTGGAGAGGAGAGGATGAGATTCGAAGAGCCTCGCTTCTTCACTTCGAGCTTCCTCATAGGACTCCTCCCCAATTCGATTCCTGACACAGGCGTAACCAAGTCCTATGTTGACATCATCGGCAGTTACCTTCTCGAGCAGACCTTCAGGAGCTTTGTCGACTTTGGTCACAACAGCCAGAGTCCTCTGCCCAGTTTTGTCCACGCGCTGTGACATCCTAATTGATTCACAAGTGGGGAAATCAACAGTAGCAGACAAAACGTTAAGGATTATGCTCTCTTCTGGCTTTATATACTCCAATATAATCTCTGCTATTTGCTCATAGATATCTTCCGGCTGTCCGTGAACAGGGACTCTGGTGATCCCGGGGAGATCCACGATGGTCAGATCCGGAACTCCTTTCTTCCTGACAATAAGAGTCAATGGACGGTTTGAGATTCCCTTCTCAGACCCGGCAAAAGTCGGCGGTGGCCATACTAATGGCTTCAGCAACGTGGCATTCATCGGTGGAGATAACTTTCCCGAGGAACTCCAAGTGAAGCTCCGGTTGAGGATTGGAGTGGTCCTGGAGCCTCATGATAAGGGGGACTCTGGTGCAAATCCCTTGGCCGCGTGGAAGGCTGATTCCGGCCAGGGATTCAAGCACGCTTGACTTACCAGAGGATTGGTCACCAACTACGACAATGGTTGGGAGCTGAATGCCTTCCTGGGCAATTTTCAAATGCCTGAGCTTGTCGACTGCATCGAGGAGGGGGCGTATTCGCTCGTTGAACGAAGACATCAGTGGCTCCTTCACTGCAAGAGGTATTGCTTCTTCAACAACGGCCAAATTAAGTGACTGTTGTTCAAGGACCGTGGAGAGATTCTCCACATTTGTAGAGCTCTGCTGGGACTTTTTGGTTTTGTTATGCCTACTGCTACCATGGGAACTCATTTTGCTTGTGCGGGTGATAGAGAGAGAGAGAGAGAGAGAGATGGTGCATGCATGGAACTGCGAAAGTGGGAAATATTTATAAAGGCTTTTCAAGAATGCTATGGAAAACAAAGAGGCAGCAGCTTTAAAGCACACAGTATCAAAATATTTCTCATATTTAAAGTTTCATCATTTCCTGTGTGGGAAATACTAACAAGTGCCAAATTATTTCATCATATTAAAGTTTCGTCATTTCATGTATGGGAAACACTAACAAGTGCCGTCGGGCACTTTATGATTGTCGCCTTGACAAAATGAAAAAATATTTACCATATGAAATTTTTAAAAAGTTCATAAATTAGATTCAAATGACATTTTGCGTATATGTTAAAAAAAATATGATTCCTTGACAAGTGTACTTAAAATATATTTAATACACTTTTTATATATGTTGAAAGTCATTAACTAAAACATTAGTTTGGTTAATTAATTCTAAAATTTGAATTTTATATATTTAGGTCATAAAAATTGATTTAATAATAAATTTTACTAATTGATTTAATAATTAAGGAGAATATAAGTAGTTTGGATATTAGCTCTATGATTTGAATCTTATATCGTTGTCTTTTAGTAATGATGAAAACTGTTTTAATAAAAAAAAAAAAAACTTTACTAATTAATAGAAATATTATTTTAGATAATTAGTTCAAAAATTTTAATTTTATAAATATTTATCTTTTAGTCAGGAAAATTGACTTAAGAATAAATTTTACTAATTAATGGAAATAGGAATATATAATTTGGATAATTACATCAAAATTTCAATTTTGTATCCTTTTTCTCTGGTTGAAAATTTATTTTACTTATTAATCTTACTAATTAATTTAATGCTTAAATAAAAATAATTTACTAATTAATGGTTACTCCATATCAATGAATTCTAAGAAGTATTTTGATTAGTAATATTATATTTATGTTTTTTTAAATTTCTAGTGTAATTTTTTTATATAATATATCATATATGTGTATATATATTAATTTATTCATACTCCTATAGATAAATAATAATTATAAAAACGAAAGAAATTAAAATTCACAATACAAACTTAAAGTTTGCTGGCTTAACTTTGTATTCTTATTACACAATTCTTGCTAAGAGTTGGAATGGTAACATTGCTGGGACATTGTTGTCTCGATCTGTTTGCTTTGTGAAAACATTTTGTCAAGAGATAGGAGGAGGAGGCGGCGGTGTTTAGAAGTGTGTCTGAAAATATATATATATATATATATATATTGCGAGGTATGGTTTGAAGAATGCTGTGGAAAACGAAGAGGCCGAGTTGCTAGCATTTGTTCATTGGAACTGCAGCAGTACATATTATTGTGCTGTGTTTAGAAGTATGTCTGTATCGAAGAGCTGTGGAAAACGAAGCAGGCGAAGCGGCTTAGTTATGCATTCATTAAATGGAGCCGCAACAGTACGAAAGGGCGGCAAACAATGGCATGCTTTGGGGCTTTAGGTCTTAAGCTTTCATCTCTAGGTTGCATTAATTTGTTAAAATGAATGAATTGATCATGCACGTAACAATTAAATAAATCGAAAGTAGAATAAATTTTTGTATGGGTTGTAGATTTGAAATTAATTATTATACAAAATTAATTCTTAATTAATTTAGTTAGGGAGATACATATCCACATTCCATATAACTGGAACACGTGTAAAAGAAAATAATAATAATAATAATAACAAGAATATTTCGAAATTTTTATCATAATTTATTTAAAATTTATATGCACCTGTTCGATTTGGAGTCCCACAAATCATCATAAATCTTTTAAAAAGAAAATTCTAACATTTTACTACTTAGACAGATTTCGAGACCACAATTTATATTATTTTATAGTAATTTATATTATTTTAAGACTGCAATTTATATATGAAAGAGTTTCTAGCACGCCCTGATAAAAAAAAATATTTACTCACAAAGAAGTACAATAAATTTTGTTTTGAATGTTAACACCATTTATTTATATATATACCTTTTTTTCGGTAATTATATATATATATATATATATATATATATGTATATACGATGCTCTGCTAGGAGCTTAAGAATTAATTATTTCCCGTGAAACAGTTGAGCGCAAAGTAAATAGGAGGAGTATTAAAGGTAGAGCATAGACCCACGCCAAACAGAAGCTTGAAATCTTGATGTCTGGCGATTCGTTGATAGCTACCCAGTGTTTTGGTACCCTGGTCCCCACCGTCAAATCATACCCATAATTTTTATTTATTTATTGTTTTAGTTTCTTCTTTTTTTTTTTTAATTTTTTTAGTTTCTTTTTATAAAATATAAAACTATTTAAATTAGTTGTATTAACCAACATTAATGTGAAAATATAAATTGTGTTTCATACTTAAATTGTATTTTATAATTATTTTAGTAGTATATTAAACTTGATATATATTTTTATATATAACAATAAATTCAAAACAATATGTATATCTAAGGGGCAATTTGGTTTATTTTTCTATTTTTTATTTTTTATTTTCTGTTTTGAGCTCATTTTTTATTTTGTACATTTGAAAATAAGGAAAACAGCTCAAAATTCATTTGGTTACTTGTGTTTTGATTACTTGTGTTTTTAAAATTTGTTTTCGAAAACTAAAAATGAGTTTACACATGAAATAAAAAATGATAAAAAGTCATTTTAAGAGTTTTTAATAAAAAACAAAAGAAATCTAAAAAAAAAAAAATAGAATATCTTTTGTTTTCTCGTTTTGAAATTTTTAATATATAATACAAAAATACAAAATATAAAATACAAAAGTAAATCAAATCCCACCTAAATGTATTAATAAATACCATACCAAAAATAAAATTATTACACCTCATAATGAGCTTACAACCATAGTAAAAGTAAGAACAAAAAAATATAGTAGAATACAAGTAAATTTCAAATCACCAGAATGATACATATTTGAAAAAATATATAAATAAATAAATTATTGCAAAGAAAGGTAATTAAGACTGCGTTTGGCGTGTAAAATTTTGTTAAAAATCTCTAAAAATCTCTATAAATCTCTGTTAACTTTATATCACATCAACTTTTTTCTCTCACTGCACGCATTACGAACTCTCCCCAAACCACAATTTATCTCAATTTATCTCATTTTTTCTTACTCCAAACAAACCCTAAGTGTATTAATTAATTGATTGATGCTTGTGCGTTGATGATGGAGATTAATATGACGTAATGTCAAGAATATATCGTTAAAAATAAAAATTAAAGTGATGGAAAATATTTCATGTGCGGGAAAATTTTAACACCCTTTTCTTTTTTTCGTAAATTCCCCCTTCACTCATGTCCTTATAAACTCCCTTTTAGTGTGAACATGCATGTAAGAAAATGATGAAATAAAACAAGTAGAATTGATTTTTGACCAAGAACTCTTCGATATTTAAGTTAGTTGTAAATATTGATAATAATATCATGTGTGTATATATAGAAAGAAAGAAAGTGTGTAATATAGATAGAGAAGAGGAAGAGAAAAATGAACTGGAGGAAGAGAAAAATGAACCCTTACCTTGACTACGTTGCCATTTATAGAGTGAGAATTCGACATACTTTATGTTGATTTGACTATACAATGATGATATTAAATGATAGATGATGTAAACCTTAGGACCTGTAAGGAAGTGATTTTGTTATATATATTTTGTAGATCCTATCTCTTGATATAGTTGAGTGTAATAAATAAAATAATTATATAACGTAATTATCAAATTACTTAATTTCAATTTAACTAGAATATACCTTCTTTGGTTAGGATGTAATTTATGATTGGAAAAGCATTTTGTGGTCGGATGAGATATTTTTTAACCACACATTTCACATATTATTTTAAAATAATAAAATTCATAAAATAACTACTTTTAATTATGACACCAGTATTACTTATCTGAACTTGCTTTTGTTGAACAGCGTGGTGCAAAACGTTGTACCCCTTAAAATCCTTTTTGTGAAGGAGGTGGTCCAGCTTGGACTTAAGGATCTCGTCCAGCAATACTTGGAAGGCATTAATCTGGTCGAGTTCGGTTGCAAGGTGAAGAACCGTCTCGTCGAGGGAATTTACTTCCGCGACCGACTCAGGACGTGAATCGAGTATTGCGACTGTAATTTCCACATTCCCTTTTTCCGTAGCAATGTGAAGAGGAGTTCTGTGACGGCGGTCTTTCCGAGCACACAGATGGAAATCGGCTTTAGCCAGTTCCGACACAATCCCCGCATTCCCCTTTTCACAGGCGATGTGGATCCCGCTCTAGCCGTGTTGGTTCGTCGACCAAACAATAGCTGGAAACCTAGCGATGGAGTCGCGTACGAAGGTGAGGTCGTTGTCCTCACATGCCTGGAGGAACTGATCGCAATTATGAGGCTAACTAGTTCCATCTGATTTTGATCGATCTCCGGCCAAGTTTGGAACAGTTAGTATAAAGTTCAAGAAATTCTTAATAAACTGTTTTATATATGTTTGTTTTATTTTTGTTTTATATTTTAAGCTCTATATGTTCAACATGTTTGCTTAGCAGGCATATGATTGTCTTTTAAGCTGCGTATGTTTGATTAAAAAAAAAAAAAAAAGAAGGTGAGTATAATTGTATAGAAAATGCTGTCTAAAAAAAGTCTGAAGTGTAATTAAATGAGGTGGTAAGGGCATTTTTTTAAAATTAAGGGACAACTTTTTTTTTTAACTTACCAAAAAAACTTTTTTTCTCTGAATATTCAAGATATCTATTTGGACTAGTTCATACGCATGAGCTTGACTAATTTATGAGGTTCTAAATTTAACAATTAAGAAAATTCTTCAATGATCTTTAGTAGATTCCCTTTAGTAATTAAGAGACAATTTGATGATATATATAATATTAAATTTTACTTGGACCACAATTGCATTATCATTTTTTTTTTTTGAAAAATTGAAGGTGAGTAAAACCATTGCTAAAGTATAGAAATTGTTATCTTAAAAAAGTCTTCCAATAAAGTGTAATGAAATGAAGTAGCAAGGGCATCTTCCTTTTCCTATCGAATTTCTCTTGCAAATATGGGATACGCGTCTGTGATTGAATAGTAGATCTATTAAGGAGATGTTTGACACTAAGATTAGAGTAGTAATTATTATTGCGGTAATAGTTAAATGGATAACAAATTTATGATCATTATGCTTGCATTGAAAGAGAAAATATTATCGGCAATAATTATATTATGTTTGGAATCATAAAAATTTTGAAGCAATAACATTTTTATTAGTTAAGAGTGTAAAGAAATATATTACAGAGTAATAATAAAAGAATATAATTTTTCTTTATTACTTGCTACTCACCCCACCAGTAAAAATTTACTCCCGTAAAGGTAATTCTTCCTTAAGTGTAATTGTTATCTCCCCATCCAAAGTGATGGAATGGAAGTAAAAAAATTCACTACAAGAAATGTAAGTATTGGTGGGGGAGAATTTTCGAGCTTATTAGTAATCGTTTTTGACAATCGCCAATATAGAGGTCGTAAATGTACTGTGGCTGATGTATTCACGACCAAAAAATTTACGTGACCGTCATAAGCGATCACAAAAAGTATAACGGTAACTGCTTGATAGTACCATTATAATCAGGCAGTCCTTCTCTTTTTCCCTTCCCCCCCTCTCTCTCTCTTTTACTCTCCCCTGCCCTTATCCTTTGTTCCCGTACACCCCCCGCGTCTCTCTGTCGGCAGACGACCACCGCTGACTGTCACCGTTACCTGGTAAGCTTCTCTCTCCTCCATCCTTTTCTCTCCTCCCTCCTCTCCCCATCTCCTTCTATCCCTAACTCTCTCTATCTCTTGCTATATATATATATATATATATATATATACACACATGTTAATGCAATTTTTTCTTCATTTTTTCTAGATTGAGCTTTGTTGAAGCTTGATTTAGGCCCCGATCTTCTCTTCCTCTTTTTTCCTCTCTCCATTAGGTATGTATTTTTCTTTTTTTTAAATATATTATTTTTTCTTTTTTTTTTTTCTTTTAACGTAAACTGTTTTGCTTTTTGTTTTTTGTAGTATACTATTTTTTTCTTTTTTCTTTTATGTCTAAACTATTTTTCTTTTTTTTTTTTTTTGTGCAAACTATTGTTTTTTAGATTTTTTTTTAAATTGGGAATTTGATTCTTGTTGTTGGATTTTTTTTTTGTTGAATAAAATATGTTGTTGTAAATATTGATGTTATTGTAAATATTGTTGGTTTTTTTTTTTTTTTGGTTGTAGATATATATATGTGGTTAAATTTTATTAGTGGTAAAGTTTGATGAAGTGGGTTGTTGATGTATTTAGTAGGCATGAAATATTATTTTCTTTTTTTTTTTTAATTTTTATTTTTGCATGTGAAATGTAAATTTGGGAAACATGTTTTTTTTTTAGTTAATGAATGAGAGTGAAGAGGGTGAGTGAAAGAAGAGTGTAAAAATTTTGGGAGTTATGGCAGTGTTGAGAAGTTGCAAAAAAATTGTTAAAAATTGCTACTTATTTTACCAAATACATCAAAAATTACAACAAGTGACTTTTGACCAAAAAAAAAAACCAGAGTTACTAAAAATTATGCCTCCAAAACCTTAAGTTTAAGATTGGCGGACTCGTTATTATTATTATTATTATTATCATTATTAAATATAAAAAATGTCATCATCATTATTATGTAAAATATTAAAGATCATTATCATGCACAAATCTTTGTTGAAATTGATCAGTATGGGGGTTTTGCTCAATTTTTCTAGGGTGAGATTGAAGGAAAGTAATAAGAAGCATTGGGTTAATTAGTGGAAACTTACGTGCAAGTCTATTGATGAAGGTGGTCCAGGCATAAAATATTTGCAAGATGTTATGGCTGCCTCACATTCTAAGTTGGCTTGGGGGGCTCTTATATACGATCATAGAGTTTGGTTGCTAGAAGATTGTGGCGAGTTTTCTACTACGATCTGCTTGGACTGATATTAGGCAGAAGGGTACAAAATGGCCTCTAGCCAAATTTGTTTGGCAAAAATTTATTCCTATGCATTGTTCCGTCTGTCATTGGTGTTTAATATCCTCTGGAAGGTGTTTCTTCTTTCCTTTTTGACACATAAATTCAAAACGTATGGCAGAGTCGAGCAGCTGATAAAACGTACGAGGTTATTTTTGTCATTCGAGAGATCGACTTTTTTTAGACCGAACACGACTTAGAATTTTATTTATTTATTTATTATTATTATTATTAGTATTTTGCCGCCGAAGGAACAGCAGTTGAGGTAGCCATTCGAATGGGGTAATTTTTAAGAATTAAAGAAAATTTCTACTTTTAACTATTTACCTTTAATAAATAGTGTAAATTATAACTACTTTCCTTTATTATCACTTAGTATTCATAATATTTAAAAATTATACTTAACTTTTTTATTTTGAAATATTGTTAATATTGATTCTCTTCCGATAAAATAAATCATTAAAAATTAACATAAAATGTTAAATTAATCAAAATTACAAGTATTTTTTCTTATTTTACCTTTTCCTTTTTATATCTCATCAATTTTCTTTACAAAAATATTCAAAATTTTTTTATTTTTACTTATGTTTAAAAATTTTAATAAAGAAAATTAACAAAAATATAAGAGAGAGCGATAAAATAAAAAAATACTTAAAATTTTAATTATTTTAACATTTTTTTGTTAAGTTTTATCGGTTAATTTTAGTTGAAGGAGATCCATGTTATAATATTTTAAAATAAAGAAGATAAGTGCAATTTTTAAATATTGTGAATGTTAAGTATAATTACCCAAGTGTTAAGGGGTGTAGATGTAATTTATCTTAATAAAAATTGTGAAGTCTAACTTTTATTATTTTATTTCTCTTACACATATAGACTTTTAAAATTACTAAAAATTATTTCTAAATTAAAAATTTGTGTAAAAGATTAGATCAATCTTATTCCATCTTAAAGTAATAATTAAGTATTGTTAAAATTATTTAAGGACATATGAGAGCCTTTCCGTTATACAATTAGAAATAACTAGTAATATATTAAATGATTTTTATACTTTGAAAAAAATAAAAAAAAATTGTACACTAAGTTCAAGTCTCTGAAAAATAATCAAGTAGCATAAATATAGTTAGAACTCTTAAATTTCGTAGAAAATAATGTGTTTAAGGTTATGGGTATTATAAATAAAATAAATAAAATAAATTTACGTACAAAAAAAATTGCTAAAATAAAAAGTAAGCAAAAACTATTCAGATGAAACAATTAATTTTCAAATAAATAAAAATGATAAAATTCTAACCTTATAAAAGAGGAAAAAGAAGAAGAGAGAAGATTTAATTAAATTTTAATAATAACAGAAACAATTAAAAGCGAACTTTTGCTTGTAAAGCGAAACACTACCACCACGGAACTCATCAGAAAAACCAATTTTTTTACCCAGAGCAACAGCACGACCAAAAGGAATCATAGCTCAAGAATTCTCATGAATTGAAGTCTGGAATTTCATCACCAAAAGCTTTAGATGAGCTACAAGTTTTCGAATTAGCCACATGCCCCTGGCCTTCCATAGCAAGAAATTCATATTAATGCTTTGGCTTCCTACCTCTCTAGTGACTACACCTGAGGCAAATTTACCTCCTTTTTCTTTTCATTGCTATTAGATTTTGACAAACTCAGTCCTCTTTCAGAACCAACAGTATCTAAGCCCTTGTCAGAATCATTATCAGCCAAAATATCAAGTCCCTATTTAGAAGTTAAATTTTTGATAATTTTTTTTAATAAGAATTAATAAACAAAATTTTTTGTGTGTTTATTAAAATAAATAAAATTATTTAGTAATTTTTGATAATTTTTCAGTGTTTGATAAAATAAATAGAAATTTTTAATGATTTTTTCGCAATTTTTAGTTGTTTGATAAAAACTTTAGTAACTTTTGAATTAGATTAAAGTGAACTAACTATTATATCACTCGCCGAATTAATAAAAATTAATGATTTGGCAACATACCAACTCAATAAAATTAATAACTTATCGTGTTTTATCAAGCACTTGAAACACCAAATTTTGATTTTTTTTTTTTGATAAATATAGATCATATACTTAAAAGTAATCAAATAAAATAAATATATTTTAGTAATTTTTGGCAAGCGTTTAGAAACTTTTCGCTTTTTTAGCAACTTTTAGTAATTTTTTACTTCAGCAAGTTATTGTATCTGAATAGAAAAGTGAAAAAAATCAGTATTTTATTAAACACCCAATAAGCAAAATTTAGGACCTGTTTGGCAATCATTTTGTTTTCAATTTTCAATTTTTGTTTTATTTTTTTTGAAAATTGAAATAAAAATTCATTTGACAAATTTATTTTCAGTTTTAAGTTTTCAAAATTTTCAAAAATTATGAAAACATAAAAAAGATATTTTTCCAAATTTTTATTTTCAATTTTTATCTTTTTACACAACCATTATCAGTTATAATCATCAGCTACCACTGACCAACGACCACTATCCGTCAGGCGCCACCAATATTCAGCCACCATCTCCCGATGGGCCTAAGAGAAGACAGCAAGGTTTTCAAAGACTCCCCCCCAAAACAAGGTTTTCAAAGAATTCTTAACCGGTACAACATCTGTGCCCATAGACCAAGTAGCAATATTCCCATATTTAGGGGTATTTAGAATTTTAAAAAAATTAAAAAAATATAAAACATTAGTGTTAAAGTGAAGTAAATATAATGGCAAAATTTAATCGAAAGAAATTAAAAATTTTTAATTTTTTTTGGAGTTATTTTAAAAAATTTTAAAACTTTAAACGCCATCTTAGGTAGATTTAAACCAATAGGCCTACTCCATTCCGACATGTACTCCGGACTTCAGGTAAAATCGATGATTTTCTCCATCTCAACGATCTCGGAAACTTGGTCGAATGATTTCTGCCTCATCTTTGAAATAAGATTGTCGTGAATTTAGGATTGGCGAAAAAAAAAAGTTACTAAGGGTTGAAAACAATTAGAAGTTTAAATTTACTAAGGGTAAAAAACAATTAAAAGTTTAAATTTACTATGTGACCTTATTTTTATGTTTACAGGTTTTATTTAAAAAAATATTTTTGAAAGAATAAAATAAATTTTATTTTCATTTGTATTTTTAGAAATCATATAAAAATTAATTTTAATTTATTTATAACTTAATGAACTAAGGAAATAACTTATTTTATTTTCTTACAAATTTTTCATAAATTATTTATTTTAACTTTTATCACACTAACATTTTATTTTGTTGCCTTATTTTTAAAATATATTATTACATTATGAAAATTAAAAAGATCATATAGAATCGTACTAAATAACTTGAGAATGATAACGAGAGTTAAAATAACAAAAGTATAAAAAAAATGGATGAGAGAAATTATTTTTTTATTTGATTAAATTATGAATTATAATAGAATAAGATAAATTTTTTATATGATTGTTAAAAATATAAATTTAAATAAAAATTATTTTAGTCTTTAGAAATAATTTTTATATTCTCTTGTAGGCATAAGAGTGTTGTTTAAATTTAGAAATATTTTTTATGAAGGATAATTATGTCATTTTAAATTAGACATGAGAATAGCTAGTCAAGAAAAGATGGTTTTATAATTTTATTTAATGAAAAATAAAAGTACAAAGGAGTGCAAAATGCTATTTTAGAGTGCAAATAGGCTTATTCTAATAATTATAAAGATTTTAATTTGGATGTAGGAGAAATTAAAAAGAAGCATTCGGATTATCAAATTTACACTTCTGAAAAAGAACTAAGTAGCATAATTATAACTTTAATTTTTTTTTCTAGATAGTGTGTTTAAAGTTTTATGTATTATAAATAGAAAAAAAAAATAAGCCTATAAGCAAATATAAAAAATTTGTTTGAATAAGTAGTCAACAAAAACTATTTACGTGGAACATTAGTCTTCAAACAATTAAAAATGATAAAATTTTAACCTTATACATAAAAAAAGGAAAAAAAAAATGATAAAAAAATTTTTTTCTTCCACGTTAAAACCCAAACCTTACCACCATGCAATTCATTGGAAAAGACAATTTTTTTACCCATAGCAATGGCACAATCAAAAGGAATCGTAGGCTCAGGAATTCCCATGAATAAGAGACTGAATTTTATCACCAAAAGCTTTAGATGAGCTACGGTTTTCGTCCATGGCAAGAAATTCATTATCAATGCTTTGATTTCCTACCTCTCTAGTGACCGCACCTGACGAAAATTTACCTTCTTTTTTCTTTTCATTGCTTTTAGATTAATTTTGAGGCAAACTCTCAGTCCCGGATCAATATTAATAGTATCTGAGCCCTCATTAGAATCATTAATTATCAACCTAAACATCAATAGTAATAAAAGTCAACAAGGTTTTCAAAGAATTCTTAACAAGAACCACAGCTGTGCTTGAAAATGCTACGCTTACACCCTTAGTTACACCCTCTCAAAAACGACGTCGTTTTAATCCAAAAAAAAAAAAAATCAGAGAACTTTCTTGTCCATTCTCAAAGAAGAGGGCTAAAAGACTTGGGCAGCAACCGGACCTCCTAGTCGTCGGCGAGCTTGGAGATGCAGATAGTGCAATTTAGTCCGTCTTTGAAGTCTTTGGAGTTAAATATCACTACGGGGAGGGATTTGAGAATCGCTAGATCGACACTGCGACGGAGGCCATCTACGTGGCCGGGAACGAAGTCGAAGCGGCGGCAGCAAGGGCATGTGGTGGGGGTGGGAGGTTCTTCTCGACGGGACCAGAAGCATTTGGTGTAAAGGTGGAGAAAGACAACAACGATGACGATGAAGAAGAGGAGGACAATACCTCTGACCATGACTTCCCGGTAAGAGCAATCGTTGGCGAGTCGTTCAATTAATCGTCGCAGTTCGAGGAGCCCCACCGCACGCCTTCGCTGTTGTTGCCGCCGCTTCGACTTCGTTCTTGGCCACGTAGATGGCTTCCGTCGCGGTGTCGATCCAGCGATTCTCAAATTTATTGCGCTGTTTGCATCTCCGAGCATGCCGACGGCGAGAAGGCCTGGGTGCTACCCCAAGTCTTTTGCCCCTCTTCCCAGCAAACAAGAAAGTTCTCTGAATTTTTTTTTAGGGTTAAAACGACATCGTTTTTGAGAGAGTGTAACTGAGGGTGTAAGCCGTGGGGTGTAAGCGTAGCATTTTCGCAGCTGTGCCCATGGAACAAGTCGCAATATTTCCATATTAGATCGAGAAATCTATTTCCAACGCAGATCACCTCTTTCAAAGAGAAAAAAACAATAACGATAACAAATTTTAAGAAAAATGTAATTAGGGTACATTTAACACTCTAAAATTATTTGAAAATCTCTTAAAAGCTCTATTCATTTTTATCTTACTACACGAATTATGAACCAATAACTTTTATCAAATTATTTCACTTCATCTCACTTTTTATGACCCCAAACGCCCTCTAACTTTGTATGCATAACTGTGCATATCTTTTTAATTTGGGAATTGTTGCTAGAGAAAAAAAAATATATTCATTCTACCAACTCAATATATATATATATATATAATATTGATTAAATAAAAGGACTCAGATTAAATAAAAGGACTCTCCACTCTAGATATGTATAGCAAACAACAGACAAACCTGTCAACATGCAAAACACATTAATAGATCACGTAAACTAAGCCGGAACACTAATGCCCTCAAGGGCCTCAACCGTGAACTGCGAAGGTAAGTAATTAATCAGCGGTAATCCTATCATGATATCCCCAACCACCTCCTTGGACTCCTGCAGCAATTTGATGCTCTTGGTAAGCCTCTCCCTTTTCATCGAAACAGAGGGGGATTCTTCCAACATCCTTTGAAGCCCACCACCTTGAGGACCCACCAGCTCATTCAGAATCTCTATCTCCATATCCCTCGTAACCAGATTCCGCAGAGTAAGCATCAAATGCAGAGCCATTGAATCAACAAACCTCCTCAGAACTACCTTCCAATAAGCAGTGACTCTCATTTTCAAATCAAATGCCTGCTCTCTAACATTTGAATAATTAGATGTCGGACTTCAACAACCCCAAACCCTTCAATATTTATCCTTGTGCCCATGCAATAGTAATTCATAACCTCCGTAAACTCTTTCTGATAACCCATAAGCCTACTCCATTCCGACATGTACTCTGGACTGCAGGTGTAATCAGTAACTCTCTCCATCTCAACGATCTCCATGACATGATCAAATGATTTCTGCTTCATCTTGGCAATAAGATTCCGGGCCGCTCTTCTTGTAGAATTTTGGATTTGCGGGTAGCTTTCAGAATGATGCATCAACACAGCCACAACAACATATTCAATATAGTCCCACACTTCGGCCACAAAATCTACTGGCATTCTAGATATCCCCTTAACCTTCCTCTGCAAGATTGTCAAGAAGGCAGATCGAGGACGGAAATTAGGCAGCATAATTCCCCTGGACTCGTCCAAGACCTCGATCTCCTCCAACAGAAAGTCGTCCGTGAAGTTATATTCAGAACTCTTTTGAAGATCGGCTGAGAACTGGCTCAACATCTCAGCCAACCGAGCAGTGCAATGCATGCTTTTCTCATCAGGGTACTCATCAAACTCACCTCTCAAGAGCAATTTCCTCATGGACTCCTTGGAAAGACCAACAATGCGCATGAATGCTGCCATTGCCTCGGCCACCGATGAAGGGACCTGCGGCATTTTGCTCAGTCCAGAAATGTTTTCTTGCAACTTCTCGTTTATCTTCCTAACAATATCGGGCTAGCATCTTGAGATAATAGTTGCCTGTATTTGCACCAATTTCTGGGCAAGAACTGGTGTACCAACCATGGACTTGTCGATTTTGGAGAGAAGAGGATGAGACTCAAAGAGCCTGGCTTCTTCGCTCCGAGCTTCCTCATAGGACTCCTCCCCAATTCGATTCCTAACACAGACATAACCAAGTCTGATGTTGACATCATCGGCGGTGACCTTCTCGAGAAGACCTTCAGGAGCTATATCGACTTTGGTGACCACAGCCAGAGTCCTCTGCCCGGATTTATCCACGCGCTGTGACATCCTTATAGATTCACAGGTGGGAAAATCAACGGTAGCAGACAACACATTGAGGATTATACTCTCTTCTGGCTTTATATACTCGAATATCATCCCCGCTATTTGCTCATAGATGTCTTCGGGCTGTCCGTGAACAGGGACTCTGGTGATTCCGGGGAGATCCACCATTGTAAGGTCTGGAACGCCTTTCTTCTTGACAATCAGAGTCAATGGGGTGTTGGAGATTCCCTTCTCGGAGCCGGCAATTTCAACGGTGGCCATGCTAATGGCATCTGCAACGTGGGTTTCGTCGGTGCAGACGATTTTTCCGAGGAACTCCAAGTGAAGCTCCGGTTGAGGATCGGAATGGTCCTGGAGCTTCATTATGAGGGGGACTCTAGTGCAAATGCCCTGGCCCCGAGGGAGGCTGATTCCGGCTAGTGATTCGAGCACGCTTGACTTTCCGGCGGATTGGTCCCCAACTACGACAATGGTTGGGAGATGAATGCCTTCCTGGGCAATCTTGAGATGTCGGAGCCTGTCAACAGCATCGAGGAGTGGACGTATTCGCTCATTGAACGAAAACATCAGTGGTTCTTTCAGTACTGGTGAAAGAGGCAATGCTTCTTCAACAACGGCCACATTTAGTGACCCTTGGTCGAGGACTCTGGAGTAGTTCTCCACGTTGCCAAGGGAACTCATTTTGTAACAGAGAGAGAGAGAGAGAGAGAGAGAGAGAGAGAGAGAGAGTGAGAGTGAGAGTGAGAGAGAGAGAGAGAGAGAGAGAGGTGGCTGGATGGATGGATGGTCCATGAAAACGGGAACTCAATATTTATAGAAACATTTTTTTGTTCCGAAGAATGCTGTTGAAAATGCATCGTCTTGGACGCTTGGGCATGAAGGAAGAGTTATTTTCTTGGGAAGGAAGGGGAGGCTTACGTAACTTTTTGTTATATTAGCTACGAGATTAATTAAGGCCCGTAGATATTAGATATTAAATGATGTTTGGTTGGTTAAAATTAATTAAAATTTATTAATTTTTTATATATATTTTTATATTTTTTTAATTAAATTTTGTCACATCTCATTTTTATATTAAATTTTTATATTTTTACTGTAATTTTTGATCAACCAAATCCAATGATTCAAATATATCTATTATATTTTAATTCAAAATAAATATATATACATTTAGACTGCTTAATTTAAAATTAATTATTACAATTGCAAGCCACGAAACTAAAATAACACCTAATTCAATTTCTTGTTGGTACTATATATTACTTTAACCCCTGATCCATTTTCTTGTTTGTACTATATATGACTTTAAGTACAATTATAAAAGACTGAAGAATTTATTTTCACTATTTTTTTTAAGGTTAGATTCTTTTTAAATTACTTTAAATGTAATTATAAAAGATTAAAATAATTTTTAGTGTAATAAGACAATAATTACGTACTCATTGTATTTGATATGTTAGTCCTTTAATTTTAAGAATTTTTATGCCTAGCTATCTTTTATTATTTCGTAATTCCATATTTAAATATTTTATCAAATTTATTTTATCAAATTATTTCGTAATTCTACGGTGGTGACTGATGATTGTAACTGATAATGATTGTGTAAAAAGATGAAAATTAAAAATAAAAATTTGAGAAATTATCTTTTCTATATTTTCATAATTTTTAAAAATTTTGAAAACTCAAAACTAAAAACAAATTTGTCAAACAGATTTTCATGTTCAATTTTCAAAAAAATGAAAACAAAAGCTAAAAACTAAAACAAAATGGTTGCCAAATAGATCCTAAATTTTGCTTCTTTGGTGTTGGGTAAAACACTAGTTTTTTTTATTTTTCTACTCAAATATAATAACTTGCTCAATTCAAAAATTACTAGAAATTGCTAAAAAAGCGAAACGTTGCTAAACATTTGCCAAAAATTCCTACAATATATTTGTTTTATTTGTTTACTTTTAAGTATATGATCTATATTTATCAAAAAATATTATAAAATATCTTTTTCAAATAGAAAAAGTACGTAAGAAATAATTGACTTTTTTTAAAAAAATAATTTTTGTCAGTATGTGAATTTTTATTTTCCTTTTTACAAGTTTTTTAATATAAATATTATGTTTGAAAGTTAACAAACAAAACAAAATTAACTTTTAATTAAAAAATTCATATTAAATAAAAATTGACTAATAAAATGCAAACTAATAAAAAGTTAAAAAACATCTCCTTTTGTTAGTTTACATTCATTATTTTTTTAAACTATCTAAGTAAGTGAACAAATTTATTCTTATATATCATATTTATTATATTTTATCATATTTTTTATTTTCTAATAACATAATCAATTTTGATATTTCTTTTAAATCAATTCAATTCAATTCTTAAATTTAAAATATGTTTTAAATGTAAAATTTTATTTATCAAATCAAATCAAATTAATTCTTTATTTTAAAATCAAATTAATTTTAAGAGAGAAATATTTTTAAACGGAGTGTAAGCTCTCTTTTGGAGTTCTAAATTTTTTGAAAACTTCAAAAAAAAAAAAAATCCAAAACTTTTTAATTTCTGGTACGTGGAAGTCCGCAGCCGCTACCCCGTACTAGGGTGCGCACAGGGCGAAGCACGCTCTAGGACCCTAGTCGGCAAGGCCCCTGCAGAGTTAACCAGCCTAGGCAAGCCCTGGCTGACCGGCACGACCGGGAGGAGACCATTAGGCACCCGCCATTACAGCGGTAACTCACCCCCCGTGGGGGAGTCGAATCCGGAACCTCAAGAGGCCCAAGCTCTAAGGCGAGCCCGACTTCCACTCGACCACCCCCGAAGGAGCAACTTTCTAACTTCATTCCAATTTGATTTCGCCGTTTGTTAATTTTTACACCAATTTTTTATTTTTTTAATTTTTTTAAAACTATAAATACACTTACTGATTTCCCACTTTCATGGACCATTTCTGTGCGTGTGTGTGTGTGAGAGAGAGAGAGAGAGAGAGAGAGAGAGAATGAGTTCCCATGGCAATGAGGAAAACTAATCACAAGATGAGCTCCCATAGCTCACGTCCACAGGGATTAATGTTCTTGTTTTGTTCAGTCCCGTTTTAGAATTTTTAATTTTTTCAAAAAATTTCAGAAGTCCGTAACTTTTTTAATTAAATTTTATCATGTGTTAGTTTTATATTAATTTAATATTAACTTTTGTTTTATTTTTTTAACTTTTTCAAAAATTCAAACATTAAATCTTTGCGTGGGTTGCCTGCTTTTACTTGAGAAGGACATCAATTCTTGCGAGCGTAATTTTTTATATTTTATATTTTATATATATGCATTATATATATATATTTTTACTGAAAAAGTGTTTGATTGGTCAAAATTAACTAAAATCCATCAATCTTTACTAACTTTTGTACTTTCTTTTAATTAAATTTTATCACATATCACTTTTTATCAAAATTTTATACTTTTTATTATATTTTTAATTAAATTTTTACCAACCAAACACTCCATAAATAATAGATGTAAACTAACTTAGACATCCTTAACCGGAATGTCAATTATATTTTAATCCTAAGGCATGAATTAGGTAACCCTAAAACTATTTCTCATTCCCAAATATATATATATATATATATATGTTGTTTAAAGTTATAAAAATTAAAGTAAAATGTGATTTGAATTACTTTTTAGTATTGAAATGTAAATCACAAATAACAAAAATAGTGATAATAGTGCCGTTTAAATGGATTTTCCTCCATTTAAACTAATTTGGACAGGCACCCATTTTTAACCTTTTTTGTTAGAATTTTTAGAAATTTGTAAAATTGTTATTAGAATTTGTAGAAATTTTATTTGAATTGGCAGTGATTTGTTGAGATTCGTAGATATACATAAATTTATACAAATTTATAAAAATTCATGCAATTCAATATGAAAAAAAGTTTTATAGAGAATTATGTAGTTTAAGGTCAGAAAAGTTTTATAAAGAATTGTAAAAATTTTTAGAGTTTTTTTTGGATGTTTTTTAGAGCTCCAAAAACGCTCATATATATTATTGGTGGGACTCACACATTTAGGATCATTTGGGAGTTTGGGAAGAAAAAAATTAATTTTTTTTTATAGTTGGTCATTAAAAAATTAATTTTTTTTCTACCGGGGAAGAAAAAATTAATTTTTTTTAGTAACTAACCGTGCATATTTTCTAATTTGAAAATTGTTGCTAGAGAAATAAAATATATTCATTCTACCAACTCAATGTATAAAATATCGATTAAATAAAAGGGCTCAGATTTTAAATAAAAGGACTTTCCACATATCCTAGATATAGAGCAAAACAGTCAACATACAAAACCCATTAATAGATCACATAAACTAAACCCAAAGACAAAGGCCCTCAACTGTGAGAATGGGGCGGGGGTCTAATTAATCTGCATTAACAGTAATCCTATCCATGATATCCCCAACAACCTCATTGGACTCCTGCAGCAATTTGATACTCTTGGTAAGCCTCTCACGCTTTACTGAGATTTGTGGAGATTCATAGGGATTTAGAGTGCTTTGAACACCCCCAATATATAAATTATTTATATATACATTTTTTTTCTATTTATAAGTGACTTGGATGATTTCATGTGGATGGTTGGGCCACTTATTTCTAATCAAGTGAACGGTCGTGGCTTTCAATGTATAAGAGGTAACAAATTCACACCCTATCTCTAGAAAATTTATTCTCTTGGCTTAATTTCTTTCTCTTTGTCTGGGTTGGTTTATTTCCACTGTACATAAGAAGAACATTAGTCACTATAGACCAAATCAATAATATACATCCTTACCTGTATGTGTGTTTGAAGTAGTAAAAAAAATTAATAAAAATTGATAACATGTTGCGATTTCGTAATTCGTATAGTAAGACAAAAAAATGATAATTTTTACAGATTTTAGTAATTTTTTGACAAAATTTAGAGTTTCAAACGGATAAATATATTTCCAAGGCACGTGCTAGGCTGAAACTTAAAATATTTTCCAATCAAAAAATAAAATAAATAAAATATTGTTGGTGGGACTCACATAGTGGTTCATTTGGCTAGTACAGAAACAGTTGATTAAAGTTAATTTGGGTGTTTGGTTTATTAAATTTTATTAAAAATAGTTTTTTTCTAATTTTTTTCTAACACAAGACTAACTTTTATCAATTTTCTTCAATTTTTATCAATTTTTTAATTTTTATCAGTTTTTATAAATTTTTAACAAATACTTAACATTTAAAGTGCAGTGACGCATATTAACTTGACGTGCAAAGTTAGAAAAACTGTCCAATTAGTTTTGAGGTTTATTAGGGGAAAAAAAAAAAAAACAAAAAGCAAGCAACAAGGTGCCCAAAGTTGCTGACTTGGGTATTTTGGTAAACATAAAAAGTTATCACTTTTGTTCAGTTGGCAAGTTGTTAAAATGCCAATTTTCTTAATCAGAACAACAATATATACTACCGATGCAAAATATTTCTCACTCCCCCCCCCCCCCAAATTGTTGGTGAGACTCGCATATTTAGGTTGATTTGACTAATACAAAAGTTGTTGATTTAAGTTAATTGGGGGTGTTGGGTTTATTAAATTAAAAAATTAAAAAAATTTACTTTTATTATTTTTTAATTTTTTTACCAAATGTAAAATTAATTTTTATCAATTTTATCTAACTTTTATTAATTTTCTATAACTTTTGTTTAACTTTTATAATTTTCTACCGAATATTCAATATTCAAAAAATAATGACAAGTGTCAATTTGGTTTTTAGGTAGTCGTTCGGTGAATAAATTTTTAATATAAAACAATCAACTTCTACTTTTTTTTTAAGTGTTCTAACTTGTTAACTCAAAAGTTATTAAAATTTTTATAAAATACATAAAAATTATCAAAAGTTACTAAAAGTTTTACTAAACACTAAAAAATTACGAAAAATTATTACTTACTTTACCAATTACACTAAAAATTTTAACTACCAAATTTTAGTCAAAAAAAACACTACAAGTTACTAAAAATTGGACTACCAAACAACCCTACGTTTCAGCTCCGAAAATTTCAAGCAATAAGGCTACCGATGGGCCCCGTTTGGGGGAGAAAAAAAAGAAGGAATAAAAATTAGTTTTTTTATGCTTTTGAAAAATTAATTTTTATGTGTTTGAAAAGGAATAAAAATAGTTTTTTATTCATTTAATATATTTACTTTTTGTCATTTAAAAAAATCTAAAAGATAAAATATTATTTTAATAAATTTATTAAAAAAAACTAAAAAATTAGAAGGACCAAAACTTCTAAAATTTTCTACTTATTTATTTATAGGATAAATTACGTTTATCCCTTAACATTTAAGCAATTACACGAACAATATAATATTAAAAGTTATACTTACCTTCTTTATTTTTGAATGTTGTTAATATTGACTCTTTCGATAAAATTAACCGATAAAACTTAAAAAAATATTAAAATAACTAAAATTTTAAGTTTTTTTTTTCTATTTTATCTGTAATTTTTTACATTTTTATCAGTTTTTTTTTTTTTTTTTTTACAAAAATTTCAAAAATAAGCAAAAAATAAGTAAATAAAAAAATTTTGACAATTTTTATAAAGAAAACTGACGAGATACAAGAGATGGAGTGGTAAAATAAGAAAAATACTTAAAATTTTAGCTAGTTTGACATTTTTTGTTAAGTTTTAATGACTAATTTTAATGGAAAGATGTTATAGTGTAATATTTCAAAATAAAGGAGGCAAATATAACTTTTAAATGTTATGGATATTAAATATAATTATACAAATATTAAGAGACGTAAGTGTAATTTACTATTTGTTTATTTATTTATTTTTTAAGGTTTCCATAAGGTGCCAGAAACTTCTCTGCCACCGCTTTCAGAAAACTTAACTTCTAGAAGAAACCATTAGTTTTTGTTTGGTTAAATGGAAAGTAGGAAGAGAGGAAGAGTGAGAGGGCATAATATCTGATTTTTATTATTTAGTTGGGGAGAAAAGTGAAAATAAAGGAAAAGAGTGGAAAATAAGGTAGAAAAATGTCACCTATATGTTCTTATCCTTCAAATTTTGGAAGAAATAGAGAAGGGAAAAAGAGGGAAGAGAAGAGAGAGAGAGAAAAAATGTGATAAAAAATTAAAAAAATAAAACTCACATTTTTTAAAATAATTTTAATTTAAAAAATAAATTGTATATAAACACATACATATATGTATTCTTTTTATTTTCTTCTATTTTTCTACTTAACCAAATACACTTCTTTCCTCTCATTTTTCTTTCCTCCCTTGGTCTTTCTACTATTAATTTTTCCTTGCTCCTAGGCTTCCTACTAGACTTCCTAGTACATGGTAAGTCAAAAAGAAGCCGACGCTTTTAAAAGGAATTACTTTAGTTTGCATTCCTCTGGTCGATATTCTATGTTTGCAATTACTTTTTTATTTTGTATAATTCTTTTATAAAAATCTATTTATTTTGTTTGTTTGCTTTTAAGTATATGATTTATATTTATCAATAAAATTATAAAATATTTTTTTGCAAATAGAAAAGTACATAAGAAAAATTGACATTTAAAAAAAAATACTTTTTTCATCAGTATGTGATTTTTTTTTTATTTTTAATCACTTTTTACAAGTTTTTTTAATATAAATATTATGTTTGAAAGTTAAAAAAAAAAACTTAATCAAAAAATTCATATTAAAAAAATTGACCAATAAAATGCAAACTAACAAAGGTTAAAGTCTCTCCATTTCAAAAAAACAATGTTAAGAGAAGCAGTTGCTCTTCAAAAAGCAAAGTCAAAAGTAAAAAAGAAGCCGATGCTTTTTAAAAAGCAAAGCTCCAAAGAAACATTTCATTTTGCCCACTGCACAGGACATAGAGGAGCAGTACAAGGAAATGAACGATGTGTGATTCCCAATAGCAATTAGGGCCGTAACCAATCAACAAGTTGCTTACAAAAGCAGTTTTATAATAGCTTGTTAAATAAATAAATTCAAAAGTTTTTTTTAATTTGATAAATAAATAAGATAAATTTATACAAAGGTAAATTCGATTCGGTAGACTATTAATTGTGAACAAATTTATTTATTGTTTGCTAATAAATTTTGTCAAATGTTTACCAACAATCAGAAACAAGTACTTGAACACTTTCTTACTATTCATGAAAATATATTAAAATGTTGAAGATTAAACACGTCAATTTAAAACTTGTTAATTATGTTATCAAATATAGATGGTTTATTTTGTTTGTTTAGTATACTTGTTTATTAATCAAGAAGTGAGTAGGCTAGTCATAAAGATCAGAGCAGACTCAAAAAAAAAAAAAAAATTTACGAATAAGTTTTTTGAACTTGTTTATGAGCTAAGAAGTGATCAAACTTAAACAACAAATTTAAGATCAATAAAATCTTAGTTTAAACTTATCAAAAATCTTAAAAAATAAGATTGAATGCAAAATTTCAAATTCAATAAAAATTCGATTCAAACTTGAGTTTAAACTCACCAAAAAAACTAAAAAAAAATTTAACTCGAATTCGTTAAAAAAACTTTAACAATTAAATATTTTAAATACTTCAATACTTGACTCTTTTGACATTCTCGAGCTTTGATGTAATAACTCTAAAATTTTAATTTTTAATTTACATATTACTTTAATTTATATTATATAAAAAATAAAATAAAAATGATGTGGTCAACATAAGCATGTTACCACGTGAAGGGGATGAGATTCCTTTCCTTGGCCACTAAGGTTGCTTGGCCATAAAGTTATGTTTGAAAAAATAACATAAAAAATTAAAAATTGCCGAAGCCTCTTGAATCTTTCATTTGTTTTTGCTTTGCTTGGCCACCAAGTGTGACGCATATATATATCTGTACTATATGTTTTGGCTGGGAGAAGCAAACTCAAAGGGGGCAAAAGAGAAAATAGAGAAGGAAGGAGAGAAAAGAAAGAGGAGAGAGAACAAAAAAAGAGAAAGTAAGGGCATAAGGTTAAGAATGGTCGACTTCTGATATTTTTGACATCGCGATCGTCGTGGCAGTGTCCGATCGTGGTGATCTTGTCCCAAGTCGGAGATATGAAAGAGAGAATTTTTAAACTTTGGGGTTTCTTCACCTTTTCTTCTCCTTTTTTTTTTTCCGGATATGAGGTAGGGATTTAATGCATTTTAATTACATAAATAATATGGAAAAATATTATGATGAATTTTTATGTGTTATTTTGCATAAATGTGATTAAATTTAAACTACACTATGTGAATTTAGTCCAAACTAGCTGAAATACTTTGGATGGAAAGTGTTTGTTGTTGGAGGAAAACTTGCACAGGAATTTGCCCAAGTATATTCTGTTAGAGTTTTTCAAATTATCATTTAGCCTCAAAAGTTTTATATAATTATGATCCGATCCTAAAAGTTTTAAAAATTTTAGTTTAATGATTTGATCCTAAAAGTTTTAAAAATTTTAGTTTAACCCCATAATTATTAAAACATTGACCTCAAAGTTTTAATAATTACATAGTAACCTCAAAAGTTTGGTATAATTATGAAATGGCCCCAAGTGTTTAAGAAATTCAATTTTGCCCCTAATAGTTGTGGAAAATTACAATTTTACCCTTAGAATTGTCGGGGATTATAGTTTTGGCTCGTGAAATAACTCTGATGTTTTGATTTTAGTGATGTCCTTTGGTAAAGATTTATTAATATAAAAAGATTTAATAAAGAGAAGTATTTTTTTAAATAAATGAAAAATGTGTGATTTAAAAATATTCGAATGATTTTCTTAAAAATGGTAAATGTGCCTTATGAAAGAGGTTCATATTAAATGAAAAACGTTGATGTAATAATTGTAGATAATGATGAGTTGTTGTGATATGAATTAGTATGAGACAATATTATTAGTGGATTATGATAAAATATGGACTTGTTATAAGATGACGAGATAATTTTGATTATGATAAATTGTTATAATGAGATGACATTGTTTGTGATGAATTGTTTATAATAAATAATTCCAAAGATGACATTAATAATTATGACAATAGTTATGATAAATTGTTATGATGATATGAGGTTAATTGTGTGTGATGGATTGCTTATAATGAAATGTTGTCTATGATAAATGGTAGTGAAAATAGTTATAATAATGTTTATAGAAAGAGATAATGAAATAAGATTGAGATTGTAAATATGAGGATGGAGAGTACTGGAAAATAGGAAGGGTACAAGAATTACCCTAAGATTAAAAGACTCAAAACCTACACAGGGATTGGTGCTAATGTCGATAAGTTAGTAGCTTACAACATAACGTTTATTTGGCTAATCATGACTTAGGGTTTTGGCCTTAAACGACAACGGATTTGGTTTATCGTGTCCATTGGGTATTGGCCTGTAAAAGATGATGTTAATGGTATCCACCCCATGAATGTGAACATGAATATAATGTAATGATGAATATGATGTGATGATGATGAGATAAATAAGACTAATAAGTCGAATTACTTTTGAGATTCATATTAATGTTGAGTATTGATTTTAAATGATGATGTATTATGATGAATTGTAGATTATTGTTCATATTATTTTGTTACATAGTATATATGTTTTCATTATGTATTGTGAGTACAAGGGAATTAGTACTTACATCTTTACAAACTGTATTGCAGGTTCTGAGACTGTAACCTAAGTTGGTTATTGTTGGATTAAGTGATGCATTATAGTAGTAGATATGTTACATTTTTATTTAAGTTTAATTATTCAAGCTTGCAATATTTATAAGGTTTGAAAATTTTTCGATTGGATTGTAAAGGACATAAGGTTTAGATTTCTTTATTTATTTGGGCTGTAGTTGAAGTAATGATGCCTGATTTGAGCGAGGCTTAACTATTTATTTTATTATCTTATTGTGAATGTATACTCTAGGGTGATAGAATGCTTTGATCAAAGTTACAGACATTTTAATATATATTGTACGTGTTTCATTCACTCACTCTTTAGACCCCGAAACTGGGTATGACATTGTGTTTGGCCCCTAGCAGGGTATAATCCGTTGACCACTTCACCTTCCTCAAAATTTGTAACTGTGATCAGTACATATATATATATATATATATTAAACGTTTTCCACTAAACCAACAAACAAAAAGCCCTATCTAATGTTTTTTTTTCCTTCATCTTCGTATGTTACTATCTATCTCTGATTAGAACTTGATGCACATAGGTCCCATTTGAGTGACCAAATTTCATTAATAAATACCAAAAAATTATAAAATGTTGCTAATTTTTTTCAAAATTTTCTAATTAAATCTTAACACATGTCACTTTTACACTAAATTTTTTTTTTTACAATCCAAGCACCACTATAATATGATTTTTTTAATAAATAAATTTTTAATTTTATATAAATTATCAAATAAATTTAAAGTAGACAATTGTTGAAATATTTGTAAAATATTAAATGATTTGTTTTAAATGGCATTTAAGTAAATAATTTGTAATTAAATGGCATTTAAAAAGGATAAAAAAATATAAAGATAATGGGTGGTTAAAAAATGATATTTAAAAAATAATAAAATATGCAAAATTAAATTTATTTAATTAAGTGGTGTTTACTAACAAATCATTTTATTTCTATAAAAAATACTAATGGTTGTAGGAACTTGAGAAATATTAATAAAAATAAAATAAATAATAAAAAGTTTCGCCAAATATAAACTATCATTAAATTTAAAATGTCGCCAAATGTCCCTAATATTTCATCTATATAATGGTATATATATTTTTCATTTGACTCAAATGTCAAGCATCACAACGAGGGATGGATCCAAATAGTGAATTAAAAAAAATAAATAATAAAGAAAATTTTTTGCTTTTCATTTCTTCTTGCAATAAGTAATTTTTTAAGTATAAGAATTAAAAAGTGAAAGTACATTTACTATTATTTAAAAAATAAAATATAATATTTTTAAAAAATTAAAATATAATTTTTTTTTATAAAATTACATTTAATATTTTGGATTGGGTAGGGTCGAAAGAGGCCCCAACCAATATTTGCATCTCAAACAACTTAAAATCTTTTCTAAAATGACATAAAAGCAAAACCACCCGTTAAAATGATATAAAAGCAAACTTGCGGCCTGGTGTCCTTCCAAGAAGAGAATTAAGGGTTCAATTTGTTAATCATTTTTCACTTGTTTTAAGGTTTTTTTTTTAATATACTTTAAAGAAAACCATAAAATAATAAAATATTTATTATTAAAAAAATTAAAAAAATATTTCCAAACCAATTGCAACCCCGAGACTCATTAAAAAACTGAGAAATGGGCCAACCAGAGGAGTTCCTCAAAGTATGGCCCAAAACGGGAACTTGAAAACCCAAAACATAAATCGCCCAAACCAGACTTGAGAACCCGAACATAAATCAAACAAATGCTATGAAGAACAATAGATCTGCCAAATAATAATACTATTGCTATGATCTGTGTATATACGAATTTATTATATTATATGAATTAAGTTAAAAGTATTATCATAAGTTAATATAGTTAGCTGTGAAAATTATTTGAAAGTATATTATTATTATTTATGTAAATTCAACCAAATAGTTAGTAAATATAAAATAAATTAAAATATTGATATTATTAATAGTATTGATTCGATTGAATTCAAATTCTAACTAAATAAAAATTAAAAAAAATAAAATGATTTAAAAATAATAGCACCTACTCATATAATTAAAGAATTTTTATAATTATTGTTTATACTTTTCTGACAACAATGTGTGTATATATATATATATATATATATATTAATTACATATAAAAACTTATAAAATACATATTAATTTCATATAAAAATTTTAAAAAATTAGAACTTAAGCATGTACCTAGAAAATGCCAAAATCAAAGAGAAAATTATTGTAATAAAATGTTTTCAAGAAATTTGAAAGAAAAAAAAAACTTGTATCTATTATAAATTTTACATTTTGGAGAAATCCTATTCTATTTAGATTAAAATAACATTTTTAATTCCTATCTTATCCTGATTAGAATACTATTTTGATCGAATTAAGAGTCCAAATTACAAAAAAGTTTGAGTGACACTTCAATTAGATTGAATTTATTCACTGCTAATTTTATTTTTAATTTCTAATATTATTTTATTATTTTTTAATAATAATATAAAATATATATATAATTTTAATAAACACTACTACATTGATTTAAGATATATTACTTATTTTGCCTAAATGATAAAAATAATAAAAGACATATTACTTGTTAATAAATTAAAATCTTTATTTAACAGTTAATTATTTTTTGCATAGTTATTTAATAGTAGTATTATATTTAATATTTTTTAAAAAAAAACAATTTATTTAAATTATAAAAAATTAAAAATAAGAAGTTATATGATAATTAAACAGAATATTAAATAAAATATATAAGTGATATCTACGAACATTCTAGTTTGAATAAAATTATGAATAGAAGTAATTATGAACAATACTAATTTTATTTAAATTATATAATCATAAAATTAAGATAATTATAAATATAATTATATTAATAAATTAAAATTTTATTTAACAGGCTAATTATTTTTAATCGTTTTTGTTTAATAATAATATTTATTATTAAGCTTTTAGTTAATAGGGTAATATTATTTTGCATTATCTTGTTTAATAAAAAAATAATATTTATTATGTTTTAAATAATAATTTATTAAAATATGGAACAAAATGAAAAATAAGAATATTTTTAAAATAAAAACAAAAAAATAAGGAAGTTAGATGATAAATAGAAGTGTAAATTAAATAAAAAGATTAAGTGAAATCTATGAACATTCTAGTTTGAATAAAATTAAAATTATAAATAAGTAGCAATTATGTAAAATACTAATTTATGTATAAGATAATTAAGATAACTATAATTAGGTGTCACGTGTCACATGCAATACAATGTCACAACAGTAATGTAAGTTAAATTCTACATGGCACAAGATAGTTATAATTAGGTGTCACGTGTCACAACCATAGCGTAAATTTAGTCCTACGTGGTACAGCGGCATCACCAGACTCTACTTTATATATATATATATAGTATATATATACTAGCAATTGCTCATTGCCTGAAGGGATAGAAAATATAAGTTAGCGGGTAAATAATTTAAATTTAAATTTATAAAAGCGAACTTGATACTCAAAAAGAGTGTAAAAGATCTAAACCTATCAAATAGAAAAAAAAAAAAAAAATCATTAATTAAAAGAGATTAAGGGTATAAATTGTATTAGGTTATTACAAACCAATTATCACATTTTTTAAAATATTAGCTTAAAATACTTTTATATAAAAAAGTTTAAAAAAAATGGAAAGATTGAGAGAAAAAAGAAAAATAATTCTAACTATTAATAAATTCATAGTTGAAAACATATCAAATTCAACAATTTTAATTTTTTAATTACATAATGACACAGAGTGTTAAAAATGAAGTGTAACGTTACATTTTTTAAAATATTAATTTAAATCTTTTATATAAAAAAGTATTAAGGAAAAGATAAGAAGAGTTAGCAGACAAAAGAAAATAGTTTTGGAGCCATGTTAGCAAAATGCAACACTTAAAAATATCCCCCGGGGGAAATTCAAAATTTTAAACGTTCCTTATTATATAAATACATATAGTGTAAAAGTATAGATGTATCTAAAATTAAGAGTTAACCACATTAAAATTGAAATTTTAATTTAAAATGTTTTATTTTAATAAAATTTTAAAAAGGAAAATTTAAATATATTTTTTAATAAAAAATTTAATTAATTTTGTTTAATAAGGATCTATACATTATTTAATAATAATAGATGATACACTTTATAAAGATATAAATATTCTATTATATATATATATATATATATTTACATTTTACATTTAACTGGATGTGTTTTATTATATAGATATATAAACTAGATTATGTTTAAATAACAAGTAGTGCTTCAATCATACCAAAAATTTGTGTAGCTACTCTGTTGAGTTAAGAATCAAATTTATACCCTCTATCAATTGGGATCCATTTGACAGCAATGAACGAATTACTGACGACGATCACTGGTTTGAAGGGGGGAAAGAAAGGGGGGAGCGGAAGAGGATGAAGAAAAAAGAAGAAGATTTGGGGTGGTGGAGAGGGAAGAAGATTTGGGGGGAGAGAGAGATAGAGAGAGAGGGAGCGGAAGAAGATGAACAAAAAGAAGAAGATTGGGGGCGAGAGAGAGAAAGAAAGAGAGAGAGAGAGGAGGGAGAAGGAGAAGAAGAAGAGAAAAAGGAGAAGATTTACTTGGAAGAGAGAGAGCAATCGGTTTGTTTCTGGTGTTCTATTTATAATCTGTTTTCATGAGAAAAAAAAAAACATAGAAACACCTCCCACGCTGTTTCCGTTTTTTTTCTAATCTTGACAACAATTTTTATTTTTTGGTAACAAAAAAAACATAAATATTTTTATCAAATGCGTTTTTGTTTCCAATTTTTAAATATATGAAAAAAACCAAAAAAATAGAAAACAAAAACGATACCAAATGGGGCCTACATGTTCTCTTTGGTTTTTTAAGTAAATTTCTTTTGATAAAATAGTATTTTATTTTCAAATATTAGACTTGTATATTTGAGGAAAAAGAAAAGATTTCTACTTGTTTATGTATTTGAGTCCGAACAAATCAAGAATTAAATTTAATTTCGACGTAACTGAACGATTTGACCATATGTAGCATTCTTCAAATAGAAAAAAAATATATAAGTTTTAACTTCTAAATAAAGCTTTTAAATATTAATTATGACCATTTGACTAATATATTGAAAGAAATGGTGAAAAAAATAAAGAACTGGACTTTCTTTTCTATTTTTTTTTATAAAAAAACAAAGCAAGCAAGAAATGCTAGGACAAAAGAGAAGATATATGCAAATTATTTGTCCAGTCCTTGACATTATTTAATTCTATGGTTTGGCATATGGGAAGGAAAAAAAGAAGAAAAAAAAAATTGCTACTAATTTTCTATTAATGAGATAATTGAAGGCACGTAAAGAGAAGGAAAAGCCTTCAGCTATATTTGCATCACGTTGGCACGTTAAAGTAGCCATGATATCCAACAAAAGGATTTCGCAAACTGAATATTCTAGCCATGGCATCAAGCAAACAACAGATAACAAAAATAACCAACGGGATTAACCAAATACAAATACACGTTGATTGATCATATCCAAGCACAAAGCCCTTCTTCTGTGAAGGGAACAAATTAATCTACAATAACGGTAACCATATCAATTATATCCCCAACAATCTCCTTGGACTCCTGCAGCAACTTGATACTCTTGCTAAGCCCCTGCCGCTTCATAGCAAGAGAGGCCGATTCTTCCAACATCCTCTGAAGCCCACCGCCTTCAGAACCCACCAGCTCATTCACAATCTTCATCTCCATGTCCCTCATAAACCAGATTTTGCGCTGCAAGCATCAAATTTAGAGTCAATTGTGATGCAATAAATTTGTGAATCTTGTATGCCAATCCAAAACACACAAAAGAAACACAATAAAAAAGAATAAATCTTTGAAAATAATATTATTAATCAAAATAAAGTTATCCAGTATATAATTTGTAGGTAAAAGAATCCTAACTCTAACTCGCTAGGAAAATAAATCAACGAAATAAGAAAATAACAAAAAAAACCAAAAATATCAAAATCCGTTTTAAAACCAAGATTTGGAAACTAAAAGACTAAGGAAATATGTTACAAAAATCTTAGATCAAATCGAATTCGTATAGGTCAAGAAAAAAGAGATGAAAATCTTTCCAAAAAAGGCAAAATCACCTTTTTGAAAGCTAAACGATGAAATTTCTCCGAAATCTAATGTAGGTCATTACTAAGCAATGAGTCTTGCTCGTTGAGTCTTCTTGCATCAAATTTGATCTTTTAGAACCAATTTAAACTATGTCAACCCCAAGGCCATACTTGTCCCAATACTCCATAAAGCCCATAGCAATACATTCTACGGTCACATTGAATCCACAAATCTCCTCAGAGCAGCCTTCCAATACGCTGTGACTTTCATCTTCATATCAAAAGCCAGCTCTTTGACATTTGAATAGTTCCGAAGATGGCCCCACTTCAACGTCCCCAGACCCTTCAATCTTTATCTTTATGGGCTTGGAATGGTCATTCATGATCTCCATAAACTCATTCTAATATCCCATTAACCTATTCCATTCCGACATGTATCCTGGACTCGAGGTATAATCCGTGATCTTCTCCATCTCAGCGATCTCCATGACCTGACCAAACGATTTCTGCTTAATCTTCGCAATCAGACTCTGCGCCGCTCTTTTGTTGAATTCTGGGGTTGCGGGTAGCTTTCCTAACGATACATCAAAACAACCACCACCACATCTTCAATTTAGTCCCGCGCTCTTGCCATTAACTCTACCGATATCATCGAATCTCCTTGACTTTCCTCACCAAGACTGTCGAGAAAACAGAGCAACGAAGGAAATTAGGCAGCGCAATTCCCTTGGACTCGTCCAAGGCCTTGATCTCCTCCAAAAGGAAAGTCGTCCGTGAAGTTATATTCAGAACTTCAGGGTACTCATCAAACTCACCTCTCAAGAGCAATTTCCTCAGAGACCCATTGGAAAAACCAACAATGCGCAAGAATGCTGTCATTGCCTCGGCCACCGATGAAGGGACCTGCAGCATTTTGTTCAGTTCAGAAATGTTTTCTTGCAACTTCTCGTTTATTTTCCTAACGACATCGGGCAAGCATCTTGGGGTAATAGTTGCCTGTATTTGCACCAATTTCTGCGCAAGGACTGGTACTCCAACGATGGACTTTCAATTTTGGGAGAAGAGGATGAGATTCATGTAAGATTTAATACAAATCTTTATATGAATTTAAGAACATCAAAATTATAAATATAATAATGCGGAAACGTACCTGTTGTTTCATGATCCTGGAATGCGAACGAAAAAAAATCTTCAAGTTCAAAAACAAGGTTATGGATCTTTCTCTGTATACCCTAGGTCTGTATGACAGATTTTTTATGAGATGTATTCTGTCTATCTGGGGTAGAGAGGTGACCTAATTATATATTTATAAGGTAACCCTACCCTCACTGGGCTTTCCCATAAAAGGCTTACAGTGAGCTCCTTAAACCCACACTAACTGTCTAATCTTATTATTTCTATTAGGTGCACATAGGTCCAATAATATAGATAACAACAAAAATAAGCCTTATCACGTACGTTCTCATCTTTTCTTGGTTCCAATCCATTTTTAATAAATATAAAAATTAATTAATGTACGAGCAATATACACAGAAAACTCTAACAATTCAAAGAGATTCGCTTCCTGGCTCCGAGCTTCCTCATGGGACCCGTCCCCAATTCGATTCCCGACACAAACATAACCAAGTCCTATGTTGACATCATCGGCAGTTACCTTCTCGAGCAGACCTTCAGGAGCTTTATCGACTTTCGTCACCATAGCCAGAGTCCTCTGCCCAGTTTTCTCCACGCGCTATGACATCCTAATTGATTCACAAGTGGGGAAATCAACAGTAGCAGACAAAACGTTAAGGATTATGCTCTCTTATGGCTTTATATACTCCAATATAATCTCCGCTATTTGCTCATGGATATCTTCCGGCTGTCCGTGAACAGCGACTCTGGTGATTACCGGGTGATCCACGATGGTCAGATCCGAACTCCTTTCTTCTTGACAATAAGAGTCAATGGACTCAGAGCCGGCAATTTCAACGGTGGCCAGACTAATGGCTTCAGCAACGTGGTATTCGTCGGTGGAGATAACTTTCCCGAGGAACTCCAAGTGAAGCTCCGGTTGAGGATTGGAGTGGTCCTGGAGCCTCATGATAAGGGGGACTCTGGTGCAAATCCCTTGGCCGCGTGGAAGGCTGATTCCGGCCGGGGATTCGAGCACGCTTGGCTTTCCAGAGGATTGGTCACCAACTACGACAATGGTTGGGAGCTGACTGCCTTCCTGGGCAATTTTCAAATGCCGGAGCTTGTCAACTGCATCGAGGAGGGGGCGTATTCGCTCGTTGAACGAAGACATCAGTGGCTCCTTCACTGCAAGAGGTATTGCTTCTTCAACAACGGCCACATCAAGTGACTGTTGTTCAAGGACTGTGGAGAGATTCTCCACATTTGTAGAGCTCTGCTGGACTTCTTGGTTTTGTTATGCCTACTGCTACCATGGGAACTCATTTTGCTTGTGCGGGTGATAGAGAGAGAGAGAGAGAGACGGTGCATGCATGGAACTGCGAAAGTGGGAAATTTTATAAAGGCTTTTCAAGAATGCTATGGAAAATAAAGAGGCAGCAGCTTTAAAGCCCACAGTATCAAAATATTTCTCATATTTAAAGTTTCATCATTAATTTCCTGTATGGGAAATACTAACAAGTGCCAAAATATTTCATCATATTAAAGTTTCGTCATTTCATGTATGGGAAATACTAACAAGTGCCGTCGGGCACTTAATGATTGTCGGCTTGACAAAATGCAAAAATATTTATCATATGAAATTTTTAAAAAATTAATACGCATTTTAAAAAATATGATTCTTTAACGAATGCACTTAAAAGGCACTTGTTAGAAGGACCCTTCAAGTATCCATAATTTAATATATATAGATTCTGTTAAGATTCATAACTTTGCGATTTTTCATAATTTTTGGGTGGTAATAATGCCGTTTTAATGTTTATAATTATAGGATAGTAATAATGCCATTTTAATGTTTATAATTTTAGGCGCTAGTAATATTGCCATTTTAAGGTTTATAACAAAACAAATATCGCTAATACCAAAATATATTTAGTACACTTTTTATATATGTTGAAAATTTTACCCTCATTAACAAAAACATTAGTTTTGGTAATTAATTCTAAAATTTGAATTTTATATATTTAGGTCATAAAAATTGATTTAATAATAAATTTTACTAAGGTGGCATTTGGTTTACTTTTTTGTTTTCTATTTTCTGTTTTCGTTTTATGTGTTAAAAGCTCAAAATGAGGAATAAGAAATACTCTGTTTTCCTTGTTTTGAGATTTTCTTTATTTTTGTTAAAAACTCTCAAAACGACTTTTTATCATTTTTTATTTCATGTGTAAACTCATTTTCAATTTTTGAAAACAAATTTTGAAAACACAAGTAACCAAATGAATTTTGAGCTATTTTTCGTATTTTCAAAGGTACAAATAAAAAATGAGCTCAAAATAGAAAATAGAAAACAAAAACAAAAAATAGAAAAGAGAAAAATAAACCAAATGACCCCTAATTGATTTAATAATTAAGGAAAATACAAGGAGTTTGGATATTAGCTCTATAATTGAATCTTATATTTTTATCTTTTAGTAATGATGAAAATTGTTCTAATAAAAAAAAAAAACTTTACTAGTTAGCAAAAACATTATTTTAGATAATTAGTTCAAAAGTTTTAATTTTATATATATTTATCCTTGATCATGAAAATTGTTTTAAAAATAAATTTTACTAATTAATGGAATTATGAATAATTTGGATAATTAATTCAACATTTAAATTTTATATACTTTTTCTCTAGTTAAAAAATTATTTTACTTAGTAATCTTACTAATTAATCTAATGCTTAAATAAAAATAATTTACTAATTAATTGTTACTCCATATCAATGAATTCCAAGAGGTATTTTGATCAGTAATATTATATTTATGTTTTTTTAAATTTCTAGTGTAATTTTTTTAATATATCATATATGTGTATATATATTAATTTATTCATACTCCTATAGATAAATAATAATTATAAAAACGAAAGAAATTAAATTCACAATATAAACTTAAAGTTTGCTGGCTTAACTTTGTATTCTTATTACACAATTCTTGCTAAGAGTTGGAATAGTAGCATTGCTGGGACATTGTTGTCTCGATCTGTTTGCTTTGTGAAAACATTTTGTCAAGAGATAGGAGGAGGAGGCGGCGGTGTTTAGAAGTGTGTCTGAAAATATATATATATACATATATATTGCGAGGCATCGTTTGAAGAATGCCGTGGAAAACGAAGAGGCCGAGTTGCTAGCATTCTTTCATTGGAACTGCAACAGTACATATTATCGTGCTGTGTTTAGAAGCATGTCTGTATCGAAGAGCTGTGGAAAACGAAGCAGGCGAAGCGGCTTAGTTGCTACCCTGCATTCATTAATTGAAGCCGCAACGGTACGAAAGGGCAGCAAACAATGGCATGCTTTGGGGGCCTTTTAGGTCTTAAGTTTTCATCTTTAGGTTGCATTAGTTGGTTAAAATGAATGAATTGATCATGCACGTAACAGTTAAATAAATAAAAGTAGAATAAATTTTTGTATGGGTTGTAGATTTGAAATTAATTGTTATATAAAATTAATTCTTAATTAATATAGTTAGGGAGATATATATCAATATTTCAAATAACTGGAACACGTGTAAAAGAAAATAATAATAATAATAATAATAATAATAATAATAGTAATAATAACAAGAATATTTCAAAACTTTTATCGTAATTTATTTAAAATTTATCTGCACCCGTTGGGTTTGGAGTTCCACAAATCATCATAAATCTTTAAAAAAAAAACTAACATTTTACTATTTACACAGATTTGAGACTACAATTTATATTATTTATTGTAATTTATATTATTTTGAAGCCGCAATTTATACGTGGAAGAGCTTCTAGCACGCCATGATAAAAGAAAATATTTACTCACGGAGAAGTACAATAAATTTTGGTTTGAGCGTTAACATCATTTATCTATATATATATATATATTTTTTGGTAATTATATATATATATATATATGTGTGTGTGTGTACATACACTGCTCTGCTGAGAGCTTAAGAATTAATTATTTCCCGTGAAACAGTTGAGTGCAAAGTAAATAGGAGTATTAAAGCAAAGACCCACACCAAACAGAAGCTTGAAATCTTGATGACTGGCGATT
Organism: Vitellaria paradoxa; assembly: GCA_019916065.1. Classification (NCBI taxonomy): domain Eukaryota; kingdom Viridiplantae; phylum Streptophyta; class Magnoliopsida; order Ericales; family Sapotaceae; genus Vitellaria; species Vitellaria paradoxa. The sequence goes on from CM034240.1 coordinate 16,634,442, forward strand.
CATTGACAGCTACCCAGAATTTTGGTACCCCGGTCCCCACCGTCAAATCATACCCATAATTTTTATTTATTTATTTTTTTAGTTTCTTTTTTTTTTTTTTTACTTTTTTTAGTTTCCTTTTTTAAAATATAAAACTACTTAAATTAGTTGTATTAACCAACATTAATGTGAAAATATAAATTGTGTTTCATACTTAAATTGTATTTTATAATTATTCTAGTAGTATATTAAACTTGATATATATTTTTATAACAATAAATTTAAAACAGTATGTATATCTAAAAGTATTAATACATAGCATACCAAATATAAAATTATTACACCTCATAATGAACTTACAACCATAGTAAAAGTAAGAACAAAAAAATATAGTAGAATACAAGTAAATTTCGAATCACCAGAATGATACATATTTGAAAAAAAATATAAATAAATAAATGAGATTGCAAAGAAAGATAGCTAAGTGTATTAATTAATTGATTGATGTTTGTGCGTTGATGATGGAGATTAAAACCACGTAATGTCAAGAATTTATCCTTAAAAAATAAATATATAATTAAAATGATAGAAAATATTTCATGTGCAAGAAAATTTTAACTCCATTTCTCCGTATAACTCCCCCTTCACCAATATTCCTATAAACTTCCTTTCGATGCGAACCTGCATGTAAGAAAATGGTGAAATAAAGCGGACAGAGTTAGTTTCCAACCAAAAACTCTTCGACATTTAAGTTAGTTGCAGATATTGATAATAATTTCATGTGCATATATATATAGAAAGAGAGAGAGTGTGTGATATAGAGTGAGAAAAGGAAGAGAAAAATGAACCCTTATCTTGAGTACATTGATGCCATTTATAGGGTGAGAATTCAACATATTTTATATTGATTTGACCACACAATGATGATATTAAATGGTAGATGATGGAAAATAATCAATTGTGGGCCAAATATGTTATTTGTGTGTTATAGGCTATCATAAAGGTTAAGCCCATTTAAAGTGGTCTGTTAAGGTTTTAAGGTTTTAGGCTTTACAACATCTCAATTTTGTATGGACCTTTAATGTGTAGATACCTAAACCCATATTTCTATTTTATAATGGGTTGAATAGAAGTAAGGTTTCTACAGTTGTTATAAATAGGTTATGGTCCCCAGGTCATATGTAAAAGGTTTTTGGGGTTTTTGGAGGCCGGTCACTATTTATGGACTTATAAAAATTTAAGTCATACCCAAAAATCTTATTTGTAAATAAGTCACACTTGCAACAAAAAGACCAAAAAGGATATCACGCGTTTTTCACTACATTTCAAAACTGTCAGTTTTATCCGAAAATAGTGCACACTTTACTCATAACTTCCGTGACTTTCCATCTTCTTTATAAAGCAAGTAAAACTGATTTTTGGAAACAAAATCAAAACTGTTTGAGAAAAACCTAATTCCGCGACTTTCCATCTTCTTTACAAAACAAGCAAAACTGATTTTTGGAAACAAAGTCAAAACTATTTAGGAAAACAGTACCACATAATAAAACAATACCGCATAAAAAACAGTACCACATAATAAATATTATCGCATAAAAACAGTACCGCATAAAAAACAGTACCACATAATAAAACAGTACCGCATAATAAAACAGTACCTCATTAAAACAGCACCATTCTTTGCATGATATAGTCATGCGGTACTGTTTTTGAACGAGCATGCATCCTAAAAAAAACAGTACCGCAGACATGTGGTACTGTCACACATGCGATACTGTCGGTCATTCGTTTGATATGTGAACTATTTTTGTGTTTACATGTGATGTTTGCATGATAGAGTCATGCAGTACTGTTTTTGAACGAGCATACATCCTAAAAAAAACAGTACCGCAGACATGTGGTACTGTCATACATGCGATGCTGTCGGTCATTCGTTTGATATGTGAACTATTTTTATGTTTACATGTGATGTTTGCATGATAGAGTCATGCGGTACTGTTTTTGAATGAGCATGCATCCTAAAAAAAACAGTACCGCAAACATGTGGTACTGTCACACATGCGGTACTGTCGGTCATTCGTTTGATATGTGAACTATTTTTGTGTTTACATGTGATGTTTGCATGATAGAGTCATGCGGTACTGTTTTTGAACGAGCATGCATCCTAAAAAAAATAGTACCGCAGACATGTGGTACTGTCACACATGCGGTACTGTCGGTCATTCGTTTGATATGTGAACTATTTTTGTGTTTACATGTGATATTTGCATGATAGAGTCATGCGGTACTGTTTTTGAACGAGCATACATCCTAAAAAAAACAGTACCGCAGACATGTGGTACTGTCACACATGCGGTACTGTCGGTCATTCGTTTGATATGTGAACTATTTTTGTGTTTACATGTGATGTTTGCATGATAGAGTCATGCGGTACTGTTTTTGAACGAGCATGCATCCTAAAAAAAACAGTACCGCAGACATGTGGTACTGTCACACATGCGGTACTGTCGGTTATTCGTTTGATATGTGAACTATTTTTTGTGTTTACATGTGATGTTTGCATGATAGAGTCATGCGGTACTGTTTTTGAACGCGGTAATGTTTTTGAACAAGCATGCATCCTAAAAAAAAACAATACCGCAGTCATGTGTTTAAATACGTAATCCAGATCTGTATATATTCATTCGATCGACGTTAATCTCACAGCACAAACTCGCGTAATCCGTGTGTATTCCTTCGTATATAATCATTTAACAGATTTTTATCTCACTATATCTTCACGCGATTGATAAGGAATGAAACAAAAACGGAAAACGTGATTCTCGGTTCCATAATTTTCGGCAACTTCATCTCAGTTAATTATAGAAAAAGGGCATTTAAGTAATATTATAAATTATATTTAAAACAAATTCGTGAGACCCACTCAAAAGTATGACTTAAATACAAAACTTTTTACATTAATGTGACTTAAAAGTAATACTTTTTTTGGAGTATGACTAATAACTTTAAAAGATTACCAAGTATGACTTGGATACAATTTTCCGAAGGTTTTTCTAATCAATCTGAGATCCCATCATCAGAGAGAATCAGGAAAAGAAACATACGTATAAACTTGAAAGATCAAGAACCACGTGATTGCAACCATGGATTCAGGTACGCTTCTGCATTAATTTATTTTTTTGATGATTCGATTTGAATTAAATTCATCTATAAGTGGTATCAGAGCCTACTCATGTTGAATCATTGAGAAATTTTTTTTTTATGGATTAAGATTTAATGACTAAGGTTTAAAATTTTGAGGATTAATTTTTGTTCTTAAAATTCTGAAATTTTTTTTTTTTTTTTGGGTTATTTTGATCTTCTTTTATGTAAATCGCACACATATATATATACTTGTATATATATACGTACTGTTAGAAACACATAAAATATTTGCATTGAATGGCCATGGGTTTTGTTATTTAATGGCTAAATAAAAGGTCTTCACGCTGATTTCATTCAGTTTTGCCATTAGATACAAGTAAATATATATATATGCGTAATTGAAATTGACGTGATACTGCACCTTGTAATTGAAATTGCTGCACTTGTATGTAATTAAAATTGGTGAAACATGGCCGAATAGTTAATTGCGTAGAACCCATCAGGTTTTGATTAAATGGATTCAGATTTAATTGCTTTGAACACATCCCATTATCCATGCAATTGTGGCGGTACAGATTGGATTGATTGCAATTGGGCACTATTTAGTAATTTTTCGGGCTTAATAATATATATATATATATACATATACATATACAATCGTGGTGTGGTGCAGCGGCGGATTGAAACTCATTGTGGTTTCGATTCTCATCCGCGTCGAAAATTTTCTCTCACAGATCAGATCCGGGAACCCAGGTGCCGATTTCTTGGTTAGATTTTGCCAAATTGGCCGTTGGCAATTTTTTTTGAAGCTCACGGTTTTGATTTGGAGAAAAGGGCATGGTTGAAAATATTTTGGAAACTTTGGGTGCTTTTGTAATTTCCTTGAAGGTCTTGTGTGAAATGCTTTGAAATAAACTGGGGTAAAACTGTAATTGCTCCAAGTATTTAATTTTTGTTTGTTTTAAGGGTTGGGAAAGTTTTTTTTTTTTTTTTAATTTCTTAACAGTCCCCAAAGGTTTATTCTTATTTCAAAAGGGCCCCTAAAGAGTTTTAATTTCTTTTAATTCTAAAGGAATTGATTTAAGAAATCAATTAAATTCAAATTTTGGTATTATTAATTTTTGGGTATATAATATTCAATAATAATTTAATTGAAGCAACATGTTGCCGAAGCAACATGTTGCCGAAGCAACCTCTCTTGTGGAAATTATTTTATTTTGAATATTAGAAGGTTGTGTGTATGTATTTATTCATGCAGGTATTGGTCAGCCCAAAGGAAAGCTAATATTTGACAGAATTACATATACACCTGTGGTGGTAAACACGTGACAATTATTAGGTTTCTATGTGAATAGTAAGTCAATCCAAAGATTTGCTTATTATTTGACAGGAGTTATTGTCAATGTTTGATCACTACAACAAGAGTACCACTTACAATTAATATTATTGTCCAAAGACTTGATATTAATGTTGTGCTGGGTATCTTGAGATGGGGCTTACCATCATTTGAATTTATTGATTATTAATTATGTTTATTGATGTGAGCATGATTTTATTTATTTATTTATGTATTTTATTTGGTTATTTTGTTCTTTATACAGCTAATATGTCTGCTACTACTATATTTGCCAACATAAATTCAATACATATGCTGAATGGAACAAACTTCAAGGATTGGAAAGAGAACATATTAATTGTTCTAGGTTGCATGGATCTGAACCTTGCGCTTAGGGTTGAGCAACCCGCTTCTCTTACGGCTGAAAGTTCACCTGATGAAAAGAGGAACTTTGAAAAGTGGGAATGCTCAAACCGCATGAGTCTTGTGATCATTAAGCGTGGCATTCTAGAAGCCTTTAGGGGCGCAGTATCTGAGGCGATAACTAATGCCAAGGAGTTCCTTATCGAGATTGAAAAGCGTTTTGTTAAAAACGATAAGACTGAAACAAGCACGCTTTTGCAAGGCTTGATTTCAATGAAATATAAATGTAAAGGAAACATAAGGGAGTACATCATGGAGATGTCCAATATTGCTTCTAAACTTAAGAGATTAAAGCTTGAGCTATCTGATGACTTGCTCGTGCATTTGGTATTAATCTCGCTTCCTGCACAATTCAGTCACTTTAAGGTCAGTTACAACTGCCAGAAAGAGAAATGGTCTCTAAATGAGCTCATTTCTTATTGTGTGCAAGAAGAAGAAAGGTTGAAGTAAGATAGGACTGAAAGTGCTCACTTGGCAAGCACCTCTAAAGATAAGGGCAAGAAAAGAAAGAAATAACAAGAAGCTACAACTAAGGGTTCAGTACAAAAGAAACAGCAATAGAAAATTGACAGCTGCTTCTTTTGTAACAAAACTGGACATCTCAAGAAGGATTGTGCCAAATATCACGCTTGGCGTGCAAAGAAATGTACAATTCTTATTTTGGTCTATTCTGAGGTTAATTTAGCTTCAGTACCTAGAAACACTTGGTGGTTAAATTCTGGTGCTACTACTTACATAAATGTTTCTATGTAGGGTTGCTTGAGCTACCGAAAGCCAAATGATGGTGAAAGATACATCTTTGTGGGAGATGGCAAGTCGGTGGAAGTTGATGCAATAGGCATTTTTAGATTATTATTAGGAACTAGTTATTATTTGGATTTGAAAGACAATTTTATTATACTATCTTTTAGGCGAAATTTGATTTCTGTTTCTTTGTTGGACAAATCTGGATATTATTGTTCATTTGGAAACAATCAGTTTAGTCTTTCGTTGAATTCAAATATTATTGGTACTGGTTCATTATCTGCATATGATAACCTATACTTGCTTGATACTATTGCATCATATAATGAAACCTTGCATGTGCAATCACGTGGTACTAAACGCAAATTAAATAAAGAAAATTCAGCGTCATTATGGCACAAGCGGTTAGGTCATATCTCAAAAGATAGAATTGGGAGACTTGTGTCTGATGGCATTTTGGATTCCCTTGATTTTTCAGACTTTGATGTCTGCATTAATTATATTAAGGGAAAACAGACCAAAACTAAGAGGTTAGGTACCAACAGAACTTCAGACGTCTTAGAATTGATTCACACGGATATTTGTGGACCATTCCTTACGGCTTTTTGGAATGGTCAACAATATTTTATATCATTCATAGACGATTACTCACACTATGGGTACCTATATCTTATTCATGAGAAGTCTCAGTCACTGGACGTGTTCAAAGTTTTTAAAGCTGAAGTTGAGAATCAACTCAACAAAAAGATTAAGAGCGTCAGATCTGATCATGGTGGTGAGTACTACGGCAGATATGACGGTTCAAGAGAACAACGTCCAGGACCATTTGCTAAATTCCTAGAGGAGTGTGGAATCGTCCCATAGTACACCATGCCAGAATCCCATAGCATGAATGGTGTAGCTGAGAGACGAAACAGAACTTTAAAAGACATGGTAAGGAGTATGATTAGTCATTCTATCTTACCAGAATCACTCTGGGGAGAAGCACTTAAGACTGCAGCTTACATTCTTAATAGAGTACCCATTAAAGCAGCTACCAAAACACCTTATGAGCTTTGGACAAGCAAAAAGCCTAGTTTGAAGCATTTTCATATTTGGGGATGTCCAGCTGAGGTAAGGCCTTATAGGCCATATGAAAATAAATTGGACTCCAAAACAGTGAGCAGTTACTTTATTGGTTACTCTGAGCGATCAAGGGGCTACAAATTTTATGATCCCACACTTAGGTCAATTTTTGAAACGGGAACTGCAACATTTTTTGAAGATGTTGATTTTGGGGGGAGAAATAAGGTTAGGGACATTGTCGTCGAGGGGGAATCGGTTTCGATTCCTACTATCTTTTATGATAATGTGCAGGCTTCTATACCTGTCATTGATCAAGAAGGAAATCAAGAACCTTAACAAGACAATGTTGAACAATCTCCTATCCAGAATGAGGTAATGAATCTAGAAGAACAAAATCAACAACCTCAAGAACTACGGAGATCCACGAGAGAAAGGAGAAGTGCTATTTCAGATGATTATATAGTATTTCTCCAAGAATGTTAGGAAGATATTGGAATGGTGGAAGATGATCCAATCAACTTTCATCAGACCATACAGGGTTCTAACTCTCAACAGTAGATTGATGCCATGAATGAGGAGTATAAGTCTATGCAAGACAATAAAGTTTGAGATCTTGTCCCATTACCAGAAGATGCGAAACCCATAGGTTGTAAATGGATATTTAAAACCAAAAGGGATTCAAATGGTAATGTGGAAAGATACAAGGCTCGTCTTGTAGCAAAAGGCTTTACCTAAAAGGAGAGCATCGACTTTAAAGAGAATTTCTCTCCGGTTTCTACGAAAGACTCTTGTAGAACTATTATGGCACTTGTTGCACATTTTGATCTTGAGTTACATCAGATGGATGTTAAGATAGCGTTTCTTAATGGTGACATTAATCAAACGATCTATCTGGTGCAACTAGAAAATTTTGTGTCAGGAGACTCAAAGAATATGGTTTGCAAATTAAAGAAATCCATCTATAGATTCAAACAAGCTTTCCTTCAGTGGTACCACAAATTTCACCAAGTAATTATCTCGTTTGGTTTTGAGGTAAATGCTGTGGATGATTGTGTGTATCACAAGTTCAGTGGGAGTAAGTATATTTTACTGGTTTTATATGTTGATGACATATTGCTTGTCACAAATGATATAGGCATGTTGCATGAAACCAAGAGATTTCTATCAAATAATTTTGAGATGAAAGATCTTGGTGATGCATCTTTTGTATTAGGGATTCAGATACATCGGGATCGCTCTTGGGGTATTCTTGGATTATCACAAAAGGCTTATATCAATAAGGTACTTAAAAGATTTGGCATGCAGGATTGTAAACCAGGTGACACCCCTGTCGCTAAGGGAGACAAATTTAGTCTCAATCAGTGCCCTAAAAATGACCTTGAAGTTAAGGAGATGCATAAGATTCCCTACGCTTCAGTTGTTGGGAGCCTAATGTATGCTGAAGTTTGTACACGTCCAGACATAGCATTCATTGTTGGAATGCTAGGCAGATATTTAAGCAATCCTGAGATAGATCATTGGAAAGCAGCCAAACGAGTTATGAGATACTTACAGAGAACAAAAGATTACATACTCACATATAGGAAATCAGATCAGTTGGAGATCATTGGGTTTTCTGATTTTGATTTTGCTGGATGCCAAGATAGTAGAAGATCCACATTAGGTTACATTTACCTGCTGGCAGGAGGAGCTATATCTTGGAGGAGTGCCAAGCAGACACTCATAGCTTCTTCCACTATAGCAGCTGAATTCATAGCTTGTTATGAGGCATCCAATCATGGAATATGGCTGCGAAATTTTGTCACTGGGCTGCGAATTTTAGATAGTGTGGAAGGACCATTAAAGTTATTTTGTGACAATAAATCAGCTGTGCTATATTCCAACAACAACAGGAGCTCTTCGAAGTCTAAACACATAGACATCAAGTTCCTAGTTGTTAAGGATAGACTTCAGAGTGGTCAGGTGTCTATAGAGCATATTGGCACAAACTTCATGATTGCGGATCCGCTCACAAAAGGCTTACCACCCAAGGTCTTTCATGAGCAACGTAGCTCATATGAGTGTTGTATCATTTGATGATATATTGGTTTAGTGGGAGTTTGTATTTGGATGCTTTTTTTGTTGTAGACATATTTTATGGATTTATTTTCTGCAGAATGAGATATATGGTTTATTTGCACTCTGAATGTATTTGCTGTGATCTCACTAAAGAATAAGGTTGGACTAGTTGGAAATAGGCATGTTTGGATCACATTACATGTAATTTCTATGCTACACATCCATACTTGATCTATGTCATTGATTATATTAATATATGTGACTATTGATGGGTTTAGTTATGATACATATAATGAAAGCCGCTTTAATCCTATATTGATATAATTGATGGACCAGATTGTATAGAGATGGTTGGTAATGATAGCAAATTTTGAGCTCATAAAGTTAATTTTATAATGCACAAACTAACATATCTGGCCCAAGTGGGAGATTGTTGGAAAATAATCAATTGTGGGCCAAATATGCTATTTGTGTGTTATAAACTATCATAAAAGTTAAGCCCATTTAAAGTGGTCTGTTAAGGTTTTAAGGTTTTGGGCTTTATAACATCTCAATTTTATATGGGCCTTTAATGTGTACATACCTAAGCCCATATTTTTATTTTATGATGGGCTGAATAGAAGTAGGGTTTCTACAGTTATTATAAATAGGTTATGGTCCCCAGGTCATATGTAAAAGGTTTTCTAATCAATCTGAGATCCCATCATCAGAGAGAATCAGGAAAAGAAACCTATGTATAAACTTGGAAGATCAAGAACCACGTGATTGCAACCATGGATTCAGGTACGCTTCCGCATTAATTTATTTTCTTGATGATTCGATATGAATTAAATATTAACAATTGGGACCTGTAAGGAAGTGATTTTATCGTATATAATTTGTGGGTCTTTTCTCCTGATACATTTGATTATAGTAAGTAAAATAATTATATGATATAATCAAATTACCTAATCCCAACTTAACTAGAATATACTTCTTTGGTTGGGGTTTAATTTATGGTCGAGAAAGTATTTTTGTGGTTGCACGAGATATTTTTTAGCCACACGTTTCACATATTATTTTAAAATAATAATATTCATAAAATAACTATTTTGAATTATAATACCAATATTACTTACCTGAACTTGCATGTTTTTGTTGAACAGTGTGGTGCAAAACATTGTATCCCTTAAAGTCCTTTGTGTGAAGGAGGTGGCCCAGCTTGAACTTAAGGATCTCGTCTAGCAATACTTGGAAGGCATTAATCTGGTCGTGTTTGGTTGCAAGGTGAAGAACCGTCTCGTCGAGGGAAGTTACCTCCATGCCCGACTTAGGACGTGAATCGAGTATTGTGACTATAATTTTCGTTGAAAGAATGATTCAAAATGTTATGGCTAATTTTTTGGAGCATGTGTTTTTTATGTCTTTTAGTTAGTGGGTCTTAGGATGTTTTATTGATCAGTATGTTGGTGGTCAGTGATATTTAGCACTAAATCAAGTCATGGGTTTATATTCCTATTTTTTAGCACTTTCTGTTGCTCTTTTAAAATTATTTAAAGTCATGTACTAAACTTTTTTTTCAAGGCGTAAAAAAAAAAAAAAAAAAATGCAAGCAATTGAGTTATTGACTTATCTCTCAATATTTTATTCTTTTTTCTTTTCACCAACTTTTGTGGTATCAGAGCCACCAAGCTGACTAGGTTTCGGTCCTTTCTTTTCCTCAAGCAGGGAAAAAGTAAAGTAAGAGAAAGAGAGAGAAAGAAAACCCAAAATTGAGAGGAAACCAACTCAGCAGTACAGCCCCTACTTCCAAAATTTCAAAGGTGAAAAATATCACTTTGGAGTCTCAAAATGAAGATGTTCAAGTCTTAAGAACTACGGGACTTGGTGGAGAACGGGTATGAAGAGCCGAATCCGGCACCGGCCGAACCCAACTAGTAGTTGCGAGAAAATCGAAAAAAAGATACAAAGGCCTTACTACTCATTTGGTCAGCACTGGAGGATGATATATTTCTCCAAATTTCTGCAGCTACCACCTCGAAACAAGCATTGGAGATTTTGAAGCAAGAATATTTGGGCGACAATAAGGTAATTACTGTAAAATTATAAACTCTTCGTTGTGATTTTGAGACTCAAGTTATGAAAGATAAAGAATCTGTGCAAGAATTCTTGTCTAAGAAGTCTGGGATTGTTAATCAAATAAAGTCTTATGGTGAAATTGTGAGTAACGAAATTGTTATGGGTAAGGTATTAAGGAGTTTAACCTCAAAATTTGATCATGTTGTTGCTGCAATTGAAGAGACTAAACACCTGTCTACTTATACTTTTGATGAAATGATGAGTTCTTTGTTAGCCCATGAAGCTAGACTTGGCAGGTCCCATGAAAAGTCTGAAGAAAAGGGTGAAAGGAGAGTCTTCCAAGGGAAAGACAGAAAACTCAGGAGGCCGTGGCAAAAGCAGAGGTGGATTTCGTGGACAAGGTTGTGGTGGCGACGGCAGAGGTAGAGGCCAATTTGCTGAACCACGTCAGTACAAGAGCTCAATCCAGTGCAGACATTGCAACAAATTGGGGCTCAAAGAAGCTGATTGCTGGATCAAATAGAGAGAAGAACAGAAGCAAGCAAATTTTACAGAGAAAGTTGAAGAGGAGAGCAAGTTGTTCATAGCTCATTCACCGATTCAAGATGATGTCAACAGCAAAAATGTATGATTTTTGGACAGTGGATGCTCCAACCACATGTCCGGAACCAAGTCATTATTCAAAGAGCTTGATGAGTCACAGAAAAGTAAGGTCCGACTGGGGGATGACAAGCAAATTAAAGTTGAAGGAAAAGGTACAATCGCCATCAAAACTATGCAAGGTGATGTTAAACTTCTCTATGATGTGCAATTTATGCCTAGTTTAGCTCATAACTTACTAAGTGTTGGATAGTTGATTACTAGTGGATACTCTGTTGTGTTTAATGATGATTCATGTGTTATTCATGATAAAAAAAATCTAGTCAAACCATAGCAACTGTTTATACAAAATAGGATGTTTCCCCTTGATGTCTCAAATGTTGTGACTAAAGCCTTAGTTGTTAAAGGGAATAATAAGGCTAATTTGTGGCATTTACGTTATGGGCATTTGAATGTGAATGGTCTGAAACTTCTGAGTAAGAAAGAAATGGTTATTGGCTTGTCGAAAATTGGTGAATTTGATTTTTGTGAGGGATGTGTTTATAAGAAGCAAAATAGGAGGTCATTTCCTATTGGAAAATCATGGAGGGCTTCTAATTGTCTTGAACTTGTGCATGCTGATTTGTGTGGGCCTATGAAAACTGAGTCACTTGGTGGAAGTCACTATTTTCTGTTATTTACGGATGATTATACCCGTATGAGTTAGGTTTATTTCTTGAAATTCAAGTTTGAAACCTTTGAGAATTTCGAGAATTTCAATAGATTTAAGGCACTGGTGGAGAAACAAAGTGGAGAAGCATAAAGGCACTTCGAACTGATTGTGGCGGTGAATTCTTATCTAATAATTTCACTATTTTTTGTGATAAGAATGGCATTCGTAGGGAAGTTACAGCAGTATACAAACCAGAACAGAATGGCGTCGTAGAGCGAAAAAATCAACCAGTAGTGGAAATGGCTAGAAACTTATTGAAAGAAAAGGGCTTCTAGACGAGTTTTAGAGAGAAGCAGTTGCAACAGTAGTATATCTCTTAAACATTTCACCAACAAAGGCAGTTTTGAATCAAACACCTTATGAAGCTTGAATGGGTAAGAAGTCTCTCGGGTAAGCCACTTAAAAGTCTTCGGTTGTATAGCGTATGCTTTGGTTAATTCCCGTTCTAAACTTGATGAAAAATCTGATAAATACATTTTCATTGGCTATAGTTCTCAATCGAAAGCATATTGCCTATATAATCTTACAAGTGGCAAAGTGATAATTAGCAGGGATGTTATGTTCAATGAAAAAGCAGATTTGAAGTGGAATTTTGGCAAGGAAGATATGGAAAGTTAAGTTCCAATAGATTTTAAAGTTAGACAACCTGCAAGTTCAGCTCCTTCATTACCTATAAGTTCAGTTCCGTCCTCACCTAGTGATAACAGCACTACAAGTACTGCTAGTCAGATTCTCCAGCATCCAAGTCCTCTAGCAGCAGTAGTGAAACACCATCGAAAAAATTCAGATCTGTCAGAGAAATTTATGAGTCATGTGACTTTGCTGTATTAGTCACTGACCCAACTTCTTTTGAAAAGCTACAGAACAACTTGAGTGGCAGATTGCTATGAAAGAGGAGATGCAGGCCATTGAAAGAAATTCAACATGGGAGTTGGTTGATGTTCCAGAAGGCAAGAATGTCATAGGGCTCAAGTGGGTGTTCCGAACAAAGTATAACGCTAACGGAAGCATCCAAAAGCACAAAGCTCGGCTTGTGGCAAAGGGATACTCACAATAGCAAGGTATAGATTTTGAAGAAATTTTTTTTTCCTGTTGCTCAATTTGAAACTGTGAGAAATGTTTTGGCATTGGATGCTCAGCTGCAATTGCCTGTGTATCAATTTGATGTGAAGTCCACTTTTTTGAATGGTGATTTAGAAACAGAGGTTTATGTTTCACAACCTCAGGGCTTTGTTATTAGTGGTAATAATAACAAAGTCTACAAGTTAAGAAAAGCTCTCTACGGGCTAAAGCAAGCTTCGCGGGCTTGGTATAACAAGATTTATTCATTCTTCTAGGATAGCGGATTCACTAGAAGTGAAAATGAGCCCACTTTTTATTTGATGAAGCCAGGTAATGGAGATTTTTTGATGATTTGCCTTTATGTGGATGATATGATTTATATGGGTTCCTCATAGTCCTTAATTGATGATTTTAAGTCCCGTATGTTAAGAAATTTTGAGATGACAAATTTGCGTTTGTTGCAATAATTTTTGGGACTTAAAGTCATGCAAGGTGATAATGGAATTTTTGTGTGTCAAAAGAAATATGCTGCAAACCTTTTGAAGAAGTTTAACATGGAAAATTGTGAAGTAGCAGCCACACCAATGAACATAAATGAAAAGCTACAGCGTGCAGACGGGACTGAGAAAGCTAATCCAACACTATTCAGAAGTTTAGTAGGTGGTTTAAATTATCTGACACACACTAGACCTGATATTACTTTCTCTGTTAGTGCTGTGTCCGAATTTATGCATAGTCCTACAAAACAACACTTTGGAGCAGCAAAAAGCAAAAAGAATTCTTCGTTATGTTGCAGGGACTGTGATATTTGGTATTGCAAAGTACCAAATTTCAGATTAATTGGTTTCACTGACAGTGACTGGGCAGGATGTTTAGATGATCAAAAGAGCACTTCCGGCAATGTTTTTAGCTTTGGTTATGGACTAATGACATAGAGTTCAAAGAAGCAAGAAACAATAGCTCTGTAATCATCTGAAGCAGAGTATGCAGTAGCAACTTTAGCAGTGCAACAAGCTTTATGGCTCAGAAAACTTCTTGCTGATTTTAGTCTTGAGTAAAAGGAAGCCACTGAAATATTCTGTGATAATCAGTTCACAATTGCAATGGCAAAGAATCCCGCTTTTCATGGTAGAACTAAGCATATCAATGTGCATCATCATTTCATTCAGAAGCTAGTAGCTGATGGCAAAATAGTGTTGAAATTCTGTGGCACTAATGAGCAAGCAACTGATATTTTTACAAAATCTCTTTCCTAAGCCAAGCATCAGTTTTTCAGGTCACAGATGGGAGTATGTGATCTTAAATCAAGGGGGAGTGTTGTTAATGGCTAATTTTTTGGAGCATTTGTTTTTTATGTCTTTCAGTTAGTGGGTCTTAGGATGTTTTATTGGTCAGTATGTTAGTGGTTAGTTATATTTAGCACTAAATCAGGTCATGGGTTTATGTTCCTATCTTTTAGCATTTTCTGTTGCTCTCTTAAAATTATTTAAAGCCATGTACTGAACTTTTTTTTTCAAGGCGTACAAAAAAGAAAATACAAGCAATTGAGTTATTGACTTATCTCTCAATATTTTATTCTTTCTTCTTTTCACCAACAATTTCTACATTCCTTTTTTCCCGTAGCAATGTGAAGAGGAGTTCTGTGACAGCGGTCTTTCCGAGCACACAGATGGAAATCGATGTTAACTAGTTTTGACACAATCCCTGCATTCTCCTTTTCACAGGCGATGTGGATTCCACTTTGGCCGTGTTGGTTCGTCGACCAAATAATAATTGGAAACCTAGTGATGGTGTCGCGTAGGAAGGTGAGGTCGTCGTCCTCACATGCGTGGAACAACTGATCGCAATTGTGACGGCTTACTAGTTCCATCTAGATTTGACCGATCTCCGGCCAAGTTTGGAACAGTAAGTATAAAGTTCAAGAAATTCTTAAGAAACTATTTTATATATGTTTGTTTTATTTTTGCTTTATATTTGTAAGCTCTATATGTTCTATATGTTTGCTTAACAGGTATATGACTGTAGTAACGTTACACTTACACCCTCTCTCTTATACGCTTCTTACACAGCACTGGTTATGACGAGTCATGACCAGTATTGTTTAATTGAAAATCATCATAGTCGCACGTAGAAGGTGATATCCAACGGCTATGATGATTTTGAACAGAATGTATTGGTCATGTCTCGTCATAACTAGTAGGGTGTATGCTTGTTCTTGCTTAATTACCTCACTCCAAAATAAAAGCTCAGATGAAAATTCAGATTATAAATTCAAATTTAAAAAAAAAATGTTACATGAGGTAAATCAAGACAAGTTTTCCCCCAAGTGTAAGGTGTGGTTGAAGCACAAAATAACTGGTAAGTCCCAGGTCATTTCCACAGGAATCTAGGGAGTAATGAAGTGAATGACTCTAATGGAGATTAATTTGGCAAAACACAACTCACAAAAATGTGAAACAGAAAATTAAAATCTGATTTGGTTGGTTGATGGTTTTGAACTAGTTTTCCAAAAGCAAAATGAATTTAAACTAAAAGATTAAGTGATAAAAAGGTTGAGCAAGACAAGTTTAATACCAATCCGAATGAATTTCAAATGCCAAGAGTTTATAAATTACCAAATCAATTTGTGCTAATTTTTGAGAAAATTAATTTCAATTGAAACAAACCATGGATTAAACACTCAATGTGCATAACCTATTTTAAGGACAATAGGAGTTCTAATTCTAGCAACCAACATACAACAATGTCATGAGAGTTCTAAGTTAAGCAACACCTATGAACTCATCAATAGGATATACAAATTTGGATTAATCGGGTCTTGAATCAATGAGTTCTAAGACACCCAGTTGCAAATTGACTTGATAATCATAAGAACTCAAAGTAAATCCATGAAGTTCGGCCACTTGAGATTCATTGGAAGGGCATTACCCTTGCCTTGGCCCAAGAAGACTTAGCCGAGCATATTAAAGAGAAGAAAAATAGAAATGGAAATCTGAATTGAAGACATTTCAACCTGAAAATGAAAGTTTAATGGATTCAGAACTGAAAATCTAATTACAGAAAATTGAAATGAATTCAAAATGTAAATCTCAAAAACTCCAAAGCCAAATTGAAATTAAAATGTAAAACTATGAACTCTCAATAAAATTTCTCTCAAAACCTCTCTCTACAAAACTGAATTTCTCTCTCTAAACTTCCTCTGCTTTTTTTTTTTTGCGTCTCTCCCTATATATGAATGCCCCGTGTGTATCTATATTTGCTTTTTTTTTCTCTCTCCTCCTCTAACAGAATGTAGTCCTCATGATAGCTCATTCTTTCTCCTACTTTTACTGATTTGCCCTCCCTGGATTGCAGGTTACATCACATGGAGAAGTTGGGGTCACATGGAATTCGTTGCTGTGAAGAAGCTTGTATTTGAATACAGTAAAACCATATTCGAATATGATCATCTGCTGCAGAAATTTTCAGAATAGTGATTCTGATCTCTTTGCATTGATTTCAACTGAATTTTCTTCTTCTTCTGAAATAGCTTCAATCCTTTGATGTGCTGTGCAGCATGCTTTCTTCTCAACATCCTCAATGTAGCTTAATTTCTTGTTTTTGTGATGGAAATCAACACATATTCCACTTTGGAGATATGGAGATGAAATCTGCACAAAACATAGATTTTATATCTTTTATGATGTGTGCAAGTGTAATTTGAATATATAAATATGTAACAATTGATGTCCAATCAGTGTAAGAAGAGTGTAGGAGGGAGGGTGTAAGTGTAGCATTAGTTATATGATTATCTTATTGTTAAGCTGTGTATGTTTGACTTTAAAAAAAAATAGGGGTGAGTAAAATTGTATAGAAAATGCTATCTAAAAAAGTCTTATAAGAAAGTGCAATTAAATGAAATGGTAAAGACATTCTTTTAAAATTAAGAGACAATATTTTTCTTTTAACTTACCAAAAAAGAAAAAGAAAAAATCTTTTTTTTTTTCTCTGAATATTCAAGATATCTATCTAGACCAGTTTGTATGTATAACCTTAACTAATTTATGAGATTTTAAATTTAACAATTAAGTAAATTCTTGAATGATCTTGATTAGATTTGCCTTAGTAATCAAGAGACAACTTGATGATATATATATATATATTAAATTTTAGTTGAACCACAATTTCATTTATGCATTTATCATTTGTTTTTATTTTTAGAAAAATTGAAGGTGAGTAAAACCATTGATAAAGTATGGAAAATGTTATCTAAAAGGTCTTGTAAAAAAGTGTAATGAAATGAAGTAGTAAGGGCATCTTCCTTTTCCTATCAAATTTCTTTTGCAAATATGGAATATGCATCTGTGATTGAATAGTAGATCTATTACGGAGACGTTTGACACTAAGATTAGAGTAGTAATTATTATTTCGGTAATAGTTAAATGAATAACAAATTTATGATCATTATGCTTGCATTGAAAGAGAAAATATTATCGGTAACAATTATATTATTTTTGGAATCATAAAAATTTTGAAGTGATAACATTTATATTAGCCAAGAGTGTAAAGAAATATGTTATGGAGTAATAATAAAAGAGTATATTTTTTTCATTATTACTCGTTACTCACCCCACTAGTAAAAATTTACTCCCATAGGAGTAATTCTTACTTAAGTGTAATTGTTATCCCCTCATCCAAAGTGATGGAATGGTGGTAAAAAAATTCACTACTAGAAATGTAAGTATTGGTGAGAGAATTTTCGGGCTTATTAGTGATCGCCTTTGCCGGTTGCCAAGATGGGGGTCGTAAATGTATTGCGGTTGGTATATTCGCCACTAAAAAATTCATGCAACCGCCACAAACGATCACAAAAAGTACAACGGTACAATGGTGACTACTTAATAGTGCCACTATATATAATCAAGCAGAGACATTCTCTTTTTCACTTTTTTCTCTCTCTTTTACTCTCCCTTACCCTTCTCATCTGTTCCCGCACACCCCCTCCTGCGTCTACCTGCTGGCAGACGACCACCACCGGCGAACGCCGTTGCTTGGTAAACTTCTCTCTCCTCCCTCCTCTCTCCATCTCCTTCTCTCCCTAACTCTCTCTTTCTCTTGCTATATATATATATATATATATACACATGCTAATACAATTTTTTCCAGATTGAGCTTTGTTGAAGCTTGATTTTGGCTTCAATCTTTTCTTCCTCTTCCTCTTCCTTCCTCTCTCTATTAGGTATGCATTTTTTTTTAGTATAGTGTTTATTCTTTCTTTTTTTTTATGTAAACTATTTTGCTTTTTTTTTTGTAGTATACTATTTTTTCTTTTTTCTTTTATGCATAAACTATTTTTCTTTTTTTTTGTTCAAGCTATTTTTTTTTTGTAGACTTTTTTTTTTTTAGATTGGGAATTTGATTCTTGTTGTTGGATTTTTTTTGTTGAATAAAATATGTTGTTGTTGTAAATATTGATGTTATTGTAAATATTGTTATTATTATTTTTTTTGTTGTAGATATATATGCTGTTAAATTTTATTGGTGGTAAAGTTTGATAATGTTGGTTGTTGATGTATTTAGTAGGCATGTAATATTATTTTCTTTTTTTTTTTTTAATTTTTGTTGTTGCATGTGAAATGTAAAGTTGGGAAACATGCTTTTTTTTTTTTGTTAATGAATGGGAGTGAAGAGGGTGAGTAAAAGAGGAGTGTAAAAATTTTGAGAATTATGGCAGTGTTGAGAAGTGAAAATTATTTTTTATTTATTTTTTAGCAATTCCAAATATATTTAAACGAATGAATTTCTTTAATTTTGTTGAGGAATGTTTAATTTTTTTAAATTGGAAAATATTTTTAAATGTCAGAAATTTAAAATAAAATTAACTTGTAATAAAAAATGTAATAAAATATAATTTTTTTAATTTATATATTTTATTATCATTCACTAAAAAAACTATAAAAACAATTTGAAATAGAAAAAAAGTAAATTTTGACAAAGTATTCATTAAAACAATTATGAAAATAATTTTAAATAGAAAAAAGTAATTTTGGACAAATTTTTTTATTGTATTGAACTAAAATTTGAAATTATAGAGGAGTGAATATTTAATTTTTTTAAATTTAAAAATTTTTGAATTAAAAAATTCAAATTTAAATTAACTCCTAGCAAATATGTATTATTTTTTTGATAATTTATATATATTATTACATTCATCAAAGCAACTACTAAATTTTGTAACTTTTCTGTCATGCTATAATAACTTGTCAATTCAAAAGTTATCAAAAGTTGATAAAAATTGCTACAATTTATTAAAAAATGCAAAAAGTTACAAAAAATTTTACCAAATACTTAAAAGTTGCAAAAGGTGCTAAAAATTGTTAAAAATTGTAACTTACTTTACCAAATACACAAAAATTACAACTAATAATTTTTAACAAAAAATACCTAGAGTTACTAAAAATTGTACCTCTAAATCTCCCTAAATTTAAGATTGACCAACTCTTTATTCTTATTATTATTATCATTATTAAATATAAAAAATATCATTATCATTATTATGTAAAATATTAGAGATCATTATTATGCACAAATCTTTGTTGAAATTGATGAGTATGGGGGTTTTGCTCAATTTTTCTAGGGTGAGATTGATGGAAAATAATAAGAAGCATTGGGTTAATTAGTGGAAACTTATGTGCAAGTCTATTGATGTAGGTGGTCCAGGCATAAAATATTTGCAAGATGTTATGGTTGCCTCACATTCTAAGTTGGCTGTAGGAGGGGGGGGCTCTTATATCTGATCATAGAGTTTGGATGCTAGAAGATTGTGGTGAGTTTTCTACTACGATCTGCTTGGACTGAACTCTAGAAGATTGTGGTGAGTTTTCTACTACGATCTGCTTGGACTGATATCAGGCAGGGGCGTACAAAATGGCCTTTAGCCAAATTTATTTGGCAAAAATTTATTCCTATGAATTGTTCTGTTTGTCATTGGTGTTTAATGCCCTCTGGAAGGTGTTTCTTCCTCCCTCTTTGACACAAAAATTCAAACGTATGGCAGAGTCGAGCGGCTGATAAAACGCACGAGGTTATTTTTGTGATTCGAGAGATCGACTTTTTTCAGCCCGAAGACGGCTTAGAATTTTATTTATTTATTTATTATTATTATTATTTTACCGCCGAAGGAACTGCAGTTGAGTTAGCCATCCGAATGAGGTAGTTTTTAAAAATAAAAAAAAAAATTCTACTTTTAACTATTTGCCTTTAATAAATAAGATAAATTACAATTATTTTTCCTTAACATTAATTAGTACTCATAGTATTTAAAAATTACGTTTACCTTCTTTGTTTTGACATGTTTCCAACATTGATCTCCTTCCGAAAAAATAAATCATTAAAATTTAATACAAAATGTTAAATTAATCAAAATTACAAGTATTTTTTTTTCTTATTTTACCTTTCCTCTTTCACATCTCACCAATTTTCTTTATAAAAATACTCAAAAAAAATTTTGTTTTCACTTATGTTTAGAAATTTTTATAAAGAAAACTAACAAAAGTATGAGAGAGAGCGATAAAATAGGAAAAATACTTAAAAATTTAATTGTTTTAATATTTTCTGTTAAGTTTTATCAATTAATTTTAGTAGAAGAAGATCTATGTTAATAATATTTTAAAATAAAGAAGATAAGTGTAACTTTTAAATATGGTGAATGTTAAGTGTAATTACCCAAGAGTCAAGAGAAAGTTGATGTAATTCATCCTATTGAAAATTGTGGAGTTTAACTTTTGTTATTTTAGTTCTCTTACACATATATACTTTTAAAATTATTAAAAATTATTTCTAAATTAAAAAATCGAGTAAAAGATTAGATCAATTTTATTTCATCTCAAAGTTAAGTAGTATTGTTAAAATTATTTAAGGGCATACGTGAGCTTTTCGGATATACAACTAGAAATAACTAGTAATAATATTAAATGATTTTTATATCTTGAAAAAAATGAAAAAAAATAATTAGACATCAAGCTCAAGTCTTGAAAAAGAATCAAGTATCATAAATATAGTTAGAACTCTTAAATTTCATAGAAAACAGTGTGTTTAAGGTTATGGGTATTATAAATAAAATAGAAAATAAAATACATAAGATAAATTTACGTAAAAAAATGTTAGAATAAAAAGCAAACAAAAACTATTCATATGAAACGATTAATTTTCAAATAAATAAAAATGATAAAATTCTAACCTTATAGAAAAGGAAAAAGATGAAGAAAGAGGATTTAATTAAATTTTAATAATAACAGAAACAATTAAAAGAGAACTTTTTCTTGTAAAGCGAAACACCAAGGAACTCATTAGAAAAACCAATTGTTTACCCATAGCAACAGCACGACCAAAAGGAATCATAACTCAAGAATTCCCATGAATAAAAGTCTGGAATTTCATCACCAAAAGTTTTAGAAGTTAAATTTTTGATAATTTTTTTAAATAAAAGTTAATAAGACAATTTTTTGTGTGTTTATTAAAATAAATAAAATTGTTTAGTAACTTTTGATAATTTTTAAGTGTTTGATAAAATAAATAGAAATTTTTAATGATTTTTGATAATTTTTAGTTGTTTCATAAAAATTTTAGTAACTTTTGAATTAGATTATAGTAAAATGATCATTATAGCACTCGCCAAATTAATAAAAATTAGTGATTTGGCAGCATACCGACTCAATAAAATTAATAATTTGTCGTGTTTTATCAAACACTTGAAACACCAAATTATGATTTTTTTTTTTGGATAAATATAGATCATATTCTTAAAAGTAATCAAATAAAATAAATATATTTTAGTAATTTTTGGCAAACGTTTAGCAACTTTTCGCTTTTTTAGCAGCTTCTAGTAATTTTTGAATTGAGTAAGTTATTGTATCTGAGTAGAAAAATGAAAAAAAAAAAAAAAAAAAACTAGTCTTTTATTAAACACCCAATAAGCAAACTTTAGGACCTGTTTGACAATCATTTTATTTTCAATTTTTAATTTTTTTTTTTGAAATTGAAAATGAAAATTCATTTAGCAATTTATTTTCAGTTTTGAGTTTTCAAAAATTTCAAAAATTATGAAAATATAAAAAACATATTTTTCTAAATTTTTATTTTCAGTTTTCATCTTTTTACACAACCATTATCAGTTATAATCATCAGTCATCACTATCTGTTGGTTGCCACCAACATTCGGCTATCACCTCCCCCGATGGGGCTAAGAGAAGACAGCAAGGTTTTCAAAGACTCACCCACCCCCCCCCCCCCCCCCCCAACCACACACACACACACAAAAACAAGGTTTTCAAAGAATTCTTAACCGGTGCAACAGCTGTGCCCATAGACCAAGTAGCAATATTCCCATATTTAGGGGTATTTAGAATTTCAAAAAAGTTTAAAAAAAATAAAATATTAGTGTTAAAGTGAAGTAAAAATAATGGTAAATTTAATTCGAAAAAATTAAAAACTTTTTAATTTTTTTTTTGGAGTTATTTGAAAAAATTTAAAACTTTAAACACCATCTTAGATAAATTTATTTCCAACACATCACGTCGTAGTAATAATAATAATAATAATAATAATAATAATAATAATAAGTAAAATGAAATTAACTTTGTATACATAACTGTGCATATTAATTTTTCAAAAATTTTAAATTGTGCCCGATGACTTTAATTAGGTTTGACTGGGAATATGCTGCTTGAAATTATTTTACGGTGATATAGCAAACAGCAGACAAACCAGTAAACTAAACTAAACTCAAACACACATATGACCCTTTTTAGGTATTCCAAACAGGCCTTTTAACTGATATAAACTAAACAGTTTCAATAATAATAATAATAATAATAATAATAATAAAACCGATATAAACTAAACGAAACTAAATTTAAACCCATAAGCCCTTGATTGATAATGGAACTAATTAATCAACATTAATGATAATTCTATCCATGATATCCCCAACAACTTCCTTGGACTCGTGCAGCAATTTGATACTCTTGGTAAGCCTCTCGCGCTTCATCCCCATAGAGGGTGATTCTTCCAGCAGCCTTTGAAGCCCAGCGCCTTGAGAACCCACCGGCTCATGCACAATCTCTATCTCCGTGTGCCGGGTAACCAGATTCTGCACAGTAAGCATCAAATGCAGAGCCATGGAATCAACAAACCTCCTCGGAACTACCTTCCAACAAGCGGTGACTCTCATTTTCATATCAAATGCCTACTCTCTAACATTTGAATAATTCCGAAGATGTCCCGCTTCAACATCCCCAAACCCTTCAATCTTTACCTTTGTGTCATTGTAAGGGTCATTGTCATTGATGGCCTACTCCATTCCGACATGTACTCTGGACTGGAAGTAAAATCGATGATTTTCTCCATCTCAACGATCTCGGAAACTTGGTCGAATGATTTCTGCTTCATCTTTGAAATAAGATTGTCGTGAATTTAGGATTAGTGAAAAAAAAAAGTTACTAAGGGTTAAAAACAATTAGAAGTTTAAATTTACTAAGGGTAAAAAACAATTAAAAGTTTAAATTTACTATGTTACCTTATTTTTATGTTTACAGATTTTATTTAAAAAAAAAAAAACATTTTGAAAGAATAAAATAAATTTTATTTTCATTTGTATTTTTAGAAATCATATAAAAAAATTAATTTTAATTTATTTTATAACTTAATCAACTAAGAAAATATCTCATTTTATTTCTTTACAAATTTTCATAAATTATTTATTTTAACATTTATCACACTAACCTTTTATTTGATTACCTTATTTTTAAAATATATTACTACATTATGAAAATTAAAAAGATTGTATAGAATCTAACTAAATAACTTGAGAATGATAACAAGAGTTAAAATAATAAAAGTATATAAAAAAATGGATGAAAAAATTAATTTTTTTATTTGATTAAATTATGAATTATAATAGAATAAGATAAATTTTTTATGTGATTGTTAAAAATATAAATTTAAATAAAAATTATTTTAGTCTTTAGAAATAATTTTTATATTCTCTTGTAGGCATAAGAGTGTTGTTTAAATTTGGAAATATTTTTTATGAAGGGTAATTATACCATTTTAAATTAGACATGAGAATAGCTAATAAAAAAAAGATGGTTCTATAATTTTATTTAATGAAAAAAAGTAAAATCGAGTGCAAAATGTTATTTAGAGTGCAAATAGGCTCATTCTAATAATAAAGATTTTAATTCGGATGTAGTAGAAAATTAAAAAGAAGCATTTGGATTATATGAAAAAGAACTAAGTAGCATAATTATAACTTTAAATTTTTTTTTTAGATAGTGTGTTTAAGGTTTTATGTATTATAAATAGAATAAAAAATTAAAAATAAGTCTATCAGCAAATATAAAAAATTTGTTTGAATAAGTAGTCAACAAAAACTATTTAAGTGAAACATTAGTCTTCAAACAATTAAAAATGATAAAATTTTAACCTTATACATAAAAAAAAAGAAAAAAAAATTTGATAAAAAAAATTTTCTTCCACGTTAAAACCCAAACCTTACCACCATGCAATTCATTGGAAAAGACAATTTTTTTTACCCATAGCAATGGCACAATCAAAAGGAATCGTAGGCTCAGGAATTCCCATGAATAAGAGACTGAATTTTATCACCAAAAGCTTTAGATGAGCTACGGTTTTCGTCCATAGCAAGAAATTCATTATTAGTGCTTTGATTTCCTACCTCTCTAGTGACCGCTCCTGAGGAAAATTTACCTCCTTTTTTCTTTTCATTGCTTTAGATTAATTTTGAGGCAAACTCTCAGTCCCGGATCAATATTAATAGCATCTGAGCCCTTATCAGAATCATTAATTATCAGCCTAAACATCAATATTAATAAAAGCCAACAAGGTTTTCAAAGAATTCTTAACAAGAACCACAGTTGTGCCATGGAACAAGTCGCAATATTTCCATATTAGATCGAGAAATCTATTTCCAACACAGATCACCACTTTCAAAAATAAAAAAACAACAACAATAATAATTTTCAAGTAAAATGTAATTAGGGTGCATTTAATATTGAAAACCTTGTTGACTTTTATTAATATTGAAGTTTTGGTTGATAATTAATGATTCTGATGAGGGCTTAGATAATATTAATATTGATCTGTTATAAGAATTACGATTTAATAATTTTTATCAAATTATCTCACTTTTTATCATCCAAAATGCTATCTTAACTTTGTATGCATAGCCGTGCATATTTTTTTAATTTGAGAATTATTGCTAGAGAAACAAAAATATATTCATTCTACCAACTCAATATATATATAATATTGATTAAATAAAAGGACTCAGATTAAATAAAAGGACTCTCCACTCTAGATATATATAGCAAACAACAGACAAACCAGTCAACATGCAAAACACATTAATAGATCACGTAAACTAAACCCAAACACTAAAGCCCTCAAGGGCCTCAACCGTGAACTGCGAAGGTAACTAATTAATCAGCGGTAATCCTATCCATGATATCCCCAACCACCTCCTTGGACTCCTGCAGCAATTTGATGCTCTTGGTAAGCCTCTCCCTTTTCACCGTAACAGAGGGGGATTCTTCCAACATCCTTTGAAGCCCACCACCTTGAGGACCCACCAGCTCATTCAGAATCTCTATCTCCATATCCCTCGTAACCAGATTCTGCACAGTGAGCATCAAATGCAGAGCCATTGAATCAACAATCCTCCTCAGAACTACCTTCCAATAGCAGTGACTCTCATTTTCAAATCAAATGCCTGCTCTCTAACATTTGAATAATTCCGAAGATGTCGGACTTCAACAACCCCAAACCCTTCAATATTTATCCTTGTGCCCATGCAATAGTAATTCATAACCTCCGTAAACTCTTTCTGATAACCCATAAGCCTACTCCATTCCGACATGTACTCTGGACTGCAGGTGTAATCAGTAACTCTCTCCATCTCAACGATCTCCATGACATGATCAAATGATTTCTGCTTCATCTTGGCAATAAGATTCCGGGCCGCTCTTCTTGTAGAATTTTGGAGTTGCGGGTAGCTTTCAGAATGATGCTTCAACACAGCCACAACAACCTCTTCAATATAGTCCCACACTTCGGCCACAAAATCCACTGGCATTCTAGATATCCTCTTAACTTTCCTCTGCAAGATTGTCAAGAAGGCAGATCGAGGAAGGAAATTAGGCAGCATAATTCCCTTGGACTCTTCCAAGACCTCGATCTCCTCCAACAGAAAGTCGTCCGTGAAGTTATATTCAGAACTCTTTTGAAGATCGTCTGAGAACTGGTTCAACTTCTCAGCCAACTGAGCAGTGCAATGCATGCTTTTCTCATCAGGGTACTCATCAAACTCACCTCTCAAGAGCAATTTCCTCATGGACTCCCTGGAAAGACCAACAATGCGCATGAATGCTGTCATTGCCTCGGCCACCGATGAAGGGACCTGCGGCATTTTGCTCAGTTCAGAAATATTTTTTTGCAACTTCTCTTTTATCTTCCTAACAATATCGGGCAAGGATCTTGAGATAATAGTTGCTTGTATTTGCACCAATTTCTGGGCAAGAACTGGTATACCAACCATGGACTTGTCGATTTTGGAGAGAAGAGGATGAGACTTAAAGAGCCTGGCTTCTTCGCTCCGAGCTTCCTCATAGGACTCCTCCCCAATTCGATTCCTAACACAGACATAACCGAGTCCTATGTTGACATCATCGGCGGTGACCTTCTCGAGAAGACCTTCAGGAGCTATATCGACTTTGGTGACCACAGCCAGAGTCCTCTGCCCAGATTTATCCACGCGCTGTGACATCCTTATAGATTCACAGGTGGGAAAATCAACGGTAGCAGACAAAACATTAAGGATTATACTCTCTTCTGGTTTTATATACTCCAATATCATCCCCGCTATTTGCTCATAGATGTCTTCGGGCTGTCCATGAACAGGGACTCTGGTGATTCCGGGGAGATCCACCATTGTAAGGTCTGGAACGCCTTTCTTCTTGACAATCAGAGTCAATGGGGTGTTGGAGATTCCCTTCTCGGAGCCGGCAATTTCAACGGTGGCCATGCTAATGGCATTTGCAACATGGGTTTCGTCGGTGGAGACGACTTTTCCGAGGAACTCCAAGTGAAGCTCCGGTTGAGGATCGGAGTGGTCCTGGAGCCTCATTATGAGTGGGACTCTAGTGCAAATGCCCTGGCCCCGAGGGAGGCTGATTCCGGCGAGTGATTCGAGCACGCTTGACTTTCCGGCGGATTGGTCCCCAACTACGACAATGGTTGGGAGATGAATGCCTTCCTGGGCAATCTTGAGATGTCGGAGCCTGTCAACAGCATCGAGGAGTGGACGTATTCGCTCATTGAACGAAAACATCAGTGGTTCTTTCAGTACTGGTGAAAGAGGCAATGCTTCTTCAACAACGGCCACATTTAGTGACTCTTGGTCGAGGACTCTGGAGTTCTTCTCCACGTTGCCAGGGGAACTCATTTTGTCACAGACAGAGAGAGAGAGAGAGATGACTGATAAGAGTGTGTGTGTGTGAGAGAGAGAGAGAGAGAGGGGGGGAGAGAGAGAGAGGTGGCTGGATGGATGGATGGTCCATGAAAACGGGAACTCAATATTTATAGAAACATTTTTTTGTTCCGAAGAATGCTGTTGAAAATGCATCGTCTTGGACGCTTGGGCATGAAGGAAGAGTTATTTTCTTGGGAAGGAAGGGGAGGCTTACGTAACTTTTTGTTATATTAGCTACGAGATTAATTAAGGCAGTTAGATATTAAATGATGTTTGGTTAGTTAAAATTAATCAAAATTTATTAATTTGTTTATAGTTTTTTCAATTAAATTTTGTCACACCTCATTTTTATATTAAATTTTTATATTTTTATTGTATTTTTTTGTCAACCAAATCTAACAATTCAAATATATCTATAATATTTTAATTTAAAATAAATATATATATATTTAGACTGTTCAATTTAAAATTAATGATTGCAACTCACGACACTAATATAAACCCTAATTCAATTTCTTGTTGGTACTATATATTACTTTATCCCCTAATCCATTTTCTTGTTTGTACTATATATGACTTTAAGTACAATTATAAAAGTCTGAAGAATTTATTCTCACTATTTTTTTTAAGGTTAGATTCTTTTCAAATTACTTAAAATGTAATTATAAAAGATTAAAATAATTTTTAGTGTAATAAGACAATAATTACTCATTGTACTGGTATATGTTAGTCCTTTAATTTTAAGAATTTTTATGCTAACTATCTTTTATTATTTCGTAATTCTATATTTAAATATTTTATCAAATTTATTTTTGAAACTATTCAAAGTCAATTAATACCACCTCGTATGAAGTGGGTGAAATTTACCTTTCAAAAAAAAAAAAAAGAAGTGGGTGGAATTTAACTTTAGTTCATAATATATTTTATGTGATAGTATAAGTTATTTATATATATATATATATATATTTTCCTAGGTGAATGGTTGGGCCACTTAAGTGACTGCTCGTGATGTGTCACCAATTTGGTACTATTTGGGAGATTAAATTTTATTAAAAATTATAAAAATTTATTAATTTTTTATTTTTTTCAGTTAAATTTTATCACATATTATTTTTACTCTAATTTTTTTTATTTTATTTTGATCCAAACATCACCCGATCACTAGAAAATTTGTTCTATAGCAGAATTTCTTGGACTTTGCGTGGGTTGGGCTACATTCACCGGACATAAGAAGAAAATTTATCACTGTGGACATAAGCTAATGTAGACATCCTTAACCGGAATGCCAATATATGTGTGCGTGTGTGTATTCCTAAAGCAAATATTTTTCATTCCAAAAAAAGAAAAAGAAAATGAAAATATTGTTGGTGGGACTCACTCATCGAGGAGGGACAAAAGTTGGTCTTAATGATCCAACTATGTTAAGTAGAAAGTCATCACTCAACGGATAAAAGTTACTCAAAGGATAGTAGGTTGATCTTTCCTAAGATCTCACATCGACGAGAAAGTTTGGCACCTCGATGTCGACTCTTCACCATTGAGGGAGCCCATTAAAGTGGGACGTAAGCTGGGTTTAAAATGTCATAATTCAGTTTGGTCTATATCCGATGTGAGCGTTAAAGTATTGCGAGGACCTTTCCCTAGTACGAGAGGACCTATTTAGGCTCACTTGACAAATGCACTATTGCAAACTCAATTTTCAACGAAAAACTATTAAGAACTCATTTAGTAAAACCGTTAATTTTTAATTTATATGTTCAATTTTTATATTCAATTTTCAGTTTTTAGGTTTAATTTTTATTTTTAGTTTTCATTTTTATAGTAGGAAAAAAAAATAAAAACTTGAAAATGCATTTGGTACCGATAATTGTTACTTGATAGTTATAGTTGTTAGTTAATTAAATTCAATAAATTTAATTATTTTAACTATATTAATTATTAAAATTAATTTAATTCAATAAAAATAAAATATATTAAACATAATTTATTGTAATTATTTTTAAAAATAATTTAATAAAATATATTTCATATTAATTAATTTAATTAACTGAAATAATTTGATATAATTAATTAATTTTATTGATTAAATTCAATTATTTTAATTATATTATTTTTTTCAAAATAATTTAATGCAATAAAAATAAAATATATTCAATATAATTTAATTATACTATTTATTAAAAATAATTTGTATTAAATTATACTTATATTAAATTAATTAATTAAATTTAATTAAATAATTAATTTAATTTAAATTGATTTGATGTACATATTTAATTATATTTTTTTATTAAAAATAATTTAATTCGATAAAAAATAAAATATATTAAATATAATTTATGATATTATTTATTAAATATAATTTAATAAAATATTTTATATTAATTTAACTAATTAAATTCAATTATAATTAATATAATTTATTTAATTAATATATTTAATATATAAATTAATATTAAATTAAATACTAATAAATGTAATTATTAATTAAATTATATTTAATATATTTTAATATAAATAAAATATTATATTAATAATTGAATATATTAATTTATTTTTGTATATTAATTAAATATTTTATATTAAATAATAATATATTTAGTAGTAACTGGAGATGGGTGGCGGTACTGGCGGCATTGGGAGGTGATAACTGAATGTTGGTGGCGATCAACGAACGGTGTTGGCTGATGATGGTAACTGACAATGGTTGTGTAAAAATATGAAAATTAAAAATGAAAATATCGATTAAATAAAAGGACTCAGATTTTAAATAAAAGGACTTTCCATATATCCTAGATATAGAGCAAACAAGCGACAAAACAGTCAACGTACAAAACCCATTAATAGATCACATAAACTAAACCCAAAGACAAAGGCCTTCAGCTGTGAGAAGGGGGGGGGGGGTCTAATTAATCTGCATTACCAGTAATCCTATCCATGATATCCCCAACATACCTCCTTGGACTCCTGCAGCAATTTGATACTCTTGGTAAGCCTCTCACGCTTTACTGAGATTTGTGGAGATTCATAGGGATTTAGAGTGCTTTGAACGCCCCCAGTATATAAATTATTTATATATACATTTCTTTTCTATTTATAAGTGACTTGGATGATTTCATGTGGATGGTTGGGCCACTTATTTCTAATCAAGTGAACGGTCGTGGCTTTCAATGTATAAGAGGTAACAAATTCACGCCCTATCTCTAGAAAATTTATTCTCTTGGCTTAATTTCTCTGTCTTTGCGTGGGTTGGCTTACTTCTACTGTACATAAAAAAAAATTAACCTCTTGCTGAATTTCATAGTCTTTGCGTGGGTTGGCCTGCCTCTACTGTACATAAGAAGAACATTAGTCACTGTAGACCTAATCAATAATATACACCCTTACCTGTGTGTCTGTTTGAAGTAGTAAAAAAAAAATAATAATTGATAAAAAATTACGATTTCGTAATTCGTATAGTGAGACGAAAAAAAGATAATTTTTATAGATTTTTAGTATTTTTTGACAAAATTTTGAGTTTCAAATAGATAAATATATTCTCAAGGCACGCCCTAGACTGAAACTTACAATATTTCCCAATCCAAAAGAAAAAAAAAATAAATGAATAAAATGTTGTTGGTGGGACTCACATTGAGGTTCATTGGCTAGTACAGAAGGTAGTTGATTAAAATTAATTTGGGTGTTTGGTTTATTAAATTTTATTAAAAAATAATTTTTTTATTTTTTCTAATTTTTTTTAAATACAAGACTAACTTTATCAAAATTTTTTTAACTTTTATCAATTTTTTAATTTTTACTAATTTTATAAATTTTATCAAATACTCAACATTCAAAAAATAGTCAGACACATTAACTTGACGTACAAAGTTAGAAAAACTGTCCAATTAGTTTTGAGGTTTATTAGAGCCAAAAAAGAAAAAGAAAAAAGCAAGCAACAAGGTGCCCAAAGTTGCTGACTTGGGTATTTTGGTAAACATTAAAAAGTTATCACTTTTGTTGAGTTGGCAAGTTGTTAAAATGCCAATTTTCTTAACAGAATACCAATATATACTCCGAATGCAAAATATTTCTCAATCCTCCCCCCCAAAAAAAAAAAAAAAAAAAAAAATTGTCGGTGGACATCGCATATTTAGGTTCATTTGACTAATACAGAAATAGTTGATTTAAGTTAACCGGAGGTGTTTGATTTATTAAATTAAAAAATCACTTTATTACTTTTTATTTTTTTTGCCAAATATAAAACTAATTTTTATCAATTTTATTTAACTTTTATTAATTTTCTATAACTTTTGTTTAACTTTTATAAATTTTTACTAAATACCCAATATTCAAAAAATAATGATAGGTGTCAATTTGGTCTTTAGGCAGCGTTCAGTGGATAAATTTTTAATATAAAATAATCAACTTCTATTTTTTAGGTGTTTGATAAAACATTAATTTTTCTACTTTCTACTTAATTACAATAACTTGTTAACTCAAAAGTTGTTAAAATTTTTATTAAATATATAAAAAATTATCAAAAGTCACTAAAAGTTACCAAAAATTTTACTAAATGTCAAAAAATTACGAAAAATTACTACTTACTTTACCAACTGCACTAAAAATTTTAACTACCAAATTTTAGCTAGAAAAACACTAAAAATTACTAAAATTTGGACTACCGAACAATCGTAGGTTTCAGCTCCACAAAATTTCAAGCAATAAGGCTACCGAGTTGGCCCGGTTTTTTTTTTGGGGGGGGGGGGGGGGAGAGGAATAAAAATTAGTTTTTTTATGCGTTTGAAAAATTAATTTTTATGTGTTTGAAAAGGAATAAAAAATAGTTTTTATTCATTTAATATATTTACTTTTTTGTGATTTAATAAAATATAAAAGACAAAATATTATTTTAATAAATTTATAAAAAAACTAAAAAACTAAAAGGACCAAAACTTCTAAAATTTTTCTACTTATTTATTTATGGGAAAATTACATCTATCCCTTGACATTTAAACAATTACACTTAACATCATAATATTTAAAAGTTATACTTACCTTTCTTATTTTGAAATATTGTTAATATTAATTATTTTCGATAAAATTAACTGTTAAAACTTAAAAAAAATTAAAATAACTAAAATTTTAGGTTTTTTTTTTTATTTTATCTATCGCTCTTTTACATTTTTATCAGTTTTCTTTACAAAAATTCTCAAAAGTAAGCAAAAAATAAGTAAAATAAAAAAATTTTGACAATTTTTATAAAAAAAAACTGACAAGATACGAGAGATGGAGTGGTAAAATAAGAAAAATACTTAAAATTTTAGTTAGTTTGACATTTTATATTAAGTTTTAATGACTAATTTTATTGAAAAAATGTCACATGTTAATATTTCAAAATAAGGGAGGCAAATATAACTTTTAAATGTTATCGGTATTAAGTATAATTATATAAATATTAAGAGACGTAAGTGTAATTTATTTATTTATTTATTTATTTATTTTTTAAGGTTTCCAAAAGGTGTCGGAAATTTCTCCGCCACCGCTTTCAGAAAACTTAACTTAGAAGAAGCCATCAGTTTCTGTTTGGTTAAATGGAAAGTAGGAAGGGAGGAAGAGTGAGAGGGCATAATATTTAATTTTTATTATTTAGTTGGAGAGAAAAGTGAAAATGAAAGAAAAGAGGTGAAAAATAGGGTGGAATATGTCCACCTATACATTCTTATCCTTCAAAATTTGGAAAAAAAGAGAAGGGAAAAAGAAGAAAGAGAAAAGAAAGAGAGAGAAAATAATGTGATAAAAAATTTAAAAAGTAAAACTCATATGTTTTAAAATAATTTTTAATTTAAAAAATAAATTATATATACAAACACATACATATATATATTCTTTTTATTTTCTTCTATTTTTCTACTTAACCAATTACACTTCTTTCCTCTCATTTTCCTTCCTCCCTTGGTCTTTTTTACCATTTTTCCCTCCTCCTAGGCTTCCTACTAGACATCCTAGTACATGGTAAGTCAAAAGAAGACGACACTTTTAAAAGGAATTACTTTAGTTTGCATTCCTCTGGTCGGTATTCTATGTTTGCAAATACTTTTTTATTTTATATAATTCTTTTATAAAAATTTATTTATTTTGTTTGATTGCTTTTAAGTATATGATTTATATTTATCAATAAAATTATAATTTTTTTTTTCAAATAGGAAAAGTACATAAGAAAAATTGACATATTTAATCAGCATGTGAATTTTTTATTTTTAATCACTTTTTACAAGTTTTTTAATATAATTATTGTGTTTGAAAGTTAAAAAAAAAAAAACTTAATCAAAAAATTCTTATTAAAAAAATTGACCAATAAAATGCAAACTAACAAAGGTTAAAGTCTCTCCATTTCAAAAAAAAAACAATGTTAAGAGAAGCCGATGCTCTTCAAAAAGCAAAGTTCTGAAGAAACATTTCATTTTGCCCACTGCAGAGGACATAGAGGAGCAGTACAAGGAGATGAATGATGTGTGATTCCCAATAGTAATTAGGGCCGTAACGAATCAACAAGTTGCTTACAAAAGCAATTTTATAATAGCTTGTTAAATAAATAAATTCAAAAGTATTTTTTAAATTTGATAAATAAATAAATAAGATAAATTTATGTAAAAGTAAATTTGATTCGGTAGACTAGTAATTCTGAACAAATTTATTTACTGTTTGCTAATAAATTCTGTCAAATGTTTACCAACAATCGCAAACAAGTAGTTGAACTCTTTCTTACTATTTATGAAAATATATTAAAATGTTGAAAATTAAACACGTCAATTTAAAACTTGTTAATTATGTTATAAAATGTAGATGGTTTATTTTATTTGTTTAGTACACTTGTTTATTAATAAAGAAGTGAGTAGGCTAGTCATAACGATCATGAGCAGACTCAAAAAAAAAATAAAAAAATTTATGAATAAGTTTTTTGAACTTGCTTATGAACTAAGGAGTCAAGCTTAAATAACAAATTTAAGATCAATAAAATCTTGGTTTAAACTTATCAAAAACCTTAAAAAATAAGATTGAATACAAAATTTCAGATTTAATAAAAATTCGATTCAAACTTGAGTTTAAACTCACCAAAAAAACTAAGCAAAAAAATTTAACTCGAATTCGTTAAAAAAACTTAACAAGTAAATATTTTAAATATTTCAATACTTGACTCTTTTGACATTCTTGAACCTTGTATATAATAACCTAAAAAATTTAATTTTTAATTTACGTATTACTTCAATTAATATTATATAAAAATAAAATAAAAATGACGTGGCCAACATAAGCATGTTAGCCACTTATGTTGGCCACGTGAAGTGGATGAGATTTCTTTGCCTTGGCCACTAAGGTTGCTAGGCCATAAAGTTATGTTTAAAAAAAATAAAAAAAAATTAAAAATTGCCGAAGCCTCTTGATTCCTTCATTTGCTTTTGTTTTACCTAGCCACCAAGTGTGACGCATATATATATATGTGTACTACATATTTTGGCTAGGAGAAGCAAACTAAAAGAGGCAAAAGAAAAAATAGAGAAGGAAGAGAGAGAAAAAAAAAGGAAAGAGAGAATAAAGAGAGAGAAAGTAAGGGCTTAAGGTCGAGAATGGTCGACTTCTGATATTTTTTATGTCGTGATTGTCGTGGCAGTGTCGGATCGTGGCGATTTCGTCTGAAGTGGGAGATATGAAAGAGAGTATTTTTAAATTTTAAGGTTTATTCACCTTTTCTTCTTCTTTTTTTTTTTTTTTTTGGATATGAGGTAGAGATTTAATGCATTTTAATTACGTAAATAATATGTGAAAATATTATGGTGAATTTTTATGTTTTTATTTTATATAAATGTGATTAAATTTAAATTACACTATGTGAATTTAGTCCAAACTAGACTGGAATACTTTGGATGGAAAGTGTTTTTGTCGGAGGAAAACTTGTAGAGGAATTTGCCAAAATATATTCTATGAAAGTTTTTAAAATTATTATTTAGCCTCAAAAGTTTTATGTAATTATGATCTGACCCTAAAAGTTTTAAAAATTTTAGTTTAACCCCATAATTATTAAAAATTTTAAATTGACCCCAAAGTTTTAAATAATTACATAGTAACCTCAAAAGTTTGGTATAATTATGAAGTGGCCCCAAGTGTTTAAGAAATTCTATTTTGCCCCTAACAGTTGTGAAAAATTATAATTTTACCCTTCAAATTGTGGGGGGTTATAGTTTTGGCTCATGAAATAACTATGATGTTTTGATTTTAGTTATATCCTTTGGTAAAGATTTCTTAATATAAAAAGATTTAATAAAGAGAAGTATTTTTTTTAAATAAATAAAAAATGTGTGATTTTAAAATATTCGAATGACTTTTGAAAGAGGTTCATATTAAATGAAAAAAATTGATGTAATAATTGCAGATAATGATGAGTTGTTATAATATGAATTAGTATGAGACAATATTATTAGTGGATTATGATAAAATATGGACTTGTTATAAGATAAACGAGATAATTTTGATTATGGTAAGTTGTTACAATGAGATGATATTGTTTGTGATGAATTATTTATAATAAATGATTCTAAAGATGGCATTAATGATTATGACAATAGTTATGATAAATTGTTATGATGATATGATGTTAATTGTGTGTGATGGATTGCTTATAATAAAATGTTGTCTATGATAAATGGTAGTGAAAATAGTTATAATAATGTTTAGGGAAAGAGATAATGAAATGAGATTGAGATTGTGAATATGGAGATGGAGAGTAGCAGAAAATAGGAATGGTATAAAGATTACCTTAGGATTGAAAGATCCAAAACCTGCACAGGAATTGGTGTTTAGGTCGATAAGTTAATAACTTACAACATGACGTTTATTTGGCTAATCGTGGCTAGGGGTTTTGGCCCTAAACGAGTATTTGGTTTATCGTTTCCATTGAGTATTGGCCTATATAAGATGACGTTAATGGTATCCACCCCATGTATGTGAATGTGAATGAAATGTAATGATGAATATGATGCGATGATGATGAGATTAATAAGACTAATAACTGGAATTACTATTGGGA
Organism: Vitellaria paradoxa; assembly: GCA_019916065.1. Lineage (NCBI taxonomy): Eukaryota > Viridiplantae > Streptophyta > Magnoliopsida > Ericales > Sapotaceae > Vitellaria > Vitellaria paradoxa. The sequence continues at coordinate 16,671,211 of CM034240.1, forward strand.
TTCATATTGATGTTGAGTATTGATTTTAAATGATGATGTATTATGATGAATTGTAGATTATTGTTCATATTATTTTGTTACATATTATATATGTTTTTATTATGCATCATTGGAATAAGTGAATTAATGCTTACATCTCTACAGACTGTGTTGCAAGTTCTGAAACTATAACTTAAGTTGGTTATTATTGGATTAAGTGATGCATTACAATAGCAAATATGTTACATTTTTATTTAAGTTTAATTATTCAAAACTGCAATATTTATTAAGTTTGGAAATTTTTCAATTAGATTGTAAAGGACATAAGGTTTAGATTTCTTTATTTACTTGGGATGCAGTTGGAGTAATGATGCTTGATTTAAGTGAGGCTTAACTATTTATTTTATTATCTTATTGTGAATGTATGCTCCAAGGTGATTAAATGTTCTGATCAAAAGTATGGACATTTTAATGTATATTGTACGTGTTTCATTCACTCACTCTTTAGAACCCGAAACCCAAGTTTGACATTGTGTTTGGCCCCTAGCGGGGTATCACCTGTTGACCACCTCACCTTCCTCAAAATTTATAATTGTGATCGGTATATATATATATATATATATATATACATACTAAACCAACAAACAAAAGGCCCTATCTAATGTTTTTTTTTTCCTTTATCTTCGTATGCTACTGTCTATCTCTAACTAGAACTTGATGCACATAGGTCACATTTGAGTGATCAAATTTCATTAATAATTACCAAAAAATTATAAAATATTGCTAATTTTTTTTTAATTTTTTCTAATTAAATCTTGACACATGTTACTTTTATACCAATTTTTTTTTCTACCATCCAAACACCACTATAATAATATTTTTTAAATAAATATATATTTTTAATTTTATATAAATTATCAAATAAATTTAAAATAGATAATTTTTGAAATAATGGTAAAATATTAAATGATTTGTTTTAAATAGCATTTAAGTAAATAATTTGTAATTAAATAGCATTTAAAAAGGATAAAAAAATATAAAGATAATGGGTGGTTAAAAAATGTTATTTAAGAAATAATAAAATATGCAAAATTAAATTTATTTAATTAAGTGGTGGTTACTAAAAAATCATTTTATTTCTATAAAAAATATTAATGGTTGCAGGAACTTGAGAAATATTAATAAAAATAAATAATAAAAAATAAAAAATTTCACCAAATATAAACTGTCATTAGATTTAAAATTTCACCAAATTTTTCTAATATTTCATCTATATAATGGTATACATATATTTTTCATTTGACTCAAATGTCAAGCATCACAACGAGGGATGGATCCAAATAGTGAATTAAAAAAATAAATAATAAAAGCAAAAATTTTCGCTTTTCATTTCTTCTTGCAATAAGTAATTTTTTTAAGTATAAGAAATTAAAAAGTGAAGTGCATTTAGTATTATTTAAAAAAATTAAACTATGATATTTTTAAAAAATTAAAATATAATATTTTTTTATAAAATTACATTTTAATATTTTGGATTGGGCTGGGTCGAAAGAGGCCCCAACCAATATTTGCACCTGCACCAACTTAGAATCTTTTCTAAAATGACATAAAAGCAAAACCACCCGTTAAAATGATATAAAAGCAAACTTGCGGCCTGGTGTCCTTCCAAGAAGAGAATTAAGGGTTCATTTTGTTTAATCATTTTTCACTTGTTTTTAAGGTTTTTTTAATATACTTTAAAGAAAACAGAAAATAATAAAATATTTTTTATAAAAAAATTTAAAAAAATATTTTCCAAACCAATTGCAACCCCGAGACTCATGAAAAAAACTGAGAAATGGGCCAACCAGAGGAGTTCCTCAAACTATGGCCCAAACGGGACTTGAAAACCCAAAACACAAATCGCCAAAACGGGACTTGAAAACCCAACACATAAATCAAACAAATGCGATGCAAAGAAAAGATTCTGCCAAATATATAATACTAGTGATATGACCCGAGCGATGCACGGATTTATTATATTATATATTATATTATATAATTAAGCTGAAAGTATTATCATATGTTAAAATAGTTAAGTTGTGAAAATATATTTGAAAGTAATATATATTATTATTTTTACAAATTCAATCAAATAGTTAGTAAATGTAAAACAAATTAAAATATTAATACTATCAATAGTATCGATTCAATTGAATTCAAATTCTAATAAATAAAAATAAAAGAAAAAAATCCAAATGGTTGAAGAACAACAGCGCCTACTCATAAATTAAAGAATTTTTATAATTATTGTTTCTACTCTTCTTACCACAATGTGTGTGTATATATATATATATATATATCAATTATATATAAAATCTTAAGAAATACATATTAATTACATATAAAAATTCTAAAAAATTAGAATTTAAGTATTTACCTAGCAAATTGCAAGTCAAAGAGAAAATTGTTATAATAAAAAGTTTTCAAAAAATTTGAAAGAAAATAAAACTTTGTATCTATTTATAAAATTTGTATTTAGGAGAATCATATTATATTTAGATTAGAATACAACTTTTAATTCCTATCTTATCCTGATTAAAATACTATTTTGATCGAATTAAGAGTCTAAATTACAAAAAAGTTTGAGTGGCACTTCAATTAGATTGATTTATTCACTGCCAATTTTATTTTTTAATTTCTAATATTATTTCAATCTTTTTTGATAAATAATATTATAATATATGTATATATAATTTTAATAAACAATATTATAATTTAATTTAAGATATTACTTGTTTTGCCTAACGATAAAAATAATAAAGGAAATGTTACTTGTTAATAAATTAAAATCTTTATTTAATAGGGGATTTTTTTTTTGCATTAGTTTATTTAATAATAGTATTATATTTAATATTTTTTAAAAAATAATTTATTAAATTATAAAAATTAAAAATAAGAAGTTATATGATAATTAAACAGAATATTAAATAAAAATATTAAGTGATATCTATGAATATTCTAGTTTGAATAAAATTATGAATAAGAAGTAATTATATACAATGCTAATTTCATTTAAATTATATAATTATAAATTAAGATAATTATAATTATAAATTATGTTAATAAATTAAAATTTTTATTTAATAGGTTAATTATTTTTTTACATTATTTTGTTTAATAATAATAATATTTATTATTAAAACTTTTATTTAACAGGGTAAATATTATTTTGTATTATCTTGTTTAATAACAACAATAATATTTATTATGTTTTAAATAATAATTTATTAGAATATGGAACAAAATAAAAAAATAAGAATATGTTTTAAAACAAAAAAATAAGAAGTTATATGGTAAATAGAAGTATAAATTAAATAAAACTATTAAGTGATATCCATGAACATTCTAGTTTGAATAAAATTAAAAATTTTAAATAAGTAGTAATTATGTAAAATACTAATTTTTCTATAAGATAATTAAGATAACTATAATCAGGTGTCATGTGTCATAACAATACACATGTCAAAACAATAGCGCAAGTTAAGTTCTACACAGTTATAATTAGGTATCATGCGTCACAACCATAGTGCAAATTTAGTTCTACATGGCACAGCGACGTCGCCAGAATCTATTTTATATATATATATATATATATATATATATATATATATATATATATATTAGCAATTGCTTATACCTGACAATACAGAAATATAATTTAACGTGTAAATAATTTAAATTTAATTTAATAAAATGAACTTACATAAAAAATTGTAAAAATAACCTATAAAAATAAAAATCATTAATTAAAAGAGATTAAGGTATAAATTTTATTATTTATTACAAAATTATCACATTTTTTAAAATACTAGCTTAAAATCTTTTATATAAAAAGTATTAAAAAATGAAAAGAGTGAGAGAAAAAAGAAAAATAATCCTAACCATTTAGTAAATTTAATCGTTGAAAACATCTCAAGTTCAAAATTTTAAATTTCCTTATTACATAAATAAAACTGAGTGTTAAAGTGTACATTACATGTATTAAAATATTAATTTAAAATTTTTTATAGTAAAAGTATTAAAAAAATATAAGAAGAGTGATAGAAAAAAGAAAAATAGTTTTGGCCATTTAGCAAATTCAATAATTAAAACTGTATAAAATTCAAAATTTTAAACTTTCTTATTATATAAATGATACATAGTGTAAAAGTGTATATATATATAATTTAACATTTAACCACATTAAAATTGAAATTTTAATTTAAATGTTTATTTTTAATAAAATTTCTAAAATTTTAAAATTTAAATATATTTTTTAAATAAAAAATTTAGTTGATTTTGTCTAGTAGGTATGCATACATTATTTAATAATAATAGACGATACAATTTTATAAAATATAATATATATAATATATGTATGTATAATTTTACAAAATATAATATATATTTATTTATTTAAATTTTAAATTTTAAATTCAAATGATGTGTTTTATTATATAGATATATATAACTAGAATTATGTTTAAATAACAAGTAGTGTATCAATCATCCCAAAAATTTACGTGTAACTACTCTGCTTAGTTAAGAAATCAAATTTATAAACTCTGCTAATCAAATTCATAAACTCTGCCAATTGGGACCTATTTGACAATGACAAACAAATCACTTACGAACAGATCACTGGGTTTGAAGAGGGGGAGAGAAAAGGGGGAGCAGAAGAAGATGAAGAAAAAAGAAGAAGATTCGAGGGGGAGAGAGAGGGAGGGAGCAGAAGACGATTTGGGGGGGAGAAAGGAGGAAAAAGATTCGGGGGGAGAGAGATAGAGAGAGGGAGTGGAAGAAGATGAACAAAAAGAAGAAAATTGGAGGGTAGAGAGAGAGAGAGAGAATGAGGGAGAAGAAGAAGAAGAAGAAGAAGAAGAAGAAGACTTACTTGGAAGAGGGAGAGCAATTGATTTATTTCTAGTGTTCTGTTTATAATCTATTTTCATGAAAAAAAAAATCAACATGGAAACACCTCCCACGGTGTTTCCGTTTTTTGTCTAATTTTGACAACAGTTTTTATTTTTTTGACAACAAAAAAATATAAATATTTTTATCAAATACGTTTTTGTTTCTAATTTTCATAAATATCAAAAAAAATAGAAAACAAAAACAATATCAAACGGGGCCTACATGTTCTCTTTGGTTTTTTAAGTAAATTTCTTTTGATAAAATAGTATTTTATTTTCAAATATTAGACTTATATATTTGAGTAAAAAGAAAAGATTTCTACTTGTTTATGTATTTGAGTCCAAACAAATCAAGAATTAAATTTAATTTCGACGTAACTGAACGATTTGATCATATAAATAGGAAAAAAATATATAAGTTTTAACTACTAAATAAAGCCTTTAAATATTAATTGTGACCATTTGACTATTATATTGAAAGAAATGGTGAAAAAAATAAAGAACTGGACTTTTTTTTCTTTTTTCTTTTTTTTAAAAAAAAAAGCAAGCAAGAAATGCTAGGACAAAAGAGATGATACATGCAAATTATTTGCTCAGCCCTTGACATTATTTAATTCTATGGCTTGGCATAATGGGAAGGAAAAAAAAAAACTGTTACTAATTTTCTATTAATGAGATAATTGAAGGGACGCAAAGAGAAGGAAAAGCGTTCAGTTATATTTGCATCATGTTGGCACGTTAAAGTTGCCATGATATCCATCGAAAGGATTTCTCTAACTGAATATTCTAGCCATGGCATCAAGCAAACAACAGATAGCGAAAATAACCAACGGGATTAATCAAATACAAAAACACGTTGATTTGTCATGTCCAAGCTAGCATAAAACTCTTCTTCCATGAAGGGAACTAATTAATCTACATTAACGGTAACCATATCAATTATATCCCCAACAATCTCCTTGGACTTCTGTAGCAACTCGATACTCTTGCTAAGATGGCAACAGAGGGCGATTCTTCCAACATCCTCTTAAGCCCACCACCTTGAGAACCCACAAGCTCATTCACAATCTCTATCTCCATGTCCCTCGTAACCAAATTCCGCACGGCAAGCATCAAATGTAGAGCCATTGAATCCACAAATCTCCTCAGAACGACCTTCCAGTGTGCTGTGACTCACATCTTCATATAAAAAGCCAGCTCTCTGACATTTGAATAGTTCCGAGATGGCCCACTTCAACATCCCCAAACCCTTCAATCTTTATCTTTGTGGGCTTGGAATGGTCATTCATGATCTCCATTAAAAAGTCATTCTGATATCCCATTAGCCTACTCCATTCCGACATGTATTCTGGACTCGAGGTATAATCCGTGATCTCCTCCATCTCAACGATCTCCATGACCTGACCGAATGATTTCTGCTTAATCTTCGCAATCAGATTCTGCGCCGCTCTTCTTGTTGAATTCTGGAGTTGCGGGTAGCTTTCTGAATGATACATCAAAACAACTCCCACCACATTTTCAATATAGTCCTATGTTGGAAAATAATCAATTGTGGGACAAATATGTTATTTATGTGTTATAGGCTATCATAAAGATTAAACTCATTTAAAGTGATTTGATAAAGTTTTAAGGTTTTGGGCTTTATAACATCTCATTTTGTATGGGCCTTTTAATGTGTAGATACCTAAGCCCAATTTTTATTTTATGATGGGCTAAATAGAAGTAGGGCTTTTACAATTATTATAAATAGGTTATGGTCCCCTTGTCATACGTAAGGGTTTTCTAATCAATCTGACATCCCATCATTAGAGAGAATTAGAAAAAGAAACCTACGTATTGGCTTAGAAGATCAAGAACCACAAAATTACATCAATGGATTTAGGTACGCTTCCGCATTAATTTATTTTCTTAATGATTCGATATGAATTAAATTTCAACAAGTGGTATCAGAGCCTACTCATGTTGAATTATTGAGAGATTTTTTTTATGGATTCAGATTATTTGATCTTCTTTTATGCCATTGATATATATTTTGATCTATTCATACGCTTATATATGTACTTGTATGTGTATACACACAACTTCGGATTTTGATTTATGAAATTGTGTACGAATAGATCGTGGATTTGTGTAATTGAAATTGATTCTTGAATGTTTCTGAAATTGTTATTGTTGATTTAATTAAAAAAAAAAAAACAACTCTTCACGGCCGAATGGCTTAATTGTTCGGAACCCATCACGCCTGATTCATTATTCTTATTTTTTTTTTGGTCATTCGGCAGCCGCCGCCATATATATATATATATGTGAATGTCTGTGTGTGCATGTGACAGTTTGTTTGTGTGCATATGAAACTTGGATTGGTTTGAAGTAAAATTAAAATGAGGGTTGACTTTTCTTTTCATGATTTATATTTAGCAATTCAAATTCCAAGTTTACAAGAGTCACGTGGGTTTCTGATTTCGGCATTTTTCGGTTTTATATATATTTTATATATATATATATATATAAACAGAGAATAGATTAAAAAAAATTGACCTGAGACTTTTCCAGATTGAAACAAAGGCTCTAATTATATATATATATATACATATATATTTTGCACGTTGAACTCCAATCAAGACTTCCGTTAAATATATATATATATATATATTTATGCGATTTTCGGTTTGTTTTATACGTTTTTTCCGGTTTCATTTATTTATTTATTATTTATTTTTTTGTGGTTATATATATAAGAATAAAAAAGGGCACGTCTGGACCTTTGTCTCGTTTTACGAAATTTAAAGGCATAAGGCGATTTTGCCTTTTAGATACAAACGGAAATTTTTTTATTTTATTTTATTGAATGATAAAAAAAAGGGATTTTACTTACCAAAAAAAAAAGGGATTTTAATTATATTGATTTTGAATCCCGCAACCTTGCAGTGTCGTCCTTCGGTTGTATGCATTTATATATATATATATTTATATATATTTTGAATTATGGTAATCTAGAATTGATTTAAGGAATCAATAAAATTCAAATTTTGGTATTATTAATTTTTGGGCATATAATATTCAACAATAATTTAATGGAAGCAATATGTTGTCAAAGCAACCTCTCTTGTGAAAATTATTTTATTTTGAATATTAGAAGGCTGTGTATATGTATTTATTTATGTGGGTATTGGTCGGTCCAAAGGAATGCTAATATTTGGCAAAATTACATATACACATGTGGTGGTAAACATGTGACAATTATTAGGTTTCCATGTGAATAGTAAGTCAATCCAAAGATTGGCTTATTATTTGATAGGAGTTATTATCAATGTTTGATCACTACAACAAGAGTACCACTTACAATTAATATTACTGTCCAAAAACTTGATATTAATGTTATGCTAGGTATCTTGAGATGTGTTTACCATTATTTGAATTTATTGATTATTAATTATGTTTATTAATGTAAGCAAGATTTTTGGGTTATTTTGTTCTTTATATAGCTAATATGTCTGCTACTACTATATCTGCCAACATAAATTCAATTCCTATGTTGAAAGGAACAAATTTCAAGGATTGGAAAGAGAACATATTAATTGTTCTTGGCTGCATAGATCTAGACCTTGCACTTAGGATTGAGCAACTAGCTTCTCTTACGACTGAAAGTTCACTTGATGACAAGAGAAACTTTGAGAAGTAGGAACACTCAAACCGCATGAGTCTTATGATCATTAAGCGTGGCATTCTAGAAGCCTTTAGGGGCGTAGTATCCGAGGGGATAACTAATGTCAATAAGTTCCTTGCCGAGATTGAAAAGCGTTTTGTTAAAAATGATAAGGCTGAAACAAGTACGCTTTTGCAAGGCTTGATTTCAATGAAGTATAAAGGCAAAGGAAACATAAGAGAGTACATCATGGAGATGTCTAATATTGCTTCTAAACTTAAGAGATTAAAGCTTGAGCTATCTGATGACTTGCTCGTGCATTTGGTATTAATCTCGCTTCCTGCACAATTCAGTCACTTTAAGGTCAGTTACAACTACCAGAAAGAGAAATGGTCTCTAAATGAGCTCATTTCTTATTGTGTGCAAGAAGAAGAAAGGTTGAAGCAAGATAGGACTGAAAGTGCTCACTTGGCAAGCACCTCTAAAGACAAGGGCAAGAAAAGAAAGAAAGAACAAGAAACTACAACTAAGGGTTCAGTACAAAAGAAACAACAGCAAAAAATTGACAGCTGCTTCTTTTGTAACAAAACTGGACATCTCAAGAAGGATTGTGCCAAATATCACGCTTGGCATGCAAAGAAAGGTACAATTCTTACTTTGGTCTGTTCTAAGGTTAATTTAGCTTCAGTACCTAGAAACACTTGGTGGTTAGATTCTGGTGCTACTACTCACATAAGTGTTTCTATGTAGGGTTGCCTGAGCTGCCGAAAGCCAAATGATGGTGAAAGATACATCTTTGTGGGAGATGGCAAATTGGTGGAAGTTGATACAATAGACACTTTTAGGTTATTATTAGGAACTAGTTATTATTTGGATCTGAAAGACAGTTTTGTTGTACCGTCTTTTAGATGAAATTTAATTTCTGTTTCTTTGTTAGAAAAATATGGATATTATTGTTCATTTGGAAACAATAAGTTTAGTCTTTCATTAAATTCAAATGTTATTGGTACTGGTTCATTATCTGCATATGATAACCTATACTTGCTTGGTACTATTGCATCATATAATGAAACCTTGCATGTGCAATCACGTAGTACTAAACACAAATTAAATAAAGAAAATTCAGCGTCATTATGGCACAAGCGGTTAGGTCATATCTCAAAAGATAGAATTGGGAGACTTGTGTCTGATGGCATTTTGGATTCCCTTGATTTTTCAGACTTTGATGTCTGCATTAATTGTATTAAGGGAAAACAGACCAAAACTAAGAGGTTAGGTACCAACAGAACTTCAGACGTCTTAGAATTGATACATACAGATATTTGTGGACCATTCCATACGACTTCTTGGAATGGTGAACAATATTTTATATCATTCATAGACGAGTACTCACGTTATGGGTACCTATATCTCATTCATGAGAAGTCTCAGTCACTGGACGTGTTCAAGGTTTTTAAAGCTGAAGTTGAGAATCAACTCAACAAAAGGATTAAGAGCGTCAAATCTGATCGTGGTGGTGAGTACTACGGTAGATATGATGATTCAGGAGAACAACGTTCAGGACCATTTGCTAAATTCCTAGAGGAGTGTGGAATCGTCCCACAATACACCATGCCAGGATCCCCTAGCATGAATGGTGTAGCTGAGAGACGAAACAGAACTCTAAAAGATATAGCAAGGAGTATGATTAGTCATTCTACCTTGCTAGAATCACTCTGGGGAGAAGCACTTAAGATTGCAGCTTATATTCTTAATAGAGTACCCACTAAAGTAGCTGCCAAAACACCTTATGAGTTTTGGATAGGCAAAAAGCCTAGTTTGAAGCATTTTCACATTTGGGGATGTCCAGCTGAGGCAAGGCCTTATAGGCCACATGAAAATAAATTGGACTCCAAAACAGTGAGCAGTTACTTTATTGGTTATTCTGAGCGATCTAGGGGCTACAAATTTTATGATCCCACACTTAGGTCAATTTTTGAAACGGGAATTGCAACTTTTTTTGAGGATGTTGATTTTGGGGGGAAAAATAAGGTTACAGACATTGCCTTTGAGGAAGAATCAGTTTCAATTCCTACTATCCTTTATGATAATGTGCATGCTTCTATACCTGTCATTGATCAAAAAGGAAATCAAGAACCTCAACAAGACAATGTTGAACAATCTCCCATCCACATTAGGTTACATCTACCTACTGGCAGGAGGAGCTATATCCTGGAGGAGTGCCAAGTAGACACTCATAGCTTCTTCCACTATGGCAGCAGAATTCATAGCTTGTTATGAGTCATCCAATCATGGAATATGACTGCGGATTTTGTCACTGTGCTGCGGATTTTAGATAGCGTGGAATGACCATTGAAGTTATTTTGTGACAATAAATCAGCTGTGCTATATTCCAACAACAACAGGAGCTCTTCGAAGTCTAAACACATAGACATCAAGTTCCTAGTTGTTAAGGAGAGAGTTCAGAGTGGTCAGGTGTCTATAGAGCATATTGGCACAAACTCCATGATTACGGATCCGCTCACTAAAGGCTTACCACCCAAGGTCTTTCATGAGCACGTAGCTCATATGGGTGTTGTATCATTTGATGATATGTTGGTTTAGTGGAAATTTGTATTTGGATGCTTTTCAGTTGTAAACACATTTTATGGATTTATTTTCTGCAGAATAAAGTTTATGGTTTATTTGCACTCTGAATGTATTTATTATGATCTCACTAAAGAATAAGGTTGGACTAGTTGTAAATAGACATGCTTAGATCACATTACATGTAATTTCCATGCTACACATCCATACTTGATCTATGTCGTTAATTATATTAATATATGTTACTATTGATGGGTTTAGTTATGATACATATAATGAAAGCCTCTTTAATCCTATATTAATATAATTGATAGACCAGATTGTATAGAAATGGTTGGTAATGATAGTAAATTTTGAGCTCATAAGGTTAATTTTATAGTGCACAAACTAACATATCTAGTGTAAGTGGGAGATTGTTGGAAAATAATCAATTGTGGGCCAAATATGTTATTTGTGTGTTATAAGCTATCATAAAGATTAAGCCCATTTAAAGTGATTCGATAAAGTTTTAAGGTTTTGGGTTTTATAACATCTCATTTTGTACGGGCCTTTTAATGTGTAGATACCTAAGCCCAATTTCTATTTTATAATGGGCTAAATAAAAGTAGTGTTTTTACAATTATTATAAATAGGTTATGGTACCCTTGTCATACGTAAGAGTTTTCTAATCAATCTGACATCCCATCATTAGAGAGAATTAGGAAAAGAAATCTACGTATTGGATTGGAAGATCAAGAATCATAAAATTACATCAATAAATTCAGGTACGCTTCCTCATTAATTTATTTTCTTAATGATTTGATATGAATTAAATTTCAACATCCCACACTCTGGTCATGAACTCTACCGGCATCCCTGAAATCTCCCTGACTTTCTTCACCAAGATTGTCAAGAAAACAGAGCGAGGAAGGAAATTAGGCAGCGCAATTCCCTTGGACTCGTCCAAGACCTTGATCTCCTCCAAAAGAAAGTCGTCAGTGAAGTTATATTCAGCGCTTTTTTGAAGATCAGCTGAGAAATTGCTCAACATCTCAGCAAACCGAGCTGTACAATGCATGTTCTTCTCGTCAGGGTACTCATCAAACTCACCTATCAAGAGCAGTTTCTTCAGAGACTCCTTCGACAGACCAACCATGCGCATGAATGCTGTCATTGCCTCGGCCACCGATGAAGGGACCTGCGGCATTTTGTTTAGTTCAGAAATGTTTTCTTGTAACTTCTCGTTTATCTTCCTAACGATATCGGGCAAGCATCTTGAGATAATAGTTGCCTGTATTTGCACCAATTTCTGCGCAAGGACTGGTACTCCAACCATGGACCTGTCAATTTTGGAGAGAAGAGGATGAAATTCGAAGAGCGTCGCTTCTTCACTCCGAGCTTCCTCATAGGACTCCTCCCCAATTCGATTCCTGATGCAGACGTAACGAAGTCCTATGTTGACATCATCGGCAGTTACCTTCTCAAGCAGATCTTCAGGAGCTTTGTCGACTTTGGTCACAGCAGCCAGAGTCCTCTGCCCAGTTTTGTCAACGCGCTTTGACATCCTAATTGATTCACAAGTAGGGAAATCAACAGTAGTAGACAAAACGTTAAGGATTATGCTCTCTTCTGGCTTTATATACTCCAATATAATCTCTGCTATTTGCTCATAGATATCTTCCGGCTGTCCGTGAACAGGGACTCTGGTGATCCCGGGGAGATCGACCATGGTCAGATCCGAAACTCCTTTCTTCCTGATAATAAGAGTCAATGGACGGTTTGAGATTCCCTTCTCAGAGCCGGCAATTTCAACGGTGGCCATACTAATGGCTTCAGCAACGTGGCATTCATCGGTGGAGATAACTTTCCCGAGGAACTCCAAGTGAAGCTCCGGTTGAGGATCGGAGTGGTCCTGGAGCCTCATGATAAGGGGGACTCTGGTGCAAATCCCTTGGCCGCGTGGAAGGCTGATTCCGGCCAGGGATTCGAGCACGCTTGACTTTCCAGAGGATTGGTCACCAACTACGACAATGGTTGGGAGCTGAATGCCTTCCTGGGCAATTTTCAAATGCCTGAGCTTGTCAACTGCATCGAGGAGGGGGCGTATTCGCTCATTGAACGAAGACATCAGTGGCTCCTTCACTGCAAGAGGTATTGCTTCTTCAACAACGGCCACATCAAGTGACTGTTGTTCAAGGACACTGCGTAAGAGTGACACAGAGAGAGAGAGAGAGAGAGAGAGATGGTGTACGCATGGAACTGCGAGAGTGGGAAATATTTATAAAGGCTTTTCAAGAATGCTATGGAAAATGAAGAGGCAGCAGCTTTAAAGCCCAATTACCCAAAAAAAAAAAAAAAAAAGCTTTAAAGCCCGCAGTATCAAAATATTTCTCAGATTTAAAGTTTCGTCATTTCATGTATGGGAAATACTAACCAGTGCCATTTTAAAAGCGTTATTTGGAAGGTTATTTTTTAAAAGTATTCTTTTAAAAAATACTTTTTTAATTAACAGTATTTTTACAAAAGCTAAAAAAATCATTCGGATATAACCAAAATTTACTTAAAATATCAGAAACAATTCTTAAAACAAACGGAGCTTGCAAGTTTTTAAGTTGAATGTTGCATGGGTTTACTTTTCATCTAATCATAAATATAAATATATTACAAAAATTCACAACATCTAGTTAATAATTGTTGCAAAAGATGATTAATGTGGAAGCCTCAATGAATTGAATATGGTTGAATATTGGACTCCGCTCCATTCCACTAATAGAATGGAACTATCTTTTTTTTTTTTTTTTGTAAGGTGATGGAACAATCATTTAACTTTGCTGTCAATGACTTAGTTTAATTTTAAAATTAATAATCCAAATTAATTTACAGACACTTTTAATTCTAAGTAGACTTTAATATCTACTAAAATTACATAGTTTTTGCAAGAAAATTTTTTCAACAATTTAATTATTTAAATTAATTAATCAAACAAACTGTTGTCCATTAAGGCTGCTGTCTCATTTGGGCTGATATTTTCGTCTTTGTGTCGTCCTTATATTTGTTTCATTAACAGCAATGTTAGCCCAGTATATGGTATACATATGATACCAAAATATTATTTTAGAAATTATTTTTAAGAAAGAGTTAGATACTAACCAGGTATTTTGATCACTAATATTTTATTTATGTTTTTTATATTTTTAGTGTAATTTTTATAATATATCATGTATGTGTATATATATTAATTTATTCATACTCCTATAAATAAATAATAAGTATAAAAACGAAAGAAATTAAAGTTCACAATATAAACTTAAAGTTTGCTGGCTTAACTTTGTATTCTTATTACACAATTCTTGCTAAGAGTTGGAATAGTAACATTGCGGGGACATCGTTGTCTCGTTCTGTTTGCTTTGTGAAAGCATTTTGTCAAGAGATAGGAGGAGGAGGCGGTGGTGTTTAGAAGTGTGTCTGAAAATATATATATATATATATATTGCAAGGCATCGTTTGAAGAATGCTGTGGAAAACGTAGAGGCCGAATTGCTAGCATTCGTTCATTGTAACTGCAACAGTACATATTGTTGTGCTGTGTTTAGAAGGGGTTTCAGGCTGCAGTAAAAAAAATTTATCGTAAAGGCTACAATGAAAAAATTAAAATTTGAGATTTATTTACTTTTTAATGGCACGTGACCTTTGATATTTCACATTAATTATGGTCTAATCAGATTTTTTTAATTTTTATTTTTTTTTAAAAATAATTTTAATTAAAATAAATTAAAATTATTAAATTAAATATAAATAAATCTTAATCTTTAATTTCCTATTATAATTTTTACAGTGAATTTTGTTACTATAATTCACTATAACCCTTTTAATCTTTTTGAAACGCGTCTGTATCGAAGAGCTGTGGAAAACGAAGCAGGCGAAGCGGCTTAGCTGCCACCATGCATTCATTAATTGGAGCCGCAACAGTACGAAAGGGCAGCAAACAATGGCATGCTTTGGGGACTTTTAGAACTCAAGTTTTCATCTCTAGGTTGCATTAATTTGTTAAATAAATACAAAATAAAATAAAATTAAATAAATAGAAAGTAGAATAAAATTTTGTATGGGTTGTAGATTTGAAATTAATTATTATGCAAATTAATTCTTAATTAATATAGTTAGGGAGATTTATATCAATATTTCATATAACTAGAACCTGTGTGAAAGATGATAATAATAATAATAATAATAATAATAATAATAATAATATTTCAAAACTTTTATTGTAATTTATTTAAAATTTATTTGCGTTCGTTTGGTTTGGAATTTCACAAATCATTATAAATCATCAAAGAAAAATTCTAACATTTTACAACTTACACAGTTTTCGAGACTACAAATTATATTTTTCTGAGACTGCAATTTATATATGGGAGAACTTCTAGTACAGATTGAGGGTGCCCAAAATTACTTTTAAATTTTAGGACTTAAAGTTAAATCTCACACTGTTCAATTAGTATGAACTTAATCTGATCCTTTAATTTTAAAATACAATTTTTATTTTTAAAGAAAGGTAAACCAGTCAATTAAGAAAACATTAAATGATAAATTGAAAGGAAGAAAGAGAAAGTTTTAAATAATGAAAAAGAAAAGAGGAAAGAGAAAAACTAAATACAAATAAAGATAATAACTAAATATAAATAAAGATATTTGTATTTTTTAAAAATAATTAAATTTATATTACATATAAATAAAAATATAGTAAAATTTTGATTATTTTTATTTTTAAATATATATTTAAATTTATATATATTAATTTAAAATTTTAATTATCTATTTATCTTTGGTTGTTATACTTTATTTATTTTTAGTTGTT
This sequence comes from Vitellaria paradoxa, assembly GCA_019916065.1. Taxonomy (NCBI): domain Eukaryota; kingdom Viridiplantae; phylum Streptophyta; class Magnoliopsida; order Ericales; family Sapotaceae; genus Vitellaria; species Vitellaria paradoxa. Next base: position 16,687,193 of record CM034240.1, read on the forward strand.
ATCTTTATTTTTATTTAGTTGTTTAGTTGTTAATTTTAGTCTGAAAAAATTTACTATATCTTTATTTATCTTTAATATAAATTAAATATTTTTAAAAAATAAATAAAGACAATAAAGATAACAATTAAATATAAATAAAGATATAATAACCAAAGATGAATAAATAATTAAAATTTTAAATTAATATATATATAAATTTAAATATATCTTTAAAAATAAAAATAGTTTTTTCCAAAATAAATAAAGATATAGCAAGTAAATAAAAATAAAGATAACAAATAAAAATAAATAAAGATATAACAACCAAAGATAAATAATTAATTAAAATTAATATATACAGATTTAAATATATCTTTAAAAATAAAATAAATAAACATCTACTATATTTTTATTTATATTTAATATAAATTTAATTATTTTTAAAAAATAAAAATAATTAAAATTTTACTGTTTCTTTATTTATATTTAGTTATTATCTTTATTTATATATAATTTTTTATATTTAGTTATTATCTTTATTTATATATAATTTTTTCCTTTCCTCTTTTCTTTTTCATCATTTAAAACTTTCTATCTTTTTCTTTCAATTCATTATTTAACGTCTTCTTAATTGATTGGTTTACGTCTCTTTAAAGATGAAAATTATATTTTGAAATTGAAGGTGTGAAATTTAATTTCAAGTCTTGAAATTCCAAAGTAAGTTCAGAGGCCCTTAATCCTTCCAGCACGCCATGATAAAAGGAAATATTTACTCATAAGATGAAGTACAATAAATTTTGTTTTGAGTGCTAATATCATTTATCTATATTTGGTGTAACATAAATCCCTGAAAAATTTTAAAAATATCTATAAAATTTTATACATTCTTATCTTTTTAAAATTCAAAAAACGTTCAATATCTTTTAAAGAAAAAGGTCGATAATTAGAATTCGATTAATCAAATAGTAAAAATTTTTTCGCCATTCTCACCGTAGACTCTCAAACTACCAAATGCACTCACTTTGACTATTTTTTGTGACGTTTTTAAAATCGTTCTAACGGATTATAGAAACTGTTCCGACGGAATCGCGCGGATAACTTTCATCTAAACGATTTCTACAAACCGTTTAGATGGATTGTAGTGTAAAGAAATTATAATTGCCTAAAATTTTGAATCAATCCAAACAGAAATCCAGTCCGTCAAAATGAAATCTTACTATTCATTTTCAAAAACATGATTTGAGATGTGTGTATCAAATATAAAAATTTTTTTCAAACTACATTTTATCTCATTTTATTTTACTTTTTGGTTCGCCGAACGTAGCCGTAAGCTGCTCTGCTGGGAGCTTAAGAATCAATTATTTCCCCTGAAACAGTCGAGCGCATGGTAACCTGCGAATAGGAGGAGAATTAAAGTAAGAGCAAAGACCCACACCAAACAGAAGCTTGAAATCTTGATGACTGGCGATTCATTGATCGCTGCCCAGAATTTTGGTACCCTGGTCCCCGCCGTCGAAGCATAGCTGAGGAAAAATGCAATCAGAGTAAATGACAAAATTACCCTGATACCAAATGGCTTTCGCTTAGTTGTTGACCATGACGAAACCTGTTTCCCTAACTACACTGGCGGTAAATGTGACTGTCATAAAGGTTATATTGTAGAAATCGATGGGCAGTCTGCCAGGATGCAATGTCACTTCTCCAACAGAAAGTTTTACTTTCACTGGTCTATTTTCTTAAGCTAAATTCTTGTCGAAGCTGAAAATACTTGGGTACGTGGAAGTTCCAAGGGCTAACCAGATGACATCCAACACAGAAAAGGGTGAGCACCACGTGTCTTCTTCTTCTTCTTCTTCTTCTTCTTCTTCTTCGTGCGTGTTTGGATTAACAGGTATTCCTGGTGGGACAACTGTACAGGTTGTGCATGGCTCTTAGGAGGAGGAGACTAATAAACTTATCGTTCTCCCGAGAGTTAGTATCAGAGTGGAGTTCAAAGGCCGTTTGTTCCCGGCCGTTCTTGGATTCCATTGGTACGAGAGGACAACGTCTAGGATTTTCCCTTACCAATTAACCACTCCACAATCTGCATCACAATAGCTTGATGAATGAAAGTAACAATTACATTAATTACTAAAATATCATTTTATTGAAAAATTTTTATTTATTTATTGTCTTAGTTTCTTTTTTTTTTTTTTTTGAAACTTTTTTTTAGTTTCTTTTTATAAAATATACAACTACTTAAATTAGTTGTATTAACTAACTTTAATGTGAAAATATAAATTGTATTTTATAATTATTTTAGTAGTATATTAAACTTGATATATATTTTTATAACATAAATTCAAAACAGTATGTATATCTAAAAGTATACATACTATACCAACAACAAAATTATTGCACCTCATAATGAATTTACAACCATGGTAAAAGTAAGAACAGACAACACAAGTAAATCTCCCTACCAAACATAGTACTAATGAGAGAGTTTAAACTCAAACACACATATGACTTTTTTTAGGTGTTCCAAACAGGCCTTTTAACTGATATAAACTAAACAGGTTCAAAAATAATAATAATAATGTCACGCCCCGAATTTTCATAACCTAAATACCTGAGGGTGACTTGGGATTGTTTATTGGATATAAAAATAAGATGACAGCAACACGCCGTCACACCCCAAATTTTTCCTCCAAACTGGGGTTAACTTGTAATAAAAATTTAAGATATTTAAAATCCCTAGTTTATCCCAACCAATATTTATAAGTCACTAGACTAAACCATTAAATGGGATTCAACTACAGGGCAAAAAAAATATAAATATATAAGGAATAATATTATAGAGCCAGCTAAACATCCCAACCATGCGATTAACCTTACATATCAAATAAAGTAATTAGGTCTAAACTTAATGATTACAATCATCCAATAATTATTATTACAGACCATAATAATAAATAAAGTCTTCCAGCACTGTGCAAAAAAGAAAAAAAATAGATAACTCTTCTGATAGAATATTTAAGAGAAATTAATCTCTTTCCAGCTCATCTTCAATATCCCTGTGCTTAATATCCTGAAAAAAATATTACCACAAGGGGTGAGCTACCAAAGCTCAGTAATCAAAATCTCCTTAGTGCCTATATATAGTGGTTGTAATGCTACACTGTATTAGGTGACCTATTACAGTAAATGTGATTAGGTGGCATACTGTTTATGCAACAATTAATTCAATAGATCCCAACTGAATAATGTAAATTATATTTACAACGGTCCAATGAAACCGTCACCGTAATTACTATTTTACTTACAAGTAGAAATAGTTAAATGTTGATGTGTGTACCACAATGAAATTTGTGTCGCAGTGGTAGGGATTTCAGATTCAGATCTTCAAGGTCTCGGGATCAAACCCCGTAGCGATACAAGTTTCATTTTTTTTTATAAAATATTGCTCAAGAGGAATTAAATATAATTAAATAATTCCAACACATTATTCATACATAAGCAAGAGAGGTTGCCAGTCATAGTAAAATTTTGGTAAAGGAGTTTAATCTAAATCCTTCTAGGATAATCATACTCCTATCCTCCTCTACCCCCAGTCTTGGGAACCAATAACTTTGCGGGCTTAGCATTCAATGCATTCCGATGGTGTCACCCACCAAAAACCTAGCCATCGCGATCGGTTACCTGACTGGCCAGGTCAGAAGGGAGCATCTCCCAAATAAAATACATATGTTCCCATCTCCATCTAAAAGGCCATTTCTACCCACTCATCACCCCATTGCCAAAAAAAATAACTTTAGCACTGAGTGTCTTAATTTATTTTCATCCTTTAGCATTCCAAGGGTATCTTGTATGGCAATCAGACATTTTTAATAACAACCAGCAATGTTCTTGGGTGATGAATCTGAAGTGGGATTATTCAGTCACATACAGTATACTTTAAATATTTTATCTCAATTCAAAATTTAATAATAATTCACTATAAATTAAAGATTAAACATAATCACCAACATTATTATCACAAAGGTAGGTACCACATGTAAATTAACAAGTAGCAAGTAACTAGAAAAATTTAGAATTCGAATTAGTATTTTAGTTAATTTTTTGACAAGTTTGCTATACTAGCCTTGATAAGAATAAAATTATTTCTAATGGTATATTAATTAAGCCGAGGTTAGCAGCTTACTAGACGGGCAACCCTAATTGCGATTTGAAGTCGCAAGTTCGAACCTCATTGGCTGCGATCTTGGTTTTTGCCTCTTTTTTCTTTTTATCTTATTATTTTATGAAATATAAAGATAGTAAATAACTCTTTAGACTTATATTTAATTTTAGAAAAATTTATAAGATTTATTTTATTTGAATAGATTTCCAATCATCATCTTATTTATAACCAAACCCTTATCATAGGTTTTCGGTTTCAAGATATCCACAAATATCCATAAAATTATTCCAATATTTAGGAAGGTATTAAATAATTTTCATTAAATTCACTTAATCATAAAAATATAGTTATATAATTTGCTAGGTAGACTGAACAATGTCTAAAAGAATCAATTAAAATAAATTAAATTCATTTAAGGAAGACCAAATGAGGAAAGAATAAGTCCATTATTTCATTTGGACATTTTAATCAAATACTTGGTTCTACTTAGTCATTTTAGTTTGAATAAGTCATCCAACTATCTATGATGAAACTGATTATCTAAGTCAGTTATCATAAATAAATAATAAATAATATCTAGTTTAAAAATAATTTCATATCAATTGGAAAATAACTAACTAGCATCAACTTAACAGTCCACTTCAGTATTATATCAAATAGCATAAGTGTTTTACTATATCAGGCCTTGTGAATAAAATTACACATCAATAAAATTTATTAACATGACAATAATTAACAGAAGGAAATTGAAAATTTAAATAAATCTTTAAACATAATATTCTAAAAAAAAATCCAAACAAGCATCAATTAAAGACTAAGTAGAGACAGCAGCTTAAAAGAAAATTCATATAAAATAGAGCAGAATTCCAATATCTATAAACTTTATATCTGTAGGAACTAAACTTTAAAACCTACAACTTTCATGTTTTACACTTTTAAAAATTCTAAGGTCTAAATGTGCAAAAACAGTCTTGAATTCAGTTTGTTCAGGAGATACAGTTTTACACGTGCTCAGTATTTTGAGCATAACTTTTGACTCACAAATTAGATTGATGCAAATCTTTTTGGGTTGGAAAGAAAACTTAAAGGGCTACAACTTTTATGTTTTAGCCAAAGCCTAATTCCACCATTTTAGGGGTCAAGAACACATCAGAAGTTACAAACAAAGAACTGTCAGCATATTAGGCTACATCAATTAAAGTTTCGGCTTCCCTACCCCCAATATACGGGTATTATTTTTTTTATCACAATCAAATTTATACTTTAAACCTAGAAAATGCTTTAGTTTCAAAATTGAAGGCATCAAATATATTTTAGGAGATTCGTCATCCTACCTCAATGAAGATATTAGTGACCAAGCCTGTGAATGAAAAATGAGTTGAGCTTTAAACACCACCCAATTAGAAAATTTCAAGTTTTTCTTTTTCCTCCTCCAAGCAACACCTAATCTCTAACCACACTAAATAAAAATATATATTTTTTCTCTCTTATTTTTTTTCTTCTCTTTGAAGGCACACAATTTATAAGAATCATTGGAGTGTAAAGAAAGTTATTGGTAGAGAAAATAACCTCCACTTCACATGCTTCAAAACAACTAAGATAAGATCATGCATATATAATAGGTAGCATGATCCAAGAATCATGCTTGGTTTTTGACTATCTAACCATATAATTTAAGAGAGGTATTGGAGGATGGATGAAGATAGGTAGCATGATCCGGGAATCATGCTAACTTTTTGACAAATTAAACAAATTATTTAAAAGATACTTTAAGTGTTTAAATCATGCTAGCTAAGTAATTTGGAAGAATGCTTTAAAGTTATTAATGTAGGGTCTTCTTTTTGACTAATTAGCCACCTAATTTGAGAGATTGTGAGAGATGTATGAAAGATAGAAAATGAAGTTGCCGGAAAATAATTTAGAGCTATTATTCATGAGTCAACTCAATGAGTGATAAAGCGAGCTGAAGTGAGTTGAGGTGAGTCAAAGAAAATGGTTGACCCATGGGTTAATGGACTTGGGTTGAACCAATTAAGTAATTGGGTTAGGAATTGTTTGGATAAAAGTTTATAAATTCTACATTAAACTCTCATATAGGGTGAAATTAAATTTAAAAATCTTTCTAACTAATTTTATTATTCAAAAAATTTTCAAATGCTCAATTTCTTAGATTTTTACTATAATAAATATCACCACCACACTTAAGTAAATTAATTACGAAAAAAAATTTTCAGGTTATTACAAATAATAATAATAATAATAATAAAACTGATATAAACTAAATGAAACTAAACTTAAACCCATAAGCCCTTGACGGATAATGGAACTAATTAATCAGCACTAATGATAATTCTATCCATGATATCCCCAACAACTTCCTTGGACTCGTGCAGCAATTTGATACTCTTGGTAAGCCTCTCGCGCTTCATCCCCATAGAGGGTGATTCTTCCAGCAGCCTTTGAAGCCCAGCGCCTTGAGAACCCACCGGCTCATGCACAATCTCTATCTCCGTGTGCCGGGTAACCAGATTCTGCACAGTAAGCATCAAATGCAGAGCCATGGAATCAACAAACCTCCTCGGAACTACCTTCCAACAAGCAGTGACTCTCATTTTCATATCAAATGCCTGCTTTCTAACATTTGAATAATTCCGAGATGTCCCGCTTCAACATCCCCAAACCCTTCAATCTTTATCTTTGTGTCATTGTAAGGGTCATTGTCATTGATGACCTACTCCATTCCGACACGTACTCTGGACTGGAGGTAAAATCGATGATTTTCTCCATCTCAACGATCTCGGAAACTTGGTCGAATGATTTCTGCTTCATCTTTGAAATAAGATTGTCGTGAATTTAGGATTAGTGAAGAAAAAAAGTTACTAAGGGTTAAAAACAATTAGAAGTTTAAATTTACTAAGGGTAAAAAACAATTAAAAGTTTAAATTTACTATGTGACCTTATTTTCATGTTCACAGGTTTTATTTAAAAAAAATATTTTGAAAGAATAAAATAAATTTTATTTTCATTTGTATTTTTAGAAATCATATAAAAATTAGTTTAATTTATTTTATAACTTAATCAACTAAGAAAATATCTCATTTTATTTTTTTACAAATTTTTCATAAATTATTTATTTTAACATTTATCACACTAACATTTTATTTTATTACTTTATTTTTAAAATATATTACTATTATGAAAATTAAAAAGATCATATAGAATCTTACTAAATAACTTGAGAATGATAACAAGAGTTAAAATAACAAAAGTATATAAAAAATGGATGAAAGAAATTAATTTTTTTTATTTGATTAAATTATGAATTATAATAGAATAAGATAAATTTTTTATATGATTGTTAAAAATATAAATTTAAATAAAAATTATTTTAGTCTTTAGAAATAATTTTTATATTCTCTTGTAGGCATAAGAGTGTTGTTTAAATTTGGAAATATTTTTTATGAAGGGTAATTATGTTATTTTAAATTAGACATAAGAATAGCTAATCAAGAAAAGATGGTTTTATAATTTTATTTAATAAAAAAAAGTAAAATGGAGTGCAAAATGCTATTTTAGAGTGCAAATAGGCTCATTCTAATAATAAATATTTTAATTTGGATGTAGGAGAAAATTAAAAAGAAGCATTTGAATTATCAAGTTTACGCTTCTGAAAAAGAACTAAGTAGCATAATTATAGCTTAAAATTTTTTTTCTAGATATTGTGTTTAAGGTTTTATGTATTATAAATAGAATAAAAAATAAAAAATAAGTTTATCAGCAAATATAAAAAAATTGTTTGAATAAGTAGTCAACGAAAATGACGCAACGTGAAGTAAGAATAGAATTGACTTGTTCAATGACAAATTCAAATCTTGGAATCCATCGAGAGAATTGAGAGAAAACTCAAGATATAAGTCTAAAGAATGAATAATAATTGACTTGTTAATTCAGTTGTATCAAATGTATCTACAAAGGTCCCTATTTATAGGGAAAACTAATCCTAAACCCAATTCTAATTAAAATAGGAATAACACAAATAAATTAGGAATACTAATCCTAATTAAAATAAAAAATAAAACAAATCAAAAAAAAAAAAAAACTAAGAAATATCAATTCTATTCTACATCATTCTTCCTTTCTTAAAAAAATAACTCGTTCTCGAGTTATCTAAGGTAAGATCTAAAATAAATGGGGGATTATCGCGAGCAAATACCTTCAATGCAATTTCTGTTACTGATACAAGCATGTATAATTCTAACCTAGAAATAATTTTCATCTTCACACACAATAGTGCTCGAATTTTGTTTTCTGTGAATAATTCTTCAAGTAATTCTTCAAGGTTGAAAAATTTTATCATATTAACCTATGCTTTCTCAACATAATATTTATCCACCCCAATAAAATTAATGAATTCCAACGAATTTCCATCTTTGACTTTTATTATTTGGAGATTGATAAAATCACGAACTCTTTCACCATCAAACAATAAATCTAAGTTGTAGTGCTCATGATCAATAACTTCTAATATCTTGAAATTTTTACTCTTCTCCCCTTGAAGACCAATTATAATTTTGTTTTCTTCCAAAAATAATTGATCTAGATTATAATTGTCTTCAAATATAGTGTTCACAAAAATAGAAACCTCTTTCACCTCAATATCTTCTGCAAGTGTATCACGTTGAGGTGTATGATACGTAGGATTATCATACCTCCGACCTCTAGGTCGGGCCGCCACAAACCTTAAATCACTTTCATCATAATCATTACCTCAAAATCTGTCACTATTTGTCTTCTAAGGTTTAAAGGAGCGAAATCCTTGACTGCTTCATCGTGAGTAACTCCCTCAGCTAAATTCAATCTTGCGTTTCTGTTCCTATCGCCGACAATTGGCACTAAAGCCGCTCTCTATGTACTGATCTTATCAAATCAATCATCCATTTGTTGCTCTAATACTCGCATTGCCAACTACTATTATTGGACTTGAGCCGAGACAACCTGCAATCTCTGATCTATGTCACGAGATTGGTCGCCTCCACTACCGCCATGGTTAGCCATTAGATTAGGAGACACCTGCTCTGATACCACCTGACGCAGCGTGAAGTAAGGATAAAATTGACTTGTTCAACGACAAAGTCAAAGTTTGAAATCCGTCAAGAGAATTGGGAGAAAACTCAAAATATAAATCTAAAGAATGAATAATAATTGACTTGTTAATTCAGTTGTATCAAATGTGTTTACAAAAGTCCCTATTTATAGGGAAAACTAATCCTAAACCCAATTCTAATTAAAATAGGAATAACACAAATAAATTAGGAATACTAATCCTACTTAAAGTAAAAATAAAACAAATCCAAAAAAAACTAAGAAATATCAAATCTATTCTACATCATTAAGTGAAACATTAGTCTTCAAACAATTAAAAATGATAAAATTTTAGCCTTATACATAAAAAAAGAGGAAAAAAAATTGATAAAAAAAATTTCTTCCACGTTAAAACCCAAACGTTACCACCATGCAATTCATTGGAAAAGACAATTTTTTTACCCATAGCAATGGCACAATCAAAAGGAATCGTAGGCTCAGGAATTCCCACGAATAAGAGACCGAATTTTATCACCAAAAGCTTTAGATGAGCTACGGTTTTCGTCCATAGCAAGAAATTCATTATCAATGCTTTGATTTCCTACCTCTCTAGTGACTGAGGAAAATTTGCCTTCTTTTTTCTTTTCATTGCTTTTAGATTAATTTTGAGACAAACTCTCAGTCCCGGATCAATATTAATAGTATCTGAGCCCTTATCAGAATCATTAATTATCAGCCTAAAAATCAATATTAATAAAAGCCAACAAGGTTTTCAAAGAATTCTTAACAAGAACCACAGCTGTGCCCATGGAACAAGTCGCAATATTTCCATATTAGATTGAGAAATCTATTTCCAACACAGATCACCTCTTTCAAAAAGAAAAAAAAAAACAATAATGATAATAATTTTTAATAAAATGTAATTAGAGTGTATTTAACACTCTAAAATTCTCTGAAAATCTCTATTTATTTTTATCTCATTACATAAATTATGAATCAACAACTTTTATCAAATTATCTCACTTTATCTAACTTTTTATCATTCCAAACACCCTCTAACTTTGTATGCATAACCGTGTATATTTTTAATTTGGAAATTGTTGCTAGAGAAACAAAAATATATTCATTCTACCAACTCAATATATATATAATATTGATTAAATAAAAGGACTCAGATTAAATAAAAGGACTCTCCACTCTAGATATAAATAGCAAACAACAGACAAACCAGTCAACATGCAAAACACATTAATAGATCACGTAAACTAAACCGGCAAACCCAAACACTAAAGCCCTCAAGGGCCCCAACCGCCGTGAACTGCGAAGGTAACTAATTAATCAGCGGTAATCCTATCCATGATATCCCCAACCACCTCCTCGGACTCCTGCAGCAATTTGATTCTCTTGGTAAGCATCTCCCTTTTCATCGAAACAGAGGGGGATTCTTCCAACATCCTTTGAAGCCCACCACCTTGAGGACCCACCAGCTCATTCACAATCTCTATCTCCATATCCCTCGTAACCAGATTCTGCACAGTGAGCATCAAATGCAGAGCCATTGAATCAACAAGCCTCCTCAGAACTACCTTCCAATAAGCAGTGACTCGCATTTTCAAATCAAATGCCTGCTCTCGAACATTTGAATAATTCTGAAGATGTCCCACTTCAACAACCCCAAACCCTTCAATATTTATCCTTGTGCCCATCCAATTGTTATTTATGACGTCCATAAACCCTTTCTGATAACCCATAAGCCTACTCCATTCCGACAAGTAATCTGGACTGCAGGTATAATCAGTAACTCTCTCCATCTCAACGATCTCCATGACATGATCAAATGATTTCTGCTTCATCTTGGCAATAAGATTCCGGGCCGCTCTTCTTGTAGAATTTTGGATTTGCGGGTAGCTTTCAGAATGATGCATCAACACAACCAGAACAACATATTCAATATAGTCCCACACTTCGGCCATAAAATCCACTGGCATTCCAGATATCTCCTTAACTTTCCTCTGCAAGATTGTCAAGAAGGCAGATCGAGGAAGGAAATTAGGCAGCATAATTCCCTTGGACTCGTCCAAGACCTCGATCTCCTTCAACAGAAAGTTGTCCGTGAAGTTATATTCAGAACTCTCGTGAAGGTCGGCTGAGAACTTGTTCAACATCTCAGCCAACCGAGCAGTGCAATGCATCCCTTTCTCATCAGGGTACTCATCAAACTCACCTCTCAAGAGCAATTTCCTCATGGACTCCTTGGAAAGACCAACAATGCGCATGAATGCTGTCATTGCCTCGGCCACCGATGAAGGGACCTGCGGCATTTTACTCAGTTCAGAAATGTTTTCTTGCAACTTCTGGTTTATCTTCCTAACAATATCGGGCAAGCATTTTGAGATAATATTTTCTTGTATTTGCACCAATTTCTGGGCAAGAACTGGTATACCAACCATGGACTTGTCGATTTTGGAGAGAAGAGGATGAGACTTAAAGAGCCTGGCTTCTTCGCTCCGAGCTTCCTCATAGGACTCCTCCCCAATTCGATTCCTTACACAGACATAACCAAGTCCTATGTTGACATCATCGGCGGTGACCTTCTCGAGAAGACCTTCAGGAGCTATATCGACTTTGGTGACCACAGCCAGAGTCCTCTGCCCAGATTTATCCACGCGCTGTGACATCCTTATAGATTCACAGGTGGGAAAATCAACGGTAGCAGACAACACATTAAGGATTATACTCTCTTCTGGCTTTATATACTCGAATATCATCCCCGTTATTTGCTCATAGATGTTTTCGGGCTGTCCGTGAACAGGGACTCTGGTGATTCCGGGGAGATCCACCATTGTAAGGTCTGGAACGCCTTTCTTCTTGACAATCAGAGTCAATGGGTCGTCGGAGATTCCCTTCTCGGAGCCGGCAATTTCAACGGTGGCCATGTTAATGGCATCTGCAACGTGGGTTTCGTCGGTGGAGACGATTTTTCCGCGGAACTCCAAGTGAAGCTCCGGTTGAGGATCGGAATGGTCCTGGAGCCTCATTATGAGGGGGACTCTAGTGCAAATGCCCTGGCCCCGAGGAAGGCTGATTCCGGCGAGTGATTCTAGCACGCTTGACTTTCCGGCGGATTGGTCCCCAACTACGACAATGGTTGGGAGATGAATGCCTTCCTGGGTAATCTTGAGATGTCGGAGCCTGTCAACAGCATCGAGGAGTGGACGTATTCGCTCATTGAACGAAAACATCAGTGGTTCTTTCAGTACTGGTGAAAGAGGCAATGCTTCTTCAACAACGGCCACATTTAGTGACCCTTGGTCGAGGACTCTGGAGTAGTTCTCCGCGTTGCCAAGGGAACTCATTTTGTCACAGAGAGAGAGAGAGATGACTGATAAGAGTGAGAGTGAGAGTGAGAGAGAGAGAGAGAGGGGGGGGAGAGAGAGGTGGCTGGCAGGATGGATGGTCCATGAAAATGGGAACTCAATATTTTATAGAAACATTTTTTTGTTCCGAAGAATGCTGTTGAAAATGCATCGTCTTGGACTCTTGGGCTTGAAGGAAGAGTTATTTTCTTGGGAAGGGGAGGCTTACGTAACTTTTTGTTATATTAGCTACGAGATTAATTAAGGCGCTTAGTTATTAAATGATGTTTGGTCGGTTAAAATTAATTAATTTTTATTAATTATTTTATATATTTTTAATTAAATTTTGTCACATCTCTTTTTAATACTAAATTTTTATATTTTTATTGTATTTTTTGATCAACCAAATATAATAATTCAAATATATCTATAATATTTTAATTCAAAATAAATATATATACATTTAGACTATTTAATTTAAAATTAATGGTTACAATTGCAAGTCATGAAATTAATACATCCCCTAATTCAATTTCTTGTTGGTACTATACATTACTTTAACCCCTGATCCATTTTCTTGTTTGTACTATATATGACTTTAAGTACAATTTAAAAGAATGAGGAATTTATTTTCATTATTTTTTTAAGGTTAGATTCTTTTTAAATTACTTTAAATGTAATTATAAAAGATTAAAATAGTTTTTAGTGTAATAAGACAATAATTACTCATTGTACTTGTATATGTTAGTCCTTTAATTTTAAGAATTTTTATGCCTAACCATCATTTATTATTTCGTAATTCCATATTTAAATATTTTATCAAATTTATTTTTGAAACTATTCAAATTCAATTAATACTACCTCGTATGAAGTCGGTGAAATTTAACTTTAGTTCCTAATGGCTACGTTTGGTGCACAAAAAGTTGATGAAAGTCTCTTAAAATTTTTATAAAATTTAACATATTCCGCCTCCTTAAAATTTAAAAAATGATCAATATTTTTTCAAAAAAAAGTCGATAATTAGAATTCGGTTAATCAAATAGTAAAATTTTTTTCGCCATTCTCACTATGAACTCCCAAACTACCAAATGACACCCACTTTGACTATTTTTTTGTGGTATTTTTAAAACCGTTACAACGGATTATAGAAACCGTTTCGACGGAATCGCGCGGACAACTTTGATCCAAACGATTTTTACAATCCGTTTGGACGAATTGTAGTGTAAAGAAATTATGACTGCCTAAAATTTTGAATCCGTCCAAACGAAAATCTGATCCGTCGGAACAAAATTTTACTATCTATCTCCAAAAAACGCGATTTGAGCGGTGTGCACCAAACACAAAAAATTTTCTCAAACCATATTTTATTTTATTTTTGCTCACTTTTTGGTGCGTCAAACGCAGCAAATATATTTTATGTGATAGTATAAGTTATATATATATATATATATTTTCCTAGGTGAATGGTTGGGCCACTTAAGTGACTGCTCGTGATGGGTCACCAATTTGGTACTATTTGGGAGATCAAATTTTGTTTAAAATTATAAAAATTTATTAATTTTTTATTTTTTAATTAAATTTTATTACATATCATTTTTACACTATTTTTTTATTTTATTTTGATCCAAACACCACCCGATCACTAGAAAATTTGTTCTATAAGCAGAATTTCTTAGACTTTGCGTGGGTTGGGCTACATTCACCGGACATAAGAAGAACATTAATCACTGTGGACATAAGCTAATGTAGACATCCTTAACCGGAATGCCAATATATGTGTGCGTGTGTGTATTCCTAAAGTAAATATTTTTCATTCCCAAAAAGAAAAAGAAAATAAAAATATTGTTGGTGGGACTCACCCATCGAGGAGGGACGAAAGTCGACCTTAATGATCCAACTATGCTGAGTAGAAGAGTCGTCACTCAACGGATAAAAATTACCCTAGAGATAGCAAGTTGATCTTCCCTAAGATCTCACATCGACGAGAAAGTTTGGCATCTCGATGTCGGCTCCTTGCCACTTAGGGAGCCCATTAAAGTGGTATGTGAGCTGGGTTTAAAATGTCATGATCCAACTCGGTCTATATCCGATGTGAGCATTAAAGCATTGTGAGGACCTTTTCTCGGTGGTACGGGAGGATCTAGTTAGGTTCACTTGACTAATGCACTATTACAAACTCAATTTTCAGCGAAAAACTATTAAGGGCTTGTTTGGTAAAATTATTAATTTTTAATTTGTGTTTAGTTTTTATATTCAATTTTCAATTTTTGAGTTTAATTTTTATTTTTAGTTTTCATTTTCATAGTAGGAAAGAAAAAAAAAAACAAAATCTTGAAAATACGTTTGATACCGATAATTGTTACTTGATAGTTATAGTTATTAGTTAATTAAATTCAATAAATTTATTTATTTTAACTATATTAATTATTAAAAATAATTTAATTTAATAAAAATAAAATATATTAAACATAATTTGTCACGCCCTGAATTTCACAACCCTAGTACGTGAACCAAAGAATGCACATTACACCATTTAATAACATTCCCTGTCCCACATCAGAGCCATAAACACACACTATGGAGCAATTAATGTAAAAAGAAATAAATGCCTTAGTCAAAATCAACTAGGCAATAAGCTTCAAAGCTAAGCCCAAATATCCTTCCAAAGCTAAATAAAATAATTAATAATAACCTCACAAACAGAGGCTTATTAAAATCCGTTAAAAATAATTTCCTAGAGTCATTACATAAAAAATAATAAATAAAACTCTAATTCCTATGCTCAGAAGGTCCAGCACGTGACTCAAATTCATTACCTGCATCACAAGCTGTAAGGGGTTTAGCACTAATACCACGTGTGCTCGGAACCCTAATAATAATAATAATATAAATGCAGTATGCCCTAGCATGCTACTAAGTGAAATATTTATGCACAAGTAGCAATTTCAAACAAGTACTTTAATTTATTTATTAATTTATCTTTTCATTACCATTAATTGCCTTGTAGCACCACATAACACATCAAAGAAAACAAATTGATTTCTAGGTACTGCTGCTTGGTTGTCCCGTAGAAACAGGACCCAACCAATATACATCATCCTTCGATGTCTGCTTGGTTGTCTCGTAGAAACAAGATCCAACCAATTTACACCATCCTTCGGTGTCTGCTTCTTAGACCGAAGTCTCTGGAATATGATATGCCACCCTTAGGCATCTGCTCGTTCGTAGGTTACTAGCCTACTGGAATCGATAACCAACCCCGCGCGGGTTTCGGGACTTTCGACCCTTGGGTACGTATACTCGATATTTTCAGTACCCTAAATCCAAACAAAACGCATCCACTTTCATTTTAAACAAACATCAAATAAATTCTTTATTTAAATTCATTATTTATTAGATCATTATGAATTCATCATAATATTTTAAATAATCCGTAAACCTCAACACGTAAATAATAATAACCATAATTACCGAAGAATCGCAGCACAACAAATTACCAAATATGTTTCTTACAATTAATGCAAAAGCTTTCAGAACAAACTAACATGTAAAGACCAAATTCACAAAAAGACAAACTATCATATAAGGACAAAAGTTAAAGTTTCTTTGCTTTATTCATTTAATGGCTTTGCTAGACACCTAATTTCCACACCTTTAACCTATATATGTATATAAAGTAATAATATGTATACCATCCAATCGTTGAAGACTTCAAATATATATAATAGAAATTTTTGCCTTCTAGTAGCCAAGCAAATCTGGGAACTCAATACAATTCACGTTTACCAACTAAAAAAATATAAATAAATAAATAAGTAAATAAATAACAAGTGAACCTCGTATTCCAATCAATCACGTTATGAGTTTAAAGGGAAAAAAAAAAGATCTAATCAATCATATGTTCACAACAAAAAAAATCTGATGAGTCTAATATATATATTTACATATATATATATGTAAATATATATATATATATATTATATTCATATCACCGAATTGTATGAGGACTAATCAATTAATACACATATATGTATTGTTAATTACAATACAGACCACAGGTCATTCGCCCAGAAAATAAATAATATTTATACATATATATGCATCACTTTTAAAAGTTCCGCCCCTTACCTCAAATTAAATCTGTAGAAAGAACACCCAAGTCGTAACGAAACCCAAAACTCAATCAGCAGATCAGACTAAGATCACCGCGGCCATCAAGAAGCTGGTAATCTCCACAGCATTCACATTAAATTTTTTTTTTCTCCTCTGCCGCCACTACCCCTTATCTTTTTTTCTCTCTTTCTCTCTCTCTCTCTCTTTCTTTTTAACCCTTTACCTTGACTGCCGAAGAGCGCATGTTATATATATATACACGTATATCTAAACTAGCTATTAGTTGATAGAATCCTAATGGAAAAAAGATTAGAATTCAAATTAAACTAGACTTCTAATTTCATTCATCCACAATAAAAATTGAATTTAATTTATGTTTCCAAAAATTTAAATCAATAAAAATTTTATTTTTACCAAATTAAATATTAATTAACAATTAATCAAAACATTAAAAATCTGAGTCATCACATAATTTATTGTAATTATTTTTAAAAATAATTTAATAAAATATATTTCATATTAAAAATTAATTTAATTAACTTAAATAATTTTATATAATTAATTAATTTTATTAATTAAATTCAATTATTTTAATTATATTATTTTTTCAAAATAATTTAATGCAATAAAAATAACATATATTCAATATAATTTAATTATACTATTTATTAAAAATATTTTGTATTAAATTATACTTATATTAAATTAATTAATTAAATTTAATTAAATAATTAATTTAATTTAAATTGATTAGATGTACATATTTTAATTATATTTTTTATTAAAAATAATTTAATTCTATAAAAAATAAAATATCTTAAATATAATTTATTATATTATTTATTAAAAATAATTTGATAAAATATTTTATATTAATTTAACTAATTAAATTCAATTATAATTAATATAATTTATTTAATTAATATATTTAATATATAAATTAATATTAAATTAAATACTGATAAATGTTATTATTAATTAAATTATATTTTAGCATAAATAAAAATATTATATTAATAATTGAATATATTAATATATTTTTGTATATTAATTAAATATTTTATATTAAATAATAATATATTTGATAATGACTGAAGATGAGTGGGGGTACTGGTGGCATTGGGAGGTGATAACTGAATGTTGGCGGCGACCAACGGACGGTGGTGGCTGATGATTATAACTGATAAGGGTTGTGTAAAAAGATGAAAATTGAAAATAAAAATTTGAGAAAATACATTTTTCATATTTTCATGATTTTTAAAAATTTTGAAAACTCAAAACTGAAAATAAATTTGTCAAACGAGTTTTCATTTTCAATTTTCAAAAAAAAAAAAAACAAAAACTAAAAACAAAATGGTTGCGAAATGGGTCCTTAATTTTGCTTCTTAGGTGTTTGGTAAAACACTAGTTTTTTTCACTTTTCTACCTAAATATAATCACTTGCTCAATTCAAAAATTACTAGAAGTTGCTAAAAAAGCCAAAAGTTGCTAAATGTTTGCCAAAAATTCCTACAATATATTTATTTATTTGATTACTTTTAAGTATATGATTTATATTTATCAAAATAGAATTATAAAATATCTTTTTCAAATAGAAAAAGTACGTAAGAAATAATTGACTTTTT
This sequence comes from Vitellaria paradoxa, assembly GCA_019916065.1. NCBI lineage: Eukaryota > Viridiplantae > Streptophyta > Magnoliopsida > Ericales > Sapotaceae > Vitellaria > Vitellaria paradoxa. The sequence goes on from CM034240.1 coordinate 16,705,510, forward strand.
TTTTTAAATATTTTAATTTTCGTCAGTATGTTAATTTTTTATTTTCCTTATCACAAGTTTTTTAATATAAATATTATGTTTGAAAGTTAACAAACAAAACAAAATTAAATTTTAATTAAAAAATTCATATTAAATAAAAATTGGCTTATAGAATGCAAACTAAGAAAAGGTTAAAAACCTCTCCTTTTGTTAGTTTACATTCATTATTTTCTTAAACCATCTAAGTAACTGAACAAATTTATTCTTATATATCATATTTACTATAATTTAGCATATTTTTTATTTTCTAATCACATAATCAAATTTGGTATTTTTTTTAAATTAATTCAATTCAATTCTTAAATTTAAAATATGTTCTAAATGTAAAATTTTATTTACCAAATCAAATCAAATCGATTCTTTATTTTAAAATTAAATTAATTTTAAGAGAGATATTTTTAAACAAAGTGTAAGCTATGTTTTGGAGTTCTAAATTTTTTGAAAACTTCAAAAGAAAAAAAAAAAAAAAAAAACTCCAAAACTTTCTAACTTCATTCCAATTTGATTTCGCCGTTTGTTAATTTTTACACCAGTTTTTTTTTTTTTTTTTGAATTTTTTTGAAACTACAAATACACTTACTGATTTCCCACTTTCATGGACCATTTCTGTGCGTGTGCGTGTGTGTGTGTGTGTGTGTGTGAGAGAGAGAGAGAGAGAGAGAGAGAGAGAGAGAGAGAATGAGTTCCCATGGCAATGAGGAAAACTAATCACAAGATGAGTTCCCATGGCAATGTCGAAACTACTCCATTGTCTTTGAACAAGAGTCTAGGAAAATGGGAATCTCTCTCTCTGTCTGTGTGTGAGACAAAATGAGTACCCATGCGAATGTGGAAAACAACTCCATTGTCCTTGAACAAGAGTCTAAGAAAATGAGTTCCCACAGCTATGTGGATGTTTACGTTAGCTTACGTCCACAGGGATTAATGTTCTTGTTATGTTCAGTCCCGTTTTAGAATTTTTAATTTTTCAAAAAATTTCAAAAGTTCTTAATTTTTTAATTAAATTTTATCATGTGGTGGTTTTACATTAATTTAATATTGACTTTTGTTTTATTTTTTTAACTTTTTCAAAAATTCAAACATTAAATCTTTGCGTGGGTTGCCTGCTTTTACTTGAGAAGGACATCAATTCCTGTGAGTGTAAGTTTTTTATTTTTTATTATATATATATATATATTTGCTGAGAGGGTGTTTGATTGGTCAAAATTAACTAAAATTCATCAACTTTTACTAACTTTTTGTACTTTCTTTCAATTAAATTTTACCATATATCACTTTTCGATCAAATTTTTGTACTTTTATTATACTTTTAATTAAACTTTTACTAATCAAACACTCCATAAATAGTAGATGTAAACTAACGTAGACATCCTTAACCGGAATATCAATTATATTTTAATCCTAAGACACGAATTAGGTAACCCTAAAACTATTTCTCATTCCCAAATATATATATATATATATATATATATATGTCGTTTAGAGTTATAAAAATTAAAATAAAATGTGGTTTGAATTACTTTTTAGTATTGAAATGTAAATCACAAATCACAAAAAATAGTGATAAATAGTGCCATTCAAATGGATTTTCATCCATTTAAACTGATTTGGACAAGCACCCATTTTTAACCTTTTTTGTTAGAATTTTTTAAAATTTGTAGAAATGTTATTGGAATTTATAGAAATTTTATTTGAATTGGTAGTGATTTGTTGAGATTCATAGATATACATAAATTTATAGAGATTTATAAAAATTCATGCAGTTCAATATGAAAAAAGTTTTATAGAGAATTATATTTGTAGTTCAAGGTGAAAAAAGTTTTATAGAGAACTGTAAAAATTTTTAGAGCTTTTTTGGATGTTTTTTAGAGCTCCAAAAATGCTCATTTATATTGTTGGTGGGACTCACATATTTAGGACCATTTGGGAGTTTGGGAAGAAAAAAAATTAATTTTTTTTTTATAGTTGATCATTAAAAAATTAATTTTTTTTCTTCTGGGGATGAAAAAATTAATTTTTTTAGTAGCTAACCGTACAAATTTTCTAATTTGAAATTTGTTATTAGAGAAATAAAAATATATTCATTCTACCAACTCAATATATAAAATATCGATTAAATAAAAGGACTCAGATTTTAAATAAAAGGACTTTCCATATATCCTATATAGAGCAAACAAGCGACAAAACAGTCAACATACAAAACCCATTAATAGATCACATAAACTAAACCCAAAAGACAAAGGCCCTCAACTGTGAGAAAAGGGGGGGGGGGTCTAATTAATCTGCATTAACGGTAATCCTATCCAAGATATCCCCAACAACCTCCTTGGACTCCTGCAGCGATTTGATACTCTTGGTAAGCCTCTCACGCTTTACTGAGATTTGTGGAGATTCATAGGGATTTAGAGTGCTTTGAACACCCCCAATATATAAATTATTTATATATACATTTTTTTTCTATTTATAAGTGACTTGGATGATTTCATGTGTATGGTTGGGCCACTTATTTCTAATCAAGTGAACGGTCGTGGCTTTCAATGTATAAGAGGTAACAAATTGACACCCTATCTCTAGAAAATTTATTCTCTTGGCTTAATTTCTTTGTCTTTGCCTGGGTTGGCTTACTTCCACTGTATATAAAAAGAACATTAGTCACTATAGACCTAATCAATAATATACACATCCTTATCTGTACGTGTGTTTGAAGTAACAAAAAAAAAAATTAATAAAAATTGATAACAAGTTGCGATTTCGTAATTCGTATAGTGAGATGAAAAATGATAATTTTTACAAATTTTTAATATTTTTTGACAAAATTTAGAGTTCCAAATGAATAAATATATTCTTAAGGCACGCCCTAGGCTGAAACTTAAAATATTTCTCAACCCCCCCCAAAAAAAGATGTTGGTGGGACTCACATAGAGGTTCATTTGACTAGTACAAAAGTAGTTGATTAAAGTTAATTTGGGTGTTTGGTTTACTAAATTTTATTCAAAAATATTTTTTTTTTTAATTTTTTTCTAAATACAAGACTAATTTTATCAATTTTTTTTCACTTTTATTAATTTTTTAATTTTTACCAATTTTTATAAATTTTTACCAAATACTCAACGTTCAAAAAGTAATAACACATGTTAACTTGGGTGCAAAGTTAGAAAAACTGTCCAATTAGTTTTGAGGTTTATTAGAGCCAAAAAAAAAAAAAAGCAAGCAACAAGGTGCCCAAAGTTGCTGACTTGGGTATTTTGGTAAACATTAAAAAGTTATTACTTTCGTTGAGTTGGCGAGTTGTTAAAATGCCAATTTTCTTAATCAGAATACCAATATATACTCCCAATGAAAAATATTTCTCATTCCCCCCAAAAAAAAAAAAATTTGTCGGTGGGAGTCGCATATTTAGGTTCATTTGACTAATACAGAAGCAGTTGATTTAAGTTAATGGGAGGTGTTTGGTTTATTAGATTAAAAAATTAAAAAAAATCACTTTTATTACTTTTTAATTTTTTTGCCAAATATAAAACTAATTTTTATCAATTTTATTCAACTTTTATTAATTGTCTATAACTTCTGTTAACTTTTATAAATTTTTACCGAATACCCAATATTCAAAAAATAATGATAGGTGTCAATTTGGTCTTTAGGCAGCGTTCGGTGGATAAATTTTTAATATAACATAACCAACTTCTACTTTTTAGGTGTTTGATAAAACATCAATTTTTCTACTTTCTACTCAGTTACAGTAACTTGTTAACTCAAAAGTTATTAAAATTTTTACCAAATACATAAAAAATTATCAAAAGTTATTAAAAGTTACCAAAAATTTTATTAAATACCAAAAAATTACTACTTACTTTACCAACTGTACTAAAAATTTTAACTACCAAATTTTAGCCAGAAAACACTAAAAATTACTAAAAATTGGACTACCGAACAACCCTAAGTTTCAGCTCCGCAAAATTTCCAGCAATGAGGCTACCGAGTTGGCCCTTTTTTTTGGGGGGGGGGGGGGGGGGGCCTTTTTGGGGCCCGGGGGGGGGGAAATAAAAATTAGTTTTTTTATGCGTTTGAAAATTTAATTTTTATGTGTTTGAAAAGGAATAAAAAATAGTTTTTTATTCATATAATATATTTACTTTTTTGTGATTTAAAAAAATCTAAAAGATAAAATATTATTTTAATAAATTTATAAAAAAAAAGCTAAAAAATTAAAAGGACCAAAATTTCTAAAATTTTTCTACTTATTTATTTATGAGAAAATTACATCTATCCCTTAACATTTAAGCAATTACACTTAACATCATAATATTTAAAAGTTATACTTATTTTCCTTATTTTAAAATAATGTTAATATTAACTATTTTCGATAAAATTAACTGTTAAAACTTAAAAAAAATTTAAAATAACTAAAATTTTAGGTTTTCTTTTATTTTATCTGTCACTCTTTTATATTTCTAGTAGTTTTCTTTACAAAAATTCTTAAAAATGAGCAACAAATAAGTAAAATAAAAAAAAATTTGATAATTTTTATAAAGAAAACTGACGAGATACGAGAGATGAAGTGGTAAAATAAGAAAAATACTTAAAATTTTAGTTAATTTGATATTTTATATTAAGTTTTAATGACTAATTTTATTAAAAAGATGTCATATGTTAATATTTCAAAATAAATGAGGCAAATATAACTTTTAAATGTTATAGGTATTAAGTATAATTATATAAATATTAAGAGACATAAGTGTAATTTACTTTTTATTTAATTTTTAAGGTTTCCAACAGGTGCCAGAAATTTATTTGCCACCGCTTTCAGAAAACTTAACTTAGAAGAAGCCATCAGTTTCTGTTTGGTTAAATGGAATGTAGGAAGGGAGGAAGAGTGAGAGGGCATAATATTTAATTTTTATTATTTAGCTAGAGAGAAGAGTAAAAATAAAGGAAAAGAGGTGAAAAATAGGGTGGAAAATGTCCACCTATACACTTATCCTTCAAATTTTGGAAAAAAAGAGTAGAGAAAAAGAGGGAAGAGAAAAGAGAGAGAGAAAAAAATGTGATAAAAAATTTAAAAAGTAAAACTCATATTTTTTAAAATAATTTTTAATTTAAAAAATAAATTATATATACAAAACACATACATATATATATTCTTTTTATTTTCTTCTATTTTTCTACTTAACCGAATACATTTCTTTCCTCTCATTTTTCTTTCCTCCCTTGGTGTTTTCTACTATTTTTGCTTCCTCCTAGGCTTCCTACTAGACATCCTAGTACATAATAAGTCAAAAAGAAGACGAAACTTTTAAAAGGAATTACTTTAGTTTGCATTCCTCTGGTCGGTATTCTATGTTTTTTGTTTTTTTGGTCGGTATTCTATGTTTGCAATTACTTTTTTATTTTATATAATTCTTTTATAAAAAATTATTTATTTTGTTTGATTGCTTTTAAGTATATGATTTATATTTATCAATAAAATTATAAAATATTTTTTTTTCAAATAGAAAAAGTGCATAAGAAAAATTGACATATTTAATCAGTATGTGAATTTTTTATTTTTAATCACTTTTTACAAGTTTTTTAATATAAATATTGTGTTTGAAAGTTAAAAAAAAAAAACTTAATCAAAAAAATTCAAATTAAAAAAATTGACCAATAAAATGCAAACTAACAAAGGTTAAAATCTCTCCATTTAAAAAAAAAAAAAAACAATGTTAAGGGAAGCCGATGCTATTCAAAAAGCAAAGTCAAAAGTAAAAAGAAGCCGATGCTTTTCTAAAAGCAAAGTTCTGAAGAAACATTTCATTTTGCCCACTGCACAGGACATAGAGGAGCAGTACAAGGAAATGAATGATGTGTGATTCCCAATAGTAATTAGGGACGTAACCAATCAACAAGTTGCTTACAAAAGCAGTTTTATATATAATAGCTTGTTAAATAAATAAATTCAAAGGTATTTTTTAAATTTGATAAATAAATAAGATAAATTTATATAAAGGTAAATTCGATTTGGTAGACTAGTAATAGTGAACAAATTTATTTACTGTTTGCTAATAAATTCTCTTAAATGTTTACCAACAATCGCAAACAAGGACTTGAACTCTTTCTTACTATTCATGAAAATATATTAAAATGTTGAAAAATAAACACGTCAATTTAAAACTTATTAGTTATGTTATAAAATGTAAATGGTTTATTTTGTTTGTTTACTGTACTTATTTATTAATAAAAAAGTGAGTTGGATAGTCATAAAGATCATGAGCAGACTTAAAAAAAAAATTATGAATAAGTTTTTTGAACTTGTTTATGAACTAAGAAGTCAAGCTTAAGCAACAAATTTAAGATCAATAAAATCTTGGTTTAAACTTATCAAAAACCTTAAAAAATGAGATTGAATACAAAATTTCAAATTCAATAAAAATTTGATTCAAACTTGAGTTTAAACTCACCAAAAAAACTAAGCCAAAAAAAAAATTATTAACTCAAATTCGTTAAAAAAACTTAACAATTAAATATTTTAAATGCTTCAATACTTGACTCTTTTGACATTCTCGAGTCTTGTATGTAATAGTCCTAAAATTTTAATTTTTAATTTATATATTACTTCAATTTATATTATATAAAAAAATATAAAAATGGCATGGCCAACATAAGCATGTTAGCCACGTGAAGGGATGAGATTCCTTTGCTTTGGCCACCAAGGTTGCTTGGCCATAAAGTCATGTTTAAAAAAATAAAATTAAAAAAATTAAAAATTGCCAAAGTCTCTTGAATCCTTCATTTGCTTTTGTTTTACTTGGCCACCAAGTGTGACACATATATATGCGTACTATATGTTTTGGCTAGGAGAAGCAAACTAAAAAGGGGCAAAAGAGAAAATAGAGAAGGAAGAGAAAGAAAAGAAAGAGGAGAGAGGGAACAAAGAGAGAGAAAGTAAGGGCATAAGGTTAAAAATGGTCGACTTCTGATATTTTTGACGTTGTGATCATCGTGGCAGTATTAGGTCATGGTGATTTCACCCGAAATGGGAGATATGAAAGAGAGAATTTTTAAATTTTGGGGTTTCTTGACCTTTTCTTCTTTTTTTTTTTTTTTTTCTAGATATGAGGTAAGGATTTAATGCATTTTAATTACATAAATAATATGTGAAAATATTTTGGTGAATTTTTATATGTAATTTTGCATAAATGTGATTAAATTTAAACTACACTATGGCTATGTTTGTTTAAGGGATTTGATGATTGGGGATAAGTAACACCATGAGACCCACTAATGGGATTGGATAAAAAATGGGATTAATTTTTTATGTGGGATTATTTTTTTGGTGTTTGATTGGTGGGATATAAAGTGGAATAAAAAATGTGATTTGATATGTAATGTGATAGGAAATAATTTTGAACCTTTAGATATTGGAGAGAAACAATCCGGAGATGGGAGATTATTAATCCCACACCCCCCATGGGTTTTCTAATCCTGCAATTTACCGGATATCAAATCCAAAGGGATGTTCCATCCTTGCTTTTGGATTGTAAATTAAACATAACTTTTGTAGACCCCATGAATAGAGCGTCCTTATCCCACGTTCACATCCGGCAATCAAACACAGCCTATGTGAATTTAGTCCAAACTAGACCGGAATACTTTGGATAGAAAGTGTTTTTTTGCTGGAGGAAAACTTGTGCAGGAATTTGCCAAAGTATATTCTATTAGAGTTTTTCAAATTATCATTTAGCCTCAAAAGTTTTATATAATTATGATCTGACCCTAAAAGTTTTAAAAAGTTTAGTTTAACCCCAAAATTATTAAAAATTTTAAATTGACCCCAAAGCTTTAAATAATTACATAGTAACCTCAAAAGTTTGGTATAATTATGAAGTGGCCCCAAGTGTTTAAGAAATTCAATTTTGCCCTTAATAGTTGTGAAAAATTACAATTTTATCCTTAGAATTGTGGGGGATTATAGTTTTGACTCATGAAATAACTCTGATGTTTTGATTTTAATGACGTCCTTTGGTAAAGATTTCTTAATATAAAAAGATTTAATAAAGAGAAGTATTTTTTTAAATAAATGAAAAATGTGTGATTTAAAAATATTCAAATGATTTTTTTAAAAAATGGTCAATGCCTTATGAAAGATTGATGTAATAATGGCCTTATGAAATGGTAAATGCCTTATGAAAGAGGTTCATATTAAATGAAAAATATTGATGTAATAATTGTAGATAATGATGAGTTGTTGTGATATGAATTAGTACGAGACAATATTATTAATAGATTATGATAAAATATGGACTTGTTATAAGATGACGAGATAACTTTGATTATGGTAAATTGTTATAATAAGATGATATTGTTTGTGATGAATTGTTTATAATAAATGATTCTAAAGATGACATTAATGATTATGACAGTAGTTATGATAAATTGTCATGATGATATGACATGAATTGTGTGTGATGGATTACTTGTAATGAAATGTTATCTATGATAAATGGTAGTGAAAATAGTTATAATAATGTCTATGAAAAGAGATAATGAAATGAGATTGAGATTGTGAATATGGGGATGGAGAGTACCAAAAATAAGAAAGGTACAAAAATTACCCTAGGATTGAAAGACCCGAAACCTACACAGAGATTGGTGTTCATGCCGATAAGTTAGTAGCTTACAACATGACGTTTATTTGACTGATTGTGGCCTAGGGTTTTGGCCTTAAACGATGACGTATTTGGTTTCTCGTTTCCATTGGGTATTGGCCTACAAAAGATGACGTTAATGGTATCCACCCATGAATGTGAATGCACTACTGGAAAGAGTAGAACTAGCGACCGCCACAAGCGGTCGCTAAAGAAAATATAGCAGTCGCTAAAAGTATTAGCGACCACGTCCAGCGAGTCGCATTTGGGTCGTCGCTAAAAAGTATTAGCGACCGCCTCAACGGTCTTTAAATTATTTGCGACCGCGCCTGTGACCGCTGGAGGTCAAACGTCAGGACATTAGCGACCGCTACTAAAAATTAAAAAGCGGTCACTGTTTAGTTGGCGCGAAGATGATGCTGTTGGCGCCAAAAGGCGCGATTAATTAGCGACCGTAAGTAGCGGTCGCTAATACTGAACAGCGGTCGCAATTATTTTCGTGCGGAAGCCATGGCCATTTTGCGCCAAGGAAGTAGCAACCCGTTTGGGGTATTAGCGACTGCTTTTAGCGGTCGCTAATACTTAGTAATTTTTTAAAAAAAAAAAATTTTAATTTATTATAATAAAATCTAAATAATTTGTTTTACAAATCAAATTATTTAAAAAAACTATTTAATAATAATTTATTATTTATTTATAATAATTATTTATTTAATAGTTATTAATTATTTATAATAACTATTATATTTAATTATTTATGTATAAATATTTATATTAAATTTAATTTATTAAATTGCACATGGAATTAATGAAATTTTTCATAAAATCAATAAAAAAAAACATATCTCCTAATTATGATTATATATACAAACACAATATCAAATTAGATTACAATTAAAATAAAATTTTATTATATGCAAATGTTTAAAATACAAAAACAAAAATATATATAAATGTACTGATCAAAATATATACAAATGGATCCTAATCAGTCCAAGAGGGCCATCCGCCATCGTCCGGGTCCTACAATGAAATAATAATGAAATTAGAACGTGATAATTAAAAAGACATGAATAAATAAATTTATAAAATTTTAATGAGTAATAGTAACGAAAAATAAAATTTTTAACCTGAGGAGGAGGAGGTAGATGGCTCTGACTCTGAGAGAGGCGCCTCTCCATCTCAGCCATCATCTCAGCCCGAAGTGTTGCCTCTCGCGCGTCCATCTCAGCTCGAAAGGTCTAGAGCAGATCTTGGTCGCGACGTCTAGGCTGAGAATATGACTCTACTCGTGCGACGGATCGGCGTGGAATACCTGCGCCCCGCATAAGCGTGTATCCATGACCATCGCGTCCGACAATGGAGAAAAATATCTCGTCCCTTCTCTCCTCGGACTCCCTCTCATCCGGCGGCAGCTCGTCTAGACATGCATTAAACTGCGCCTAATGCAAACAAGCCGAAATAGAAAAAATAAGATAACTAACTATATTATCTAAAGAAAAAATTAAATTATATGTTCATTGGACGAAATATTAAAATTAGTTACCTGTATAGCCTGAATCTCCGGCGAATAAGTACGTCGAGTCACCATGTAATAACCTGAATTTTTTTTTCTTAATTAAATTGCTTAAGTGTGGTCGTGATACTTGTTATAATAAAAATCTAGAAAATTGAGGATTTGAAAATTTTTTGGAATTTGTTGGAAAGATTTTCGGATTTAATTTCACCCTATGTGGGAGTTTAATGTAGATTTCTAAAATTTTTATCCAAACACTTCTTAGCCCAATTACTTATTTGGTTCAAACCAAGACCATTAACCCATGGGTCAACCCTTTTCTTTGACTCACCTCAACTCACTTCAACTCACTTTATCACTCAATGAATTGACTCATGAATAGTTGCTCTAAATTATTTCCCGACAACTTCATTTCCATCTTCCATACACTCTCACCATCTTTCAAAATTATTTGAGTAATTGGACAAAGAGAAGACCCACATTGATGACCTTAAAGCATCTTTTTTAAATTATTTAGCAAACAAGATTTAAAGCATTTTGTTTGAAAGCTAGCATGATTTAAAGCATTTGGTTAAATTGTCAAAAAGCTAGCATGATTGTTTAAATTTGTCAAAAAGTTAGCTTGATTCCCGGATCATGCCACCTCCATACATCTTCCCCAATGCTTTTCTTTAATGATATGGTTAGATAGTCAAAACGTAAGCATGATTCTTGGATCATGCTACCAATTGTATAGGCATGATCTTACCTTAGTTGATTTTTTCTCCACTAATAATTTTCTCTACACTCCCTATAAATTGTGTGTCTTCCAAGAGAAGAAAATAAGAGAGAAATAATAATAAATTATTGATTAGTGAGGCTGAAGATTTGGTGTTGCTTGGAGGAAGAAGTAAGGCTTGGAATTTTCCAATTTGGGTGGTGTTCAAAGCTAACTCATTTTTCCTTCTCAGACTTGGTCATTAATATCTTCATTGAGGTAGGATGATGAATCTCCTAAAATATATTTGATGCATTTTCTGGTTTGAAGTATGAAACTTGATTGTGATAAAAATAAATACCCGTATATTGGGGGTAGGGAAGCCAAAATTTTGACTGAAGTAACTTAGTATGCTGACAGCTCTCTATTTGTAACTTCTTATGTGCTTCTAACCCCTAAAACGGTGGAATTAGGCTTTGGCTAAAACATAAAAGTTGTAGCCCTTTCAGTTTTCGTTTCAACCCAAAAAGAATTGCATCAATCCGATTTGTGAGTCAAAAGTTATGCCCAAAATACTGAGCACGTGTAAAACTGTATTTTCTGAACAAACTGAATTCAAAGCTGTTTTTGTACCTTTAGACCTTAGAATTTTAAAAAGTGTAAAACATGAAAGTTGTAGGTCTTGAAGTCTAGTTTCTACAGATATAAAGTTTATAGATATTGGATTCTTGCTCTATTTTATATGAATTTTCTTTCAAGCTGCTATTCTGCTTAGCTTTAATTGATGCTTGTTTGGATTTGTTTAGAATATTATGTTTAAAGATTTATTTAAATTTCTAATTTCCTTCTGTTAGTTATTGTCATGTTAATAATTTCTATTGATATGAAATTATTTTAAACTAGATATTATGTATTATTTGACACTTTAATATTGATGATAATTGACTTAGATAATCAGTTTCATCATGGATAGTTGGATGACTTATTCAAACTAAAATGCTAGTATTTGATAAAATGCCCAAAAGAAACAATGGACTCGTTCTTTTCTCATTTGGTCTTTCTTAAATGAATTTGATTTATTTTTGGCATTGTTTTGTCAACCTAGCAAGTTATATAATTATATTTTTATGATTAAGTGAATTAAATGAAACTCATTTAATGCCTTCCTAAACATTGGGATAATTCTGTGGACATTTGTGGATATATTGAAGCCAAAAACCTATGATAAGGGTTTGGTTATAAATAAGATGATGATTGGAAATTTATTTAAATTATTTTTGAATAAAATAAAACTTATCAATTTTGCTAAAAATTAAATATAAGTCCAAGAGCTATTTATTATCTTCATATTCCATAAAATAATAAAATAAAAGGTAAAAGGAGCAAAAACCGAGATTTGCAGCCAATGAGGTTCGAACTTGCGACTTTAAATCGCAATTAGGGTCGCCCACCCACTAAGCTACCAACCTCGGCCTAATTAATATACCATTAGAAATAATTTTATTCTTATCAAATTTGGTACGGTAAACTTGTCAAAACAATTAACTAAAATACTAATTTGTATTCTAAATTTTTTTTTTACTTGCTAATTGTTAATTTACATATAGTGCCTACCTTTGTGATAATGATATTGATGACTATGTTAAATCTTTGATTTATTGAGAATTACTATTAAAGTATGGATATAGATAAAGTGCTTAAAAATATATTGCATGTGACTAAATAATCTCACTTTTGATTCATCGCCCGGAAACATTGCCGGTTGTTATTAAAAATGTCTGATTTCCATACAAGGTACCCTTGGAATGTAAAAGGGTGAGAAGAAATTAAGGCACTTGGTGCTAAAGCTGTTTTTGGCAATGGGGTGATAGGTGGGTAGAAATGGCCTTTTAGATGAAGATGGGAACATGCATTTTATTTGGGAGATGCTCTCTTCTGACCTGGCCAGTCAGGTAGCCGGTTGCGACGGCTAAGTTTTTGGTAGGTGACACCGTCGGTATGCATTGGATGCTAAGCCCGTAAAGTCACTGGTTCCCAAGGCTGGGGGTAGAGGAGGATAGGAGTATGATTATCTTAGGAGGATTTAGATTAAACTCCTTTACAAAATTTTACTGTGACCAGCAACCTCTCTTGTTATGTATGAATGATGTGTTGGAATTATTTAATTATATTTAATTCCTCTCGATTAATATTTTATAAAATATATATATATATATATATATATATATGTATGAAACCTGTATCGCTACGGGGTTTGATCCCGAGACCTTGAAGATCTAAATCTGATATCCCTACCACTGCGACACAGACTTCATTGTGGTATACACATCAGTATTTAACTATTTTACATGTAAGTAAAATAGTAGTTACGGTGACGGTTTCATCGAGCCGTTGTAAGTATAATTTACATTATTCAGTTGAGATCTATTGAATTAATTGTTGCATAAATAGTATGCCACTTAAATACATTCATTTAATACAGTGTAGTATTACAACCACTGCATATAGGCACCTAGGAGATTTTGATTACTGGGCTTTAGTAGCTCAGCCCTTGTGGGAATATTTTTTCAGGATATTAAGCACAGGGATACAGAAGATGAGCTGGAAAGAGATTAAATTCTCTTAAATATTCCATCAGAAGAGTTATCTATTTTTTCTTCTTTCCTGCACAGAGCTGGAGGACTTTATTTTTGGTCTGTAATAATTGTTGGATGATTATAATTATTAAGCATAGACCTAATTTACTTTTATTTGGTATGTAATGTTAATAGCGTGATTGGGACACTTAGATGGCTCTGTAATATTTTTCTCTATCTTTATTTTGAGCCCTGTAGTTGAAATTCCATCAAATGGTTCAGTCCAATGACTTATAAATATTGTTTGGGATAAACATGGGATTTTGACTATCTTAAATTTTTCTTACGGGTCAACCCCAATCTGGAGGAAAACTCTGGGGTGTGACAGCGTGTTTTTATCATCTCATTTTTATACCTAACAAATAAATTCCAAGTCACCCCTGGGCATTCGGTTATGAAAATCCGGGGCGTGACAGCTTGGTATCAGAGCCATAGGTTTACGATTTACCTAAGGGTAGTAGGATTGGGTATTTTTATACTTATTGCGTGTATTTGTGTGTAAGTATCAACTAATCTGTGAATCTTATATAGAATGGAAAACACCGGAAGAGGCCGTGGACGACCCCGAAACAATAGCCGAAATGGGGCGCAATCGCAACCAACAAATGCACAATCTGCAACCACCACCAACGTTACCAACGAGATGGCCCAAGCTATCCGGGACATGGCGACAGTTATGGCCCAATTCATACAGATGAATCCATGAGCACCGGCGGCAATGCCGGCAGCGACTGTAGCAGGAGTTGCACCAGTAATACCACCAGTAAGAAGACATGATGATGACCTGAGAAACTTCTTACGGTATGACCCACCATCATTCCATGGTGAACCCGAACCAGTAGCAGCTGAGAACTGGTTCAAAGAAGTCTCTCGTATTTTAGAGACTATGGGAATAACCTGTCATGCTACTAAGATAACCCTGGCAACGTTCCGGCTACGGGGTGATGCATATGAATGGTGGACTTTCGTTAAGGGAAGTCACGACCCTGCAACCATGACCTGGGAAAGATTTGAAGAATTGTTCATGGATCATTTCTTTCCACAAACTTTCAAGGATGCTAAGACACGGGAGTTTTTATCCTTGAAGCAGCGTGGCATGACTGTTATGCAGTACGAAGCAATGATCGCTAGTCTGTCCAAGTATGCCCAAAATTTGAATTTAACTGACAAGGCAAAGGTCGATCAGTTTACATGGGGCTTGCGGACTGACATTCGAGGGAGAATCATTGGTATGATGCACACTTCTTATGCTACAGCTGTGAGGGCAGCCATTGCTGTGGAAATGGAAATGCAAGACACAGCCAAGCTCAAAGGATCAACGTTCAAGGGTTCAATCATGAGGCAAAATAAAAATGCTGGACAAAAACGAGGTAGATTATTTGAAAACAACAAACAGTATGGTGGCCAACCGCAAAAGAAAAATGGAGGAGGGAGTCAACCTCGACATTAGCAAAAGGATCCAAATGCCTGTTACCAGTGTGGGCAACTTGGGCATTTTAAAAGGGATTGTCCTCAGAGAGCAATGACATACCCCAAGCAAAATCAACAGAATTTACAGAATCCAGGACCAGCACGAATTACCTACCCACCTCCACAACAACGTTTTCAACAAAGACCACATTTTTAAAATCCTAACATGAACCAGCAAGGAGGACAACAGAAGAACAATGGCGGAGGACGAGGTCGTGGTGAAGGAAGACCAGGGCCAAGAAGGGATAATAATGTTCTGCAGGGACGCGTATTTGCACTTAACCATTTGGAAGCACCAGAACCCATTACAGCGGTACCAGAAAACACAGTTATTCAGGTTACCTCATTACTCTTTAGTACTTGGGTGGTAATCCTAGTTGATACTGGCGCTTCGCATTCCTTTATATCATCCAAATGTGCATGTTCATTGAAGTTAATACCAGAGGAATTGCATGGAACCTTAACCATTGATTCCCCTCTGGGAAATAACACTGTGGCAAATAAGATCACTAGATCTTGTGCGATCCAATTCGGGGAGATCATAGTAGAATGTGATCTTATCTGGTTGGATATGAACACCTATAATGTCATTCTAGGAATGGACTGGTTGTCTTTACACCAAGCAATTATTGATTGTCATCTGAAGCGTGTCTCAGCTATTCTTCCATCGGGAGCTCGATTCTGTATCCAAGGAGATTCCCGAGAAGATCCAATTATATCCCCAGTACATTCTCGAGGTTGCAGGTAATTAAATAGCTTGCAAGCCAATCTGACTTTGAATGAGGAGCTTCCACAGACTGCTCTCCCTCGAGTAGTTTGTGAGTTCCCAGATGTTTTTCCCAAGGAGCTTCCAGGTTTGCCACCTCGGCGAGAAATAGATTTTCGTATAGATCTACAGCCAGGGGTTGCACCAATTTCAGTAGCCCCTTACCGAATGGCACCAGCAGAACTTCAAGAATTAAAAGTACAACTTGAAGAATTGCTCCAGCTAGGATTCATTCGACCCAGTGTTTCCCCCTGGGGAGCGTCAGCTGTTTTTGCAAATAAGAAAGATAGAAGTTTACGGCTATGTATTGATTACAGAAAGCTGAACAGAGTCACTATCAAGAATAAATACCCCTTGCCACGAATAGATGATTTATTTGATCAATTGAGGGGTTCACTGTTCTTCTCTAAGATCGATCTTCGATCAGGATACCATCAATTACGTATCCGAGAGGAAGACATTCCAAAGACAGCTTTCCGTACGAGATATGGGCACTACGAGTTCGTGGTTATGCCTTTTGGACTCACCAATGCGCCAGCAGCATTTATGGATCTTATGAATCGTGTTTTCCGTCCATACTTGGATAAGTTTGTTATAGTCTTTATTGACGACATACTTATTTATTCAAAGGATGAACGGGAGCATGAACAGCACCTTCGTGTTGTCTTACAAACTTTATTAGATCACCAACTGTATGCTAAGGCTAGCAAATGTGAGTTTTGGCTAACAAAAATACCATTCTTGGAACATATAGTCTCAACAGATGGTGTTGCAGTAGACCCAACGAAAGTAGAAGCCGTAATGAGCTGGAAGCAACCGAAGACAGTCTTCGAGATAAGAAGTTTCCTCGGTTTGGCAGGGTACTACCGACGGTTCATTAAGGATTTTTCTCGAATTGCTGCACCCATGACGCGATTAATCCGCAAGGATGTCAAGTTTGTTTGGGATGAGAAATGTGAAAGAGCTTTTCGAGAGTTGAAGGCTCGATTGACTCAAGCCCCAGTTCTAATCATACCAGAACGAGGGGTAGGGTATACAGTATACTGTGATGCCTCAAGAGAAGGATTGGGTTGTGTACTAATGCAATTAGACCATGTAGTCGCTTATGGTTCTCGACAATTGAGAAACCATGAGAAGAACTATCCAACCCACGATCTAGAATTGGCCGCAATTGTTTTTGCATTGAAACTTTGGAGACATTATTTGTATGGTGAAAAGTTTGAAGTCTTTTCAGATCACAAGAGTCTGAAATATCTGTTCACCCAACGAGACCTGAACCTGCAACAATGACGCTGGATGGAATATCTGGAGGATTTCGATTTCACCCTTCAGTATCATCCAGGAAAGGCGAATGTTGTAGCAGATGCACTCAGTAGGAAATCACATTCAACATTGGCGAATTTGGCAGTATGGGAATGGAAGATGCTAGAATCAGTGAATGAATTTGAGATCAGATTTGATCAGGGAAATGCTACAGTGACAAGTTGTTCTCTGATGGCAATTCCTTCGATAATTACTAAGGTGATCGATGCGCAACAACATGATGAAGAATGCAAGAAGATGGTAGCTCAAATCTTGTCTGGAGAGATTATAGACGAATGGACACTTCGCTCTGATCAAGGACTACAGCATAGTGGAAGGTTGTATGTCCCGAATTCTGATGGCCTTCGAAAGGAGATATTACATGAGTTCCATAATTCAAGATTTGCCATTCACCCTGGAAGTACTAAGATGTACCGTGATTTAGCACGACAGTATTGGTGGAAGGGAATGAAGAAGGATGTTGCTCGATTCGTAGCTAAATGTCTTGCTTGTCAGTAGATCAAAGCAGAACACCAGAAACCAGCTGGATTACTCCAACCTTTACCTGTGTCCGAATGGAAGTGGGAGCACATTGCGATGGATTTCGTCGTGGGCTTACCTAATACGTTGAAGAAAAAATAACTCTATATGGGTTATTATTGATCGATTAACGAAGTCAGCGCATTTTTTACCAGTGAACACTACCGACACACTCCAAAAGTGCAGCCAGCTATATATTCGCGAGATCATCCGGCTTCACGGAACACCAGTCTCCATAGTATCTGACCGAGATCTATTATTCACAGCTCAATTTTGGAAGAGCCTGCAGGAGGCTTTAGGCACTAAATTGACCTTTAGCACGGCATTTCACCCTCAGACGGATGGACAGTCAGAACGGTTAATTCAGACATTGGAAGATATGCTTCGTGCTTGCATATTAGACTTTAAAGGAAACTGGGAAGAACACTTGCCATTGATAGAGTTTGTGTATAACAACAGCTATCAAGCAAGTATTGGAATGGCACCTTATGAGGCATTATATGAGAGGCCATGTCGTTCTCCTCTGTGTTGGACCGAGGTAGGAGAATCGATGATGATAGGACCCGACCTGATCAAGCAAACATCAGAAAAGATTGCTATCATTCGTCAACGTCTACTTACTGCCCAGAGTCGTCAGAAAAGCTACGCTGACCGACGAAGACGACCTTTGGAGTTCGAGGTTGGAGATCATGTCTTTCTTCGAGTTTCCCCACGTCAAGGAGTCGTACGATTTGGGAAAAAGGGAAAGTTAGCTCCTCGATATATTAGACCATTCGAAATTCTTGCAAAGGTTGGGCAGGTTGCATATCAGCTAGCTCTACCACCTCAACTATCACGTGTTCATGATGTATTTCATGTATCCATGCTTCGAAAGTATGAACCTGACCCGAGTCACGTGATTGATTGGACTGAACTTGATATTCAGCAAGATGTTACATTTGAACAACAGCCGGTTAAGATCGAGGATCGGCGTGAACAAGTCCTACGAGGCAAAACCATTCCATTGGTTCGGGTGTTGTGGAGGCACCGTGGTGTGGAGGAATCCACCTGGGAGCGTGAGTCTATTATGCGTGAATGATACCCTCAGTTGTTTAACACTTGAGTCATACTTTGTGTAAATTTCGGGACGAAATTTCTTTAAGGGGGATGGATTGTAATAACCTGAATTTTTTTTTCTTAATTAAATTGCTTAAGTGTGGTCGTGATACTTGTTATAATAAAAATCTAGAAAATTGAGAATTTGAAAATTTTTGGAATTTGTTGGAAAGATTTTCGAATTTAATTTCACCCTATGTGGGAGTTTAATGTAGATTTCTAAAATTTTTATCCAAACACTTCTTAGCCCAATTACTTATTTGGTTCAAACCAAGACCATTAACCCATGGGTCAACCCTTTTCTTTGACTCACCTCAACTCACTTCAACTCACTTTATCACTCAATGAATTGACTCATGAATAGTTGCTCTAAATTATTTCCCGACAACTTCATTTCCATCTTCCATACACTCTCACCATCTTTCAAAATTATTTGACTAATTGGACAAAGAGAAGACCCACATTGATGACCTTAAAGCATCTTTTTTAAATTATTTAGCAAACAAGATTTAAAGCATTTTGTTTGAAAGCTAGCATGATTTAAAGCATTTGGTTAAATTGTCAAAAAGCTAGCATGATTGTTTAAATTTGTCAAAAAGTTAGCTTGATTCCCGGATCATGCCACCTCCATACATCTTCCCCAATGCTTTTCTTTAATGATATGGTTAGATAGTCAAAAAGTAAGCATGATTCTTGGATCATGCTACCAATTGTATAGGCATGATCTTACCTTAGTTGATTTTTTCTCCACTAATAATTTTCTCTACACTCCCTATAAATTGTGTGTCTTCTAAGAGAAGAAAATAAGAGAGAAATAATAATAAATTATTGATTAGTGAGGCTGAAGATTTGGTGTTGCTTGGAGGAAGAAGTAAGGCTTGGAATTTTCCAATTTGGGTGGTGTTCAAAGCTAACTCATTTTTCCTTCTCAGACTTGGTCATTAATATCTTCATTGAGGTAGGATGATGAATCTCCTAAAATATATTTGATGCATTTTCTGGTTTGAAGTATGAAACTTGATTGTGATAAAAATAAATACCCGTATATTGGGGGTAGGGAAGCCAAAATTTTGACTGAAGTAACTTAGTATGCTGACAGCTCTCTATTTGTAACTTCTTATGTGCTTCTAACCCCTAAAACGGTGGAATTAGGCTTTGGCTAAAACATAAAAGTTGTAGCCCTTTCAGTTTTCGTTTCAACCCAAAAAGAATTGCATCAATCCGATTTGTGAGTCAAAAGTTATGCCCAAAATACTGAGCACGTGTAAAACTGTATTTTCTGAACAAACTGAATTCAAAGCTGTTTTTGTACCTTTAGACCTTAGAATTTTAAAAAGTGTAAAACATGAAAGTTGTAGGTCTTGAAGTCTAGTTTCTACAGATATAAAGTTTATAGATATTGGATTCTTGCTCTATTTTATATGAATTTTCTTTCAAGCTGCTATTCTGCTTAGCTTTAATTGATGCTTGTTTGGATTTGTTTAGAATATTATGTTTAAAGATTTATTTAAATTTCTAATTTCCTTCTGTTAGTTATTGTCATGTTAATAATTTCTATTGATATGAAATTATTTTAAACTAGATATTATGTATTATTTGACACTTTAATATTGATGATAATTGACTTAGATAATCAGTTTCATCATGGATAGTTGGATGACTTATTCAAACTAAATGCTAGTATTTGATAAAATGCCCAAAAGAAACAATGGACTCGTTCTTTTCTCATTTGGTCTTTCTTAAATGAATTTGATTTATTTTTGGCATTGTTTTGTCAACCTAGCAAGTTATATAATTATATTTTTATGATTAAGTGAATTAAATGAAACTCATTTAATGCCTTCCTAAACATTGGGATAATTCTGTGGACATTTGTGGATATATTGAAGCCAAAAACCTATGATAAGGGTTTGGTTATAAATAAGATGATGATTGGAAATTTATTTAAATTATTTTTGAATAAAATAAAACTTATCAATTTTGCTAAAAATTAAATATAAGTCCAAGAGCTATTTATTATCTTCATATTCCATAAAATAATAAAATAAAAGGTAAAAGGAGCAAAAACCGAGATTTGCAGCCAATGAGGTTCGAACTTGCGACTTTAAATCGCAATTAGGGTCGCCCACCCACTAAGCTACCAACCTCGGCCTAATTAATATACCATTAGAAATAATTTTATTCTTATCAAATTTGGTACGGTAAACTTGTCAAAACAATTAACTAAAATACTAATTTGTATTCTAATTTTTTTTTACTTGCTAATTGTTAATTTACATATAGTGCCTACCTTTGTGATAATGATATTGATGACTATGTTAAATCTTTGATTTATTGAGAATTACTATTAAAGTATGGATATAGATAAAGTGCTTAAAAATATATTGCATGTGACTAAATAATCTCACTTTTGATTCATCGCCCGGAAACATTGCCGGTTGTTATTAAAAATGTCTGATTTCCATACAAGGTACCCTTGGAATGTAAAAGGGTGAGAAGAAATTAAGGCACTTGGTGCTAAAGCTGTTTTTGGCAATGGGGTGATAGGTGGGTAGAAATGGCCTTTTAGATGAAGATGGGAACATGCATTTTATTTGGGAGATGCTCTCTTCTGACCTGGCCAGTCAGGTAGCCGGTCGCGACGGCTAAGTTTTTGGTAGGTGACACCGTCGGTATGCATTGGATGCTAAGCCCGTAAAGTCACTGGTTCCCAAGGCTGGGGGTAGAGGAGGATAGGAGTATGATTATCTTAGGAGGATTTAGATTAAACTCCTTTACAAATTTTACTGTGACCAGCAACCTCTCTTGTTATGTATGAATGATGTGTTGGAATTATTTAATTATATTTAATTCCTCTCGATTAATATTTTATAAAATATATATATATATATATGTATGAAACCTGTATCGCTACGGGGTTTGATCCCGAGACCTTGAAGATCTAAATCTGAGATCCCTACCACTGCGACACAGACTTCATTGTGGTATACACATCAGTATTTAACTATTTTACATGTAAGTAAAATAGTAGTTACGGTGACGGTTTCATCGAGCCGTTGTAAGTATAATTTACATTATTCAGTTGAGATCTATTGAATTAATTGTTGCATAAATAGTATGCCACCTAAATACATTCATTTAATACAGTGTAGTATTACAACCACTGCATATAGGCACCTAGGAGATTTTGATTACTGGGCTTTAGTAGCTCAGCCCTTGTGGGAATATTTTTTCAGGATATTAAGCACAGGGATACAGAAGATGAGCTGGAAAGAGATTAAATTCTCTTAAATATTCCATCAGAAGAGTTATCTATTTTTTCTTCTTTCCTGCACAGAGCTGGAGGACTTTATTTTGGTCTGTAATAATTGTTGGATGATTATAATATTAAGCATAGACCTAATTTACTTTTATTTGGTATGTAATGTTAATAGCGTGATTGGGACACTTAGATGGCTCTGTAATATTTTTCTCTATCTTTATTTTGAGCCCTGTAGTTGAAATCCCATCAAATGGTTCAG
This sequence comes from Vitellaria paradoxa, assembly GCA_019916065.1. Taxonomy (NCBI): domain Eukaryota; kingdom Viridiplantae; phylum Streptophyta; class Magnoliopsida; order Ericales; family Sapotaceae; genus Vitellaria; species Vitellaria paradoxa. The sequence continues at coordinate 16,727,716 of CM034240.1, forward strand.
TCCAATGACTTATAAATATTGTTTGGGATAAACATGAGATTTTGACTATCTTAAATTTTTTCTTACGGGTCAACCCCAATCTGGAGGAAAACTCTGGGGTGTGACAGCGTGTTTTTATCATCTCATTTTTATACCTAACAAATAAATTCCAAGTCACCCCTGGGCATTCGGTTATGAAAATCTGGGGCGTGACACACCAACCACATGGACATCCGATCTGTCCTCAGGCCCTCCTCTGTCATCTGTTGAAAGGTAAATTATATGTTAATAATTTACTATCATTAAAAACGATAAATAAAAAAGTCGCTATTGGCGTGATAAGCTAATGTTTCTACCTGGTGGCGAACCTGAGAAAAGTGTCAAGTTCACTCCTTGTGCCCCCGCCCCTGCAATCCTCGATTTCCTGAGTTCCTTTGGGCCTCTGCCTATTTTAAGTTTTTCTCGATTACTTTTTGTAATTTACGCTTTATAACGTCAAAACTTAAGGAAAAAAAATCAACTCGCAATCTACTCACCTATGCCTCGGGACTCGACCAATACCTAACGAGCTCAGCCCACTGGTAGGGAAGAACGCCCAGTGGGACCTGCTGGAGGATGTCAGGGTCATTCTCATGACCCTTCCAGTATTTATCTTTAATTATGATCCTTCCACATCTTCCGACACTTGGCGAATATAACGTCTCGGAAGTCTGGAGGAACATCAACTACATTGGCCTAAAAATGACAAATTGTAGAATATTATTTATGTTACAAGTTTCAGCACATAAATCACGTACAATTAGAATATAAAATTTTCATACCTGCACCTCGGCCCATAGACCCTCGAACGTAGAATCTGGGAAACGATCCCACTTGAGGGTGGTCAACGGGAATCTAATCGGATTCCGAACCAAATGTCCGAGTTGTGAAATCAGAGACCGTCCATCCTTCCCCACCGGATGGGGCGTGTCATCCTACTGAACGGTCATCCACTGAGATCCGTAGTTCCACTGCGGCAATCCCTTCGAGGGCCCTCTGCCGGACCTCGAAAGCCTGCCCGGAGTGAGAGAATCTGTTTCAAACAAATTGTTACACAATAAGTCTATACAGAATATAAATACTGTTGTTGGATAAGATAAATTCTGAAACTGGTGAACTTTACTTGCATCTGTGTCAGTCACTGAAGAACGCGCAGATATAGGGGGTGAAGGTGGGATAACATCTGCTAAACTACTCCCGGCACAGGATAGCCCGAGACGCTCAGCCATCGTCCTATGACCAGTCCTCCTCCTAGAGCGTCCGAACATGGCTTCCTAACTGTTCATAATTTAAACTTATTATAATTTCAAATACAAAGAAAAATAAATTTAAAATCTACTTTGTTCGGATAAAAAAGTACACAATCGTGTATTAGGTATGTAAATCAACCGTATCTCCTTCGACTGTGTCCCTAACCCAATTAACATCTTTATCACGTTGGACGATTGCATCTTGGTCAAGAGCTTGTTGGGCGAATGGATCAATATCTGGCTCATCGCAGTCAATCTGGTACACCCCCCTCCTTGACATTTTAACTGCAATTTACCAGTTGGGATCGGTTCGATCGCCAACATAGTAAACTTGCTCTACCAAGGATGCCAGTATGTATGGTTCAGCTTCTATTTGTACATCTCGATGTAACAAATTGTTGAAATTGACCAATTTAAATTGGTACTTATCAGCTTTAACCCGCGAATTAGATCAGCCCAGGCACACTTGAATAATAAATATCTTAAACCACGATTGTAAACGATTTCAATAATGTCATTCAGTTGGCTATAATAGTAACCACCATCAACAGATGGATAACCGATGCCAGTATTTTGTATAGCTCGCCTATCATTTACTTCCTTGATGCGAAATCAAAACCCATTGATGTCACAAGCTGTGTAACATCGAGCTGTCGTGTAAGGACCATCAGCCAACTAATTTATTTCATCGGTCAAAGTAGAATTCGTAGTACTTCGTAAATTGTATACCTATGGAATGTAAATTATCATGAATTAATTAAACACAAATTCATTGTGATGTGAAAAACATATAAAAGAATATGAAAATATTTAACGCGTACGTAGTTATTAAACAGTCATGAAAACATTGATAATGGGACATTTGAATTTGATTGTCCGTTGCACGAGGCATGTTCTGTTTCAACTCGTTTATGTGTCTCTTGCAATGCAAATCAAATAGGATTGAGAATAATCACGATTTCTATTACAAATATGGTGTAATTAACTTTCTTTATTACAATAACGTGACTTACTAGGTCAATGGCACAACTGATTGGGTGTTGAAGAGCACGAACTGATAAGCTTGGATCCACTCGATGTGGTTGAGATCAAATGACGTGCCTTCCCTAATAGGGCCTTCATTTATCCGCTCCGGCCTGCTAAACTTTGTTTGGACATCATCGTTTAGATATGCCGCACAAAAATTTATGCACTCATCCATCAAATATCCTTTCGCTATGGATGCTTCCGGTCGAGCTTTGTTCCGCACATACCTCTTCAATTTGTTCATATACCTTTCGATCGGATACATCCACCTAAATTGGATAGGGCCACCAAGCCGGGCTTCTTCAGTTAGGAGTATAGTCAAGTGAACCATGACATCAAAAATTTCGGCGAAAAAAATTTTCTCTAGATGACACAGTATCAAAGCAATCCTGTCCTGCAGACCCTTCAAATCTTCTGTACGGATTACTCTGTAACACAACTGCCTGAAGAAATTATTGAGCTCAATCAACGGCTGCACAACATTATTAGGCAAACAATTCCTTACTGCTATAGGCAGCAACTGTTGAAGCAGGACGTGGTTGTCATGACTTTTCAAACCCTGTAACGTCTGTTCGCTCATGTTGACTCGCTTAGAAATATTCGAGCAATATCCATCAGGTGCCTTCACGCCTTTCAGAATTAATAAGAACGCATCCTTCTCCTCCTTGCTCATGGTGTGCTGTGCAGGTGGTATGAATGTCCTGTTGGACTCTCCTACTTGCAAGTGCAATGGAGTTCTTAATCGTATCTCCTACAAATCACGTCGAGCATTAGCACTATCCTTTGATTTCCCCTTAACACCAAGGATTGTCCACAATATATCATCGCAAACATTCTTCTCAATGTGTATGACATCCAAGTTGTGCCTGAGTAAGTTGTCTTTCCAGTAGGGCAACTCATAGAAAATACTTTTCTTTTTCCAATTATGGGTTCGTTTCCTATTTACACCAGAAATAGATGGTAGCGGGGGGGCTAACAGATCCTGAAAGTCATATACTGTTCGAATTTGCTCCCGCTCCATCTGGGCCAGCAAATCAACCCCGGTCATTGCTCGTGGTGTCGGATCGAACTCCTGAGTGCCGTCAAACGAGACTCTATCCTTCCTAAACCTATGCAACGGAGGTAGGAAGCGTCTATGACCCATGTATGCCCACTTTCTACCATACTTTAGCCAAGTTGACTTCTTGCTCTGATTGCAACAAGGACATGCGAACTCTCCTTTCGTGCTCCAACCAGATAAGTTGGCGTACGCCAGAAAGTCGTTAATTGTCCATAGTAATGCTGCTCGTAGTTTAAACATTTCATTTCTTGTTGAGTCAAATGTCATCACACCACCAGTCCATAATTTATTAAGCTCTTCAATCAATGGTTGCATATAAACGTCTATTTTATCCCTGGGACCCTTAGGTCCGTCAATCAATGTCGATAGGATGACAAAAGGTTGCCTCATGTACAACCAAGGTGGAAGATTATATGGAACTAACAGTATAGGCCACGTACTGTGAGTTGCCCTAGTTATGCCTGAAAATGTGTTAAATCCATCAGCAGCCAAACCAAGCCGCACACTGCGAGAATCGGCAGCAAAATTAGGGTGTCTTTGATCAAAATCCTTCCACGTCGGAGAGTTTGTTGGATGGGATAAGTTCCCATGATCCCCCTCTATTCTCGGCATGCCATGTCATGAGTTTAGAGATCTTGGATGACATGAAAAATCTCTTCAATCGTGACTTAAGTGGAAAATAGCGCACTTGCTTTGCAGCCACAAGCTTACCGCGGTTTGAACTACCCAAACGATTCTGCCGAGTTTGGATAGTACCGACATTCTTCTATCTCGAAACCCCACACACAGTACACGTATCAAGGTTGCCATTCTCATTCTAAAACAACATACAACTATTGGGACATGCATCCAGAGTTTCGTATGTGAATCCCAAATTCTCAGTTAACTTGCGTGCCTGGTAGTACGATTCTACAAGCTTAGCTCCCGCTGGTAAAACCCTACGGAGCAACTGTAGTAGCATGTCAAACAACGTATCCGACTAGTGATTCAATGCCTTCAAATGTAACAGCTCAACGATGAATGACAATTTACTGAACTCCTGACATCCAGGATATAATTCTGTCTGCGCATCGTCGAGTATTTCAAAATATCTCAATGACTCATCATCCGCACCCGAGCGGGGACTGTTTCCACCCGTCAAATTAATACCGGCACCGCTATCTTCATGTGTCAATCCACATGCGATATCAGCTAGCATTGGATCAGCTTCCTCTGTAGCCTCGGCTCCACCTCAACGGTTTCTTTCGGATAAGAGGCAGTATACTCTTCCCCATGGAGAGTCCAGAATTTATACTACTTCAAGATCCCATTACGGATCAGATGCTCCCTGACAACCTCCCGTGTATAGTAATACTGGTTAGCACACTTTCTGCAGGGATAACTAATGTACTCACTGGGAAATCACTGGTGAATACAATAAACTGATTAATCTCCTCCATATACTCCGAGGACATCCTATTCGGCAAATCAATCCAACTCTTATCCATCTCGCTTAGAGTGTCTGTGGAGTCCCAAGAGGATAAAATGTCATTACTATAAAAAGTAGTGCCATATGCAAAACACCTAGTCTTAAACTTTACCTCCTCATTACAGGGTGGTTGGTCCCATCCCATTTGAGAATGCACGATCCAACTTGCACTCAACAACTCAATGACTTTGTCCCCTAATTAGATAAAATTTCGGCAACATGTCCGCGTGGTTCTCCAAGTACATGATACACAGACGACATCAGTCGTACCCTGTGTACGCACCCAGAGAACAACATGACGTCAACCGAAACTTCATCTAACATAGGACAGTACATGAGTTGTTGAAGACAAGATGGATAATTGCATTCCCAAACTATCCAAACTGGACAATTCAAGAATTGCGTACGTCAATCCCCGCACGTTCATCAAAAGAACAACGAACCTGGTCAAAGACCTAATCCGTTACCTAAGGATGACCAAACGGGTGGCGTACGAGATTCTCAAACGGGTCTAAGTTTCACTAATGTATGCAAATGAATAAAATAAAGTAGTTCTCAATGTCTGTTTGTTTTCTAACTTAGAATAAAGTATTTACAAAGATATTGGATTGGGCCCAGGCAAGATTAGGGTTTACTTGTAATTACTAATTGAACTAATTAAATATTATTAATTAACTACTGCTTCTTGTCTAATTAATTACTAAATTACTCGGTAAATTACCCATAAACAATATTATAATATTATTATTTGACCTAATTTTCTTATCGTATTCGTATTGGATTGGACTGGCCCAAGAAAGATGTTGGATTGGGCCCAGGCAAGATTAGGGGTTTCTTGTAATTAGAGTTAATTATAGTTAATTATTGTTATTCAAAAAAATAACACTTAAATAAACTATCCGAAGATCAAATATACAACAATTAAAATAATACGATACAAATTAAATAAATTAACAATAGATATTAAGAACAATTCAATATTTACTCATTATAACATAAATCAAACTATGATTTCAAATAATAAAAGTATTTTCAATCATTTGAGTAATCAGCCATTACAATATTAATTGAAACAATCTAATTTGACCTAAATTAATTATATTATCAATATTCTAATTCATTATTTAATATTTTAACTAATATAAATATTTAATGAACCTAAAAATTATAATTTAATATTATTATTTACCTAATCCTACTATTTTTAGTATTATTGTTTAATTCAAAATATATAAATTAACAACAAATATTACGATATTAATATTTTTTAGTACTATTGTTTCCTATTTATGATACTTTTTATTTAATATTTTTCATAATATTAATGGTGAACGACAAAAATATATATAAATTATCTATTTACATTCATGAAAATATTATAAAATAAGAGAACTTACATACAAGTGAAAATTATAATTAATTTTTTTTTTTTTTTTGTCTTATGCATCCATTCTTATTTAAATGTATTCTTTTTATGAAAATAAATAATATGTTTAAAAGTTTACAAACTTTATTGTATTTAATTTATTAAAAATCTATCAACTTTTACTAACTTTTATACTTTTTTCAAACTATATATTATTTTTACATTAAACTTTATATTTTTATTATACGTTGGTCCAATAACTGAGCCTAAACGTCGCACAGCCCATGTTAGAAAATCCAACCATAACAATTTCTTAACTTAATTTTAATTTATATTTTAGTGAACCAATAAGTTTTAGTTTAATATTAATATTTAATTAATTCTCATATTTTTAGTATTATTGTCTAACATTATAAATATCATAATATAATTTAATTTCCGTAAGGTAAGTTAATCAATTTATTTATAAAAATTATACATTTATGTATTTATAATTCCAAATATTTTACTTTAATATTGATCATATTTAAAATTAATTTCTTAATTGTTTAATCATTACTTCAAAAGAAAATCATATTAAATATTATTTTTCATGTTTTTATATTTGTAAATATGATAATTATTTCACTCAATGATAATATATATAATTTATTGAAGTAAATTATTTAATAAATTATATTTTCTTACAAAGAGCTAATTTCAATTCACGTTATCGAAATTTAATTAATTTCAGTAACGTAATAACATTAATTAATCTCCTTAACGTAATGTTAATTAATTTTTAATATCATAATATAATCAATTTATTTTAAAAATTTATAATATAATTTAATTTCATTAAGATCACGTTAATTAATATTTTCATGGTTGTTTTAATAAATGATAATAATATATACAAATTATTTAATAAATTATATTATCTTATTAGAACTTAATTTTAATTTATATTTTTAATGAAATAGCTAATTTAATTATATTTTCTTAGAAAGAGCTAATTTCAATTCATATTTTTAAATTAAGAAAAAAATAAGCATTCATTCTTTTATAATTGCAAAAAATTATATTTCAATCAATATATTTTTACTTTTTTTAATACTAATTTTTATACTTAATTTTATAATTTTTAATACCTACTGTAAATATTTAAATTTATAAATAATTTTAAGCTTAATTTAATAAAAAAAACTAAAAATACAAATTTATCAATAAATATATTTTATTTTTATTATATTTATTAATTTATTAAAATTATATATTTAAAATTTAAAATTTTTTATTCCTTTCTTTTTGAAAAAATTCTCATGAAAAATTTCTCACCCCAAACAACACCCTCGTAAAGGTGAATAGGAAGAAGGTGACATGAGACGTGAGGGTTTGTTCCGTAACAAATAAGCTAACTTAAACAAAATAACTTTTTTGTATTTAAAAAGTCAATTTTGTCCAGCACAAAAATTAAGTCAATTTCAGTTTGATTTAAATTCCCATTGTAAAATGCAGAAAATAACATGAAAAATACAGAAAATAAAAAAAAATTCAAACTAAAAAAAAAAATCCAAACCTGGTGTAGTGGTGGTCAACCTCCAAAAAACTCTAATACACAAAAAAAATATATTAGTGTTTATTAGAGAGAGAGAGAGAAAGATAGAGCAAGAGAGAGAGCTAGAGAGGGAGAGCATTACCGGCAGAGAACTTCTGGCGACGGCAGACGCAAAGCACCCAGCACAGTAGCGGGGGGTAGGGGGAGAGAGGAGAGAGCGCGGGGGAGGAAAGGAAAAGAGGGAAGGAGGGAGAGGAAAAAGAGAGGGGCGTTCTGCCCCATATAATTAGAGAATTAGCGACTGCTTTAAGCGGTCACTACAAGAGTATTAGCGACCGCTTAAAGCGGTTGTGTGAAATTTCTCATCGCCGATACTTTGCTACATGGGATTAGCGACAGCAATTAAAGCGACCGCCTAAAGCGGTCGCTAATACTCTTGTAGCGACCGCTTAAAGTGGTCGCCCGAGTTTTTCACTCGCCAATCGCCCAATCTCTAGTAGTGATGTGAATGTGATGTAATGATGGATATGATGTGATGATGATGAGATCAATAAGACTAATAACCGGAATTACCATTGAGATTCATATTGATATTGAGTATTGATTTTAAATGATGATATATTATGATAAATTGTAGATTATTGTTCATATTATTTCGTTATATATCATCTATATTTTTATTATGCATCGTGCGCACAAGTAAATTAGTACTAACATTTCTATAGACGTTGTTGCAGGTTCTGAGACTGTAACGTAAGTTGGTTATTGTTAGATTAAGTGATGCATACAATAGCAAATATGTACATTTTATTTAAGTTTAATTATTCAAGACTGCAATATTTATTATGTTTGGAAAATTTTCCGATTAGATTGTAAAGCACATAAGGTTTAGATTTCTTTATTTATTTGGGATGTAGTTGGAGTGATGATGCCTGATTTGAGCAAGGCTTAACTATTTATTTTATTATCTTATTATGAATGCATGCTCTAAGGTGATTGAATGCTTTTATCAAAGTTATGGACATTTTAATGTATATTGTACGTGTTTCATTCACTCACTCTTTAGACTCCGAAATCGGGGTATGACATTGTGTTTGGTCCCCAATGGGGTATGACCCGTTGACCACCTCACCTTCCTCAAAATTTGCAATTGTGATCGGTACATACATATATATATATGTTAAATGTTTTCCACTAAACCAATAAACAAAAGCCTATCTAATGTCTTTTTCCTTATCTTCATATGCTACTGTCTATCTCTAACTGGAACTGATACACATAGGTCACATTGAGTGACCAAATTTCATTAATAATTATCAAAAAATTATAAAATGTTGCTAATTTTTTTTCAATTTTTTTTAATTAAATCTTGACACATGTCACTTTTACACCAACTTTTTTTCGACCATATCCAAGCACCACGATAATATGATTTTTTTAAATAAATATATATTTTTAATTTTATATAAATTATCGAATAAATTTAAAATAGACAATTATTGAAATATTGTAAAATATTAAATGATTTGTTTTAAATAGCATTTAAGTAATAATTTGTAATTAAATGGCATTTAAAAACGATAAAAAAAATATAAAGATATGGGTGGTTAAAAAATGGTATTTAAGAAATAACAAAATATGTAAAATTAAATTTATTTAATTAAGTGGTGGTTACTAAAAAGTCATATTTATTTCTACAAAAAATATTAATGGTTGTAGGAAATTGAGAAATATAAATAAAATAAATAATAAATAATAAAAAGTTTCGCCAAATATAAACTGTCATTAAATTTAAAATTTTACCAAATGGCCATAATATTTCATCTATATAATGGTATACATATATTTTTCATTTGACTCAAATGTCAGCATCACAACGAGGGGTGGATCCAAATAGTGAATTAAAAAAAATAAATAATAAAAGCAAAATTTTTTGCTTTTTCATTTCTTCTAACAATAAGTATTTTTTTTTTCAAGTGTAAGAAATTAAAAAGTGAAGTGCATTTAATATTATTTAAAAAAATTAAAATATAATATTTTTTATAAAATTACAATTTAATATTTAGGATTGGGCAGGGCCGAAAGAGGCCCTCAACCAATATTTGCACCTCAACCAACTTTAAAATCTTTTCTAAAATGACATAAAAGCAAAACCACCCTTAAAATGATATAAAGCAAACTTGCGGCCTGGTGTCCTTCCAAGAAGAGAATTAAGGGTTCATTTTGTTTAATCATTTTTCACCTTGTTTTTAAGGTTTTTTTTTTAATATACTTTAAAGAAAACAGAAATAATAAAATATTTTATTAAAAAAATAAGAAAATATTTCCAAACCAATTGCACCCCGAGACACCTGAAAAAACTGAGAAATGGGCCAACCACAGGAGTTCCTCAACTATGGCCCAAGCGGGACTTGAAAACCCAAACATAAATCCCCCAAACGGGACTTGAAAACCCAAAACATAAATCAAGCAAATGCCATGCGAACAAAAGATTCTACCAAATATATAATACTAGTGATATGATCCGTGCGATGTACGGAATTTACTATATTATATGTTAAAGTAGTTAAGTTGTGAAATATATTTAAAAGTAATATATATTATTGTTTATGCAAATTCATCAAATAGCTAGTAAATTAAAACAAATTAAATATTGATACTATCAATAGTATCGATTCGATGGAATTCAAATTCTAATAAATAAAAATAAAAGAAAAAAAATCAAATGGTTGAAGAATAACAGCACCTACTCATATAATTAAAGAATTTTTATAATTATTGTTTCTACTCTTCTTATCCACAATGTGTATATATATATCAATTACATATAACTTATGAAATACATATTAATTACATATAAAATTTTTAAAAAATTAGAATTTAAGTATGTATCTAGCAAATCACAAAGTCAAAGAGAAAATTATTGTAATAAAAAGTTTTCAAGAAAATTTGAAAGAAAAAAAAAAACTTTGTATCTATTTATAAATTTTGTGTTTAGAATAATCATATTCTATTTAGATTAGAATACCATTTTTAATTACTATCTTATCCCGATTAAATATTATTTTGATCGTAGTAAGAGTCTAAATTACAAAAAGTTTGAGTGTACTTCAATTAGATTGATTTATTCACTGTCAATTTTATTTTTTAATTTATAATATTGTTTTATTATTTTTAATAAATAATATTACAATATATATATATATATATATAATTTTAATAAACAATATTACAATTTGATTTAAGATATATTACTTATTTTGCCTAACGATAAAAATAATAAAGGACATGTTACTTGTTAATAAATTAAAATCTTTATTTAGCAGGTTAATTATTTTTGCATTAGTTTATTTCATTATAGTATTATATTTAATATTTTTAAATAACATTTATTAAATTATAAAATTAAAAATGAGAAGTTATGATAATTAAACAGAATATTAAATAAAAATATTAAGTGATATCTACAAATATTCTAGTTTGAATAAAATTATGAATACGAAGTATTTATGTACAATGCTAATTTCATTTAATTATATAATTATAAATTAAGATAATTATAATTATAAATTATGTTAATAAATTAAAATTTTTATTTAACAAGCTAATTATTTTTTTACGTTATTTTGTTTAATAATAATATTTATTATTAAAACTTCTATTTAACAGGGTAAATATTATTTTGCATTATCTTGTTAATAATAACATAATATTTATTATGTTTTAAATAATAATTTATTAAAATATGGAACAAAATAAAAAATAAGAATATGTTTTAAATAAAAACAAAAAAAAATAAGAAGTTATATGAAAATAGAAGTGTAAATTAAATAAAAAATATTGAAGTGATATCTATTAATAGTCTAGTTCGAATAAAATTAAAAATTGTAAATAAGTATTATTATGTAAACTAACTAATTTCTGTATAAGATAATTAAGATATCCATAATTAAGTGTCACGTGTCACAGTATACACATGTCACAACAGTAGCGCAAGTTAAGTCCTAACGTACTACAAAATAGTTATAATAGGTACCATACGTCACAACCAAAGCACAAATTTAGTCCTATGTGGCACAGCAGCGGTCGCCAGACTCTACTTGTTATATATATAATATGATATATACATAAATATTAGCAATTGCCTATACTTGAAAGCACAGAAATATAATTTAACGTGTAAATAATTTAAATTTAAATTTATAAAGCGAACTTACATAAAAAAAGTATAAAAAATAACCTATAAAATAAAAATCATTAATTAAAAGAGATTAAGGCATAAATTTTATTATTTATTACAAATTATCACATTTTTTAAATATTAGCTTAAAATCTTTTATATAAAAATTATTAAAAAAAATGGAAAGAGTGCGAGAAAAAAGAAAAATAATTCTAACCATTTAATAAATTCAATAGTTGAAAACATCTCAAATTTAAAATTTTCTTATTACATAAATGATACAGAGTGTTAAAGTGTACATTACATTTTTTAAAATATTAATTTAAATCTTTATATAAAAAGTATTAAAAATATAAGAAGAGTGAAAAAAAGAAGGAAAAATAGTTTTGGCTATTTAGCAAATTCAACAATTAAAAATATCCCAAATTCAAAATTTTAAACTTCCTTATTATATAAATGACACATAATGTTAAAATGTATATATTTAAAACTTAAGATTTAACCACATTCAAATTGAAATTTTAATTTAAATGTTCATTTTTAATAAATTTTTAAAAATTTAATATATTTTTTAAATAAACAATTTAGTTGATTTTGTCTAATAAGTATCCATACATTATTTAATAATAATAGATGATACAATTTATAAAAAATATATATATATATAATATGTATGTATAATTTTACAAAATAATATATATATTTATTTAAATTTTAAATTTCAAATTCAAAAGATGTGTTTTATTATATAGATATATATAACTAGAATTATGTTTAAATAACAAGTAGGTATCAATCATCCCAAAAATTTGTGTGTAATTACTCCATTAAGTTAAGAAATCAAATTTATAAACTCTACCAATCAAATTATGAACTCTGCCAATTGGGACCCATTTAACAGCGACGAATGGATCACTGGGTTTGAATGAGGGAGAGAGAGAGAGAGGGGGGAGTGGAAGAAGATGAAGAAAGAAAAAGAAAATTTGGGGTGGGGGAGGGAGGGGGAAGAAGATTTGAGAAGGAGAGAGAGAGGGAGCAGAAGAATTTGAGGGGGGGAGAGAGGGGGGAATGAAGATTCGGGAGGAGAGAGATAGAGAGAGAGAGGGAAGTGGAAGAAATTGAAAAAAAAATTTTGGGGTAGAGAGAGGAGAGAGACAGAGGGGGGAGTGAGAAGAAGAAGAAAAATGAGAAGACTTACTTGGAAGAGGGAGAGCAATCGCTTGGTTACTGGTGTTCTGTTTATAATCTGTTTTCATGGAAAAAAAAAAATCAACATGGAAATACCTCCCACGGTGTTTCTCGTTTTTTTGTCTAATCTTGACAATAGTTTTCATTAATGAAGGGAACTAATTAATCTACATTAACGGTAACCATATCAATTATATCCCCGACAATCTCCTTGGACTCCCTGCAGCAACTTGATACTCTTGCTAAGCCCTCTGCCGCTTCATGGCAACAGAGGGCGATTCTTCCAAACATCCTCTGAAGCCCACCGCCTTGAGAACCCACCAGCCTCATTCACAATCTCTATCTCCATGTCCCTCGTAACCAGAGTCCGCGCGTAAGCATCAAATGCAGAGCCATTGAATCCACAAATCTCCTCAGAACAACCTTCCAGTATGCTGTGACTCACATCTTCATATCAAAAAGCCAGCCTCTCTGACATTTGAGTAGTTCCGAAGATGGCCCACTTCAACATCCCAAACCCTTCAATCTTTATCTTTGTGGGCTTCGAATGGTCATTCATGATCTCCATAAAAAAACTCATTCTGATATCCCATTATTAGCCTACTCCATTCCGACATGTATTCTGGGCTCGAGGTATAATCCGTGGTCTTCTCCATCTCAACGATCTCCATGACCTGACCGAATGATTTCTGCTTAATCTTCGCAATCAGATTCAGCGCCGCTCTTCTTGTTGAATTCTGGAGTTGCGGGTAGCTTCTGAATGATACATCAAAACAACCCCCCACCACATTTTCAATAAAGTCCCACACTCTGCCACGAACTCTACCGGCATCCCCGAAATCTCTCTGACTTTCCTCACCAAGATTGTCAAGAAAAACAAGCGAGGAAGGAAATTAGGCAGCGCAATTCCCTTGGACTCGTCCAAGACCTTGATCTCCTCCAAAAGAAAGTTGTAGTGAAGTTATATTCAGCGCTTTTTTGAAGATCGGCTGAGCAAATCGTTTCAACTCCTCAGCAAACCGAGCTGTACAATGCATATTTTTCTCGTCAGGGTACTCATCAAACTCACCTCTCAAGAGCAGTTTCCTGAGGGACTCCTTCGACAGAACCAACCATGCGCATGAATGCTATCATTGCCTCGGCCACCGATGAAGGGACCTGGCGGCATTTGTTCAGTTCAGAAATGTTTTCTTGTTACTTCTCGTTTATCTTCCTAACGATATCAGGCAAGCATCTTGAGATGAAGGACTGGCACTCCAACCATGGACTTCTCAATTTGGAGAGAAGAGGATGAGATGCAAGGAGTCTCGCTTCTTCGCTCCGAGCTTCCTCATAGGACTCGTCCCCAATTCAATTCCGGACACTAACTAACTGTTCGGCAATAATTTTTACCCTCTTCTCCATAGCCCCTTCCTCTCCCTACTTCATTGAGATCTCCTGCAAGCAAGAAAATAGTGAAATAAAGCTAGTCGGAGTTGATTCCCAACCAAGGACACTCTGATGCTTCAGTCAGTAACTCATATGGATAATAAGCTCATGTAAACGAATAGAGAGAGAGAAGATGAGAGAAAAATGAGCCGAAAAAAAAAAGAACCCTTACGCTATCTTAGTTTTTGGTATTTATAGATGAAGTGTTTGTCTAGCTTTCTGTTGATTTGACTATTAGTTTATTTTGATATGACTTAAAGTGGAGGTAGGTTGCTAACATTCAATGCCAGATGATGTAAGTTTCGAGAGCAGTGTAATATGTAAAGTAATTATACAACGTAACAAGCAAACTATTTAGTCCCAATTTAACTAGAATATACTCCTTGTTCGGGGAGTACAATTTATGGTCGACGGACCACTCTTGTGGCCGGACAAGCTATTTTTATGCCTCACAATAACCATGTCCTATGTTGACATCATCGACAGTTACCTTCTCGAGCAGACCTTTGGGAGCTTTATCGAGTTTGGTCACCACAGCCAGATCCTCTGCCCAGTTTTGTCCACACGCTGGGACATCCTAATTGATTCACAAGTGGGGAAATCACAATAGCAGACAAAACGATAAGGATTATGCTCTCTTCTGGCTTTATATAATCACCGCTATTTGCTCATAGATATCTTCTGGCCGTCCCGTGAACAGGGACTCTGGTGGATCCCGGGGAGATCCACCATGGTCAGATCCGGAACTCCTTTCTTCTGACAATAAGATTCAATGGACGGTTCGAGATTCCCTTGTCAGAGCCGGCAATTTCAATGGTGGCCATACTAATGGCTTCAACAACGTGGCATTCGTCGGTGGAGATGACTTTCCCGAGGAACTCCAGTGAAGCTCTGGTTGAGGATTGGAGTGGTCTTGGAGCCACTATGATAAGGGGGATTCTGGTGCAAACCCCTTGGCCGCGTGAAAGGCTGATTCCGGCAGGGATTCGAGCACGCTTGACTTTCCAGAGGATAGGTCACCAACTACGACAATGGTTGGGAGCTGAAAATGCCTTCCTGGGTAATTTTCAAATGCCTGAGCTTGTCAATTGCATCGAGGAGGGGGCGTATTACGCTCATTGAACGGAAGACTCAGTGGCTCCTTCACTGCAAGAGGTATTACTTCTTCAACAACGGCCCCATCAAGTGACTGTTGTTCAAGGACTGTGGAGAGATTCTCCACATTTGTAGAGCTCTGCTGGGATTTTTGGTTTTGTTACCCTACTGCTACCATGGAACTCATTTTGCTTGTGCGGGTGAGAGAGAGTGAAAAATAAAAAATATGGAGAAAGCCTCAAAGTAAATGTAGACAATAAAAGTAAAAGAGGCACAACGATTTAACGAGGTAAAAGAACCACTTCTAGGTAAAACCCTAGAAACCATTCTAGGTACAAACCTTGAGTCTATAAGGTGACCATCCCTAAAATCAATCTACTATAAAAATCGAAGATTACAAGAGTTTAACCGTATATACTTGACTCGACACCCGTCCTAATCTAGTACCTCTTGCTTGCTAGAAGCCCGCAATGAATCTTCACCCATGTGATTGACTCAGCCTCTTGAACCCGACCGGCACCTCCTAGAACCCAGAGATGTTCTTACTCTTCAAACCCTTGGAAATCACGATCAATTGTTGTCTTTGAATTTTGACACCCTTGATTGCTTCTACCGCAAAGTATTTTCTTCTCTTCTTCAAGGTGATTATTAGGTCTTACAGAATATATAATATTATATTCGCTCCATTCGTTCCTAATATGGAAACAGAATAAAAATCGAATATATCAGAAATTTACAAACTTCTAAATCCAGTTACACCATATTGGAATGAATCAACTTTTCCAATTCAATGGAAAGTCAATCTTCGCAGTGAGGAACAACTTGACCAATAAAGACTCAATACGAAAATTATAAATAGTAAATATTTATTGGCTCGCATTGTCACACACCAAAAATTAAACCTTACAATCTCTCCCTTAATAATTGCGTGACAAAAACCAAACAAAATAAAAATTACAGACTCGTGCTCAAATCCCAACATTTTGACTCCCCCTCAACACATGACTCAAATTATATCTGAAATCTCCCCCTTGCCTATTGATATGCCTTCAAATTTCTGAACATTTCAATTTCTCAAAAAAAAAAAAAAAAAAAATCATTAGTATCAATTCCTACAACACAAATGTTAAAATGCCAATAATAGAAAACAAAATAATCCAAAATAAATTTCCTAAATTTTCATTGGAAAACCACTAAACAAACAAATAAATATATCATATCTCCCTCTATTTTGTCATGCAATGTTCAATTCAAAAATGATGAGTAAAAAGTAACCAAAATAAAATAAAATCAATTGCATAGCTCACGGGGTTAGTCAAACAAGTTTCATATGTCCACGAACCATTGCCTAGATAAGACAAAATCTCTCCTGGATGCCATTTTCTTAATTATCTGGGATCATAACTTGCATCGAACTGCGACTCAAAGAATCAATTAATTCCAAGTCCCATTTGTATCTTTGTTAATGTTCGTAACCATATCAAAAGAATTAAAGTAAACTGCATACCAGCAAATGACCAAGAATTTCCAATTATTTTACACCTAATATCCATTTGTAGATTCGTGTAAATTAGATGCACCAATAGATTCAAGATGGCAATCTAAAACAACTCATAGATGCAACCAAAATCAATTTAAACCAAATCATCATCTAGAAAAGTGGACAGCTTCAGCCCTTGGACCAAAAGACACATAATCCAATAGCACCCTCTGCAGGTGACATTTATAAATTGTCTAACGAACACGAATCAACCGAATCATGGTCTCAAAAACAAACCTGATGAAGACCAAATACCACGAATCACAATGCTGAAAACTAAATTCCCAACAAACCATAACGATAATGTTAATTTTTTTTTCTTTTTTTTTTTAAACTCAAAAAGTAAACGCTCAAAAAATTTACTAACAAACCTCAAAACAAAGAAAAAATAATAACTGACATTACCAAAACCAAGCTACCTTAAAGACTAAGCTTAAAAGGTCATCTAAAGGAAAAAGTTTACGAGAATATCCACTTAACAATTTAATTAAAATAAAAAAAGAAAAATTAGAAACATGAATATGTTTTTCATGAACCCAGAGAAAGAAAAACCAATTGCTAAATATATAAACTCAAACTTATATAACCTCTTTGCAATTATGAATACTGAGATGATGAATATCATACTAATAGGAAAACAAATGGCCTGTGCAGTGTGTGCGAAACTCATAACAATTGTTCCAAGAGCTCAAGACTATCAGGAGTGTATTGGAAGAATAGAATTCCTGTCACCTACATCTATGTCTAGAACACCTTTATATGCTTGGGAATGTCCTACTATCTCACATACTCTCACAATTTTTTTTTTTTTTAAGATTGCAATGGTCTACTAACCACCCTCATTCTACTATGGTTTGGCGGCTTTCACTTACTTCAAAGGTAGGTAGCCCTCCCGGTTTCACCTTAGTGACTTTTCTCACTTAAGTGCAATGGTGCCGGTGACTTCACACTATCCCTTGTGGTAGCCCTTTCCAAAAAGTCTGGCCATTATTCTAAGCATACAAAGGGTACATAGACAAGGTACTGGATCAAGTACAAACTACTGGGTAATGCACATGTGATAGTTCGAGAAGTACTAAGATCCGAAGTAGTGTTTTAAGAGGCACCCTAAAAGTATGACAGTACTCATCAAGTCAATATCGAAAAGAGTGTATACAAGTATGAGAGATAAATGCAAAAAATTCTAATTCCCCAAAAGTATGAAATGAACATAATAGCATGTTTTGTTTTTTTTTAATAAATAAAGAAAATAGATTTTTTTAAATAATAATGAATAAATAAATAATAAATAAAATATAAACAAAGACATGGATATTAACTCAAAGAACACATTCCAAGGGATTTCTTGAGAAAGTAAAGGTTAAGGGATTTGGAAAAAATATCACGCTTTTAACCACTTCAGACTTGAGGAACCCAAATACATCTAATCTTATGAGAATTCTGATCATGATTTTTAGAAGCATACAATGGAGTTCTCCTAGTCTTATTTGTTCATAGAGAGATTATAAAAATTTTTTAAATTTTTTATCTCTCGAGTTAAATGTATAGTTTCATTCAAAAGAGTATGAAATCGATTTGACAAGAATTCTTTGATTATTTTGAAAATGAAACTTTCTAACTGTTCATCAATGTAACTCTTAGGCAAAACCATAGAGCTTATGACAATTAGGTCGAATATGACCCTTTAAACCACAGTGGTGACAAGTAGGAATGAATTTCCTATGAGTGGGCAAAGGTTCTTGAAAAATTTTGTTGAATGAAAACGTTGATTCTTTCCCTCTTAATTGTTAAAGAAATAATTTTTGAACTTTGCACTAGATGGTAGAGTCTTACCTTTTGTAACAGGAGTACTCACTGTTACTATTCCTCTAGATTCAAGCTCATTTTCTAAAAATTTTGAACAAGAGGAATGAAATTCAAAATCACTTTTTGTTTAAACTTGCCATCATATCCAGTCCTGAAGTGTTCTTTGATGGTCTCTGAATGCTTAAAATTTCGTTTCCAATTGTTTGATCCGGCATCAAATTTAGAGAAAGACAATTAGCATTTTTTAAATCAAGTTTAAGACACTTAATCTTACTCTTAAGTTTCTCATTCTCTGTCATTGCTTCTCTTTCTGCAACTCAGACTTTCCTCAGCTTGTTGATAAGAATAGCATCTCTCACAATCATCTCTGAATTTCTCTTAAGAAGTTCTTCTATCTCATCATTTTGTTCTTCCTTTCATTTCTCCCAACTTCACTTTCTCTTTCACTTCTCTTATTCTTCACTAATTTATAATACTGTTTGTACAATTCATTAAATGTTTCTTGAAGATCCGATTCTTCCTCATCTTGAATCTTCAACTCCACTAATTTCAGAATCACCTTCAGTGCTTTCATTTTTCAAGCTTTGGCACAGATGCAGTAAATGCCATGAAATTCTCTTGTTTAGTTTCTGATTCTGAGATCGATTGATTCTTCATTGTCACTATCATCCCATGTCACTTTGAGAACCTTTTCTTTTCTTTTCAATTTGTCAGGACATTCTATGAGCCTATGTCCAAAACCCTGACATTCAAAAACACTTCATACCTTTCATCAGTTTGAATTATTTTTCTTCTCAAACTTTTTCCTCAAAATTTTTCTTTCAAAACTATTTTCTTTCTTAAAGAATTGTTTCCTCAAATTCATTTTGTTGGGCTTATTTGATTTTTGATTTTGAAAACCTTTTGAATTTCTTAGCAAGATAACAAGTTCATCTATGTTTTCAATCTGAGACATCATCCTCCTCTTTCACATTATTTAAAGCCAACCTTTTGTTTTTTAGAAGAGCGAAGATTAGACTCAAATGTTTGAAGAGAGCCAACCAATTCCTCCACTTTTATGGATTCAATATCTTTGGCCTCTTCAATAGCAATAACTTTGGATTGAAATCTATCAGGAACAGATCTTAAAATCTTACTCACAATATCAAAAGACGGAATAATAACACCTAAGTTAAATGAGAATTAACATTATCACTTAACCTAGCATAAAATTGATCAAAAGTTTCATCCTCTTCCATTTTCAGATTTTCAAAAGCAGTTTTCAATTTTAGAAGTTTTGACTTCTTGACAGAGTTAGTACCTTCATGAGTTACTTGGAGTATATCCCAAGCCTCTTTTGTAATCTCACAAGTTGAGATTCTTCGAAACTCGTCAGCAGTGACGGCATTGAACATAGAATTCATTGCCTACCTATTCCATGCACTACTTTCAAGTTCACTTTTATCCCATTCAGAAATAGGTTTGGGGATGGTGGTGCTCTTAGCAGCAGAGACCCTTAAGAGGGACGAATCCAACCCCTCTCAACAGAGTCCCAAACTCTGTCATCAATAAACTGAAGATGAGCCCTCATTTTGACTTTCCAATATGCATAATTGGTTCCGTCAAATAGAGGAGGCCTCATAGACGACCCACATTCTCTATAATTCTCCATAAAATTTATTTTTAAAATTACGGATCTCACCAAAATAATTTTTTTTTATAAAAAAATCTAAAGTGACCTGCTCTGATACCAATTGAAAAATAAAAAATATGGAGAAAGCCTCAAAAGTAAACGTAGACAAATGAAAGTAAAAGAGGCACAAGACGATTTAACAAGGTAAAAACCCTAGAACCACTTCTAAGTAAAAACCTCGAGTCTATAAGGCGACCATCCCTGAAAATCAATCCACTATAAAATCGAAGATTACAAGAGTTTATCGTTTATGACTTGACTCGACACCCGTCCTAGTCAATGAATCTTCACCCGTGTGATTGACTCCACTCTTGAACCCGAACGGCACCTCCTAGAACTCAGAGATGTTCTTCACTCTTCAAACCCTTGGAATCACGATCAATTGTTGTTCTTTGAATTTCACACCTTGATTGCCTCTACCGCAAAGTATTTCCTTCTCTTCTTCAAAGGTGATTATGTAGTCTTGACAGAATATATAATATTTAATCGCTCCATTCGTTCCCAATATGAAAACAGAATAAAAATTGAATATGTTAGAAATCTGCAAACTGCTTAAATTCCGGTTACACCATATTTGGAATGAATCAACTTTTCAATTCAATGAAAAAGCAATCTCGCATTGAGGACAACTTGACCCAATAAAAACTCAATACGAAAATTATAAATATTAAATAATTATTAGCTCGTAATTGTCACATCTAAGATTAACCTGACAGAGAGAGTTAGAGAGGAGAGAGAGAAGATATGGTGCATTCATGGAACTGCGAAATTGGGAATATATACAGGCTTTCAAGAATGTTATGGAAAATAAAGAGGCAGCAGCTTTAAAGCCCACGGTAAATCGTATCAAAATAGTTCTCAATATTTAAAGTTTCATCATTTCATGTATGGGAAATACTACAAGTGCCGTCGGGTAATTGATTGTCGGCTTGACAAAATGCAAAAGTTAAAAAAAAAAAAATGCAAAGTAGTTATCATATGAAATTTTTAAAAAATTAATAATTAGATTCAATGATACCTTGCGTATATGTTAGAACAAATATGTTACCTTAACAAGTGCACTTAAAAGACACTTGTTAGAAGGGCCATTCAAGTATTCATAATCTAATTTATATATAATCATAATTTTAAGATTTATAATTTTTATGTGGGAATAATGCCATTTTAAGGTTTATAACAAATAAGAATGCCATTTTAAGGGTTATAACAAAATAAGAATCGTTGATACCAAATATATTATTACACTTTTATATATGCTGAAAATTTACCTTCATTAACTAAAACATTAGTTTGGGTAATTAATTCTAAAATTTGAATTTTATATATTTAGGTCATAAAAAATTGATTTAATAATAAATTTTACTAATTGATTTAATAATTAAGGAAAAGATAAGTAGTTTGGATATTAACTCTATAATTTGAATCTTATATTTTTATCTTTCAGTAATGATGAAAATTGTTTCAATAAAAAAAACTAATTAGTAGAAACATTATTTTAGATAATTAGTTCAAAAGTTTTAATTTTATATATATTTATCTTTTAGTCATGAAAATTGATTTAATAATAAATTTACTAATTAATAAAAAATATGAATAATTTGGACAATTACTTCAAAATTTAAATTTTGTATACCTTTCTCTAGTTAAAAAAACTATTTTACTTATTAATCTTACTAATTAATTTAATGCTTAGATTAAAATAATTTACTAATTAATGGTTACTCCATATCAATGATTCTAAGAGGTATTTTGATCATTAATATTATACTTATGTTTTTTTATACTTATATGTATTTTTATAATATATCATATTTGTTGTATATATTAATTTATTCATACTCCTATAAATAATAATAATTATAAAAACGAAAGAAATAAAAATTCACAATATAAACTTAAAGTTGCTGGCTTAACTTTGTATTCTTAATACACAAATCTTGCTAAGAGTTGAATAGTAACATTGCTGGGACATTCTCGTCTCGTTCTGTTAGCTTCGTGAAACATTTTGTCAAGAGAGGAGGTGGCGGTGTTTAGAAGTGTGTCTGAAAATATATATACAGGATGTATGTATAAATTACGAGCATCATTTGAAGAATGCTGTAGAAAACGAAAAAGGCTGATTGCTAGCATTCGTTCATTGGAACTGCAGCAGTACATATTATTGTGCTGTGTTTAGAAGTGTGTCTGAAACTGAGAATTAATATAAACACACGTATATATTGCAAGGCATGGTTTGAAGAGCCGTGAAAAACGAAGCAGGCCGGCGGGGCAAGCGGCTGAGTTGCGACCATGCATTCATTATTGAAACTGCAACAGTAGTGTTTCGATCTAACTTAAGGGCTTGTTTGGCACTCGAAAAAATGTTAAAAACAATTTGAACGTTTTCATCCCTTTCAAAAGTTGATGTAAAAGTGAAAAAGTTTCATTATTCATATTTGAAAAATTGATTTAGTTGCTACGCGTAAAACGTCTAAAATTCTCCAAATCATATTTTTCACTGTTTTTTTATTATTTTTACGACGTCAAACAAACCCTAAGTGTTGCTTGCTTTCAAGAAACCACTCATGTCTAGCTCTTCCAATTTCAGATTGAATGATGTACCTGGGTACAATACATGAGATGAAAGTGCAGCAAACAATGGCCTGCTCTGGGGACTGTTAAGTCTTTAAGTTTCATTTGTTGCATTAATTTGTCAAAATGATTAATTGATCGTGCACTTAATAATAAGTAAAAGGAGCAGAATAAATTTTTGTATGGGTTGTAGATTTGAAATTAATTATTACAAAATTATTCGTAATTACTATAGTATAGTAAAGGGATATACATATCAATATTTCATATAACTGGAACACATGCAAAATAATAATAATAATAATATATAATATAATAACAAGAATAAAAACAAGAATATTTCAAAATTTTTATTGTAATTTTCTTCCACTGATTCGAAATCCATTTTGGAGCTCTACAAACCATGATCACCATAAATTGTTATAAAACTCTAGTTCTTTACATTTTGCGCGGTAATTTTTATTATTTTATGGTGATTTATGGATCTCCAAACAGAATGATGAGAAAGCAGCCCTATGCAAGGCCTATACAGACACACACGCATACATAGGCTACTCTGCTGAGAGCTTATGAGAACTAATTATTTCCCCTGAAGCAGTTGAGAGCAAAGTAACCTGCAAATATGAGGAGTACTAAAGGAAGAGCATAGACCCACACCAAACAGAAGCTTGGAATCTTGATGTCGACGGGCGATCCGCTAATGGCTACCCGAATTTTGGTACCGTTCTCGCCACCGTCAAAGCATAGCTGAGAAAAAAATGCAATCAGGATAGATAACAGAAGTACCCTGATACCGAATGGCTTTCCCTTGGTTGCTGACGACGACGAAACCAATAGCCCAACTAGACTCGCTGTGAATGTGACTGTCATAAAGGTAATATTGTAGAAATCAGTAATATTGTAGAAATCAGTGGGCAGTCTGCCAGGATGCAACACCAACTCTCCAACAGAAAAAACTTTCACCGATCCATTCTCGTAAGTTAAATTCTTGTCGAAGTTGAAAAGACTTGTGTACATCGCGGTTGCAAGGACTCCCCAGATGACATCCAGCACAGAAAAGTGTGAGCAGCACGTGTCTTCTTCGTGGTGTTTGGATTAATAACTACTACTTGTTCTGCAACTCTACAGGTTGTGGCTCCGTGGAGCAGGAGAGCAATGGACCTATCGTTATCTTGTTGGTCAGTACCACAGTGAAGTTGGAAGGCCGTTAGTACCCGACCGTTCCGAGAGTCCATTCTCACGAGAGGACAACTTCTAGGATTTTTCCCGACCAACCACTCCACAATCTGCATCACAATGTCTTGATGAATGATCGATAATAATCACATTAATTACTAAAATATCATTTTATTAAAAATTTTTATTTATTTATTTATTTATTTATTAGTTTATTTTATTAAACATAATGAGTGTAGTTAGAATTCTAAATTTGATATAAAAGTAATGTATCATAATTCGTGCAGTGTGCCAAATATTAAAATTTTTAAATATTTTTTTAGAGTTCCAAATAGGTTCAAATTAATTAGTCGTATTAACTAATTAATATTAATATAGCACAATGACAAAATTTTATCCTAAAAAAAAAAAAAAAAAACACAATTAGAATGATGAGAAATATTCATAACTTTATTATTTTAAAACAATAAAATTCATAAAAAATTGTATTTTATAATTATTTAAGTAATATATTAAACTTGATATATATTTTTCATAAAAACAAACTCAAATTGTACGTACATGGAAAAATACTAGTACGACCATCACAACAATAAAATTAATATTACTTTGACAATGAAACATATTATTTGGTAAAATCAATAAATAGAATTATAACCAATGCATGTTCAGTTGGGCGGATGAATTGAATGATTGCAGGGAAGACAACTAGGGGTGGCAAAATGGGTGTGTTGAGCGGATTAGTGATGGGTTTAAACGGGTTGGAAGGTTAAATGGGTGTAACCCAAACCCACCCATTTAAAAGGCGAGTTAAATATGGACGGGTTGAATACGGGTTATTTCAAACTCATGAACCCATATCTAACCATTTACTTATGACCTAACTTTTTAAAAAAAAATTAAAATTTTATTTCAATTAATGTGTATATATATATAAATACATTCAATATTTATTTTAATTAATTAATATTATACATATTATATAATATTATATATTATATTTACATTTTTCAGTTAACTTTGAATTTATACGAACCAATTTATTTTTTATCCAATTTTAAATCAACACTCTCTCTCTCTCTCTCTGCACCGCGCGCGCCGTGTATGGTGTGCAGGGTGTGTGTGCACGCCTGCATGTGCGTGCGTGTGCGTGTGTGCCGCAACGCGGGTGTGTACGTGTGTGCGCGCACGTGTGTGTGCGCTTGCGTGCCTGTGGGTTTGTGTGTGAGCGTGTGTTTGTGCGCGCGCGCACGCATGTAGGCGTGTCTGTGTGTGTGCGCGTGTGCGTGTTATGAGTTTGTGTGGGCGCGTGTGTGTGCGCGCGCGGCGCGTATTTGTGCGTGTATGTGCCCTCACGCACGTGTGTTTGTTTGTTTGTTTGTGTGCGCACATCTGCGCGTGTGTGGTGTGCACCGCGCACATGTGTGGGCGCGTATATGCGTGCGCGCGCACGCATTTTTTTGCGTGTG
The DNA here is from genome assembly GCA_019916065.1 of Vitellaria paradoxa. Lineage (NCBI taxonomy): Eukaryota > Viridiplantae > Streptophyta > Magnoliopsida > Ericales > Sapotaceae > Vitellaria > Vitellaria paradoxa. Next base: position 16,753,566 of record CM034240.1, read on the forward strand.
GTGTGCCCATGCACTCGTGCGTGTGTGTGTGGGTTTTTGTGCGCGCACGCGTGTTTGTGCATGTCTGTGCGCGCGCATACGCGTGTTTATGCATGTGTGTGCCTGAGTGCGTGTGTGTTTGTGCGTGCGTGCGTGCATGTGTGGGTTTGTGTGCGCGCGCGCACGCGCGTTTATGCGTGTGTGGGCGCACGCGCATGTGTTTATGCGTGTGTGCATGCACGTATGTGAATGCCTGTATGCATGTGTGTGCGCGCGTGTGTGTGGGTTTGTGTGGGCGCATATGTGTACGTGTGCGTGCGCGCGCACGTGTTGTTTGAATTGAGTATGGAAGAGAATAGGAACATAGAATGGAAGAAGAAGCAAATAATATATAATGTATATATTATACATTTACTGTATACGCTGAATATATATATACACATATCATATATATGTAATATATATTATGCATTTATTATAGATATTGCTAGAGAGAGAGAAAATAGTGTAAAGAGAGAGGGGGATTAAACTAATTTTTTTAATTTAAATCAGTGTTTTAACGGGTCCCGTTTTACAATTCAATAACATCTGTTTATAAATGGGTATTTTATAAGTGACCCAATTACAACTCATTTAATAAAATAATGGGACCAAAATCCATTTATTATAAGTTTAATTGGGTGAGTTGATAAATTTGTGTTGATTTTGCCACCTCTAAAGACAACTAACTAATTAAGTGCATTAATTAATTGATTGACTTTTGTGCGTTCACGATGGAGATTAATAATAAAATTGATAAAAAAAAATTAGAATGATGGGAAATATCCGTGAATTTATTATTTTAGAATAATAAGATTCATTAAAAAAATTTACTTTTAATTATAAGACTAGTATAGTTGCCAACCTGATCCTGTTTCAGTTGAACAGCATGGTGCAAAATATTGTATCCCTCAAAATCCTTCTTGTGAAGGAGGTGGTCCAGGTTGGACTTGAGGATCTCGTCCAGCAATACTCCGAAAGCATTAATCTGATGGTGTTTGGTTGCGAGGTGAAGAACCGTCTCCTCAAGGGAAGTTACCTCCCCGACCGACTCAGGACGTGAACCGAGTATTGCGACTATAATTTCTACATTCCCTTTTATCGTAGCCATGTGAAGAGGTGTTCTGTCACAGCGGTCTTTCAGAGCACACAGATGGGGATCAGCTTTAACCAGTTCCGACACAATCCCCGGCTTCTCATTCTCACAGGCGATGTGGATTCCACTCTGGACGTGTCGGTTCGTTGACCAAACAATATCTGGGGACCTAGCGATGGCGTAGCGTACGAAGGTGAGGTCGCCGTCCTTACATGCCTGAAGGAACTGATTATTGTAATAGTACCCTAGTTCCATCTGATTTTGATCGTTCGTCGGCCGGCCGGCGAAGTTTGGAACAGTAATTATCAAATGCCTTTGAAGTCCGAGAAATTCTTAATAGACTCTTTTATTTTTAAGCTATATATATGCTGACTTAAAAAGAAAAAAAAAAAAAGTAAAATTTTAAAGAAAATGCTAGAGGAAGCCCTCCGGAAAGTGGAATGAAAAGAGGTGGTAAGGCATGTTTTGCTATTCAAGGACGACGGGATGATTTACATACATACATACATACGAGCTGAATGGATATGTTTGGTGTGTAACTTTTTTTAAATAAATATATATATTTTTAATCTTAAATAAATAGTCAAATAAATTTGAAATAAAAACATATTTAAACACTTATAAAATATTAGATAGTTAGTCTTAATAGCATTTAAAAAAGAAAAAAATAATAAAAAAGGTAGTATAGGTAGAAATAGCATCAAAGAAATACTAAAAGAAATAAAATTAAATTTACTTAATTAAATGGTAATTATTAAAAAAATTATTCTTATTTCTCTGGGAAGTGTTATAGTTGTGGAAAATAGAAGAATTCAAATAGCTTTATCAAAATTGAGGCTAATTAATTTTAAATTTCATCAAATACGATTAGCGTTTACATGATAATTAAAAGTGTGCACACACAATATATATTCTTTATAACAGTATAAATATAAGTATTTATTAAATCTTAATAAATCACAAGTGCATCGTCACCTCATCGTATTTATTTATTTATTTATTTTTAAAAATTTGAAAGCGAGTAATAAAATCATTGGCAAAAAAGTATAGAAAATGTTATCTAAAAGCGTCTTCCAAGAAAGTGTAACGAAGGGAAGTGCCATGCAAGTTCTTTTCTCCGGCTAGTTGATGACGTTTCGAAGTCTTCAATTCTCTGATAAGGATGAGGCTGTTTGAAAAAATGTTATATTTATAATATTTTTTTCAATATTATTTTCCAATATTAAAATGACGTTATTTAAACCAGTGTATCACGTCACTCGAGATTCTTACACTCTCTTTCTGATACCTTTTTACATTATATTGATCATGACGGGTCATGATCAGTATATTTTACACTATACTGATCATGATCAGTCATGACCCGTTTATTTTAGATGTTATAAAATAATGTTAGAAAAAGTGTTGTAAACGTAGTATTTCTCGGGTAGTTTGAGCTTTTCCGTACATAGCTCCATAAATTATTTCTAGACTTTTCCATTTCTCTTTTTACAGGTGGCATTTTCCAGTGGTGTACATTAAGTGAAACCGAATGGCTCCATAAATGAGCAAATTTGGAGGATGGATGTCGGGAGTTTCCATTAAGAAACGCGGAATGATTCTACATTTTGTGGGATCTAACCTAAAAATACAAAATCATATCACGACTTTAGAAATGCAGTTTCACACCGCGGTTTCATTGACCGCATTTTTTTAATTTTTCATTTTTTCACTATATTTTCGTAAATTTTGCTACGAAATGCCTTAGAACAAGAAAAAAAAATCTTTTACAAAAGTAACACATAAGTAGTATTTAGAGTGATAAAAAGTGATAAAAAATGAGATAAAGTGAGAAAAGTTGTGAGTTCGTCATGCGTGTAGTGAAATAAAAAAGTTAATGTAATAAAGTTTTAAAAAATTTTTAGAATTTTTTTTATTTTTTGAAGATGTCAAACGCACTTATAATTATGTGTTTATAATATAAAAAATAATAATTTATTGAGAGCGTTGATAGGACACTGCCAAAAGTCGATGCCATTTTTTTTTTTTTTTTTTTTGCGGTTAATGAGTTGACATTTTTTTTTATCAAACCTCCGAACAGATTAATTGTTTTTTTGTGTTATATATGTGTTGTATAAATATATTTTTCAATTTCTATATTTAATATCTACGCGTTATACTACTGCGCAAGCAAACGATTTTTATATGTTTTTAATTTCTATATTTTCTACGCGCGGTACAACTCCATCCCTAAGCAAACAATTTTTTTTAAGTAAATTAGGAGATTGTTTAAAGTGACAAAATGTGAGATAAAGTGAAATAATTTGTAAGTTCGTAATTCATGTATTAAGATAAAAAGTGAATAATTTTTAAAGATTTACAGAAATTTTTAAAATTAGAAAAATTGTGAGTTAACAATGTCTCTTCCTATAAATACTATCAGTAATTCACCTTTTTACAAATTTAAATTATTACAATTGATCACCTTACACGTGAGATGTAGAGATTCACTCATAAGAAAATTTTATAAATGAGAAAATCAAAATTATGGTACAAAAACAACTGAGAACACGTGGTGTCGTCTTAAGCACAAGTATGCTGTGTAGGAATGTTCTCAGCACTGGATTAGCAATTTGCTGAACATCACGATTGGGCTCCACCACTAAAAAAAAAAAAAGTTAGCGTGACACTAATCATAAATACAAAATAGTAATAAATGAACTAAATTTATTATCTCATAGTTAGCTCAGTTAGTTCATTATTTTATAAGTAGCAGATAGATGTGACATCTGGACATTTTCAAGGTTATATTTTGTCTACTATACTCATTTCTCCCACATGCACTTAATGCTAAGTGGGAGGTATTAAATGATGAATCAAAGGTATTTAATACAAAGTAAATCGTCATGAACTTTGGTATATAGTTTACAATATATGAAATCATGACGGATTAATTATTTTAACATTTATTTATTTACTTTATCTTCCTATAAATACAATATTTAGCACCAAAATTTAGGTATGCTCACTATTGCTAAATGAACTTTTACCTTTTTCCATTATTTTACACTCAAGCCTTTGCTAACTTTATCACCGGAGGGTTTTTGGTCGGAAAACTTATCCGATCATTTCCTCTGACTTTTCTTACTCTGCAAACTTAATTTCAATTCATTCAGTTGATGTTGTGACTACGCATGGTGATATTTTTTATTACCGCACATCTAATGCCCACCGTGGGGCTCGTTTCTTCGTTCTCCACATTTCTATAATTCCTAAGGTTTTTACGACGATGGCTATAAAAGGTGATAAAATCCCCCACCATCTTTTCATGGAGGAGACGAGACAGGACTACTAAGACAGAAAGAGGGTGTACTATCCATTCGCACCCCTGGGTAAATAACAAACAAGCAACACCATGGTGATGATCCAGAAGCTACTAAGAGAAGACGTGATTTACAAACTGGAATTGATGCAAAACAGGCAGCACTAGAAGAGATACTGCAAAGACTGAGTAAGGAGAAGGGCAAGGTCACTAGACGAGTTCATTCTGATCATGATGGGCCTGAATCAAGCACAAATGAGAGTTATGATTCTTTCTATGATGATCCATCGAGAACAAATGGTTGAAGAAGGGGAAGTGTTCATAATGATGGCCAGTCAGGTGCAAGGCGAAAGGTTGGTACTGGCTCTGGGGCTACTGTTGTTATAGAGCCCGTGGGAGCGCGTTTAACCCACATCCAACATTTAGAACTGTCGTAACAACAAAAACAGAGGCCATTAAAGTCTCGATAGAGAGAAGAAATGATTGAAAAGAAATAATCCAATCAAATGAAGCATCAAGATGCATGGGAAAGCTCTTCAAACAATAATTTGGTACTAACCAAAACAAAGAAATTTGGTAAGTCTAAGATGGCTGAAAAGCCACAGTGCACTGAGTGGGAGGGATCTGATCAAACCACTCGTGTGATGACCAGGAAAGTAATGGGGAGGATTCTACTGCACCATTCATCAGTGATATATGTGAATCCGAGCCCCCAAAGAAGTACGTGACTCCCCAATTTACTGTATATGATGGAAAATCAGACCCTCTGGAGTATTATCGTCACTACATACAGGCCATGATGTTGTAGAGTTGGGACGATGAGTTTATGTGTCATGTATTCTCATCAAGCTTAAGGGATATAGCACTACAGTGGTTCCACAAGTTACTTCTAGAAAAGCACAACTTGCTGGAAACAATTTATTGAGGAGTTTGTCACAAGATTTTGACTAATGTTAAATAGCCAAAAACTACTGATGCACTTCTTACAATGAAGAAAAAGAACAATGAAAGCCTCTGAGAGTACTCCAGAAGATACATGGAGCTGTATAATGAAGTGGAAAGGCTACACCAAGCAACTGGCGGTGACCTCGGTCAAGCTTGGTTTGCAGAAAGAAGATAAGCTCTGGCTCTTCTTAATGAAAAAGCCAACGATAAATATGTCTGACTTGATGTGCAGAATTGAAAATTATACAAAGGTAGAAGATGAGACAAAGTTTGCCAACCAGAAGGAGTTGAAGTCATCTGGGTCAAAAAGGGAAAAGCAAAAAAAAGAAGATAGTAAAATTTATTAATGATAAGAAGTCTATCTTCGACGCAGTTAACATGGCATTCAAGGAATCAATCTTCAAGATTCTCCCACAGATCCAGGATAAACTATATTTCAAATGGCTAAAAAAGTTACCTAATTTCCCGGGTAAGGAGAACCATTGTGATTATTGTTCATATCATCAAGACAGGGGGCACCACACAGGAATATGTCGATCCTTACAGTATTTCTTAGGTCAAAACAAGGGTAGCAAATGATCAACCCTGAGCTCTGCGGGGAGATCAGAGAAAAAGAATAGAAGAAACAGAAAAATAAAATTATGTGGTCTCCAAAGTGAGGCTGAAAAGAGAAATACATAGACCACCAGTTATTCACGTCATTCATATGGAGAGTCACCTATAAAGTATAGTTGCTTGTCCCTAAGAAGAAGAGCCAAATGTTGGTCAGGCTGGAGAATGGGAGTAAATACTCACCGAGCAAATGTCCAAGGAGAGCAAATACTCGGGGCATGTCATTTCACGAAGATAAAGGCATGGGGATCGAACAACCACATAATGATGTACTAGCGGTTACCCTCAACATGTCTGAATCTGATGTCAAGAGAATCTTGGTTAATGTAGGAAGTTCAACTAAAGTCATGTTTTTAATTTACTTAAGAAGCTCGGACTCATGAATGAAGACTTAGAACTAGCTGACTATCCACTAATTGGTTTTAATTCTGTTCCAGTTTGGCAACTAGGAAAAGTCATTATTCCTATTCAAGTTAGACTAGTGAAATATGAAGTGAAATTTATAGTAGTAGATGCACCATCCTCCTACAATACTATAGTAAGAAGATCTTAGATCCACATTCTAAAAGTTGTCACGCCCCTAACTTAATTTTTCAGAACGGACGGCATAGGAATATAGGAACTAATTAAATTAGATAAAAACTTATACCAAGGTCAAGTCATAATATAATAACAATCATTAGACCCACTAAACACATCCTTCATTCCCATATTAAATAAAGAAAAATAACATCAATGACGATAGATCCAATGTCACATCCTGGTGACCCAATTCAAGGCTTATATAGCCGAGTAAACATTATCAATAATAGTACAATCTCATATATAGTGAATTTGGGACCCATACCTAGGGCCACACAAATAAAGATACAGTCATCTAAATATAAATAAACTCATACTACGTCAATCCATTAGTCTCAACTCAGCTCCGGTTGGCTACTCTCTGGCCTCGCCAGATCACCTGTAATATAGATGGGGTGAGCAAACTATCCCAGTAGGTAGGACCGTGCAAGTGTGCACCAATGAAAATATTCAATCATGTACCATAACTCACAATAATATCAACCAAACATAATATAACAATGGGTAAATTACACTTAGACCCCTAAACATTAGCGTAATTACACATGAATCCTCTTGACATTTCAAAATTACATTAATCTTCCTTATTTTGAATTGTTTATAACAAATACTCCTTTTCGTTATTATGCATTAAAATTTCTATTTAGATGATGAAATCAACCAAAAATTTTTTTAGTATACCAATTTTACCCTCAACTGTTCTCTCTCTCTCTCTCTATCTCTACCCCTAAAATCTCCACGGTCGTTACGATACGGAAGAAGACCTGCGTCTAGCTCGGGCTCGTCACCTTCGACTTCGCCTAATATAGAGATATCTATATGTTGGGAGCTAGATCTCTGCATGTTGGGAGCTAGATCTCTGTATGTTTTTGAATTTGTGAAATGGGTTTTATGTTATTTTCTCTCTAGTGAAGCTTTGAATCTTTTTTTTTTTGGGTAAGTAATAGTGAAGCTTTGAATCAGATTTGAGTTTTCAAGTTTTGAAGTTGATTAGGGTTTTATGGGAAGCAATAGATCCGGCATAGGCTGAGTTCGAGGGGGACTCTTCATTGGATCTCAATTTGCAAACCGTAGATTAAAAAAAAAAAGAGAGAGAGAGAGAGAACTAGCCTTATAGGTCAATCTAGTGGTTTGATTTCCAAATTGATTTTAGTCCAATGTGAAGACAAATAGCTTGGTTAATTCATCGAGTGTTCACAGTTGGGTTTGGTTTGCCAACATAGTTGAGAGAGAGAATAAGAAGAACCAAATCAATCGGATCAAAAGAGGGTTTATGTTAGTTATTTGAAATCCCAATCTGTGTTTGCTTATCTTAGTTCTGTAATAGACTCAACAGAGAAGGTTTAAGTTGAAGAATCGCACATGGCGGACTGTTGGTGAACTGGGAACGTGTGACGAACCTGCTGTCATCTTTAGCGGCAGCACCCCTTCTTCTAAGACTCTACAACAAGAAACTAACTTTCCTTTTACTACTACTCTTTAGAGTAATTCTTCAAGGTCTCCCTTCTCTATATATAAATATGTATGTATGTATAGTCTATTATTCTTCTTATATATGTGTGTGTGGCCTGTGGCTTAAATCAACAAGGTAAGGGAGGAGTGGGGGATTTGAAGAAATGTTTAATCATCGTTGGGGGCGATAGCACTGGTTTGAATCGACGAGGGCTGCCAACGTGGGAACAAAATCTTTTTTTTTTTTTTGGTTTTTCTTACATATATATGAGGATATATTTGTCTTTTCAATAAACTTTTAACGGAGTTAGTGGCAAAGTTAATTGAAGGGTCTAAGTGTTACAAACAATTCAAAATAAGGAAAGTTAATGTAATTTTGAAATATTGAGGGGGTCCATGTGTAATTACACTAATGTTTAGGGGGTCTAAGTGTAATTTACCCTATAACAATACATATGTATTGCAATGCAATGGCCAATGCAATTCACTAATCTCCTTCTATCCCTAACTTTATCCTGGGATGAGTGACACTTAGTACTAACCACGAGGTCACCAATTGTACCATTTACACTCACGACAAATGTATAGCTCAATCTATATACCAAATGAGGAACCGTGTTACACCCCTTGGCCCTTCTGCTAAAAAATCGTGTTACACCCCTAGTCAGGTATTTGCTTAGCTTAAGCAGAGTCTGGCTATAGTCTAGAGGAAATCTCATAACTATATCTCATAATTAACATCCCAACTCGAAATGACTAAACTTTAGTCATATATATCGATTGGGGATTATCTGGTATTTTTAAAATCTCATTTTATCCTTTTTCCCAAATTTTGAATCCTATCCATATATATAACATGTGCCTCGACACGTCACAACATAAATAATAGCACTCTTGGCCAATTAATATTCTTAATATAATCCAGATGATACCATCCCAGCCGTATGCACATGATATATTCAATCATGTAAATAAATATCATCTCAATATAAAAATATATTCTCATTAGGCTTGATGATGATTTTGAGTTTATTCTATTATTAGAAATCTATGATAATCTAATTTAGACACAAAAATGTACTTAAAAACTCATTTTTTACACTTTTATAGAGTTCTACCATACTATGGTCCAGACTACCTGAGCAGTGGTTGGGACACCCAAGCGGTGGTCCAAACACCCCATCGGACGGTACCACAAAGTCCAAAGTTTAATTTTTGGGTTCGTTGCCAACGAGACCTAGCCCCAGATCACCCCCAAATCACCAACAATAACTCATGTATAAGCACTCAAACACATAAATCACATGTTTCTTCATCATTTTAATCAAAGAATAACTTAAATATATGTAAGATATTTACATTTATATGCATATATATAACCACACACACACACACACACACACACATATATATATATATGCACGAATCACTTGATAATCAACCAAATCAAATGCGCACACACACACACACACACACACACACACATATATATATATATATATATATCTAAATCACCCTAACGACGTCTAGAATACGAATATAAGCCCTACCTACCTCGAATATGAAGAGAAAAGAAGAAAATCAATGAAAACTAGTTGAGCTCCCAACCGTCAAGAGCCTATTTCTCCTACCTCGGCCTCAAATACTACCTCAATCTGCTGTTCTTCCGCTCTGGATCATACGTTCTTTCTCTCCTCTCTCTCTTTTCTCTCTCTTCACTTTCTCTTCTCTTTTCTCCCCTGGCAACTGAGCAAAACCAAAAAAGAAAGAAAAACAAAAAGAAATGAAGAAGAAAGGAAATGTGGGAAAAAGAACTGGGCCTTTGGCCAGATGTCCAACCAATTACCAATTCGGACCACACTCGACTCAAGAAAAATAAAATAAACTAACTAAATCTCAAAATAATATTTATTAGCCCAAAATAACAGATAAATACTAAAAAATAAATACCAAGCATCGTATCCATCCCCTTAATAAAAATTTCATCCTCGAAATTTAATAACATACTTCAATCAGAAAATAGGGATAGGTATTTCAGTCGTATCACCAACCCCACGTTCCCAAGTGGATTCTTCAACTCCACGATGTCACCACAATACACGAACCAAGGGAATGGTCTTGCTACACAAAACCTATCTACGCCTATCCTCAATCCAAACTAGCAAGTTCTCAAAATTCGCATCCTCCTGAATATCCAATTCTTCCCAATTAATCACATGAGAAGGATCCAATATGTATTTTCGAAGCACAGATACGTGGAACACATTATGAATCCGAGCCAATTGCGAAAGAAGCGCTAATCTATATGCCACTACCAATTCTCCTAATAACCTCAAAAGGTCTAATATATCTTGGTACAAGCTTTCCACGTATCTATACCCTGTCTTGGTGAAACTTTCAAAAACACAAAATCACCGACTTGAAACTCTAACAGCCATCTCTGTTTATCAGCATAACTCTTCTGTCTACTCTGAGTCGTCAAAAGTTTTTGTCAAATCACTTGAATCTTCTCTAATGCTTGTCTTACCAAATCAGGACCAACCGTCACAAGTTCTCTAACTTTAGCCCAACGTAATGGAGATCTACAAGGCCATCCATACAAAGCTTCATATGAAGCCATGCCAATACTCGCCTGATAACTGTTGTTATACACAAATTCAATCAATGGCAAATGGATCTCCCAATTTCCTCCAAAAGTCAACACACAGGACCTGAGTATATCCTCTAAAATCTGAATAGTATGCTCTGATTGCCGGTTTGTCTGTGGATGAAAAGCTGTACTAAAACATAATTGAGTTCCCAGTGCTTCTTGTAAACTCTGCCAAAACTATGCTATAAACAGTGGGTTCTCAATCTGATACAACCGACAAAGGTATACCATATAACCGAATAATCTCATGAATGCAGAGCTAACACCACTTCTCCAAAGAATCTTTATTCCAAACAGGTAGAAAATGAGCCAATTTAGTCAATCGATCGACAATCACCCAACTGGCGTTATGCCTCTTACGAGTCCTCGGCAAACTCGTCACAAAATCCATAGTTACATGATCTCACTTCTATTGTGCCACTGGCAATGGTTGTAATAAACCAGTTGGTCTTTGGTGTTCGACCTTCATCTGTTGACAGGTTAGGTAACGAGACGTAAATTCCGTCACATTGCACTTTATACCGCTCCACCAATACTGACATCTCAAGTCTTTATACATTTTAGTTCTTTTAGGATGTACTACAAACCTCAAGTGATGAAATTTACTTTGGTATTGGTGATGGCATCCAAGAAATTGGCACATTACTTTCATGCTCATACCATTTAGGTAATCATTGATTAGTCAATTGGCTAGCTTTTGAAGAAAGCAAACATTACTAGAAGAATGGCAAAGTGGTCGGTGGTCCTGAGAGTGTTTGACATTAGATTCGTGCCAAGAACTGCAATAACGGGCCAAGTGTTGGCATATGTAATGGTTGAATTCACTCCTCCAATCCCTGAGCAAGTGCAAAAAGTGTGGCAATTGGAGATTAATTCAGAATTAGAAATAGCCATGCAGGCATGACAAATTGAAGTGGATAGATCTTCATCCAGAAAGGGAGCTAGGTGGGTATAGTGCTGACAATTCCTAAAGGCGGGACAATTGAGTATGCCGTCAAATTAGGATTTGAAGCAACCAACAATGAAACTGAGTATGAGGCTCTTTTGGCTAGACTTGATATTACTTAGCGTCTTTTTGCTTAGAATGTAATGATCAAAACAAATTCTCAATTGGTGGCAAACCAATTAAAGGGAGAATATGCAGCAATGAGTGAAAAGATGGGAGAATACTTGGATCTTTCCAGTAGCAAATTAGAGGGATTCAATGTCGTTGGAATTGAGCTAGTAGGAAGGGATCAAAGCACTCATGCTGATGCTTTGGCAATTTTAGCTGCATACCCAAGGACCAAGTTGACTAATACTGTTTTTCTTGAAGTATTGAATCGGCCAAGTGTGTCCAAACTCAAAAAGGTGTGTTGTATTATTTTAGGTTTGTCTTGGATGGACCCAATTGTTTCTTATTTGAATGATGGAGTCCTTCCTGAGGACAAGGTATAAGCAAGGAAGCTAGAATGAAAGCAATGAGGTTTTGGCTATCCCCTGATAATAAGCTATATAGAAGGTCTTTCACCGGTCCCTATCTTCTCTTTGTTCAGCCTGATAAAGTTCAGAATTTTTTTTTTATGAAATACATGAAGGGGTTTGTGGTGCACATACTGGGGACAAGTCTCTGGCACACGAGGCAATCACTCAAGATATTTGTGGCCGAAAATAGGAAAAGATGTTCAAGCCTATGTTCAAAAATACAAGAAGTCTCAAAAGTTTTCCTCAATCCCACATCAGCCTGCTCAAGAGCTTAGTCCTCTTACAAGTCCGTAGCAATTTTTCCAATGGGGTCTTGATATAGTGGGACCATTATCCACTGCCACTAGGAATAGAAAATGGTTAGCGATCGACACAGACTATTTTACTAAATGGGTTGAAGTAGAACTCTTAACTTATATCAAGGATGCCAACTCAATTTGGTTTGTTTGGAAGAACATCATTATTAGGTATAGCATTCTCAAAACACTTATCTCTGATAATGGGACACAATTTGATAGTTTTCCATTTAAGGAATATTATTTAAGGTATGGGATTAAGAATATTTACTCATCACCTCCCTACCCTCAGAGTAATGGGTAGGCTAAAGCATCCAATAAGGTTATTCTTAGTGGTATTAAGAAATTTGGAAGTAGCCAAGGGCAAATGGATTGAGGAACTCCCAACAATGATTTAGACATACAGAATGACCCTGAGGAGATCAACTGATGAATCCCCACTCTCTCTTATTTATGGGATAGAAGTAGTCATTCCATTGGAGGTCAGCATGCCAACTATTCGTATAATAGCTCTTGATTAGAGGAAAAATGATAAAGTTATAGGTGTCAGCCTAGACTTGCTTGTTGAGAAAAGGGAATCAACTGCAATAAGTGGCATCTTATCAGTAAGAGATGAAGAAAAAGTTCAACAAGAATGTTAATCCTCAAGAATTCAAGTTAACGATTTTATTCTCAGAAAGCTGATGGAAGCAAGAAGAGACCCAACAAAGGAAAAGCTCGGTGCCAATTGGGAAGGTCCATTCCAAGTTACTAAAGTACTCAGCAATAAAGTTATCACTTGATAGACTTGGAAGGGAAATCTATAAAGAGACTATAGATTGTAATTCACTTGAAGCTATTTTATATGTAAGAATTTAACAAAATTTTATTGTTGATGAAAGAGCAATACAAATGTAAGCTATTTTATATGTAAGAGCAATACAAATGAGTAATTTTAGAGACATGCACAAAATTAAAGGAATGTCCATCTAGGTTTCCCAATTATGACAATCGAAAAGGAATAGTCCTATTGATTTATCCTAGTGGTTGACTCAAAAAAGAATAGTCCCACTTATTCATCCCAGTGGACTTGAAAAAGAATAGCTCCACTAGTTAATCTTAATGGCAAACTCAAAAAAGAATAGCCTCACTGGTTTTATCCCAGTGGTTGACTTAGAAAAAAAATAGTCCAACTGGTTTATCCCAGTGAACTCAAAGAAGAATAGTCCTATTGGTTCATCCCAGTGGACTCGAAAAAGAATAGTTTCACTGGTATGTCCCAATAATTGACTCATAATAGGTTAGCCCTATTGGTTAACCCTAAAGGTTGATCTGAAAAAGAGTAGTCAAGTTGATTTATCCCAATTGTTGAATCAAACAATGGCGTTTCATTTAGTTGATTATAAACAATAACTTAAAATTTTGAACTTGATCTATTTACAAAACAGGATTTCTTTTTGAAATTGGGCTATATTTAGTATCTAATTGGAAAAGTTAAATAATGTCCTGGCCTCATTTTAGGGGACAAATCATGTAGGGGCAGTAATTGTTAATGTAAATTTAGGAAGATAATTTAGGCTCTGACCACATTAAATGTGGTTGGCAACACACCAAAGACTATCTTACTTTGGTTGAAGATAAGTTAACTTTTCATCAAATTGTTATAAGTCTATATACTTGATCATTTTGCCATATTTATCTCATATGTGTGAATACTGTATATATGTTGTACATTTATTACTCTATAAGTTGTGTTGCTTGCAAGTTATCTTATCCCGAAATTAGTCTACTCGGGTAAAACTTAAAAAGCAGTTTAATTCAAAGTTTGATTACTTGCGATTCCTATGACGAGATTTTTAAGCATTACATTTTACTTCTAAAGATGAAATGAAGTAATTGTTTTTAGTTTGAAAAAAGCAACTAAAAATTAGTAACACAACAATCTCGAAAAAAATAAGAGTCTCTAAACTTTACTTCTATCAAGTGCAAAAAAAGTCTGGCATTATAATTGTAATGTGTAACAGGGAAAAAAAGTGAACAAAATATAAAAAAAAAGGGGGCATAAGCCTCAGTCTTTAGCATCCTCACTCTGGGCATCTTTGACTATTTCTGCAGTGATAGTCTTTGCCACTTTAGCGATTGACTCAATTGGGCTCTCAACAGATGCTTTTCTGGGAGGGTCTTCTGGGTTGGAAGTGGAGGTTATCTAGAAATTAGTAACTTTGACCCTACTTTGGACCTCCACTTCACCTTCTTCAAGATCTTCACCTCCCAGTGTGTCAAATGTTGGAGTTTGAGGGGGCTGGTCAAACCTGAATAGGGGCATTTCATTTGGATATGGCCATGGCACATCTCTGTAGGTATCCATGTTTGGAGCAATGGACACCTTTCTCATGGCCATTTCCCAGACATCCAGAAAACACTCATTTTGAACTTTCGTCATTTGTTGGACAAAGTCTTAGTATTGAATCTTGAGCTCTTCGATAGCCTTTTCTTTAAAAGATTTGAGCGCTAGATCTTTTTTGTTGTAAGGCCTCGTTTTTGCCCTTAAGCTCAATCTTCAGTTTGACATTCGCCTCCTTGAGGTTGAATTGCTCCAACCTAAACTTTGTGAGCTCCTCGGCTGTCCTTTCTTGCTCGATCTTCACTAGAGACAGTTCAGCCTTTGTCCCTGGAAGCAATCATCCCTTTTCCAACAGCTCTTTATCTTCCGAGGACAAAGTTTCTTAACCATGAATTTCCTCTCACTAGCCTCAGCTCTCTTGTAATAACCTGAATTTTTTTTCCTTAATTAAATTATTTAAGTGTGGTAGTGATATTTATTATAGTAAAAATCTAGAAAATTGAGCATTTGAAAATTTTTTGGAATGATAAAAATTAGTTGAAAAAATTTTCGGATTAAATTTCACCCTATGTGGGAGTTTAATGTAGAATTTCTAAAATTTTTATCCAAACACTTCTTAGCCCAATTACTTATTTGGTTCAAACCAATACCATTAACCAATGGGTCAACCCTTTTCTTTGACTCACCTCAACTCATTTCAACTCACTTTATCACTCAATGAATTGACTCATGAATAGTTACTCTAAATGATTTCCCGACAACTTCATTTTCATCTTCCATACACTCTCACCATCTTTCAAAATTATTTGACTAATTGGACAAAGAGAAGACCCATATTGATGACCTTAAAGCATCTTTTTCAAATTATTTAGCAAACAAGATGTAAAGTATTTTGTTTGAAAGCTAGCATGATTTAAAGTATTTTGTTAATTTGTCAAAAAGCTAGCATGATTCCCGGATCATGCCACCTCCATACATCTTTCCCAATGCTTTTCTTAAATGATATGGTTAGATAGTCAAAAAGTAAGCATGATTCTTGGATCATGCTACCAATTGTATAGGCATGATCTTACCTTAGTTGATTTTTCTCCACTAATAATTTTCTCTACACTCCCTATAAATTGTGTGTCTTCAAAGAGAAGAAAATAAGAGAGAAATAATAATAAATTATTAATTAGTGAGGCTGAAGATTTGGTGTTGCTTGGAGGAAGAAGAAAGGCTTGGAATTTTTCAATTTGGGTGGTGTTCAAAGCTAACTCATTTTTCCTTCTCAGACTTGGTCATTAATATCTTCATTGAGGTAGGATGATGAACCTCCTAAAATATATTTGATGCATTTTCTGGTTTGAAGTGTGAAACTTGATTGTGATAAAAATAAATACCCGTATATTGGGGGTAGGGAAGCCAAAATTTTGACTGATGTAACTCAGTATGCTGACATCTCTCTATTTGTAACTTCTTATGTGCTTCTGATCTCTAAAACGGTGGAATTAGGCTTCGGCTAAAACATGAAAGTTGTAGCCCTTTCAGTTTTCTTTTCAACCCAAAAAGAATTGCATCAATCCGATTTGTGAGTCAAACGTTATGCCCAAAATACTGAGCACGTGTAAAACTGTATTTTCTGAACAAACTGAACTCAAAGCTGTTTTTGTACCTTTAGACCTTTGAATTTTGAAAAGTGTAAAACATGAAAGTTGTAGGTCTTGAATTCTAGTTTCTACAGATATAAAGTTTATAGATATTGGAGTCCTGCTCTATTTTATATGAATTTTCTTTCAAGCTGCTATTCTGCTTAACTTTAATTGATGCTTGTTTGGATTTGTTTAGAATATTATGTTTAAAGATTTATTTAAATTTCTAATTTCCTTCTATTAGTTATTGTCATGTTAATAATTTCTATTGATATGAAATTATTTTAAACTAGATATTATGTATTATTTGACACTCTAATATTGATGATAATTGACTTAGATAATCAGTTTCATCATGGATAGTTAGATGACTTATTCAAACTAAAATGCTAGTATTTGATAAAATGCCCAAAAGAAACAATGGACTTGTTCTTTTCTCATTTGGTCTTTCTTAAATGAATTTGATTTATTTTTAGGCATTGTTTTGTCAACCTAGCAAGTTATATAACTATATTTTTATGATTAAGTGAATTTAATGAAACTCATTTAATACCTTCCTAAACATTGGAATAATTCTGTGGATATTTGTGGATATCTTGAAACCAAAAACCTATGATAAGGGTTTGGTTATAAATAAGATGATGATTGGAAATTTATTTAGATTATTTTGAATAAAATAAAACTTATCAATTTTGCTAAAAATTAAATATAAGTTAAAGAGCTATTTATTTTCTTTATATTCCATAAAATAATAAAATAAAAGGTAAAAGAAGCAAAAACCGAGATTTGCAGCCAATGAGGTTCGAACTTGCAACTTTAAATCGCAATTAGGGTCGCCCACCCACTAAGCTACCAACCTTGGCCTAATTAATATACCATTAGAAATAATTTTATTCTTATCAAATTTGGTACGGTAAACTTGTCAAAACAATTAACTAAAATACTAATTCGTATTCTAAATTTTTTTTTACTTGCTACTTGTTAATTTACATATAGTACCTACCTTTGTGATAATGATATTGATGGCTATGTTAAATCTTTGATTTATTGAGAATTTCTATTAAATTATGGATTTAGATAAAGTGCTTAAAAAAAATATACTGCTTGTGACTGAATAATCCCACTTTTGATTCATCACCCGGGAACATTGCCGGTTGTTATTAAAAATGTCTGATTTCCATACAAGGTACCTTTGGAATGTAAAAAGGTGAGAAAAAATTAAGGCACTCAGTGTTAAAGTTATTTTTGGCAATGGGGTGATGGGTGGGTAGAAATGGCCTTTTAGATGAAGATGGGAACATGCATTTTATTTGGGAGATGCTCCCTTCTGACCTGGCCAGTCAGGTAGCCGGTCACGACGGCTAGGTTTTTGGTAGGTGACACCGTTGGTATGCATTGGATGCTAAGCCCATAAAGTCACTGGTTCCCAAGGTTGGGGGTAGAGGAGGATAGGAGTATGATTATCTTAGGAGGATTTAGATTAAACTCCTTTACAAAATTTTACTGTGACTAGCAACCTCTCTTGTTATATATGAATGATGTGTTGGAATTATTTAATTATATTTAATTCCTCTCGATTAATATTTTATAAATATATATATATATATATATATGTATGAAACCTATATCGCTACGGGGTTTGATCCCGAGACCTTAAAGATCTAAATCTGAGATCCCTACCACTGCGACACAGACTTCATTGTGGTACACACATCAATATTTAACTCTTTTTACATGTAAGTAAAATAGTAGTTACGGTGATGGTTTCATCGAATCGTTGTAAGTATAATTTACATTATTCAGTTGAGATCTATTGAATTAATTGTTGCATAAATAGTATGCCACCTAAACACATTCACTTGATACAGTGTAGTATTACAACCATTGCATATAGGCACTTAGGAGATTCTGATTACTGGGCTTTAGTAGCTCACCCCTTGTGGGAATATTTTTTTCAGGACATTAAGCACAGGGATACAGAAGATGAGCTGGAAAGAGATTAATTTCTCTTAAATATTCCATCAGAAGAGTTATCTATTTTTTCTTCTTTCCTGCGCAGAGCTGGAGGACTTTATTTTTGGTCTGTAATAATTGTTGGATGATTGTAATTATTAAGCATAGACCTAATTTGCTTTTATTTGGTATGTAATGTTAATCGCGTGGTTGGGACACTTAGATGGCTCTGTAATATTTTTCTCTATCTTTATTTGTGCCCTGTAGTTGAAATCCCATCAAATGGTTTAGTCCAATGACTTATAAATATTGTTTGGGATAATCATAGGATTTTGACTATCTTAAATTTTTCTTACGGGTCAACCCCAATTTGGAGGAAAACTCTGGGGTGTGACAGTGTGTTATTATCATCTTATTTGTATACCTAACAAATAAATTCCAAGTCACCCCTGGGCATTCGGTTATGAAAATCCGGGGCGTGACATCTCTCCTCGACAAAGGCTTCTTTGGATTTGGCAACCTCGACTGGCTACTTCATCTTCTTCCTAGCTTTCTCAAGCCCAGATATTTTATTCTGGAGACCTCTGATCAGAGTTTCATCGTCGTTGGTATTTCTATGCATAGTTTGATTGCGTGAAATGACTTTTAGGGAATCAAGGAAGTCCATAACAATAAAAAAAAAAAGAAAATTAAAAGAAGAAAAAGTCGAGAAAAAGCAAACAAAAGAAAAATTATGGGAGTAAGGAAATTTTACCATCATAATACTCTTTATAAGTGTATTGTGGTGATCCTCAAGACGGCTTTTCTTTATCTTCTGTAGTCATGAGACATCCCAACTCCTTTGGCATATTCCATTGCATGCATAAAAACAGAGTCCCAAACAGTGAAGAGATGACCTTTGGGGAGTTCTAAGCTTGGAATTCTCATTTAAGGGATGAATGGTGGGGTATTATGAACAGGGTTCCATGGGAAGATAGTGTCTAAAGAAAGTGGCCCATATCTTTTCTCTTCTGTCTGTGGAGAGCTTGGCCGCCCATGAGATAGTGGCTGGAGGGCATCTGATGTTGTCTGTGAAGAAGTTGGAGGCGCCTTTGAGGAAGGAGGGTCCTCCAAAAGCATGATGGCAGATGATTGATTAAGCTTTTGTTTTTTCTTTGCCTTCAGATCCTCCTCCTCTATTCGAGGAGCCCTCCTTGAAGCTTTTTTATTCTCATCAATCTTTTCCTGCTCGGCCTTTTTTCTTTAGTTTGGCCTTTGAAGCCTCCTCGGCCCTTTTCTTAGTGAGTTTTGCTTTCTTCTTCTTGACGTTCACTTCAGACCTTCTTGATGTTGCGTTTGGGGGCCATTTCTTGCTTGGGGGCACCAATAGGATTAAGAATTGCTTCTTCTTCTTTCTCAACTTCCAGCGATACATGGATATCAAAATCCACGGTTGAAAGTACTTCTACTACAGGATGAACAAGTAATACTTAGTGTTCTAGAAGGATAGCAACCCTTAGAGGTGGATGCCAAGCAGGGTGGTTATTGTGGTATAACTCTAGCTTCCTTTTAGTGGTCTAATGAAACCACTATCGTAGGGTCTTAGAGATTGTTTCGATCACAAATCCTCATTGAGGAGAAACAAAGAAACGATAGCTTAGCTCAAAGTTGAAGAGAATTGGAGCCGACCTGGTGAATGGAAAGATATATGGTCGATAAGCACTCATTTTGCTCAAACCTTTCTTGTTCATTTGTTTGCACAAAGGAACAACAAATAATCAATAAGAAATCCATTATTAGCAATAATATAGATAAAAAAAAAAAGACACAAAAGTTACCCAACTTGGGCCATATGATACTGCAGTAACTGGGGGAAAAGGGTCCTCATCAAGACTATGCATCCAGTGTCCCGTGACAATGCACACATCATCTTCGAACCCTTTGATATTGTTCAGGAGCATGCAGACTAAAGCTTTATGAGAACGAGACTATAAGTACCACTTATCCTCATTTCTTCGAACCTATTAAATATTATAGCAAAAGAATAGATCCCACTTAAATAAGTGAAACTCGTATCGACAATTAAATTCATCTACCCCATTAACTATTCTGTGAAAATTATGAGTAACACACCTAGGGGAAAGATTGAGCTTATGGAGTACTAGACAAAAAAAATGAGAGACAAGGAACCTAAGACAGCCTTCTATTATGGCAACAATGGGGAACATACCTAGTTCTTGCTCCCCCTCTTGAATGAGTCTAATGTTAATATTGTCAGGGATACTGTATTTCTGCTTAAAAACAGCAATTCCTTCACTAGATCTTAACTCCTCTACCCATCTTTACCCCAAATAAAATAGAAAAGAAAGATATCAAGTAAGAAATGAAGGAACTCTAGATACTCACTGAATGAAAACTCCAAATTAGGGATGAACTTGCATAAGGAAACCTAAAAATCGCAGAATGGCTTAAGAAGATTCAAGATTCAGGAAGTATGGAAGAAGACAACAATGGTAGATGCAGGTAATATATATATACACATGCATATGTGGAAAAGTTAAAAGGGGCAACTGACAGTAAAAATTTTCATTTAATGCCGTCGTTTGAAATGATATAAATGCGACGGATGGTAGGTTATTTTTTGGGATTTAAATGTAACATTTGGTGCTTTACGCGTTGGAAGCTGAAAGGGCTTCCCACGCGCTATAAATGGGTCGAAAAGTAACTAACTAGAAGGAGGCACATCAAAAGTAAAACAGTGGTCAGGAATATGAAAAGATTTTATATGAATAAGTGAGGCCCATTTTTATTTCTTTTACTCTACTCGGGTAATGACTTACCCTGACTAGAGTGGGGGGCATAATATAGGTACAAAAATAATTGAGGGCACGTGGCAGCATCCCAAGCACAAGTACGTCGTGTAGGAATATGCTCAATACCGAGTTAGCAATCTGCTGAACATCACAGCTGGGCCCCACCACTAAATAACAATAAGTTGGTATAATTCTAACTTTAAATGTAAAATAATAATAAATGAACTAAATTTATTACCTCATAGTTAACTCAGTTAGTGCATTACTTTACAAGTGGCAAACAGATGTGATATTTAGATATTCTCAAGGTTATATTTTACCTATTATACTCATTTTTTCCACACGCATTTAATATTAAGTAAAAGGTATTAAATGATGAATGATAGGCATTTAATACAAAGTAAACCATCATGTACTTTGGTGTGTGTATATATATACAATATACGAAATCATGACTAATCAATTATTTTAACATTTATTTATTCATTCTATCTTCCTATAAATACAACACTTAGCATCAAATTTCAAGTATGTTTACTACTGTTAACTGAACGTTTGCCTTTTTCCATTATTTTACACTCAAGCTTTTCTTGACTTTATCATTGGAGGATTTTTGGTTGAAGACCCTCTCCGAGCATTTATTCTGATTTTTCTTGCTGTGCATTCTTGATTTCAGCTCATTTAGTTGATGTTATGACTACAAACGGTGGTATTTTTTATTGTCGCACAAAAATCTATCGTTCTTATTTATGCCATAATGTATAATGCTTATAGAACCACAAAATGATTCGACCATTTTGATTTAATGCTTCATAATAGCATATAAACAAGAAAGGAAAATAATTAACTTATAAAATAACTTGTTAACATATAAATTGAAAATCTGACAAAGTTCTATGACCGCTGTTAGAAAGTGCGTTTAAATTAACCCCCAAGTGCAAGGGTGTGCGGTGTAGTCTTAACTCGGTGAGTCCGAGGTCGAATTCACAAGGAGCCTATATTATTTAGTTTCTAGGTTATAATGGAAATCCTAAATTTGAATGTAAACTAAGTTTGAAAGTTAATTAAAACTAATTCCTAGGGTTTTGCAAGTTCAAAATGTAAACTAAAACAAATTAACAACTTATTACCAAAATTCCAGCAATTTAAAATTGATTTTTGTTTCAAGGAATAAAATATTAGCTAAACGAATTTTTCCTAATTTAAATGCGCAGCAAAATAATCTAAAAAAAAAAAAAACTATAATGTAAATACTTCAATTAAATCAAACAAAGACAATTCGATTAATAAGTAAATAAATTTAAGAAGTCCTTGATCCAACTATCAATTCGGGTAGTTTACGTCTTCACTATGGGATGAGTTGTAATACTTATGTTAAAACCTAAATTAGGATTTATTCGAAAATTATTGAGAAAGTTTTAATCAAAAGCTTTTACCAGTGATTACAGAGAATATAGTCAAAAACTCCTGTTTTCGAAGGGTTTTCAAACAATCCTATTCGAATTCGGATTCAAATCCAATTCTTCTAGTTTATCCAAAATTATTAAGAAAGTTTTAATCGAAAACCTTTACCAGTGATTACAGAGAATATAGTCAAAGATTTTCGTTTTCGAATGTTTCTGAAATAAACTAATTCAAATTAGGATTCAAAATCTGAATTTTCAGTTCTTCAAAATTATTGAGAAAATTTTAATCGAAAACCCTTACCAGTGATTACAGAGAATATAGTCAAAGGTTTTCGTTTTCGAAAGTTTTTGAAAGAACTGAATTAGGTTTTAAAAAGTGTAGATCCCTACGCATGAGCTTTCGCAAACCATGCGAAGGGTCTACGCAGACGTCTCAAAGTTGTAGACCCCTACGCATGAGCTTTCGCAAACTCTGCGAAGGGTCTACGTACATCCCATAGATCAGAGTAAACTACCCTTTCTTGATTCGTTGAATCAAGAACTAGGGTTTCTACGCTAGCGTGATTTTAAACAAAACGAAAACAATAAACAAAAGCATAAACATTAGATCTACCACTAGAAAATAATGAATCATATATTAAATTAACGAAACGAAAGTCAACTTACACGGTAAGCAACTCTGAAACTACGTAATGAAAGAGCAGTGCAGCGAAGAATAACCAAACATCGAACAACTCCATAAACAAGACAAGTAATTGAAAACTCTCTAAAAAACTATTCTAAAACTCTCAAAGTATCTGAAAATATGAAAAAGAGGTTCCTAAAGTATGTAGAACTAAAAACTAGGCCTCCCTTGGGTCGGCCATGTAGCAGATGTTATAAAGAAGTCGTAAAGAAAACCCTAAAAGACGGAGTGAAGCCGCGCGCGCATAATACACTGTGGTCCGGACCGTTTGGCAGGTGGTCCGGACCACAGAAACTTTGTTCTTCAAGTTCTGCTTCTCGTTTGCTGCTTCTGACAGCTTTCTGTCCTCAACTTCCACTGCGATTTTGACCTCGAAAACGATCGATTCAGGCTTCGGCTAAAGCACGAAAGTTGTAGCCATTTGAGTCTTCTTTCCAACCCAAAAAGAATCAGGTCAATCGGAGTTGTGAGTGAGAAGATATGGTCAAAATACTGACAGAGTGTCAAGCTGGAACTTCAGCTGCACACCACTTCAACCATCTAGAACTTCGGACCCTTTTTCTCTCCTCGGCGGCCACTTTCATCATTGCTAATCTCACTTATTTTACCCTTTTACCTGAAATTAAGAAAATAATAATAAAACTTCAAAATAAACTACTTAAATGCATCAAAAGTTATATAAAAGTGGAGTTTGTAATAGCACTTTTCAAGTGCAATCACACCCCCCAACTTGAGTGTTGCTAGTCCCTAGCAATGCCCTTTATTAAAATGAAATGCAACTACGATCCTATTTCTCTTTTCGTTGGAAACACGGCTACACTTAGCTATGTGCAGCAAGCCCTTTAAACCCCTAGGTTCCCCCTAGTGGACGAGTAAGGTCTCGTGAGGGTTTACAGTCAATCTACCCACAAAATTCTATGGTATGGTCTCAAAGTTTCAAAAAGTAATCAAGATCAAAAATGAATCAAGCTCAAGCCCAACAAGTCACAAAACCCAAATATCATGTGTAATTCCCAAGTGCTAGACATAAATGCATGGACTATCAAAGTAGAAGCAGTGTGTGTGCAAATTTGTGTCATTCATTCAACAAGGTTGCAAGAGCATAAATGAGCTAGGTTTTGACTTCAAATGCTCACAAGGTACCACTCATAAAAAAAAAAAGAATTCACTCATCAAGGGTTCACACATACCTATTAGCATATAATGCTATCCTAGTTGCACATAACCCCACAAATAAGTGAGTGAACTAAAATGGAATTCAAAGTGGACAGCTCATAACCATGTTCCAAGTGTAAGGGATCACACCACACAACCTACATAAGACCACTACATGCACAATACAAGAGTTGCTTGCTTAGAATCCACTAGGTCTTTATTTTGGTTGTAACTTGGCCAAGGGTAATGGTTAACAATGGAGAGTATGGAAATCAAAGCACATGTCTTGGGATAAATATGCTCAAGTGCGCACAAGTCCCGAACTACCATTTCCTTTCCAAACCCCAACAATTCCAATCCCAACAAGAAACTTATTCACAAACTTAGGAACTACCCTTGGGACAATTGCAAATATTGCAAATAATGTACAAGTCCCATAATTTCATAAACAAAAGGAATGATAAATATTTTCTCTTTTTTTTTTTTCTTTTTTTTTCTTTTTTTTTTTTCCTTTTCTTTTCTTTTTTTCTTTTTTTTTCTTTTCACTTTTTTTTTTCTTTTTTTTTTTTTTGAAATAATGAAATAAACATAAGCTGAATTCTCCACTCAAAATTTTCTCCCAATATGCTCCCCCATTCACATCATTGACATTGAGGCACTTTTACAACCCAAGACATGTGAGAGTAAGGCTTAAAAGTGTGTGAACAAGGTTACGGGATAATTATATGAGATGGGAACCAAAAAGAAAAAAATATATATATATATTTATCACACACTTTATTAAAAAGGTTTCAAGTTGGTTCTTAGGGTAATTTTATATCAAAGAAAGGATAAGAAGGCCCAAAATAGCAAAGAAGGCCTAGCATCATGTTCAAAGCTTGCAACAACTCATAATATGCCAAGTGAAACTAATGCAAGTGTGTGTGATGCAATTGGTGCATTGGAAACCAAAGTGAAGAATAAAAGAGCTGTGATTATGTGCAACCCCTCAAGAAAAGAATAATAGGCTCAAAAGCTCACCATTAAGGGGTGTATGTCTCCTCCTAGTCCAAGAATGCTCAATTAACCAATGTTAAAGAAAATCAACTCCTAAGCACATAAACTCTTCTATTGATAGTCAAAGATGCACAAGGTCATTATACAATCAACTTGAACTAAGTTTCCTATTAAAGCTTGAACAAAACTCATTCATCACTTTCTCACTTAATTCCACAATCGACCAAACCAGAAAGAAAGGATGACATGTAGGTACAAATGTGCTAAATTCATGTATTTATGCTTAAAGATGCTCAAAAAATTTTAAATTTTTACAATTTTGGCACAAAAGGTCATCATGCGAACCCTACCCCCCAACTTAAAATTCACATTGTCCTCAATGTGAGAACCATGATGCATATGTGGGTCTGTAGTGTGCAATAATGAGCATGATGATGAGCATGAAACAATAACAACAAAGGCACAAATAAGAACAAAGCACAAATTAAACCACGCATGCACCCCTTATTCAAGCCACTTAAGGCATCACCCAATACATCCCCCCAACTTAGATTCTACAGCACTCCCAACAAGAACAATTATATATGTGAAGTACCAATTAGAAGTGCAAAACTAAATAAAAGGGAGAGGAAGGATATTACCTCAAGAGCTTCCTTATTTGAAGAAAAGAAAAGAACTTGAGCAGTTTATTCCTTTGAATTAAATTGTACTAAAAGAAAAAAATAAAACTTCTACGAGATAAAATGTTAGAATAAACAAATAAAAGTAAACTAAAAGAAAATTAAAATTTAATCTAGGCAGAAAGAAAACTAAAATAAATAAATAAGTAAATAAAATCTAATCTACTAATATACAAGGGTTAATGCCAAAACATACTATCCAACTCCTAATCTCTCCCAAGCCTTACCAAATGGCATTAGGAATGAAATACTCTCCTTGGGCCCAAGAGGTACTGAAAATGAGTGTGCTCCTAGTGCAGAAAACACTAGAAAATGCATGGCCTTGTGGGAATCCTTGAATCCCAAATATGACCCAAATTTATTTGCATATGTGAACATGGAATGAAGTTGTGGGTTTTCTAGTATCCCCTCGACACCTAAAAAGTCAATGCAAACTATTTTTTTGGTCTCCACCACTTCCCTAAATGTGTGGTCAGTCTTAGTCAAAACATGTTCAGTTCCCTCAGTAAGATTCCTAGTTGGGGCGACAGCAAAAGATGAGAGTTGTGCACCACTCTCACTCTTAGGCTTGTCTATCGAACTCTCAAAGGATGATAAAGAAGATTCACTCTCATAAGAGTCCTGCGTAATTGAAGTAGGAACCCAACCATAATTAGAATCATACTTCCACTCAAATATAGGGGTCTCAACAGGTAAGTCATCAAGTGTACTAGCCCCAACAGGAAAAGATATATCAGAAGTGGTCTCAGTGAGTGGTATAGTGGCACATGATGAAACTAAAGTGACTGGCTTAACAGTGTGTTCCTCTGAACCTCTGGCATTAAAGTTCTCAGAATAAGTCTTAGGACTTTCCAAGGTCATCTGAGTTGTCAGGGTGGGATGAGCTTCAAGCTTTGTGGTGGTGTTGGTTGGCATGTCCTCTAGACTCTCAACAGATGAAGTCTCGTGCACGTTAGAGTTTGGTGGGAACAAGTCAAAGGGCTCATTCCCTTCATTATCGCAACCATTATCAGAATAGTCGCTCCACTCAAAGTCTAGGGTTTTTGAATTAGAATTTTCTCGTGCAAGTAACAAAAAAGACCTAGATTCAGCTATTTCAGCTTCAGTGCGTGGACGAATATAAGGACATGCTGTGGACTCGAACAATGTATCATCTAATGTAGAGTCAATATGTGTGGAAGCCTCATGTGCACTAGAATCTACTTTTAAGTTAACTTCTTCCCTATGTTGAGTTTGCTTGCAGAGTGACTCAACTTGTGTATTGCTAGATTCAGTAAGCCAATGATCTAGGGGTTCCTCAGACTGGCCCTCGGTAAGTAGAGTGGAGTTGGGACAAGCAATATCCAAGTAATCAGGTCCCACACCTACTCCATTTTCTAAGGATTGAACATGAGAATCAAGTGAAGTAGGAGGATGTGGGAAAGAATCCGTGTGGCTTTCAAGTGACTGAGGTTCAAAACTAGGTTCAAGTTTTTCTTGTGGCTTGGTGTGTTCATAGAAAAATTCAAAAAATGACCATGCCTCTTCTGGGGTAAGGTCAAGAAATTCCTTACCCAAACTTTTATCAAATGCTTGGTGTAACTCACAAGGTAGAGCATTGTAGAATATGCCTAGAATGTACCACAGTTCTAGTCCATGATTTGGGAAAGTTTCTAAAAGGTTTTTAAATCTCTCCCAGCATTTATAAAATACTTCACCCTTCTTGAAACAAAAACTTCTAATTTGAAAGCGGAAAGTGAAGTTTTGAAAATTGGGGAGAAACTTTGCAATAAAATCATTTTGTAACTCTTCCCAAATATTAATGGACCAAGTAGCGGCACGACACCAATCATCAGCTACTCCACATAATGATAACGGGAAAAAATTATACTTAAATGTGTTATCTATGTAACCACTCGTGCAATAGAAACAAACTGACTCAAAACGTTCTAAATGAACTCTAGGGTCCTCATGTTGAAGTCCATAAAATTTAGGTAACATGGAAAAAGTTTCTATGCAAAATTCAATTCCATAAATGCTGCCTAAATAACTCATGAGTGGGTGAATGGTGTATGGTGAACCAGAATTATAAGGAAAATAGTCCATGTGAAAAAATTTTATTTTATTTATTTATTTATTTATATTTTTTTTTAGAAAAAGAAATTAACTTAAAAATGAAAACAACCTAAAAACTAAAATTTGGCTCCCCGGCAACGGCGCCAAAAACTTGACCGCTGTTAGAAAGTGCGTTTAAATTAACCCCCAAGTGCAAGGGTGTGCGGTGTAGTCTTAACTCGGTGAGTCCGAGGTCGAATTCACAAGGAGCCTATATTATTTAGTTTCTAGGTTATAATGGAAATCCTAAATTTGAATGTAAACTAAGTTTGAAAGTTAATTAAAACTAATTCCTAGGGTTTTGCAAGTTCAAAATGTAAACTAAAACAAATTAACAACTTATTACCAAAATTCCAGCAATTTAAAATTGATTTTTGTTTCAAGGAATAAAATATTAGCTAAACGAATTTTTCCTAATTTAAATGCGCAGCAAAATAATCTAAAAAAAAAAAAAACTATAATGTAAATACTTCAATTAAATCAAACAAAGACAATTCGATTAATAAGTAAATAAATTTAAGAAGTCCTTGATCCAACTATCAATTCCGGGTAGTTTACGTCTTCACTATGGGATGAGTTGTAATACTTATGTTAAAACCTAAATTAGGATTTATTCGAAAATTATTGAGAAAGTTTTAATCAAAAGCTTTTACCAGTGATTACAGAGAATATAGTCAAAAACTCCTGTTTTCGAAGGGTTTTCAAACAATCCTATTCGAATTCGGATTCAAATCCAATTCTTCTAGTTTATCCAAAATTATTAAGAAAGTTTTAATCGAAAACCTTTACCAGTGATTACAGAGAATATAGTCAAAGATTTTCGTTTTCGAATGTTTCTGAAATAAACTAATTCAAATTAGGATTCAAAATCTGAATTTTCAGTTCTTCAAAATTATTGAGAAAATTTTAATCGAAAACCCTTACCAGTGATTACAGAGAATATAGTCAAAGGTTTTCGTTTTCGAAAGTTTTTGAAAGAACTGAATTAGGTTTTAAAAAGTGTAGATCCCTACGCATGAGCTTTCGCAAACCATGCGAAGGGTCTACGCAGACGTCTCAAAGTTGTAGACCCCTACGCATGAGCTTTCGCAAACTCTGCGAAGGGTCTACGTACATCCCATAGATCAGAGTAAACTACCCTTTCTTGATTCGTTGAATCAAGAACTAGGGTTTATACGCTAGCGTGATTTTAAACAAAACGAAAACAATAAACAAAAGCATAAACATTAGATCTACCACTAGAAAATAATGAATCATATATTAAATTAACGAAACGAAAGTCAACTTACACGGTAAGCAACTCTGAAACTACGTAATGAAAGAGCAGTGCAGCGAAGAATAACCAAACATCGAACAACTCCATAAACAAGACAAGTAATTGAAAACTCTCTAAAAAACTATTCTAAAACTCTCAAAGTATCTGAAAATATGAAAAAGAGGTTCCTAAAGTATGTAGAACTAAAAACTAGGCCTCCCTTGGGTCGGCCATGTAGCAGATGTTATAAAGAAGTCATAAAGAAAACCCTAAAAGACGGAGTGAAGCCGCGCGCGCATAATACATTGTGGTCCGGACCATTTGGCAGGTGGTCCGGACCACAGAAACTTTGTTCTTCAAGTTCTGCTTCTCGTTTGCTGCTTCTGACAGCTTTCTGTCCTCAACTTCCACTGCGATTTTGACCTCGAAAACGATCGATTCAGGCTTCGGCTAAAGCACGAAAGTTGTAGCCATTTGAGTCTTCTTTCCAACCCAAAAAGAATCAGGTCAATCGGAGTTATGAGTGAGAAGATATGGTCAAAATACTGACAGAGTGTCAAGCTGGAACTTCAGCTGCACACCACTTCAACCATCTAGAACTTCGGACCCTTTTTCTCTCCTCGGCGGCCACTTTCATCATTGCTAATCTCACTTATTTTACCCTTTTACCTGAAATTAAGAAAATAATAATAAAACTTCAAAATAAACTACTTAAATGCATCAAAAGTTATATAAAAGTGGAGTTTGTAATAGCACTTTTCAAGTGCAATCATTCTACATTGGCAAAGCCTTCTTACAGGACTGAATCATCAACGGTAATATGTGCAAACTATATTCATGTTGTGTCATTTGCATTTTTCCTTAAATTCATTTAACTAGAAAGTCTAAAATTATAGGCTTAGATCAAATTGTGTATGTACCAAGTAACCTATAAAAGATATAAAAGAATACATGTAAATTAGACATTTTACGAGTGAACACAAAAAATCCAACCAAATTCCTAAATATATTGAACATATAAACTTAAAAAAAATAGATTAAATGATTTATCATGTATAATGTGAGAAATATAATTATATTGTGTTTATCATATTGTTGAGCATGATTGTGTACCTCCTTCATGAGTTCTCATTGAAGCCAGGGTCTCAAATCTTGGTTTCTTAATGGTTCTTACGTGTTCAGTAACAGCAGTATCGCCATCATGTTGTTCAATCCCATTATGTTTCTCTGCATCGTGTTGTTCAATTCCATTGTGTTTCTCACATTGTTCATGAGTTCACATTGAAGCTATGGCCTCAAATCTCGGTTTCTTTCCTATTTGGTTCTTACGTGTTCTGTAATGGCAGTATCGCCATCGTGTTGTTCAATTTCGTTATGTTTCTCACATTGCTCCATCGTGTAGTTCAATTCTGTTGTGTGTCTCACATCGCTGAGCATGATTGTGTATCTCCTTCATGAGTTCCCATTGAAGTCGTGGCCTCAAATCTCAATTTCTTCTCTGTTTTGTTCTTATGTGTTTAGTAATGGCAGTATCCCCCATTGAAGAGCTGGCGCTAATCTTCTTGTCGGTTCCATATCTGGTGTTGATAGCTACTAGAAAATCTTATGAGTTTGCAAGATACAGTCTTATGTAGAGCCTTTGCACGGGCACACATTCAATAATGGCGATATAGCCTGAGCCTTACTCCTTTCCTTCCTCTCGTTTCCCTTTCTTTGCATTTGCATGCATTCTAGTTGTGTAATGTGTGTGTATATATTTGTATTATAATATACACATATTTGTTATATATATTACTAGCAACATTACATATATATACATATAAATACATACATTACTAGCAACATTTCACAATTAGAGTGCATATATATACATACATATATATATTTATCTATATATGAATGATAAAAGTTACTATATAAATCCAAGAATGTTGCTTTCGGTTTTTTTTTTGTTTTTTTTTTTTTTTTTTTGCTGCATTTTGTTAATAATTATTATTTTGGCAAGATACTTCACTGATTGAAAAATATAAATAGATACATACAAAGTTGAAAGATGATCTACAGCCTTTACCAAATGGCAAATTACATTAAAAATAGCTCCTTCTGTGTTGAAGAGTATTCCTATAGTGTGAATATGAAGGAAGAAAGCCATAAGAAGGCAAGAAGTCAACACACAGAATTTAACGTGGTTCGATCAAATTGCCTACATCCACGACAGCTGGAATATTTTTCTTATTAACTACAAAATCCCTTCTAAGGTTACATAATACGAAAATACATATATATACTAAAAAAACCTAATTCTGTCAATAAGACTAAAATACCTATACCATACCGTTGAGAGCTATGCTCCACTTTGCTCACTACAGTCCATTACGTTTCGCTTCGGAAACTCCTTATCCCTTCCTAATTCTCCAATTTAAATATGAATCACATATCACAACAATTTCTACCTTGGTGAATATTCACGCCTTAAAAAATTCTACAGAACTTCACCTAGAACGAGTAAGTTGGGGGGGGAGGGAACCGTCTTATTTAGCACCTAGAGACATTAATCAAGTTTAAGCAGTGCTAAAACTTTTTTGTAGTGATCAACTTTGTCAACATGTCTGCTGCATTATTTGATGTGTGAACTTTATCAATCACCAATTTACCCGAACTAAGCAACTCCCTGATCTTGTGAAATCTCACATCAATGTACTTTGTTCTAGCATGGTACATCTAATGCTTTTCCAAGAAAATAGTACTCTAACTATCACACCACAGCTTCACTTCACCTTGCTTAATGCCCAGTTCTGTGATTAGTCCTTTCAACCACAAAGCTTCCTTAGCAGTTTTTTTCATTGCCATGTATCTTACTTCAGTTTTGGACAGTGTAATAAGTGACTGCACCATAGATCTCCAATAAACAGGTCCACCAGCTAGAGCGAACATGTAGCTTATGTTGGATCTTCTATCATCCAATTCTCCTACATAATCAGCATTCACATACCCCTAAACCAAAGCTCCACCATTCTGCTGCTCAAATATAATACCCCAATTTGTTAGAAATAAGAGATCTGCTAGTTCGGATGACTATATGGTGTATTTACAAGAATCTAAGTATAATGTTAGGGATACTAATGATCCGATTACATATTCAAAAGTCATTAATAGTAATGATTCTGTTAAATGGATTAATACCATAAATGATGAAATAAAATCTATGAACTCCAATAAGGTCTAGAAGTTAGTCGAATTATCTAAAAGACATAAAAAAAAGTCAAGTGTAAATGCGTTTTAAAACCAAACACGATTCAAAGGGCAATATTGAACAACATAAAACTAGACTTGTAACCAAAAGTTTTAATCAACGTGCATGAAAGCATTGATTATAATAAGACCTTCTCTCATGTATCAAACATGGACCTTTTAAGAATCAGTAGCTCATTTTGATCTAAAGCTGTAACATATGGATGTAAAAATGACTTTCTTAAATGAGAGTTTAGAAAAAGAAGTCTATATGACACGACTAGAGAGTTTCATAAAAGAAGGAAAGGAAAATATGTTCTATTTGTTAAAGAAGTCGATATATAGACTTAAATAGGCTTCCCAACAATAGTATATTATGTTTCATGATACTATTACTCCATTTAGGTTTAAGGAAAGATAGTTGATCAGTGCACATACCTGAAGACCAGTGGGAGCAAATTTCTGTGTTTAGTATTGTATGTTAATAACTTACTTATAAGCAGCAGTGACTTTGGTTTAATATGGAAAACTAATTTTTTTTTTTCAAAAAACTTTGAAATGAAGGATATGGGAGAGGCATCCTTTGTGATAGGAACAAAAATATTCCGAGATAAATTACATGGATTATTGGGATTATCTCATAAAGCTTACATTAAAAAAGTTTTAGAAAGATGTTAATAAGCATAATTGTACTTCCACCATTGTTCCAATTCAAAATGGGGATAAGTTCAACTTAAGTTAATGTCCTCAAAATGAATTGGAATGTAAAAGTATGAAAGATATTCCTTATGCTTCTATTGTTGAGAGTTTGATTTATGCATAGGTTTGCACCAGGCCAAATATTAGTTTTGCTATTAGGATGTTGGCAGATATCAAAGTAACCCAAGACTTGATCATTGGAAAGCTGTAAAGAAAGTTTTAAGATACTTGCAAGGGACAGAAGATTATATGCTCACGTATAAGAGATCTGATTACCTTGAGGTAGTTAATTATTCAGACTCAGATTTTGGAGGATGTGTTGATAGTAGGAAAAGCACTTTTAGTTATGTTTTCCATCTCACAGGAGGGGTCATTTCATAAAAAAGTGTTAAGTAGAGTATTATTACATCATCCACCATGGAACCTGAGTTTATTGCCTGCTTTGAGGCTACAAATCATGGATTATGGCTGCAAAATTTTATTTCAGGATTAGAAATTATGGATTCTATTTCTAAGCCCTTAAAAATTTACTGTAATAATGTTACAGTAGTTTTCTTTTTGAAGAATGATAAGTATATTAAGGCAGCCAAGCACATTGGGTTAAAATATCTATCTGTTAAAAAAGAAGTTCAAAAACAACAAGTGTCAATTGAACACATTAGTACGAGTGTTAACATAGCAAATCCATTTACGAAAGAGTTATCTCTAAAAATATTTATGCAGCATACTAAAAGGATGGGTCTTAAGAGTAGTAAATAAATTAATTTATTTGTAGATTGCTTAATGCTTGTCTACTTGACATTATGTTTTGATATCTATTAAAGATTTTCTAAATTTATAATTTTTGTCCTGCAATATTTCTTTACATGCATATGAATTGTTTAATATGATAGAAATAGTCTTTTATTAAAAAAAAAAAAAGGCATTATTAGACTATTAACAATAACTCACTTTATTGACCTTGTTAAATAAATCATTAATGTAGTACATAGAATGAATCATGCTCTTAAGTTAGTTTGGAATAGCCATAACTCTCTTTAATATTTTATTTAATTAAAGTAACCCATTAAAATAACTTTTCTAATGTTATTGCGCGCCTTATATTTCCTATCTCAAATTTTGACTATAGGATTATTATATAGACTAAGTGGAAGACTATTGGAATTAATTAATTATTAATTCTTATAATTAGTTACCTAATTAAAGTGATCCATACAAGAGTCCAAATTTGATAAAAAATTATTTAGAAAGTTATTGTTGGTAAAGGATTGTGAGTTAATTTCTTAACCATAATCTACTTTGATGGACGGTAAAAATTAAATGACTAATTAGAAAATTGAGTCCTCTCTCTCCTTATAAATAGTGAATTAATTTCATCATTTTATACAAATTAAAATTGCAATACATTAAGATTTATAAGACAAGAGAAAGAGACCCTAGTTTCGAAAAGGATTTTATTTTGTTGAAAGAAAAGATTTAAGAATAATAATTTTAAAGTAACTTTCGCATTCAGATTTTTATAACAATGGTTCAAGATATTATATAAGTAAATAAAATATGTGAATACCATGAAAATCAAAATCATAAATATTTAACTAAATATTATGCTTATATTTAATTATAAACTTACATTGCCAGCATTCGTTCATTGGAACTGCATCGGTACATATTATTGTGCTGCGTTTAGAATTGTGCCTGTAAATAAATAAATAAATATATATATATATATATATATTGCAAGGTATCGTTTGAAAGAGCTGTGGAAAACGAAGCGGGCGAAGCGGCTGAGTTGCTACCACGCATTCGTTCATTGGAGCTGCAACACTATGAAAGGGCAGTAAACAATGGCATGCTCTAGGGACTTTTAGGTCTTTTAAGTTTTCATCTTTAGCTTGCATTAATTTGTCAAAACGAATGAATTGATCCCGCACGTGTATGATAATTAAATAAAAAGAAAGTAGAATAAATTTTTGTATGGGTTGCAGATTTGAAATTAGTTATTAGACAAAATTAATTCTTAATTTAAATTCTTAATCAGTATAGTTTGGGAGATATATATATATATATATCAATATTTCATATAACTCGAACACATGTAAAAGAAAATAAGAATAAAAATAAGAATAAGAATATTTCAAAATTTTTATTGTAATTTATTTATAATTTATCTAAATTCGCTTGAGGTTCCACAAAGTACCATAAATCCTGATAAATTTACACTATACATGAATTTCGAAATTATAATTTATATATATCATTTTAAGATAATTTGTGGAGTTAACAAACGGAATAATGAGAAAGCAGTCCTACGCAGGGGGATTTTGTATTTATCTTGTTTAATGAATTACTAATACACTCTTTAATAGATAACAAAATTAAATTTTTAAAATGAATGATCAGATGAAATTTATTTCAATTGAATGGGAAAAATTACATTTTGGGGTTCCAAAGTTAAAAAAAAAAAAAAAATTTCAGGGCCACCCATACTATACAAGGCCTATGTACATACAAGAACTAGTTATTTCGCCTGAAAACAGTTGAGCGCAAAGTATAAGGTCTACGTACATACTGTTAAAAATATCCTAATATATATATATTTCACTAATATTTAATTGTCTTAAGTCATAGAAGATTTGTATTTAGAAAACTTATAAAGTTATAATCCTATTAAAATTAAGTTTTTTATTCCCTCTATAAATATAAGATTTCGTTGTATAATATAGATCATCAACATTAATAAATAATTCATTTTCTCTTCTTTTACTCTAACGCATACAACAACTAATAATTTCTCCTTAAAACTAATAAAAGAAGAAGAAGAACAAGCCTTTCTACGGCCGAGGCAACAATGATACCGTCAAAGAAATCTTGTTACGGAGATCTACGCAGCATCTGAGAATTGAATTCACATCATTGGGCATAACAAAAAAAAAAAAAAAAATTATTTCCCCTGAAAACAGTTGAGCGCAAAGTAACCTGCGAATATGAGGAGTATTAAAGGCAGCGCATAGACCCACACCAAGCAGAAGCTTGAAATCTTGATGACTGGCGATCCCTTGATAGCTACCCAGAATTTTGGTACCACGGTCGCCACCGTCAAAGCGTAGCTGAGAAAAAATGTAATCAGGACAAATAACAAAAGCACCCTGACACCATATGGCTTTCCCATAGTTCTTGACCACGACGAAACCATTAACCCAACTACGCTCACCGTAAATGTGACCGTCATGAAGGTAATATTGTGGAAATCAGTGGGCAGTCTACCAGGATGCAATGCCACTTCTCCAACAGAAAGCACTTTTACTGATCTATTTTCGCAATCTAAATTCTTGTCGAAGTTGCAGATATTTGTGTAGATCGCAGTTGCAAGGACTCCCCAGATGACATCCAACACAGAAAAGTGTGAGCAGCACGTGTCTTCTTCTTCTTCTTCTTCTTCTTCTTCGTGCGTGTTTGGATTAACAGCTTCCACTGGTTCTACAACACTACAGGTTGTGGCTCCGTGGAGGAGGAGTCTAATAGCCCTATCGTTCTCTTGGTGTTCAGGACCAGAGAGGAGTTGTGCGGCCCTTAATCCCTGACCGTTCATGGATGCGATTCGCACGAGAGGACAATGTTTAGGATTTTCCTTAACCAACCACTTCACAATCTGCATCACAATAGCTTGATGGATGAAAATAATAATTAAATTAATTACTAATATATCATTAATTTTTTTTTTTAAAAAACTTTTTATTATATTCTATTTTGTTTCTTTTTATACAATATGAAACTACTTAAAATTTTTGTATGTATGACTTAAATTGTATTTTAGAATTATTTAAGTAGTATATTAAACTTGATATATATATATATATATAGATATATATTTATAACAACCACCATGCATGAGCTCACAAGCATCAATGAATTAACTACTAATACGCTTGCCTTTCTGTGCAATCATTTATTTATTTATTTATATTTATCTCTTACCAAATATGTATCACTCTTGCGATTTGAAATTTATTTGTATTTTACTATTTTTAATTCTTGCTTTTACTATAGTTAATTATAAGTTCATTATCAGATTTGGTTAGGGATATCAAATATACCCGTATCGGTGGGTACCCGCTTCACCTGCCCCGTTCGGGGAAGGTATGAGGATGTTAATAGTGGGGACGAGGACGGGTATGGAGATTTAAAATATTACCCGCACGGGTATGGGGACAGGAACGGGTACGGTAGTCGCCACTCCGCTCCGTACCTGTTTAAATATTTTTTTGTTAATTTTGTTGGCGTGGTGACTCCTTTAAAAGTCCTACATCGGTTTCTCACTAAGAAGTGAAGGTATTGTGAGGTTATAAATAAAGACCACTTCATCTCTGGTTAAGTGCATCAGTCAAAGTCAAATATTATATATATATTTTAAATTTTTATTTAATATATATATGTAATATATTTTTTTATTTAATATATATAATATTTATAATAATTTTAAATATTTATTTTATATATATAATATATAATTTGTAATAATTAATATACTTGGCGGGTAAATAGAGACGGAGATGAAGAATTCATTATTTTGTAGGGACAGGTATGAGAAAAAATTTTTTCCCCGAAATGGGAATGGGGACCGGAATAGATAAGGGTATTGCTAAACGGAGACGTGGACGGAAAAGGTCATACTCACCTCATATCCGTCCCGTTGACATCTCTAGATTTGGTATGGTATGTACTGATACTTATTGCACAGAAAGGGAAATATTGGTGAATTTATTATTTTAGACTAATAAGATTCATTAAAAAAAAATGCTTTTAATTATAAGACTACTATAGTTACCAACCTGAACCTGTTTTAGTTGAACAGCATGGTGCAAAACATTGTATCCCGCAGAATCCTTCTTGTGAAGGAGGTGGTCCAGGTTGGACTCGAGGATCTCGCCCAACAATACTCCGAAAGCGTTAACCTGATGGTGTTTGGTTGCGAGGTGAAGAACCGTCTCACCGAGGGAAGTTACATCCGCGACCGACTCAGGACGTGAACCGAGTATTGCGACTATTATATCTACATTCCCTTTTATCGTAGCAACGTGGAGAGGAGTTCTTTGATGGCCGTCTTTCAGAGCACACAGATGGGCATCAGCTTTAACCAGTTCCGACACAATCCCCAAATTCTCATTTTCACAGGCGATGTGGATTCCATTCTGGCCGTGTTGGTTCGTCGACCAAACAATACCTGGAAAACTAGCGATGGCGTCGCGTACGACGGTGAGGTTGTCCTCCTGACAAGCCTGAAGGAAGTGACCGCAATTGTAACGCTTTCCCAGTTCCATCTGATTTTGATCGATCTCCGGCCAAGTGTGGAACAATAATTATCAATTTATCAATCTGGCTTTCAAGAATTAATTATTAATGGAGTGTTTTATTAAAGAAGACGAGTTGAAATAGAAAAATGTCATCATCTGTCAAGGTCTGATGGGAAAATGCAACGAAAATGTAAAGCCGAGTAAAATTGTATAGAAAATGTCCTCTTTCTGCGAAGGTCTGATAACGAAAGTGCAACGAAATGAAGGGTGGGTTTGATACATTATATGAAAAACTATGAAATTTTTTAAAAATTATTTATTTTTTATTTTACCATACGATTTATAAATTCTTAATTTATTTCACTTTATCTCATTTTTTTATCATTCTAAATACTCTCGAAGTGTGCGTGCATGCATTCTTTACAATTAATTAAGAGACATTTATTTATTTTCTTTTATTAGTCAAGCTATTCACATTAATTTACGTATTCCTTGACTCTTTTTTGAGATTTTGAAATTAACGAGTAGATAAGCCCTTCACTAACTTGAGAAAACTCAAACTAATAATTAAGGAACAATATGATGATTTATATATATACTAATAATAACATATGCCTACAGCACTCTGAACAAAATTAGTATTAAGTTTTTATAGTTGAAACTTCAGACAAAAAATTCAGATCGAAAAAATTATAATAATTTATGAGTTTTAATTTTTTTCTAAAATTTTAGGCCTTAACGGTTATTATATGTGTTTTGGTCTTTCTTTCTCCAATTAATTTTTGATAAATACCATAATAGAAAATACAAATTATAATACTTTAAATTAGAAAGTTCAATTTCTTAAAAATTATAATTGAGCGGAATTTAAGTTGACAGTTTTGATTTACATATGATTTTCACACTTGAAATGTAATAAAATTTAAAATACCCAATCTGTTTTGTAAGATATACAGTAGTTGGTGTACTAAAATAAGAATTGAGTAGAAAATTAAAAATACAAAAAAATTCCAATCGTTAAATGAAAAAAAAAATAATTCTCAATTGTTGTTTCTTAATTTGTGAGATGGATATTTTAAAAAATCATCCTATTTTATTATATAGATGTATAATAAATTATACTTGAAACACAATTGCATTATCACCTCATTTTATTTCTTTTTTCTTATTGAAAAATTGAAGGTATGTGAGAAAGCATTGATATTACCTTTAAAAAAAAAAATGGGAGAAACCATTGATGATATAGAAAATGTCATCTAAAAATAAAAGTCCCCGGGAAAGTGGAATGAAATTCAGTGGCAAGTGCGTCTTTAATTTCTATATAAAGTCTCCAAGAAAGTGGAACGAAATTCAGTGGCAAGTGCATCTTTAATTTCTATATTTTCTACGCGTTATAATATTGGGGTGTTTGGCAACTCAAAAATTAGTAAAAAATTACCAAAAATTGATTTTTGTGTGTTTGACAAAATCACAAATTTTGCTACTTTTTTACTTTGCTACAGTAAAAAGTACCACTCCATCATTACATCTTTTTTGATTTGCGACAGTAAAAAATATACCAAACACTCAAAAGTTACAACTTTTTTGTTTTGCTGCAATAAAAAATTTATCAAACACCCAAAAGTTACTAAAAAAATACTAAAAATTTCACTTGATTCAACCAAATACATAAAAAAGTACCAAAAAAAAATTAAAAAACTACCAAAACTTAAGTTTTTTTTAACTTCCAAACACCCTCAATACCAACTACCCAAGCGAACAATTTTGGGTAAATTGCACAAATTTTGCTTAAATATTTGAATAATTATATATATGTCAATTTAAAATTTAAAATTTAAAATTTACACTTACTTCTTTATTTATTTTGACAAATTATTAACATAGACCCCTACTGATTGCCAAGCCGTCAGTTTTCAATGGCAGTGGTGGCGTCAGCTAGGGGGAGCAAATTTTCTGACTTTATTACCATTGTAATCTCATGCGTAATGAAGTCTCAATATACAAAAGGAAAAAGGCGAGGTAAGGTCTGTTGTTTGTTCTCCCATGGCCTCAGACACAATATCCAAGCTCCATCTACGGGAATGGAGCAGCTTTAACATGTTAGTTTCTTCGTTCCTCCCCTTTCGACGGTGACAGACCGAAAAAGAATTTCAATAGTCTTGTGGAATCCACCAAAATTGATTTTAAACGTATATATTTCACATAAGGTTTCTCAAGAGATTTGTGAAGAAGAAAATATAGAAGAAAAGAAAGGTAAAGCAAAACGAAAACGAAAACGAAACCACTCCCTCAGAGGTTTGAACGAAGTAGCATTTGCTTTTTGTTTACCAAAATAACCATTGAAATGTTCAGAAGTTTAATATTGTTCTTTCTGTTGGTGTCCGATTATAATAAATAATTTTGTGTTACTTCGTGAACTACGAATGCGTATAACATGTTTGATAAAATGTCAAAATCAATTTATGTTAATTTTTTGTATTTGGTTTGTCACCAATTAGAGTGGATATTAATGTGATTCATGCGTAAACAATTTTCCACCTAGATTGGGATTTGCCTTTGGATTAATTATCATAACTGTTTCTGTTTGTTATTTGATGAGATGTGAGTGCGTATAAAATGTTTGATAAAATGCTAAAGTCAATTTGTTTTAATTTCGTGTGCTTTGTTTGGTAACAGACATTGTAGATGTGGGAAAAAGGTTACTGTTGGAATATCCAAATCAAGTGGACTGCTCCGGGAAGCTTCATTTTCAATGTATTCAAAGGGAATGTAATTTTTTTACTCGGTGCCTTGCTCCACCTATGAATGAAGTGAAAATGGGCAATCCTTTGACTGAAGGAAACGTATCTTTGTCTTTTGATGTCAATGATTGATGAATTTAGAGGCTAATATTATTACAAGAATTCAAAATTTAAAAGTTAACCAAGGAACTCAAAGGCTAATTCTATTGTCTAGTGTGATTGCGAACTAGATGGTGTTTATGGTCTTGATTGTATGAGTGCTAATGAAATTTATCTTCGCCAAATTGTTTGAGATGTATAATTTGGACCTTAGTCAATGTGAATACTCAATTCTTCAATGCCACACCCCCCCCCCCCAAAAAAATTCTGATCGTCATCATATGCAAGCAATTCAATCTCAAGAGGCTCCTATTATATACTATTAACTAGTTTTTAAATTGAGTAGTAATAAATGTAGGAATGTCAACAGGACGGATATGACTTTTTCTGTTCACGTTTAGTAATACTCTTTTCCGTATGTGTCTTTGTCCTCATTTTGGGAATAAAAATTTTTCTCACGTCCATCTCCACTTAGTAACGGATTCCCTGTACCCATTCTTATTTACTCTCTAAGTAAATTATATATTATATATATAATGAATATTAAAAATTATTATAAATATTATATTTATTAGATGAAAATATATTATATATATATATATCAAAAAATATTAAAAATATATCTAAATTAATAAATAAATATTTAAACTGGAATAGAAGTGAGGTGGAGACTGTCAATACCTGTCTCTATCCCCAAACACTTCCAATTGTATTTTTATTATATTTTTTTTCAAGCAAACACTCCTAATTGGAAAGTCACGCCACCAGATGCCAAATGATAAAGTTTCCTTTTCCCTCGTGATCGAACACAGGACTTTGGAAATGAAAATTGGAAGCCACCCCGACTTGACGCGTCATGAAATTTGGCCGTGTCCCATCGACAATGGAAGTCCATGCCACGCGCAAATGACTTTGACTAAATATTTAATTAATGGTGGAATAATTGTTGATCATAGTTATCTCTCTTTAAATTGTATTTTTTAATTATTGTAAAATAATAATAATTCCGTTTAGAGCTTTTAATTGTACCAAAAAAATATAAAAAAATTATAATTTTGCGTTTCTTTATACGACCTACGAATTATAATTTTTTTAATTTTTTTTTTTTAATTCTAAACACGATCAATAATATGCGTATCACAGATAATAATTAATGGATCGGTTAAGTATTTCATAAAAATTAAAAAAATCAAAGGTAAAGATCAAAAAGCTAACTAGACGAGTAATAGTCCAAAGTCAACAACGCGGAGGAGTTGGTGGGGCGATTTTTAAAGCTAATAAAAACTAACGAGCGGGTTGGAATGTTGAGTTGTGTTGTAAATCTTCACGAAAAAATAAATAAATAAATTGACGAGTTTAATTTTAAGGTTGACGGTCTCTTTATTATTATAATTAAATATTAAAAATATCATTATTATTATTATTATGCAAAATATTAAAGATATCAGTGCCGTTTGAAAATTTAAGTTTTAGTAATTTTTGAGTATTTTTTATCAAGTTATAATTTTTGATATATTTAATAAAGTAAATAGTAATTTTTAACAACTTTTTTGTCATTTTTAAATATTTAGTAAAATTTTTATAACTTCTGATAATTTTTAATAATTTTTAATAACTTTTGAGCTGACAAGTTATTTTAACTTAATAGAAAAGTGACAAAAATTAGTGGTTTGCTAAACACTTAGAAAGCAAAAGTTGATAATTTTTTTTGTTAAAAATTATACCTCTAAACACTCTCATCACTACCATGTAGAAGTACCCGTTAGAGTACTGATGAAAAAAAAAAAAACTCTACAATCATACAATAAATTTTTTTACTTCAAATTACGTGAATCTTTATAAACTTCTATAAATTTATATATATCTTCAAATCCAACAAATTTTTATAAATTTCAATAATATTTTTATAAATTTTAATAGCATTTCTACAAATTTCAATAATATTTTTA
Organism: Vitellaria paradoxa; assembly: GCA_019916065.1. Taxonomy (NCBI): domain Eukaryota; kingdom Viridiplantae; phylum Streptophyta; class Magnoliopsida; order Ericales; family Sapotaceae; genus Vitellaria; species Vitellaria paradoxa. Next base: position 16,796,962 of record CM034240.1, read on the forward strand.
TAAATTTAAAAAAATTCTAATAGAAAAATTAAAAAACTTTTGTCAAAATTTATTTGAACAGACGAAAATCAATTTGAACGAAATTATTTTTTTCATAAATTTGTAGCTTGTGGTTTATATTCTAAATGTTAGAAAATAATCTAAATTATATTTTATCTAAACTTTTGTAACTCCCAACAAGATTACTATGAAAAAAAATAATAGTTAATTATTTTATTTTAAGTGGGCTTGGATATGTGCTTGAGAACAAATAAAACAAAATATTTTTTTTCCCTATTTTCTGTTACAAGGCTGATAGGGAAGCCATGCTGGACCAAGTGGTGGAGGTAGGTGGCGTTTGGTAATCTAAATTTTAGTAATTTTTAATTTTTTTATCAAAAGTTATTAATTATAATTTTTAATATATTTAACCAAATAAGTAATAAATTTTTAATAATTTTTTATAATTTTTAAGTGTTTCGTAAAATTTTTAATAATTTTTAATAACCATTGAGTTGACAAAATGTCAAAATTGAACATAAAAATAACAAAAATTAATAATTTATCAAATACTCGAAAAAACAAAAATTGACAACTTTTTTTTTTAAACCAAAAATAGTGCCTCTAAACCGGGAGGGTTTTGACCCCGAGAGGGACTTTGTGCCTCTAAACCGGGAGAAGGATTTGTGCCTCTAAACCGTCTCTTTAATTTGTTAAAAATTATTGGAAATTTTTAAAATTTTCTTAAAATCTTTAAAACCATTCATTTTTAATTTTACTATATAAATTATAAATACATAAATTATTTTAAATTATTTTATTTTATCTCATTTTTTACGACTTAAAAAAATCTCAAATGTTGACTTTTACCTTTGTTCTTGAGACGCGTGGCAAACAATTCAACCGGCAAAGTCTTTCCTTAGTTATTAAGTCTCTGAACTCTTTGACGATGGAGGGAGAGAGATCAGAAATGGGTGGTGTTGCTGTTCCTGATTGCTTCGACGATGATCATCAGATTCATCTGCAACGGCTTTCCGAGGAGCATCAACATCGACATCGCATCTATGCTATAGATCTGCTTGGAGACCTCCCACCACTTCCGACATTTCTGCCTCCTATTCGTAAGGAGGAGAAGTTATTGTTCTCGGGCAATGAATTGCACCGAGCTGTTGAGAATGGGGATTTGAATTCCGTGGACGAGTTGGTTGCTAATAGAAGAGAGCTCTGTTTTCAGAAAGATGGGAACGGGAGAACACCTCTCCATGTTGCTGTGCAGAAAGGACGAATCGATGTTATAAACTCGCTCTTGCATTGTCCTGAGTCTGTGAAAGAGGTGACCAATGTCACAGGGGAGACGTGTCTTCACACGGCGGTCATTCATAACAGGACCAAGGTTGTTCAGTGCTTGTTGAATTGGATTGGAGAGAGACCCAAATTCCTCCATTTACTTAATTTGGGGGATTCCGAAGGAAATACCGCTCTCCACCTCTCTGCATCAAGAAAACAACTCCAGGTCATCTCTCTCTCTCTCTCTCTCTCTCTCTCTTTTTTCTTTTGTTTATTTGTTTTAATCTCTCTCTTTCTCCTCAAACTCCTCCTCCTCCTTCTTCAAACTATATAAAATAAAACAAAGTGTTATAAACCACAAACTTTTTCTTCAACCCATCAGACATGTTAATGGATTTCGGGGCTGATAGCATATGCAGATCAAATGGCTAAAAAATGGATTCCGGGGAAAAGGTGTAGAACATTTATATGTATATGTATATATATTCACTCCTCATATTAAACTTATACGGATGAAATGGCTAAAAGCAATGCACATGCCATCCTCCTGTGCATCTCACACCGGAGTTCGAATCCCATAATAACAACTTCGAACTCTTTGTTCCTGACTCGGGTAATGAGAATGCAAGGTGAAGAAGGGAAATCATCTACAGAATTGGGTGAGATGGTGGCTTGATCGGAGGGGAGTTGTTAGATTGGAGGATAGCGGTAGCTATGGAGAAGCGACGCGGAATAGAAAGATTGATGTTGCTGGTCGGTTGAGGGGGTGTTTGGTTGAAAAAAAATTAGTCAAAAAGTATGATAAAAGTATAAAGATTTAATATAGAAGTGATATGTGATAAAATTTAATTGAAAAAAAATATAAATTTTTTTATAATTTTTGATAAATTTTGATATTTAATTAGAGATAAAACAACCTTTTTAAAGGAGGAGTACGAGCCATGGTAGCAAAGACAAAACTATCCGAACCTATTAAGTGCCTGCTCCATCCGTCTTTTTTAGAGAGGGTGTGGGGGTAATAATAACGAGTACAGAGCAAGTATGGAGATTTAACACATTCTGCGAATAGGGATGCAAACGGGACGAGTACGACGGTATTCGTGTTATATGATATTTGTTTAAATATTTATTTATAAATATATATTTTTTTAATATTTATTTAATATATATATATATATATGATATATTTTTTATTTAATATTTATAATAATTTTTTATTTTATTATATATTTATAATTTTTTTATGTTTAGCGGATAAACGAGGACAGAGACGAGTATGAGAAAAATTTTTATTTTCAAAACGGGAGGACGGGGACAAGGACGGAAATGGCCATACCCATCACATACACGCTTCGTTGGCATCCTTAAGCCATAAATATAGTAGCGGATACGAGATATAATAATTTTTAAAAAAATTAATATGCGAATATGACGAAAATACAAAAAAAATAAAATAAAAAATATATTTTTTTAAAATATTTTTAAAGATAATATCTATATACTACCAAATATTATATAAATAATAATTATATTGTATGAAAAATACCATTCAGCCTAGAAATGTCAAAATTATTCGTACCCTGTCACACCCCACTTAAGGATGTAACCGGCCGAGCACCTTAAACCTTAACTTAAAGAATACGCAAGCCTAATTCTCATTCAACCAAAATTTACTAAAGAACTTTCAATCAAAAATAACCTTGCCATTTAAAAAATTTACGAAAATAAATAAAATATTCTACTAACGTTTCAAACTCAAAACAATTAAATAACAGTAATTAAAAAATAATTCAAATCATCAAACTCTAATTTAGCTACCAAAATAAAATCCATCAGTAAAATGTAAAATTATTTTTAAGATGCCACGACTTAAAGGTCCCACTGCCAGAGTCCATGTCTAATCTCTTCCAGACTCACCTAAAAAATGTTAAAAAGAGGGGTGAGCTAAAAGCCCAGTGAATGGATTGCCAAGCCAAAAATAATAATATCCATTTGAAAATAATAATTTTTCAAATAAACAATTTAATCAAGTAAATTTTCAAGTAACCACGTCCATGCATAATCATTAACAATTTCAAAACCTGCACATCAGAGTGCAATAACATCCATAATTCATCCCGTCAATCACAACTTTGATGACAAACATTAATTCATGGATATATGGAAATTAAATATAAAATGTGCCAATATACTTTCTCATGGGCAGTGCCCGTTAGATCCAATATCGTACATAGAGTCACCCAGTCTGGCTCCTGGGTTCTTCCCTAAGCCGATCCGATTGAGGTCACCACGGTTTTCACGGGCCTGTTCCTACAATCGTTGAGAACTAGGGTCACCATGGTTTTCACGGGCCTGTTCCCTAGTTGCTAGAGTCACACCACTTAAGGAGCCTGTTCCCTGGACTTTAATTTTTATTTTCAATAACCACAAATAATTTTTCCATCACAATCTCATAATTTTCAAGATTAAACACAAGTGTCCAAATAATTTTACCTATGCTCAATAGCATAAAACATATAATATTATTATCAAAACAATATAATTTTTCACAAAGAATAACCCAAAAATTTTCAACTTTCAAATCTTTATGCATGGAATAATTTATAAAATAATACTAGCAAGGCAAACCACTCACCTGGTGTCCAAAGATATACACGTAAAATAAATCAGGATAATTTCTCACGATCCTAAATTCACAAAATTAAATACCTATTATTTAAAATCTATCGAAAAATTTACATAATATAAACCTTTAACTCTTCTAAAATAATTTAATTAATATAACTATTTAATATTGTCAAATTGATAATCTGCCAGCAACTTCTTGCCGTTAAACCTTTATTATATTTATCTATATACGTGGAAACAATTAATTGCAACCTTCTGTGGAAGCCTTTAATACATATGTATATATTTATAGAGAAATCTGTAAAAATAGTTTTAGAAACCAATTTAAACAATCTGACAACAACTAATCAATTATCTTTTATTTTATATATATATATATATATATATAGATACAAAGTCAATTAAAACTCACGGTACAACAACTTTAAAAAATTTTTTTTTTTACAAACCTGCACATTCTAGGAATTATTAGGTTTTAAAGGAAACTTTAATATATACTCACACATGGGAAACGCCCACTTTCAGAATCAAACCAAAATTTCTCTTTTTTTTTTTTTTTTTTTTCAAAAAATTCCACACAGCAACTCGCTTACATACATCACGTGAAAGGAAAAAAAAAATTTTTTTTTTCTCTTTTGGAAACCCGCCATTTGCAAACTAGATTTAATGCTTTTGCATATATATATATATATATATGAATTTCATAAAAATATATATACATAAATACGTACAATTCTAAAAATCAAAATCTTTTTTTTTAAATCAGATTCTAATTTATACACGCACATATATGTATACATACACATTAACCTTTAATCTGATCTATCAATAATCTAAAGGAAAGAATAAAATTACTAACCTTATTTTCTTCTTCACTCTTCATGCGTAACCTCCTCTTTTCTCTCTTCTCTTCTCTTTCTCTCTCTTAATTAAAATAATAAAATCCTAGGAAGATACCTCTTATTTATAACCTTAACTTTTTAATCGTATGTTATTACGTCCATTAAATTACAGTGTGTCTTCAATCCTAATCCAATTAGGATAACCCTTAAATTTATCCAATGGTCCACAATTACCCCAAACATTAAATAAAATAAAAACAATTAAAATTTAATTATTTCCTAAATAAAGTAAACTAATTCTAATAAAACTATAATACTAAATAAAGCTAATCAATTCTAATAAAATTATAACACTAGATAAAGCCAACCAATTCTAATAAAACTATAACACATAAAAAAAATATACATAATAATAAATATATATATTTGGGTTATAACATACCCAATAGATACCCGCTTCACCGCTAGTAGGGAAGGGTATGAGGATACCAATAATGAGGACAAGGACAAATTTAGAGATTTTAAGATTTACCCGAACTAGTACGGGGATGGGGACATGCATGATAGTCTCTACCCTACCCCGTACCCTTTTAAACACTTATTTGTTAATTTATATATATTTTTTAATATTTATTTAATAAATATAATATATTTTTATTTAATATATATAATATTTATAATAATTTTTAATATTTATTATATATAATATATAATTTATAGTTGTTATTAATGTTTGGTGGATAAAAAAAGATATACGGAAAATCTGTTATCTAGTGGTGACAGATATGAAAAAAAATTTTATACCAGTAATGGGGATGGAGATGGAACGGGGAAGGGTATTATTAAATAGGGACGGAAAGAGACATACTCGTCCAATACCTACCCTATTGACATCTTTAATTCAGTCCATAAATTAACATTGCTGGAGATTGCCAGGGTTGTTGGAGTGGTAAGCTTTCTGGGATTTGTATTAAATTATATTTTAATTATTTATAGTTTGACCCCTAATTAAATTTTATTGTATCAATTTTACTCCCAAATAAAGTTTAAAATATTGCATTTGGATCTCCATCGTATCTCAAAAGTATCATTTCTGTATTCTAACCGTATCCTATGAAAAAATAAAAAATAAAAAATTAAGACACGTCACGTAACATGTTCAATGCATATCTTAGCGTATCCGAACCACATCTGTGTCCCCGATTATTTGATTCGAGTGTGACACCTAATTTGAAATATTTGTGTTTCATAGGTGAAGGACCTAAGCAAAGTTGGTTGAGAAGTTGATGTAGGGTGTTTGATTTGCCAAAATTTATCAAAATTTATTAATTTTTTTATTTTTTTAATCAAATTCTGTTATATATCACTATTACATTAATTTTTTTATACTGTTATTGTATTATTTTTTTTTCCCATTCAAACACCGCCAGTGAAGAGGGAGATGAGGTCGTCGTAACTGCCTAAGACGTTATATCACAGCGAAGAAGTCGAGTCCTAGCAAACGAACTAAAGAAAGACAGATTGTATCTTCGTTTTCAAAATTGAAAAATCGAGCCGTGATAAAAAGGGATCCGCTAGCGTACAGATATGATTTTAAAAATTCTCTTCCAAAATTTTTAGTAGTGGGATAATATCTTAGAGAATGTTTGGTTTGTCAAAATCAATCAAAATTCATTAACGTTTTGTAATTTCTTTCAATTAAATTTTAACATATATCACTTTTATATCAAATTTTTATACTTTTATTATATTTTTGGCCAAATTTTGTCAGCCAAAACTCCCTTAATTTGTAGTCCAGTGTAATATTTGCTTCATAGTCCAATATATTTTAAAAATTAAAAATATATTAGTAGTCCTTAAAAAAAATATAGCAAAACTTTAGATGATAAGTTTACGTATTTAGATTAATGATTAATAATAATGAAAAAAAAAATCAATCTCTATTTAGTAGTCTACCGTGTAAAAAAATTATAATTACACCCTTGTGCATATATGACTTTAAGAAGAAGAATGGAGTGTGGTAGTGGTAATGGAGGTTTGAGAGGGGGAGAAACTTATGTGTATAATTTTATTGAAAAAAAAAAAGTCAATTTTAAGTTTTAACTTGTACCGTATTAAAAGAATAGCAACTCTTGAACTAAAAAGTAATAGCTAGTTAGGACTTGATATAGGGATCCGAACTGCGAATTCGGAGCCGTTAAATTAAAATTTAATGATTCAATCCATCATAAAAAGAACTCGCGAGCGGACAGATATGACTTTAAAAAACCTCTCTGCAGATGTGATTTTAAGAAGAGGAGTAGAGTGCGTGATAATGGTAATGGAGTTTTTCGAGAGGGAGAAACTTGTGTGTATAATTTTATTGGAAAAAAAAAAAGTTACCATCAAATTTGTATTAACACGTGGGCGGTGGGATTATGTGGACTTATGCTGTTGTTGTTATGCCAAAGAACAGCAGCCCCTGAACTGGAGGAGTGACGTCCATAAAAAGTGTAAATGTATTTGTGCCTTCAGATTTTAATACGCTTTTTTCTTATATTAATACGCTTTTAGTCTTTTTGAAATGGAGGACTTTAATCGGTGTTAAAAAAAAAGAAAATGCAGACTTTGAGAGTACTACTTAGCAGCAAATCGGTGGATGTTAATGCCTTGAACTCTAGTGGATGCACTGCCCTGGACATCCTCTATGTTCTGCCGTATTCAGGGAAAATCGACAAAAAAATTGACTGCATGCTTCGACAAGCTGGAGCTATGCGAGCCCGTGATTTTATCAAGAAGCAACGAAGTGGTTGTCAACACTGCCATAGAAGCACAAGAGCCTCCAATTTAATCGTCGGTTCTAAAAGTGCGTTGCTTCTAATAGCTACTCTGCTCGCAGCAATAACCTACCAAGCAACACTTAACCACCGTGGTGGCGGTGGTAGCAATTTCAGAAAGGGCTACGTTTATAACTACATAACCGGCGCTGTTCAGATGAACAAACAAGTTTCGGCCATCTCCGGCTCCATCCTGTTGTTCAATTCCATTGCGTTTGTCACATCGTTGAGCATGATTGTGTACCTCCTTCGTGAGTTCCCGTTGAAGCCATGGCCTCAAATCTCGGTTTCTTCTCTGTTTGGTTCTTACATGTGTTCGGTAATTTCAGTATCGCCCGGTGAAGCGCTGGCTCTTCTCTTCTTGTCGGTTCCATTTCTGGTGTTGGCAGCTACTGGAAAATTTATACGTTTGCAAGATTACCGTTTATGTAGAGCCTTCGCTTGGGCGCAAAAATGAGCACCCCTTCAATATTGGCGATATGGCTAACAAAGCAGATCCCTCGACCCGTAAGTTGTGTAATTTTTTTTTTTTTTTTTTTTGGGTCATGTTGCTAGTATTATATAAATATATATGTACGACAAAAGTTACTAATCGATTGAAGAACGCATATTTATGTATGACAAAAGTTACTTGTCAATCCAAGAACGTTATATTTATGTGTGACAAAAGTTACTTATCAATCCAAGAACGTTGCTTTCAGTGTTTCTTTTTTTTTTTTTAATTAATAATTATTATTTTGGCAAAACACTTCATTGATTGAAAAATACAGAGAGATACAAATTTTGGAAGATGTCATGAAGATGTCATACAGCCCTTACCAAATCCCCATGAAGCTTAAACAGCAATGTAGAAACAATCTCATGGGCTTGTTTAACTATACTTCTCCATCAAAAGTTCTATCATTTATTTCAAGCTATAAAGTTCTCTCAACCATGCCCATAATACAATTGGATCAGAGTGTCAGCGTATATAGGAGTTTATTTTTTAATAAGCAAGCTGTGAATTTAGATTAATGGGAGAAAAAATACATAGCTGAAGGAGGTCAACTCATATAAAGGAAGGCCACCCTTGATACAAAGGAGCTGTACAAGAAACAAAACTATACATCACAATGTATGCCCCCGATTTACAAATGCTGAGGTATATATGCTGATGATGCTGAACACAAATGCTATCCTTTCCATCAAACTTCCTCCATTATGATCCTCGAAATGGTGGGCGGTTCTGATGACAGGCCCTTGTAGATTCTACAATTTCTTTCAAGCCACGTATGATATACTGTTACAGCCCATGCAAGCTTTCACAAACGTCTTCTTACTGAATTTACTGATGACCCAATTAATCTCATCAGTCCAACTCTGTCTATGTTTATTTACAAGGCAAATGTTGCAGATGTTGTTCCAAACCCCTGTGGAATAATGAGAGCTAAACAAGATGTTATCCAAGTCCCCCTGTTGAGATTGATCGATTACTCCCCATGTGCAAGTTTGACAAGGCAGGTTTAGGAGTTGGCGCAGATTATATGGCTTGGGCCAAGGTTCAAGGTTGGCCCACTGGCCCCGGGTCATTCTGACCATCCTTGCAGGTTAACTTAGTGGCTGTAGAGCACATTAAGAGGACTTTGAATGTGCTATCTCTAGAAATTGTGTGCACTTCAGCACTAACAGTATGATCATGAATGCTAATGTACTATGAAATATGTGCCCATGCCAGAATAATGATTGACTATTTAGAATTTTTCACCATTTTGGTGTAGAATTTGTTATATTTTCACCCAAAAATGTTTATCAAGAACCATCTCATGCCAAATAAATAGTTGAAAGAAAATGATTAGTAGTTGAGAAAATTGAATTAGTATACCTTATCACCGGGCACTTTACATTGATAAAAAAAATTCTGTACGAAGCACTCCCATTGGTGACCTCTCTTCCTTTGGTTGACGTAATAATATCACCCAAAATAAGTCTTCCACAGGCATCCTGTTTGGTAGGTTGCAAACCTACAGAACAGAATAAGGCTCACTTTATGAACATGCAAAAATATCTTAGCTCCAAAAAAAAAAAAAAAAAAAGGTCGTAAGTAGCAAAATGTACTGGTCTCTCAGCTGGACCATTTGCGGAAGCATCTAAGACTGCACCCTACCAACGCCTGATTGCTCCACAGACCGTGCAAATTGATTCCTAAAATTGGTCTTGTGACTTCCCCAAACTTCACCAACTGATCCACAATGCAACACCCAGATATTTATGAATGTAGGAGAATGAGAAACTCAACAATTCCATAGGACACATTAATTGAAGATCTAATCCAATAGTAATTAGCAGTGCGGGAAAAGAGGATCCAAGGAATAACCTGCCGTGCTAACTGGAATCAAAATTCCAACGCCAGAGGATGCAACAGATAGGGAATATATGGCTATATTTACCCCAATAAGGTTTTCTGAACTATCAAAAAGTGGCCCTCCATAATTGGACTGATTGCAGCATCAGTCTGGAATCCGGATAACATCCTAGATTGAACCCAGTAGCAGAACTGATTTAAGTTCCAAGCCCACTGCAGAAAACATAATGACTGCCGAACATTGATCATGAGCCAAAATGTATCCACATATCAATAGGCATAGAAATAGATTGAATGATATGCATGGTAAACAGTTCAGCTTTAGATTTTTTTTTTTAATTATCATGACTATAGAGTTTGCATTTCTTCGCCATAGTTGACCACATCATCAACTTCCCTACTTGTCATAATAACTGCAAATCATTTACATCTGTTTCTACTCTAGGAAAGCTCCATGAAGCACAGAATTTCAAAACAAAGATCAGCCGTCAAAAACTTTAACAATTTCAAAAGAATGGAAACATAGAACAGGCATTAAAAACTATACCAATTTCAAAAGGATGGAAAACTTTGCTTCCTAGAACAGCCTTATAGTATGATTTTATTTTGTTATACTGCAAAGGTTTATACTTCCAGGTATCTAGCCATGTTTGAAATCTTTGGCACTTACACCTGATAAGATATGTCTAGTGCAGATTACCAAGGAGCTAGTTATTTTCCTAAACTTGCTTTCACCCAAACTTTGTTATTTCTTTTTTTGAAATTAACTAATCTTCTACCAGCATTCTGACTGAGGAGTGCAATAGCTCAAAAAGCCAAATTTTGGAACTGTTTTACTGAAATCAGACATCAATTAAAGTATGCATGCATTTAACGTACTGCATGAACATTTAGGCTCCGTTTGGAGTGACAAAAAACTCTAAAGATGGTAAAAAACACTGAAAACTTTAAAGGTTATTCATTTTTTATCTCACTACATGAATTACAAATCCACAAATTATCTCACTTTATATCATTTTATCTCACTTTTGTCACTCCAAACGCACCCTTAGTTACCAAAAAAAAAATGTACTGCATGAACATACCTGATCACACCAATTGTAGGTGTATGGTCAAGTCCAATTGCAGATGCATTGAATTAAAAGAGTAAGAAAAAAGAAACATGGTTGTTAATTAAATTCATGCACACTTTGATGCACATTTCTGAACTAAAGTTCTCCATTTTTCATTGACCGAAACAGCAGATAGTTGCAGCATGGGCTATGAATTATAATGGTGAAACAGTAGTTTGATTTCAAATAAAAAATTTTGTTGACAATGCTCATTGACTGGAAATGGAGACAGATTATCAAGGAGCACCAATGGAGTTGAAAATGACAATCAGATGTGACTGGCAGGTGGTGCAGGATTGGAAGAGAAATACATAGAGCTGACATGTCGGATGGCATAATACCATCAAGTCATTTAGGATAAGGCGATTTACCATTTATGTAATAAAAAAAAAAATGCTTATTTAGGAGACAGGGATCAACCACTTGTGCAATCAAAAAATGTAATTTTCTTCCTAGGTCTATTTCTGAATTCAATCTTGAGAATTATTGAGAAAATTAGCACCTCCAACTTCAACTCAAAATCTTCTATGTTCCTATATTTGAGCATGTTCCCATCCACAGATTACATAACACATCATGGGTCAACTAAATAACTGAAGAACAATAAGCACTAATCAACAGTTTTCCAGAGAAGAAAATAGAATTTTAAAACAAAACATAAAGCCAAGTTTTGAGAATTTTTTTTTTTTCCTGAACCAACAAAATGGTATTTCAGTATTTCTATACTCACAGGGTTTCATATGGCATCTACTTTTCGGTCAACAAACAAGCTGATAGACACACCAAATAGGTGGTACAGCTCTCGGTTTGTTTTTTAGGGCATCAACATGCAATACAACTAGTAAGTTAGCTTTATATACATCACACAACCCATTTCTTAACAATTTCAGCTTTTGGGACAATTAGTAACTTAAAATAGTGTTAGTGCTTTGATTCCCGAATGTCCTAGGTTCAAATCTTGTTATCTTGTTTGCTCTCCCATTTATTCTTATGTAATATATTCTGTTTCAGTTACTTCATCTTGAGTAAGGACTCCTAAAGCTCTCATGCATCTCCTTTGGATTTTCTCCCAAAACTTTAATGTGAGCTTGCAATCAATAAATAGAAGCACCATCTAGACTCTGTTTGGAATTACAAAAAACTCTGAAAAACGGTGAAAAATACTAAAAAACTCTAGAAGTTATTCACTTTTTATCTCACTACACGAATTACGAACCCACAACTTATCTCACTTTATCTCATTTTATCTCACTTTTTGTCACTCCAAACGCACCCATAACTACAATGATTTTTTAATTTTTTTGGAAAGTTGAAAAATGGAGGTCATGCGTAACATTGTTATCAAAACCTGATGATGTTAAACCATTTTTAACCAAAACAAGGTCTCCGGATCTGTTCACGTGTGGTTCGTTTAGTCAATAATTTTGAATTTAAAATTAAGAAATGCTTCTGCAATGAAGTGAAATGAATGCCAAAAAATCTCATAATCAGGACTACACAACCACACCATGCTCTGATGATGAGAATAGACGATTGAAAAGGTTGCGCCTTTAAAAAAACTGTAGGGATACTTACCAAAAAAAAAAAAAAAACTGTGGGGACAACAAACACAAAAAACCTGTAAATTCCCCATATAATCCTTAATTGTGACAATGAAAACTTGATTAGTCATAATAGTAAGAGAAGTTGAAGCCAGTGATTGAAATACCAGTTGACATCATCCATTCCCCCTCAATGAAATGAGGGGTGAAATGAATGGGCAGCTGCTGCTGTAACTTAAAAGAATCTCTACAATCTGGTCTCTGAAATTCTACATTATCTCCAGGCCTTATGCCAACTCCAAACCTGCAAATTGTGGTACAAACATTCAAAAATCAATAAGAAAGTTTATATCACGATGAAATCAGTCTACTAGAAAAAGAATGTGGACTCATCATTTTCACTAAAAAACAGATATCTTGGGAAATTAATATCTTCATAACCACTGAAGCTAGTGGGAAAGCTTAAATAGATGTACTGTATGTAGTTAAAAGTGGAAATGTTCTACCAGCATGACTTCAGCAATTCATTCCTATTTTATTTTCCTTTTCATCTTGTTATTCTGGATAGTAGGAGGGATATTATATTAATTAAATAGGAAAATTACAAAAAAAAAAAACACAAAGTATATGCTAAATATAGAACTGCACTAAAGTTGACAAGATTGGTTTTTATGCTTGGACATTAAGCACAGACACTAGATAGAAGTCTGCTTATACCATCGCCAATTCATTAAAACAGTACCAAAAAGTCCTTGTGGTCATTAAGTGGCTACACTTCTTTGAAAGGAGTATCTTTGTTGTCATCAAGCTAACCACATACAGACTAGACCTTCCAATGCTTCCTTTCACCATTTTTTTTTTTTTTTTTGGTTGGGTCACAAAAAAATAAATAAATAATAATAATGAATATATATTTGCCCAAAAAAATTTTACTTTTTATTATTTAATTAACGACAAAGTTATGAATATATTCAAGTAATTTCATTTCCCTTCTATCTTCTTTAGCTCAACAAAATGATCCAAATACACCATTGAAGTTGTTGTCAAATCCAGGTTGGCCCTGCACTTGCATAAATTTAAATGTCCAGGATTATACCTTGTGGGCATATTGGTTACAAACTTGTCCCAGGAAAAAAAAAATACTTAATACTATTAGGTCAAGGAGGACATTTCTCATTGTGTATAACTCATCGAGTATAATAAAAGAATACCCCAACTTTGGTCTAATCCCTACATCTCCTAACCCACACCACCAGAACCAGAAGTCAGGTAATGCCTATGCTTCAACTCGTAGAGGTCTAATTGTTCAAATACCCGGTGTGGGCTTGCTTTAGAAAATACATACGTTCATTAACAAACAAAGAGACTAGGATCTCTATCATCCATGCATCATACATAATTTTGTCTACATTTTTTATTTTATTTTTGTTCACTTTAGTTTAGTTTCGTCTGCATAAATATGGGGCAATCCCTAAAAATTGAAATGGAAAGTGTTATTAAAAATAAGAAAATGCTATTGAGGGAGAGGAATAAAGGAAACGCATAAGCAAAGCAATCATGTAGGCATAACAAGTAAACCTCCTCCAAATAGCATAAATAAACAACACAGGTAGAAAGACATACACACGAATGAAGAGTCTCAATCCAGCTTGTACAGCCAGTTACAACAGTGGAATCTATGTACAACTTGTTTAGCCATGGTAGAAAATTGGCTTACCAGAAAGGTCCTTACCGTAAACCGTGCTGTAAACTATCACTTCATTAATCTAATGGAATATGAGCCCAGAAATAGTACCACTCCAACTTTTGATCCTGCCTGCTGCCATAACAATTACATAATTCTGAGTTGAAGAGCAATACAGGAAAAACTAAGGGTAACCTAGTTACAAAACAAAACAAAACTAAACTTTAGAACCTAGATTTTCTTCTTCAACAAAAACATTTGAATAGCACGAATGTTTGTATTTACCTCATAAAAGGATTGAAAAAGTTTGAGCCAGAAATCAGAACTCAAACCCCTTCCTGATAGGGGCTGTGTTATATGTCAACTTCACAGCAAATTTTGCATTGTGAGACCACCAAAGTCCAGGTAAACACCAAAAGCTATCAAAGGACATCTCATGCAAAACCAATATCACCAAATACTGTGAATGTGTCATTCCCATTAATCTGAAACACTTTGTGAATTTTGCATTTCTTGGCCCTTGTTCTTCCTACAGAATCCACGAGACATCAGCTTTCTTGTGTGAAGGCATAAATGCAAGACTAAAAAGAATGGACTAGCACTTAGACCCCTCAAATTTGAACATTGGGAACTGCATAATTGCTTATGCCACTTATAAGACCTTTTTTTTGCATTTCATTTTGCAACTCAAGAGCCTGATCCACATTGCCCAGCTCATAGTACTTTCTCACCAGACAACCATAAACAACATCATCAGGAAGCACACCTTTGTCAATCATCTCACCAAACAAGTTTCTTGCTTTTTGCACTTGACCCCATTTAGAAAGCCCTTGAATCAAAGAAGTATAGGCAAGAAGATCAAGCTCAACACCAGTTTGAGTCATTCTCTTTTGCAAATCCAATGCTTCTTGGATATTTCCATGCTTAAAGTTCCCATCAATTAATGATGTATACACAGTTGTATCCGGAAATATGCCCTTGTTCAGCATTTCATCAAACAGCTCTCTCGCAATTTCCAAGCAATTATTTTTACAAAGACCATCAATTAGGGCTGTATAAACAGCAACATTTGGTTGCAAACCAGTGTCCAGCATCCTATGGAAATGATCCATAGCCTCCTGAACTAATCCCAATTTGCACAAACCATCAATTAGTGTGCAATATGTAACAACTGTAGGGGCAATACGTAAGTCCTGCATTTCCTGTAGAATATCTTGTGCTTGTGTGGGTTTTCCTACCTTAAAATATCCATCGATAAGGGTTGTGTATACAACAGCGTTTGCTTCTATACCACATGCCTTCATTTCATATAATTGAACCTTCGCTTCATCAACCTTTCCCTGGTTGCAGAGACCCCAGATTATAGTTCCATACATCAATAAGTCTGGTTTGACGCCCTTCCTTTTTATTTCTTTGAAAAAATCCATGGCATTCTCAATCCTTTTGGCCTTAATATACCCATGAATAAGGGCAGTATATGCTTGCTGGTTCGGAGTTATCTCAGCTTTCAGCATTGCATTAAAAACTTCTTCAGCTTCCGTCATTCTCCCTTCTTCACATAGACCATCAAGTAGTGCTGTATAAGTAACAATGTTCAAATTGAATCCCACCTGTAACATCTCTTTGAGCAGCTTTAATGCATCACCAAGTTTACCCACTTTGCAGTTTGCATCTATCAGGGAGTTATATGTGAATTCATTTGGCATAAGACCAATTCGTCTCATGTCCATAAAAAACTTGATTGCCCCTTGCATCATCCCTGCTTTGCAAAAAGCATCAATGAATGTGCTGTAAGTCACAACATTTGGCTTCAAACCACTTTTCTTCATCTCATGGAGAAACTGAAATGCCTTTTGCATTCTTTCATATTTACAAAAGCAATTAATCAAAGCATTGTATGTTATTACATCCGGGTCACAACCTGCAGCCTTCATTTCTTCAAATAAACTAATAGAGGCATCTAATTGTCCAAACTTTCCATGGCCATCAATGAGAGAATTATAAGTAACAATGTCTGGTGTAACACCCTTCCCCTTCATCTGTGCAAATAAACTTCTTGCAGCTTTCAAGTCTCCTTTTTTACACACATGATCTATCATTATATTATATGTAAACACAGATGCCGCTAATCCAGCCACATCCATATCCATAAAAAACTTCTCTGAGAGTTCATCTTTTCCTGCCTTTGAAAGCCTCTGCAAAAGATAATTACAAGAGTGCACTTTTGGCAAAACTCTAAATCTCTTCATCCTCAAAAAGCACCGGCTTGCTTCCTCCAGCATTCCCAGCTCAACCAATACACTAAAGAATGCATCAAACACTCCATAACCTGGAATACAAACATTCCTTGTAGACCACAAGACGTCAAATATATCACAACCCGGCAACACCCTTGTTGAAGCTATCAAATCTTTAAGAATATCATAAGCATCACCATACATTCTAGAGTAGAACAGTATGTGAACAAGAATACAATAGGACTCCATGGTATGGCGAAATGCACTGCGCCCTTCAGCCCATTTGAAGAACTTCAAAGCTAATCGTGGGTCTTCCTTCAATTCCATCAAAATTTTCGAAACCCAAATCGGAGCTAAAGCTGAATTGAACAGACTATTAATTCTAATGTCATCCCACCTGTCTTCCCGAATAATTTCACCTATCAATTGTCTATCAAATACTTCACCAAAATTGTTAAAACTGGCTTTGGTGGCAAATGGGCACCGGAAAAAGCAAAGAAAACTAGTGACCCAGATCAATAAAGCGTAAGGATAAGGAGAGAGAACTTGAGAAGAACAAAGAAATATGTGATTAGAACTCGGAATAGTTGACAGGAACACGCTTACACCATGAGAGCTTCTGCGGCCGATGCCGAAGAGACTGCGAAGAAAAATTAACATCCTTTGAGAAAAGAAACATATAGCTTCAATACTGGACTCCATTTTCACAGTACCAATTATAACCGTGTTGAAAGAAACCATGGGCACTCATCGCTCTGCATCGACTATACATATAGAGATACAATACGCGCCAGTAGATATATATTTGTGTACGAATGTGAAAATGGAATTTTGGGTAGGCAACCGTGGAGCCGTTGTTGTCGTCCAGGCAGGGCGTTGCTAGGGTTTTAGGCAGCGGGGACGAAGAGCGGCAAAGGTTTAATTCTGCTACCGATCAGTTCGACGCCTGCAGAGCGTAGTATGCGTCGAACCGGTTCCGCGAGGAGGGTAGAGGCCCAATACGGCCCAACTTGGCGTTTGGTTTACTAAGTTTAACCGGAAAAAACCAACTTTTACTTTTTTTTTATTTTTCAATTTTTTCTTTTTAAACTTTCTTCACGAAACACAAATTGGACTTTTTACTTTCTTGAATTTTTATCAATTTTTATCAAATACTTAACCCCCAATTTTTGTACAACACGTGCCAACTTTGCACACTTTGGTAACGTTTTTATTTTCTATTTTTCTGTTTACGTTTTCAAAATTTTGTAAACTAACAACAGAAACATGTTTATTAAATCTGTTTCCGTTTTTTTGTTTTCAAAAAAAAAAAAGAAAACAAAAACAGAAAAACAGAAACAGAAAAAAATTATTTTTACTTTGTTTTCTTTTTTGTTACAAATATTTTGTCAATTTTAAAATCTTGTCTATTTTTGTTACATTACATAAAAATAAATTATTTTATTCAAATATTTTATTAAAGTAAGTTATTTTAATAAATAATATAATTAAATTCAATAAATTAATTTTAATAAATAATAAAACTAAATTAATTAATTTAATTTAATAATTAATTATTGCTAAATTATCTTAAATAAATATCATAATTAATTAATTTAATAATTAAATTAATTTATAAAAATAATTAATAATAAATAATTAAATTACATTAATTTTTAATTTAATTTAATTTAATAATAATTATTAAATTATTTTAAATAAATAACATAATTAAATTAAATTATTTATGATTTGATTAATTTAATTTATATAAAATATATTTTATTAAATTATTTTAGTAAATAATTTAATTAATTTAAAAATAAATAATTTAATTTAATAATTAATCTAATTTAATTATTTATTTTTATTAAATTATTTATTAAGATAATTTAATAAAATATATTTTATATAAATTAAATTAATCAAATCATAAATAATTTAATTTAATTATGTTATTTATTTAAAATAATTTAATATATTTTATATTTATTGAATTAAATGATTTTAATAAATAATATACTGTATTAATTTAATTAATTATATTAATTAATATATTTTATATTTATTAAATTAAATGATATAATATTTATATTTCATTCAATTATTTTTAATAAATAATATAATTTAATATATTTTATATTTATTGAATTAAATGATTTTAATAAATAATTTACTGTATTAATTCAATTAATTATATTAATTAAATTAAATTAATATAAAATATATTTTATTAAGTTCTATTAATTTTTTAAAACTAATAAAATTAAATATTTTCTAAAATAAAAAATTAATAATTATAAACAAACGTTCATTACCAAACGCAGTTTCAATTTTTATTTCAGAAAAAATAAACAAGAACAGGAAACAAAAAATAGAAAACGATAACAAAAAAACAACAAAACAACGACAGCGTTGTCAAACGGACCCTAAACACTCTCTTGTTATTTTTCTCCTTTTACCCTAACTTATTTTATAGTCAAAACATGAACCAGTCTAACTCGCTATTATTAAGTAACATTTGGGAAACTCATGAGTTTTTTATGTCCTATTTAACAGAGTTTTCAGTTTTTATTTTATTTTTTAAAAATTAAGCATGAAAACTTATTTGATAAATTTATTTTTAATTTTTTGTTTTTAAAAAAATAAATATTATTTTCAAAATTTATCAAACTTATGAAAGTATAAAAAATATGTTGTCTTAAAAATTTTTTTTTAATTTTAATTTACCCTAACAACTACCATCATTTCTAGTCACAGACTCACAACCACCGCCTCTGTCGCTAGCTGCTACCCACTGGCTATCACCTCAACTACCAATACCATAACCAACCATTATCACCCACTATCCCCTTTCAACCATAATCAGCCTGCACCCACCTTCAATTGCTATTGGTCATCACTCATCGTCATCAGCCACCTTCTAGTTTTATAACTATTAACTAATAATTATTATTATCACGTATTTTCAAGTTTTAATTTTTTTTTTTCATCATGAAAATGAAAAGTTAAAAATAAAAAAATTAAACATATAAAATGAAAAATTGGACAAAATATTTGAAAACTTATAACTTTATCGAATAGGGCCGTAACTTTGATTAACTGGTTTTTAACTTTTTATAAATTGGCTAAAACTGCCCGCTTACATTTAAACTTCTTTTAAATAATAAAGGGCAAATATATCAAATGAACAAAAAAACTCAAAAATAGGCACAAAAAAGTTAAACGTTAAAAAATAATAATAATAATGATAAATAAATAAATAAAACCTTTTAGTAGCTAGACAAATTTCCAATCTAAGCCTAAAAGTTGGAGGAGTGCAGAGGCCCCATAAGGCCGAATCATAGTTAGGGGTTGGGTTGAGGATTCATTTAATTCAGTCTAAAATTGAATCGTAATTAAAAACATTTAATTATTTTTTTGTTAATCGAACTAATCAAAACACCCCAAAAAAAAATTTTACAATAAAACATAATTTAGGATTTAAAATAATTTAAAAAAACTAAATTATAAAATTATTACAAATCTATTTACTAGGAGCTGGATTTAGATTAGCTTAATGAGATGGATTATACTTTACAAATTTATTTTAAGTTTCTAAAAAAAAATTACATGCAATGATATATGCAAAATAATAATGTGAAAAAAAAATATAAATTTCAATTTTTTAGGTTGGCTTGGTCCTAAAATTTTTCAAATCGGCCGAAAATCTAAGGTGACACTTGGTTTGTTTTTCTATTTTCTATTTTCTGTTTTCATTTTATGTATTAAAAAATTTCAAAATAAAGAAATACAAAATACTCTATTTTTGTTATTTTAAAATTTTTCTTATTTTAGATTAAAAACACTCAAAACGATTTTTTGTCATTTTTTATTTTATGTGTAAGCTCATTTTTTATTTTCGAAAATAAATTTTAAAAATACAAATGACCAAATACGTTTTGAGTTTTTTTTTTCAAAAACATAAAATGAAAAATGAGTTCAAAATAAAAAATAAAAACAGAAAATAAAAAAACAAACCAAATAAACCCTAAATTTTCTAAAAAGGGTAAGCCAAATAGATTAAATTGAAATCACCAAAAATAATTTTGATAAAATTTGTTTAATTTGTTTTTTTTTTTCTTGTCCAGTCAGTTTTTACTCGCCTCTAAATTTACGATAAACGATGCGTTGTGAATGGGATAGCTGTAATCAATACTTGGGTGCCAGGGCCTTTTGTCTGCGGACGTGGGGAGGCGGCAGTAGTCCAAAACGGGTGCGTTTTGATAAAAACGGGTGCATTTTGACAAATCAGAAAAACAAAAAAAAGTCAGCAAAACGAAAAAAAAAAAAAAAAATCTAACACCGTAGAGCGCAAAAAAATAATAATAATAAATAAAGAATGTATTCGGTAATTAAAGATACAAATCTCTTTTTGTGTTTTATATTTTAAAAATCTCAAACATGAAGAATATAAAATAAATTTAGTTTAATATTTTTTTTTCGTATTTTGATATTTTTTCTATTTTACATTAAAAACGCTTAAAATGAATTTTTGACTTTTTTAATTTTACGTGTAAATTCATTTTTTTTAAATAGGTTTTAAAAATACAAGTAACCAAATACGTTTTGAACTGTTTTCTTTATTTAAAAAAAATACAAAATGCGTTTTAAGCTGTTTTTTTTATTTTTTTGTACTCTGTCGTCCTAGATTTTTTTTTTTTTTTTTTTGCACTTTACACACTCTCTGTTTGGTTACTTGTATTTTTAAAATCTACTTTAAAAAATAAAAAATGAATTTACACATAAAATAAAAAATGACAAAAAGTTAATTTGAACGTTTTCAATGCAAAATAAGAAAAATTTCAAAATAGGAAAAATAGAAAATATTAAATTAAATGTGTTTTCTGTTTTTTATGTTTTGAGAAAACACAAAATAAAAAATTAACTTTTTATTGAATTTGTGACTTTTTATAAAAAATTAGTATTTTTAATTACCGAATATATTTTATTTATTTATTTATTTTTTTGCGCTCTACAGTCTTTTTTTCTTTTTTATTTACGTTTCACTGGCTTTCGTTTGTTTTTCTGATTTGTCAAAACGCCACCATTTTTGCCAAAACGCGTCCGTTTTGGGCTGCTGCTGCCCCCGCGTCCATTGTCTGCGCGTGCACTGCCTTAACAGTGTGATCGTCTCGACCCTTAGATTAATTGTACAATGGGATTATAGGCACTGTTTTGAAAAAATACATAAAATTTTACGAATCTTTATAAATTAAAACTATAAAATTTAAATTTTTTACTCATTTCATAAAATACGAAGTATTAACTTTTATAAATTTATATAAATTTATATAACTCTAAACATATATAATGTATTCTTATATGTATAATAACACTGTACAGTTGATCTGGAAGTGAAAAGCGGACCCAGGAAGCCCCTCGTCCCCTCAACTTTCATATATATTTTTTTATAATCATTTTATTATTTTTATTAACATGTAAAGAATGATGGATGGAGCCTAATTTAATTTAATATGGTTTTGACCCTTCCTGACTATGGCCTTATTTTTTATACAATCATATTCTTCGTGTCAAGAGTTTTCAAACGAGTACCATTGTCGCTATTTTTTGTGAATTTTTTTGAATCTGTAGGAACAGATTTGGTAAACTGTTCCCACAATTTACGAATTTTCAAAAAAAAAAGTAATGCCAAAATCAACCTCAAATCACATTTTATCTCAATTTATCTTATTTTTTCTTACGCCAACGAAGCCTATGCATCTACTTTAGTCACATCACATACATCAACTTTAATCCATGCGTTAGTGTGTGTCCAATTCCAGTGCATTCCCTAGTGTTTTCCAATTCACTTAGATAATTGTTATCTGAACCTCATGTGCCTTGGTTTTGTGTGGCTAACTCCTTTAAAGTTTCGGAAATAAATTCGAAACCTCTTGTTTGAGACAGGACTGGCATACGAGAGTTCCTGATATACTAGAATCCATTAAAATTCTGTTAGAATGTACTCTTATAAAATTAGAACGGACTTGAAATTTATCTATAAGATAACTAATACTTATTTGTACTAGTAGTATACCCACTACTAATAGGGTACTTGTTAAATACCCTATTAATTTATTATATTATATTTTATAAATATTTATCTGTATATAAGTTTGTAAATGATTTAAGCATTAGTGTGCATAATATTAGTATCTAATTATATTTTCTTATGCTAAAACGTACATCATACGGTAAAAGCAACAATATATTATTAATAAAAATAATATAACAAAAAGATAAAGGAGTTGAGGTATATTACTTATTCTAAAAAATGTGTGATATGCTTCATATCCACCCACGTTGGTATTAAGGGTGTAACAGGCAATTATTTCTCAGTCATTAAAGTAAGGTTTCACATACTTTTATCTCATATATTAGATAACTGAGTTTCACACTCCTTTTTATTTGTAAAACTACCACCCACTAGTATATGATAATAAGGGCTCCTTTTTCTTTTAATTTTATAATGGTAAAGTTTCAGTTGTTCAATAATCATTCAGACCTAGTTATAAACTAAACTAAAATTTGAGTTTTAAATGGGACGGGACGAGTTTTAAATAATTTTAAATGAGAGATTAAGTTCTAAACGGGACTAGATAGGTTTTAAACAGATTTTGTAGATTTGGAATTATATGATAATTCTCATAGGTATTCTACTTGTTGCCATTCCTACTTATAATTTTAGTTTTGCAAATTGGTAGGACAATTTTTGTGGATACCCTACTTATTGCCATCCCTACTAACAGTTTGAGTTTTGTACACAAACACCTCATTTTATTAGATTTTTTTTTATTAATAAGTAATTTTTTACTAAGTTGGCCATATGCAATGGCTAGCATACCATTGAAATAAATAAAAACAGATTGTATTATTTATATAAAATAAAAATGTGGATATTATTTTTATTTTATAATTGCAAATGAAATTATATAATTTTTTAATATGCATAGTAATTAAAAAAATATTTAAATTTTAGGAACTAGGTGCAATTAAGGCAAAATTACTAGTGAAATTTACCCCTTGTTACTTTTAGATTTTCCAAATTCCAACCCAATTTTTTTTTTATCCTCTAACACGTAATATTAATTAAAATGTGGAATTATACATTTTTAATAGGATTTACTAAATTTTTAAATTGAAAATTGGAATTACAAAATTTAACGTAATTGAAATTTATTAATAATTTTATTTATCTAAAACTTATTTTTCAAAATTAATTGGACAATTATTTTATTCTTAATTAAATAATAATTTATTTATTTTATAAAGAATGTTTAAAATAAAAATATTACAAAATTTATAGGGTTAATGGGTCATAGGCTGAGTCAAAAAATTTAAAGGACATGAAAGGCTACGGAAAATTAAGAAGGAATAACGCAGGCGGTCAAATTTAGAATTGGATCGACTCACTTTGGATTTGTTTGGGGTAAGAAAAAGTAAGATAAATTGAGAGTTCGTAATACGTGCACTGAAATAAAAAAGTTGATGTGATATAAAGTTAACAAAAATTTATAAAATTTTTTGTTATTTTTCAACAAACCAAACGAGACCTTTACATCATTATTTTCTCTCTTGCATTAGGGTACACAAAATACTTCAAATACGAATCAACCCAATCTAGTTTTTTGAAAGTTTGATTTAGCTACAATATAAAAACATATGGACTAAATAATTCGAATCCATTTCCAGGTCGAAATATTTTTTTATATTTTAACTCAAATATGATTTTGCATACATATTTTTATGTAAAATAAAGAAGTGAGCCTATTTACACTTTAAGAAAAAAAAATCTATTGCACTATATTTATTTTTATTGAGTGAAATGATAAAATTATCATTTTTTCCTAATTATTCTTGTTTATATTTCTAAAGATATAAATGAAAATAAAATTTATTTTATTATCGAAAAATATTTTTTAAATAAAACCTTCAACCTTGAAAATAGGATTACTTGTAAATTTAAAATTTTAATTGTCCTTTTTTCCTAATAACTTTTCTCACAATTCCTAAATTCAAAATAATCACATTAATTTTTTCTTTCTTTTCTCACAATTAACATATAAAAAAATAAAACTATAAAATATAGCAAAATGAAAAAATCAATTTACCAAACAAATTAACTTTTAACTATAGAGATATATTTATCAAACAAATCATATGTATTTTTTTTGAAAATTTAATTTAAATTTTTATGATAAGAAATATCTAAAAAAATATAGAATTACAAATTCTTATTGTACTAAGATAACTTGCATGCATAAATCAAAATTTTCAAAAAAAAAATTAGATAGTAATTGCTTTTCCATTCGTCAAAAAAATCTAGAAAAAAGTTGATAAGTTGCTCCATATATATATGCTAACAATTACTCGTGCCTGAAGGCATAAAAATATAATTTAGCGTGTAAATAACTTAAATTTAAATTTATAAAGCAAACTTATATAAAAAAAAAAGTAAAAATAACATATAAAAATAAAAATCATTAATCAAAAGAGATTAATGTATAAAATTTTATTATTTATTGCAAATACTATTACTTTTTTAAAATATTAATTTAAAATCTTTTATATAAAAAGTATTCAAAAAAATACGTACACTTTACACTATGTGTCGTTTATGTAATAAGTAAGTTTAAAATTTTAAATTTGAGATATTTTTAACTGTTGAATTCGCTAAATAGCCATGATTATTTTTCTTTTTCTCTCACTGTTTTCATATTTTTTAATACTTTTTATATAAAAGATTGTAAATTAATATTTTAAAAAATATAACATACACTTTTACACTCTATTTCATTTATAAAATAAAGAAGTTTAAAATTTTAAATATTTTTAACTATTAAATTTGTTAATTGGTCAAAATTATTTCTCTTTTTCTCTCACTATTCCAGTAATTTTTTTTATACTTTTTATATAAAAGATTTTAAATTAATATTTTACAAAAGTAATAATATTTGTAATAAATAATAAAATTTTATATCTTAATCTCTTTTAATTAATGATTTTTATTTTTATATGTTATTTTTACACTTTTTTATATAGGTTTGCTTTATTAATTTAAATTTAAATTATTTACATGCCAAATTATATTTCTATGTTTTCAGGCATAAGCAATTGCTAGTTATAATAAAAAAGATAAAAACTTTTAGAGTAGTATGTATATTATCATAAACTTAAGGTTAAAAAAAAGTTATACTAAACTCATCATTATCATAAACTTTTTTATTTTATCTAGATATTAGGACAATACATACTAAAAATTTTTAAATATTTTTACTACTGGACATGTATTTTCCTTCCCCTTGCTAGAAGAACTTGCCATTTCTTTTCCTTTGCACATCTTGTTTGCCTTAGTCTTTACCTTTGAAAAATAAGTTTAAAAAATTAATGTCTTGCTATTTTACATTGGAATGAGTAAATAACAGATAAATATTAAAATTATTAAAGAACTTACCACTGAAAGTGCATTCTCCTTCCGCTTTCTACTGTAGCTAACATTCCCCTTTCCTTTGGACATCATGTTTATTCTTACCTTTTTATTTAAAAGAACAGGCAAAAAATTTAGAGGCATGATATACTACTTTGTATTTATTATATTAAAACAGTACTTTGTTACATTAGAATAGTAGTCTTACCTCGTGAATGCACGTGACATTAAAGTCTTGTTCATCACGAATCACAACGAATATATTTTTTCCATGCAAAAATTGAACCTATATATATAAAGGCATTTCAGAGGGGAATAAATAAGCAGTAATACAATTTTCATGTCATGTCTTAATTTTTTCGTCTATGGATGAGTGTTATATGTACGGGTTATCCTTGGTATCTTAAAAATTAATAAAATAAAAGTAGTAAATGGATTATAATTTACCGTTCAATGTACTTCTACATTCACCTCTATTTTAAATAGCA
The DNA here is from genome assembly GCA_019916065.1 of Vitellaria paradoxa. Classification (NCBI taxonomy): domain Eukaryota; kingdom Viridiplantae; phylum Streptophyta; class Magnoliopsida; order Ericales; family Sapotaceae; genus Vitellaria; species Vitellaria paradoxa. Next base: position 16,823,365 of record CM034240.1, read on the forward strand.
TAGGCAGAAGTACATATTAATCGCAATGAAAATCGAGCTATTCAAGAAAATCTAACTTACGTGACCAAAAATTGTGACGTCTTTCATGATCACAAATTGCTATAAGTTGATTACGTTACAACCTGAAAATTCATTAAAATTAAACATTAATTGTAAAAACAAATACTCATTTATATTTTATCAAATAACCATTTTAATTTACCATGCGTTGAATTGCCTATATAAGAATATTAATGCAATAATAACTTAGCAACCAAAGCAAACTACTATTTGCCCCTGCCTAAAGGCACAAAAAATAATTTTTACTGATAAAAATAAATTTGTCATGCCCCGAAATCCACGACCGGGGACGTGGGAACGAAATCCAAAAAAAAAATAAATATCAAACCATAAAAAATGTACCATATCAGAGCGGAAGCTAATTAAAGTAAGTATTTATTCAATTTCTTAAATATTCAAAATACCTTTAAAATGCCCTAAAAATGGGCTACAAAACCATGCTACAAATATGGGCCCAAATCAATACTCCATTACATTAAAATTTAACTATTAAAATGCAAAATAAAACAAATCATCCAGCTATAACAACCCAAGATGGCTAGCTAACCCACTGGTCTATCGCGAGCATTAACCCCTGCATTGCCAACTGTAGTAGGTGGTGAGCACTAAATTCCACGTGTGCTCAAAAAGCGTTTATAAAATATAATTTTTTTATCATGTAAAGCTATTAACACTAATAAATAAGAATAAAATTTAAAATCTCATAATTTTCAAAATATTCATATTTAATCATTACATTCAAATTATAAAGTTACTTAGTCATAATCCCGCAATCTCATGCTAAAAATAAATCATATCATATCATTGACATCACCACACATCAATATCATACTATGGGTCAGGTATTCTGCAAGTTTAGTCTGTGGCCTCAGAACTAAACCCAAAATAAATCACCAGGCCTAAGCCGTGGGGTACAACTAGTCCCACAGTCCTAGATGTACTCATTACATCCCCAGATCTCAGTCATGGGGTACAATTGGTCTCGCAGTCCCAAATGTACTCATCACATCCCTAGACCTCAATCATGGGGTACAATTGGTCTCGCATTCCCAAATGTACTCATTTGCCTTAGTAGGCAAACTGGTTCTGCAGCCTCGATACTAAATATATGCTAGAATAAACCGTATATACATTTCATAGGTTTCTAGCCTACTGGTTATGCTAACCACCCGGCATAGGTTTTGGGGGGTTTTCAACCCTTGGGCTCTAGAATCCACTCTTTCTAGTACCCTTAATGACCCCAATAACCCAAAAATCAAATCTCAAGTAATTCATTTAATTAACAGCACAACATACACAAAAGTTCTCCATAATTTGATTTTTTTTTGTGTTCTCCCGTTTACTTTATAATTTTTATGAAGTATGAATTTGTTTCGGGCCTAAGTTTCATGTTGCCCTTCCATAAAATATTCTCATTCAATATTTATCAAATAAATATCATACAACCATATTCAGGAATATATATATGCAGCTAGCTTGGTAAATAAAATTTTATATCAAGCATGCCATGACCAAGAAGAATTCAAGACATAAATTTTGATAATTCATGAAAAATAGAAAATAAAATATTTTATACTAATTCAAAAGCCTAAAATACTTATAATTAAGTCCAATTTCATGAAAAAAAAAATATTTAAATTTTTTTTCATAAAATCATAAAATACAGAATTTAAAAATACTAAATGGGTATTTCTGCTAGAACCATACAGAACAGCTCATTTTCACGATTTTTATAAAATCCATTTTAAATCCAAAAATTTTAAAATTTTTACAAAAAGCTCATTCATATATCTAGTTTAATATATAAAAATTTTAAAAATTATATCAACTTTTATTTATACCTTTTATACCAAATATCTGACTATTGTCAATACAGCAATGTAAACCAAACAGCCAAGTTTCAATATTTTTATAAAATAAATTATTACTCAAAAATTTATAAAAAATTTACTGTAGAATCCCTAATATATCTAGTTTCATATATAAAATTTTTAAAAATTAATTAAATCTCTAGGTGTCATTTTTATACCAAATATCAAACTCCTGTCAGCACAACAATTTAAAACAAACAGTCAAATTACACGATTTTTATAAAATCTATTTTAACTCAAAAAAATATGAAATTTTTACTGGATACTAGTTTTGATATGTACTCCCATATATAAAAATATCAAAAATTAATTCAACCTCTAAGTATGAATTTCATATAAAAACAATGTTCTGATCCAGGTACAGAAATCCCAACCAATCAGTCAAGTTTGACTATTTTTAATAAATTTATTTAAATTCCAAAAATTATGAAAATTTTACAGGAAACTCGCCTATATGTCTAATTTAACATATAAAATTTTCATGAATTAAATCAATCTCTAAGTACGATTTTTATGGGAAAACAGTGTACCCATTTCAGTGTGAAAGTTCCAGAATTTCACATAATCAAGAATCAATTCATTGAACAAGTTTTTCATATCTTGCACACACACATATATATACATGACATGATAAGAAAAAGTATATCAAATAAACACAATCCCACCTACCTCGAATTATATACGTCGACAAAGTATATAAAAAAAACTCCAAATAAAACACCAACTCAAGTTGACCCTCTAGAGTGATTTCGGCGATCCCTTCTTTCGAACTTAACTCGAGACTTCGTTCGTCTTACACCGATCTCTCTTACTAGGTATGATTGTACCAATCTCCTCTTGTTGAAACTTTTGAAACCAAAGTAGAAGAATAGCGGGAAGGAGAAAACTTTTTGTGCAGGTTTTGTATGTGAAAAAGATGATAGGAGATGAAGAAGAGTGGTTTATGTAAAAAAAAAGTTTCATATTTCCCTTCCGTTACATGTACCACCATAACTTACCAATCAATACACCTTTAAACCACAAATTCCTAACTATAACCGTTTGGCCTCTCTTATGACAGTAATTTCTTGTCATAACTCTTCTTTCCTCTCTCTTACACACACACAACCGATTAAATAAATAAAATAAAATAATAAAATTTGAAAAATAAAGTATATATATATTTTTAAAATTCTGGGTTCTTACAAAATTAATAATAATATTTGTTGTCATTAAATAAATTTGTTTGGCTAAAAATTTTTAATCTACATAATAAAACACATCATTTAATTTGACATTTGTCTCAATCATCACTAAAATTTCACCACATCATTACTTATTATTACCTATATTATAAGGAATGATAGTTGATATGACATTCAATAGGTAGCTATTTAAATATATTTTTTTAAACAAAAAAATAGTTACCATAACTATTTAAATATAAAATAAATAAATATTTCAATTAAATTTTAATTTTTAATGTGCTTATTATCTATATTATAGGGAATGATAGTTGATGTGACATTTAACAAGTAACTATTTAAATATAATTTTTTAAATAAAAATTTAGTTACTGCAACTATTAAAATATAAAAAAATAAATATTTAAACTAAAATATCAATTTTAATGTGCTTATTATCTATGTTATAAGAAAAGATAATTGACGTGACATTTAACAGGTAAATATTTAAATTTCTTAATAAAAATTTATTAATGTAATTATTTAAATATAATAAATAAATATCTATATTATATCTCAAATTTAACAGTTGAAAATATCTCAAATTCAAAATTTTAAATTTTTTTATTATATAAATGACATCTTTATATAAAAAGTATTAAAAAATACAGGAAGAGCAAAAGAAAAAAAAATAATCTTGATCATTTAACAAATTCAATAATTGAAAATATCTCAAATTTAAAATTTAAAATTTTCTTATCATATAAATGACACATAATGTAAAAGTAAAATTTAAGTTTAAGTTTAAAATTTAAGTTTTAAGCACATTAAAATTAAAATTTTAATTTAAAGGTTTATTTTTTGATAAAATTTTTAAAAATTTAAAATTTAAATATATTTTTCTAAATAAAAATTTAGCTAACTTTGTCTAATAAATATCCATAATTATGTAATAATAATAGATAATATAAGTAAACTATAGCTTATATAATTTTACAAAATATAATATCCACAAAATCATAAAAAAATCTTTCTCAATTCAAAAAAAAAAAAAAATTACTCGGACATTTCTTAAAATTTACTTTGATTTGAAACAGAGAAAAAATAATTTTTTTGTGCCAAATCATAATTTTTTTAAATTGAATTGCATGGTCATTAGTAGAGAATGCCAAATATCCAATATCAAGGCATCTCCTATACAATTTATATAAATTGTCACAAAAATGCATAGCATAGAGGCAATGCCATATAGTAGATATCCCATCCAAAGAAAAAAATCAATTTTTCTCCATTTCACACCCAAAAAAAAAAAAAATCAGTTTTTCTCTGTTTCACACCAAAAAAATTAGGATTTATAAAGAAATTATAATAAAATTAACCTACATGCCATTGACTTTTCTCTCTCCGTAATCAAGGATTGACTATTACAATTTACATGACAAAATATGTATATATATGTATTTATGCACACTTTTATTATAAAGAAAATCAAAATACTATCTTTAATTTAAATACATAAATATGTCCAATACCAAAGTTCACAGGCAATATAGGCACGTCCAATAAACAGGCACGGGTAATTGAAATAGTCTTCTGACTTCTATGCAATAACAAAGTTCAATGGCCTCTCTCTCTCATAGGTTATGTTTTATAAGATAGATTTTAATTTATTCTAATTTCATTTTAATCTTTAATTTGAACACTATGTAAAAAATTCATTGCACCCTGAACACTTTAATTCCTGCCCTCAAGTTCTCTCTCTAATTATTCTTTGTCTACAAATACATATACACATGTCTGACCAAGTCGTGTACAAACAGTCAACGTCTAAGTTAGTCTTTTTCACCAAATGCCATCAGACGACTCTGACCCACTCTCTCCCTTGCCCACCTCTTCTCTTTCTTTGTAGTCACTCTTTATCCACACACCCATACACGTCTATATACATACATGAATATAAATATGCGATATGCCTCCAACTCGCTTCCCTGGGTCATGAAAGGTACTCTTTATCCACACACCCATACACGTCTATATACATACATGAATATAAATATGCGATATGCCTCCAACTCGCTTCCCTGGGTCATGAAAGGTATTACCCGTCCATTCGGTATATGGGGGCACTACGGTGTATAGATATATACACACATGGCTCAATTGCCAACTATTTAATTTGTGGGCTTGAGATATCTCTTCTGGATTTTGTTCAAATCAAACACATTAACACAATTGACAGAACACCTAATTTTGATCTCTTTCCTCTCTTCTCCCCACTGGTCTTTTCTCTCTCAAGCACCATACGAAATCTGGAAGCCCTCATCCATGGCAATTAGCGATGCACCGCCGTCAACGGACAACTCTACAGCGGCGGAGGAGGAGGCTGGAGGTCTCACAACCTATCCTCCTTGTACCCGCGCCCTCGATATTCGATGCCACTGCTGTCTTGAATGATGCTCTATTTCACACACACAGCCAAATCCAAACCAAGCCCAAGTGTTTATTTGGTGGCCCAGAGATGCAGAGATGAAAGCGAGTCACTAAGCATAAATTGTACGCTTTGGAGGGCAAGGTCAAGGCTTCTCTCAAGAAGAGGTTTCAATTGTGCGTGGCTATACAAATTAAGAAAAAAGAAACAAAGGAATGTCTTTTAATTTGGGTGCTATATATATATATATATATGCATATGCTTCTGTAATATATATTGTCAGCTTCCTCCTCTCTCATTTTACTCTTGGATGAACAGCCCTCGCTCTTTTTTTTTTTTCTTTCTCTCCTCCGTTCTTTTCGTTCCCTCTAGTGTATCACATTTATCCCTAATGTAAATACATATATATTGTTTCTACTCTATACAGAAAGATAAAGAAGTGAAGAAAGCTGGGTACCTCGCTTTTCTTTTTTTCCTTGTCCTGGGTTTCTCCAGCCCCGCTGATGTCCAGTTGTTGCTGCTAATTATGGTTCCAAGCTCTAGCGATATTGCTTGGCCAAGAAGAGGGAGTGAGGAGAGTGTTGTTGGCCAGAGAGCGAGAGAACAAAGGTGGGAGAGTAAAAAGGAAGAATAAAAAAATTTGGTGAGTAGAAATAAGATAGAGAATGAGGAAATCGAGGGAAGGCGGGAGTTTATGGGCAAAGGCTTCCGTGGTAAAATTTAAGCCATTTGATTGTTTGTAAAATTCAATCTCAACTGTTAATTATAGTTTGTGTGAGGGATATTTTTGAAATGGGATATGTTTTATTATATAGATGTACACACGTAAAATATAAATAATTTTATTTTAAAATAAAAATATTTATAATATTATAATTATGCTTTAAATTGAATTTTGTATAATAATATTTATGACATTATAGGCATGGAAAACATATGATGAAAACAAAAAAAGATGGGCAATTGTATTCAATGACAAAACAAAGTGAAATATAAGAGATTATTTGTGAAGTACAAATAAACTCATCAAAATATTAATCATTATTGAATTTATCTAGTTAATGTTGAGTTGGTTTAAGGACCGTTTGGCTCTAAAATATGTAAAAAATTTCTACAAACCTTTTTCCACTTTGAATTATATAAATCCCTATAAGGTGTGTTTATGAGTAAAAAAATTCATGAATTTCGAGGAGTTTTTAAAATATGAGTTATGAGATCTTTTTATAAACTTGTGAGTTTTTAAGTGAAGAGTTTTAAGCTATTATTTTGAATTTGTTAAACACCTCATAATTTATGAGTGAGTATTTTGTTCTAATTTTTTGAATATCCTGATTTAGGGTGTTCTCATGGGTTTATAAATTTTTGGATAATAATACTCTCGTTAAAATATTAAAATTCAAATTAAACATTTCTTAACAAAACCCTATTATTATATATTTTAGATAGTCTATAATTTGGATTTCACTTATTTGAACAATTATTTTGAATGTTATATATTTTGGATGATCTACAATATATATGTGACTTATTTGAAATAATATTTTTGGATATCAATTTTGGAAGATTTTTTTTTAGCAAGTCGCATTTTTATTATTGAATTTTTCTCATGTTACTTTAATATATATCGTAATATATTATTTTCTATGTATGTGTTTAAATACCAATAACTATTGTAATACTAATTGCTTAAGAAAAAAATAAAAGTATATGTGTCATTTTATTATTAGTAGATACCTAAGAATCAATTTAAAAATAAACTTTCAAGCAAAAATTCATTATTTTTAAATTTATGTTCCTGAATATGTCAGAACCCATTTAAAAATAAACTTTCAAGCAAGGATTTATTATTTTTAATTTCATGTTCTTGAACATATCAGAACCCACAACTTAGAACCCATACATTAAAAAAATCTCAACACCTAAAAATCCATACTTTAAAAATACTTCAGAACTCGTACTTTAAAACTCTCAAACACAACCATAATCTCTATGAAGTCTAATAAATCTCCAAAAAATTCTGTGCAAAACGTCAAAAATTATCTGCCAAAATTCATTCAACCGGAATTATCTGCCCAGAATCCATTCGGTAGAGGTTTATTGGAATTTATAGAGATTATAGAGATTTGTAAAGATTTTTGGACTGTTTGGAAGCCCAAAACTTACCAAAACTCGCTAACTTTTACCAAATTTTTTACTTTTTTTAATTAAATTTTATCACATATCATCTTTACATCAATATTTTTAACTTATCTTCTACTTTTTTTTTTTACCATCCAAATACCACTTTTATAGAAATTTATGTAATTCCAAGAAAAAAAATTATAATTTTTATTTTAGAGTTTCAAACAGTCCCTTAGATCCAAAAAAATTTACATACAAAAGGATTTGTTTTTGTCGAGCACGGTGACTTGGCAATTGTGTGTATTTTTTTTTATAATATTGGCACTGTATGAAATTAAAAAAATATAAAATTTTACAAATTTTTATAAATAAAAATTATGAGACTGTAAAATTTAAATTTTTATTCAGTGCACAAAATACGAAACACTAATCTTTATAAATTTATACAAATTTATACAACTTCAAATATATCTATTATTCCGTGCATCTTGCTAATAAAAATCTACATGCATGTTTTTATTTAATCGCGTTATAAAATAAAAAAATGAGTAATATATTTTAACACATTATTTATTTTTGAATTTCTCAAACTCAACATGCATTCTTTTTGAGGCTTTTGCCCCCGTGCATATATATTCAACGATATTTATTTCTTAATTTATTCAATTAAAATATATTATTCAATATATGCATTAACAAAATTTTTAGACCATTTTAAAGCCACAATCCTTGTTTTGAACTACGATTATTCAATCCTATAAAAAAAAAAAGAAGAATTTAATATTCAAAAATTATTATTATTATTATTATTTTTTCCTTTCGTTTATTTCCCATGGCCAAAGATTTGGGAATTGGGATGAAAAACATATACATTTTTTCCAGTAAAATCCAAAACAAAACAGATTATTGATGAAGCTTGGCGGTCCCCGATTTCAAAGTCTCAAATGGGGCCCACACAAGTCACTCAAAATCCACAAACAGCGCATTCAAAATGCGTCCCTGGCGCCGCCACCACCGGCTCTATAATGCACGCCACGAAACCCCTCTCTCTGTTCCATCCCTAGGTCAGCTCCTCTGTCGGCTCGTGGTCGGTAGAAATTTCAAATTTTTTTTTTTTCTTTTGAAATCCCTTTTGAATCGCCCGATCGCCAAGCAACGTTACGAATTCTCTTCAATCTTCAAAGGCCGCGAAACCATATCCAGAACAACGGTGCCTTCAATCAATCATTCACCCGCCCTCTCACTAATCCACCCGATTCTCAATCAAACCACTTCAAAAATTTTCTCCCTACACATTCTCATACACACCATAAACTCACGGGTTGACTCTGTGTGTGTGGTGTGGAGGCTGCTGTGTTTATCAATCTGTAATTTATATAACTAGAAATGGACCCAGCTCTTCTTGATGACATAATCAATCGGCTTCTTGAAGTTAGAGGGCGACCAGGGAAGCAGGTGATGCTATCGGAGCCGGAGATCAAGCAGCTGTGTGTAGTTTCTAGAGAAATTTTCTTGCAACAGCCCAATTTATTAGAACTCGAAGCACCCATTAAGATTTGTGGTATTTTTACATTGAACCCACTCACTTAGTTCTTCTTGTGGTGCTTTAGCTTTTGTGTTTTTGGGGGTTGGTTTAATTGCTTGATTGGAGTATTAATTACTCGTACTGCACCTGCATTTTTTTTTAGGTGAATATGTTCTCTCTCTCTTTTAACTATTGAATTGGAGGCTTAAGTTAATGGTTGTAAAGGAAGGATAAATTGACTTGTTCAATGATAAAACCAAAATCTTAGAATCTATCAAGAAAATTGAAAGAAAAACTCAAAACATAAGTCGAGAGAATGAATAATAATTAACTTATATTAAAAGTGTTACAAATGTCTCTATTTATAGAGAAAATTAATCACAAATTTAATCCTAATTGGGATAGGTTTTTTTAGGAGTCTTCCTATTCAGTCCAAATTCTATTTGCATTAGAAGTAATTTTTACCTCAAAGACTACTAATAAAATCTTAAATAAAATAGAAATAAAATTAATCTAAAAGAAAGTAGGAAATATCAAATTTGTTGTACATCATTCTTCTCCTCTTAAAAAAAATAATTCGTCCTCGAGTTATCTAAGGTAAGATCTAAAAAAAAAAAAATAGAGGATCATCACAAGTAAGCACATTCAATGCAATTTCTGTTGTAGACAAAAATTTGTATAATTCCAACATGAGAATAATCTCCATCTTCATAGCGATAGTACTCGAATTTTGTTTTCTGCGAATAGTTCTTCAAATAATTCTTCATGGTTGAGAACTTCAATCATATCAACCCATACTTTCTTAACAAACTTTAGTACGCTTTTATCTTCGATTTCCACTATTTGAAGATTGATGAAACCAATTTCTTCACCGTCAAACAATAAATCCAAGTTTTAGTGCTCATCACCAAAAGGATCAATAACTTCTAACATTTTGGAATTTTTATTCTCCTCTTCTTGAAGACCAATTGTAATTTTGTTTTCTTCCAAAAATAATTGATCTAAATTATAGTTTTCTTCAAATATAATGTCCACAAAAATAGAATCCTTTTTTACCTCAATATCTTCTACAAATATATCACGTTGAGGTGCATGGTACGCAAGATTGTCATACCTCCTACCTCTACTTAGAGTCACCGCACGCCCTAAATCACTTCTATCATTGTCGCTATCATCAAAATTTGCCACTATTTGTCTTCTAAGGTTTAAAGGAGCGAAACCCTCGACTGTTTCACCGTGGGCAACTTCCTCGGCTGGATTTAGTCTTGTGTTCCCGTTCCTGTCTCTGATAATTCGCAATAGAGTTGCTATCTGTGTGCTGATCTCATTAAATCGATCATCGATCTGCTCAAATTGATCATCGATCTACTGCTCTAATGTTTGCATTACCAACTGTTGTCCTTGGACCTGAGCCGAGATAGCCTGCAATCTCTGATCTATGTCATGAGATTGGTCGCCTCTACTACCGCCATGGATAGCCATCGAATTAGGAGACACCCGCTTTGATACCACCTAATGCAGTGTGAAGTAAGGGTAAATTGATTTGTTCAACGATAAAGCTAAAATCTTAGAATCCACCTAGAGAATTAAGAGAAAAACTCAATACATAAGTCGAAAGAATGAATAATAAATGACATGTATCAAAAGTGTTTGCAAAGATCCGTATTTATAAGAAAAACGAATCACAAATTTAATCCTAATTGGGATAGGTTTTCTAGGAGTTTTTCTATCCAATCCAAATTCTATTTGCATTACAACTAGCTTTTGCCTCAAAGGCTACTAATAAAATCCTAAATGATATATAAATAAAACTAATCTAAAAGAAAGTAGGAACTATTAAATTTGTTCTACATCACTGTACCATCTATGTTTTTTCTTGGGTTTGCGCGATTTTAGTTTCCTAATTTTGAGTGCAGTGAGTTCGTTTTCTTAAATTAGTTGGCCAGCTTCTTGTTGGCCTTAGATTGAACTACAATTTTTGTATTGAGTTATTTCTTGCCATTGGAATTAATTTAGACTCGGTTTATGCTTATGTGATCAATCAATTTGTATGTTTTAAGGCTGGAAAACTATATACCAAAGTGTTACTGTTGCTTCTTCTGGGATGAGTTTACTGACATTCGTGATTTGTTTAAAGAAAATGATTTCCTCAGAATCGTTCATGGTAATGAGTTATCTTGATCCTTGGCTCGATAATGTTTGACACATGAGTTTGGATTAGAAATGCACACTAGTGGTATTATTCGCGTTAATGAAGCATGTTCACTTTCTTAGATCTCACTTGGAGTGTTTTTGACCTGTTCGCAGCATGCATAAAACACTATTATGAATTGTTTACTTGTAAAGATGGCAACATTGCAATTTTCTAAGGAGCTATGTCTAAGAGATTGAGAAATGAACCATCTGATTTGATTTGAGAAATAGAACCGTCTGATTTGGTTCGTTCTCAATGGCCATGAGATGATCATACTAGGGAGATGCTTTTGTCGATGGATACTCGTATAGGCATTTTGGACGCTGTTATTGAAATAGGTTTTGTGCTACATTTGTTTTATACTCATTCGGCTTTGCACACGGAACCAATAGATATTAATTCTTAATGAGTGTTGGTTTTGCTGTACTTCCCTCTCGCTCGTTTTTTCTGTCAAAGGTATTTTAATTTGTAACTGTTATTGCAAGATGTGTTGATGTGTGTGAAACTCTAAATAGAATAATCGTGAATTGCTTTTTGGTACTTCCAAGCTGGTTGTTTTGATCATAGAGTAGTTTCTCCTTTGGGCTTATTCGTACCCAATACTCAGCTATTGTAGTGGTTTGTGGATGTTTATAGTGATGATGTGGAGGATACAAAGGCCATGCCCCAAACAAGATCTTGAACACTAATCACCCCCCTTGGTTGTGGCAGGGATGCCACTCAAGCTTGTAACTTGATAAATGTGACATATTACGCATAAATTTTATGATTGCTTTCCTTGTTTTTGCCTTTGTGTCTCCTCCTCCTATTTTTTCTTTTTCTAGCAATCCTTTTTAACCACTTAGCAAGGCTTGTCAAGCCTCGAATTCTTGTAACTCGGGGACGTAAACTAAACACATGCAATATCACAAATAACATTTATTCTCTGTCCCACAATCAATGCCATAATATGGTAATAGAGGTAAAACTGATTATTAGAATTTTTAAACTAAACAAAGGAAACTAAAACCTCAACTAGAGACTAGCTGGGCGACCAAAGCTCCACTTTTTACATTGAATGCCTCTAAACTAGGCCTAATCTAAAAACAATCAAATTTATGCAATAATCCAAATATTAGGGAATCAAAATAGTCTATAATACTTATTTTAGGGAAGCAAAATAGTCTATAACTAACTTACCAGATTGTTATAATTGAAAGAACTCACAAGATAAATAATACATACGGGTTAGGTCACTAGAGAATAACAGATGAACATATTGTCAAATTTCCTTACAACTATCTAAGTGGGTGCACATATCAGCAACATGAGATTCTATTGAAGTCTATAAAAGACTAACAATATGTGTATCCTCTTGAATTCATGTATCATACCCTTGTTCAGTTGAGGTTGGGACTAACTCAGTAAGGTGCTTTTTTTTGCTATTGCTCATCAAAGCAATCCTGACAACCTTAGACTACTAATTGTAACCAGCCCAATTCAATTCTTGTGTAGTCAAGTGAAGAGAGATGGTAGAACTAAGGGTTAGGATTCCATTAGGATAGCAAAGGACATGATCAATGCTGAACTTTGAAAAATTAAAGAAACTGGTGACAAGACTTAACAAAGTCCACATAAGCTAGACCAGTGAAGAACAAAAGCCAGGCGAGTGAATAACGACTAAGGACTTTTAGAAACAAGCCCAAAACCACAAATGGACAACATCACTAAACTTGCTAGAGAGGACGATCGCGCCAGAAAAAGTAGCAGATGGAGTCAATGAGTCACTCGCTCTCATGCATCGGCAAGAGAGCTGCGAGTGAGATCCACAGGTCGGCTACTGGTATATGCGTTTGCACGCGTGACTGATTTTCTGGCGATGAGTCTTTGATGGTTGGGCTTGTTGGCAGCAGGCAACTCTACTAGTATATGGATTGTGACCAACGGAAGCTTGGAGCATTAATGCATTATTGATTGGACTTTTGTCGCAGACTATGGTTTATTAGTCATCTTTAAAGGCCCCCCCTCTTTTTTTTTTTTTTTAAATTAGACAGAGATCTTCGCTCTGATATCATGTAAACCAAAGAGGGATTTACCGAATGGCTTGACACCTAATTGTGTTGTCTATGATATGTAGTTATACTAATTTGTACAAATTAGATACGTTACTCCTATACTAGATACATCAGCACAAGACTAGATACATAAATATAGAAATACATGAATGACAGAGACATGAATGTACATTAACATATAGATATATAAGTATATATATTTATAATCATAGATGAAGCTTTGCCCCCCTACTTGGTGTGAAGGATAAACTATAAAACACATTTGAATATACATATATAGCTGGTTTAAAATTTCAATTGGAAGAAGTGACTGGGCTGAACGGCTGGTGGATTCTTGGGCTGTTTGATCAGCACAGTCGCGACGAATGGCCTTGCTGCTGCACCAGATCGAATAGTCTCATTGGATTTTTTGATTGAAGTCTTGAACTGTATATATGTATATTGCATAAGTTTAATGAGGGAACACAGTCAAGGGCTGATTTCGACGAGTTGGTTGGTGGGCTAGATCAGTAAGGACGCTAGCATTGAAAGATGATAGAAGAATTTGTTGCCTAGGTTTTTCAATAGGTTTTTGGTTTTTCTTTTCTTTTGTGTGTACACATCCAACACTATTTATATATGTGCACATGTGTGCTGTTGGTTTAATATTTATGTACAAGATATAATATTAGATGTAATATATTTAAGAAATGCCAAAGCACTACCATGTATTCTTCAATTTACCAAATTCACCCTGAATTTTTTATTTATCTATATTTTTTTAAAAGCTTAATCATTTAAAATGCCAAATCAAAGTAGAAATAAAACAAAATATGAAGTCATAAATTATTAAATTCAAATGACTGGGTAATATTACTGAATAAAATTAGTGGTAAAATATGGATTTAAAATAATCCAGGTCATTACAATGTTAGCAAGTAGATAATTCTGTTTCAAAATATACAAATGCCTGATATTTTTTTGTGGTCCAACATATTCTCTAATGTGTCTAAGTGATTGTAATTTGAGTGATCCACCAAGAAGTCCAGGAAGGCAATGCCGTCCTAGTAATCATTGTAGGTGGAAAGTCACTAAGTGGGTTTAATGGATTGCACAGGCCCCCTATTATTACTCACCATTTACAATGATACACTATAGGGATATTGTTTACTTTTATGTCATATATTTAACCTCTTGAGAACAACTAGGAAGGGCATCAATTTTGGTTCCTCCCTCTCTTCCTTGACCATTTGCCTTATTTTGCATGTCATCTTTGCCCCGAACTCTATTGTCATTTGTCATTTACAAATACCTACATTTCTGTCGCCAGCTATGGCTTTGTGCTCGTGGGTGCCCTTGATTCGTTGTGGAAGCAAGTCTTTGACTTCCTTTATGGTTTCTCAATATTATATTGAAAAGAAAAATGGTTGCTCAATATTATCCTTTTCCCAACCCATAAAGTCACTGGGTCTGAACCCAGCCAAGCTAATTCAACCTCAAGAAGGTGTCTTATTATTTATTCTCTCACAATTTTGACAATACCAATAGCTATTGCCTTTGTATTGGACAATGTGTTGGTTTCTATCAGCAAGACTCATAGCATGAGCTGCACTTCATTCATCATGGACTCAACCATAATCGAAAAGGAGGCATTCTTTAACGTGGGACCCAAGAAAATTGCCTTTGGTGGGAAACACATGAGAAATCCATAAATGTACCTCTTGTGGCATGTGATGGCAATGGAAACACTATTTTCTACTTTGACAAAAGTTTGATGTAGATGCCCTATGTCTTTGAGCTAATTTGGTAATAGATCATCAGTGTCTTCAACGTTGGGATAAGGCATTGTAGGAGCTGAAGGTGTATTTCAAGGGCAGTGCTGAGATCGCATCGTTTTTGAAACGTTCCTTCGCCCATGAAATCTGTGTGGGGTGACAGACAATGTCTTTAATTTGCTTAAGTCAATTGGTTGGCAATATTTTGAAGTGAAATTTTAGGTAATGCAATTGTGTTATATGTACAACTTGTTGACCGTTGCCTAACTGTGTCTCTTTAATATGTGTGAAAAAAAGTATAATAGTCAAATAACCTGGTCAAGTGACTCAAGCCAGTCAACAATATATATAGTCAGGTAAGAGTAACTAAGCTGATGCCCAATGTTGGATAGTTTTTAGTTTCCAAACCTAATGGTCCAAGTACCAAGGCACAAAAATACAAGTGTTCTAGCTTCTAGATAACGTTAGCGGAACCCATCCTGGTCTTGCCCTCGGCAAATTTAAACAATTTGGGCTTTTAATTATCAGGGGCTGGTGTTCCCATTGAAAACGTACTTGATATGTGTATTATTTGTTTTAAAAAATTACATATTTTAAATCAAATAATTTTATATGTTAACATGTACTTTTATGACTTACATAAAAGAATATTAATTAACATATAAGTGGGTATGTATAAGGTTACGAGATAGGTCGGAGACTGTTGTCCCCGTACCCCGTTTGCAGATCGCTTAAAATCTCCATATATCCATGCCCGTCCACATCCCAGTCCTCTCAAATAGTATCTCCATACCCGCCTCGAATGGGGCGGGTAATGCAAGTACCAACTAGTGACATGTAATTTAGCCATTCATACTTCTAGGTAAAATTAGCCTTTCCATAAATTAATAGCTGGAGTTCTTGAAAGTGGTGGCTGTTCTAAGATTTTGTGCTAAGTTAATGGCCAAAAGATATACGAATGAGTTGTGGAGTTTGAATATAGAATAGGACTATTTAGGGCTATGAATAGTTAATCCAAGACCAAAAAATTTTGTCGTCTTCTTTTTTTGATTGAAAAAAGGAGGAGGGAAGAAAAGGAAAGAATAATTAAAGGCACCGTCCTTGCAAGGCTTAACACTATTAATGGAAACAGTACACATAAATTTATATTTTGCTAGCCTTTTCCTTGTTTTACGAGGATTCATACTTAAATATTTGAATTTAAGAAAATTTGACCACAAAATGTGCTCGTGAAATGACTTTATAGTCTGTGTTCCATAGGCTAGCAGATGGGTGTTGGGTGTGGCTATGTTTAGTGTTGGATTTGGCTTAGAAGGAAGCTTAGATTTTGATTTTTTTTAATATAAATTTTTTTATTTTTAGAGTGAAATATTATTTAGAATGGGGGTACAATAATTGACCATGCAGAAAACTCTATTTCTTACATATGATGGTTCTGTGCATCCACATTTAGATATGTCAAACAGATCTCTTATGCCCTTTGTGTCAAATATTCAATGTGGATATTTAACAGATTTAGAAGGGTTAATCTAACATCATCATTAACTTAAATAAAACAAACCAGGTCGACCAATTTCTGCCAGAATAATAACGATTTGCATGTCATGCCCCTGCTGGTCTTAGACACTTGTTTGATACTTTCCTAAATTAAGCCCATAATTTGGATGCAGATTGTTTTGTAATTTTGAATATGTATGTGATAGTTTCGCATATACAACTGAACAGATTTTTTGACCTCACTGGAAAAGTGGACTTTTTAAAAAATATATATATAGATGCTTATAAATATAAAGGAAGTGATGAGTGACTAGGTGAAAGCATTTTGATCCAAGTCTAGATGTCATCACAATGCAAATTTTCTTGCATAAATTAATTTTGCAAATGCAGAAATTTTGTTTGGGAAGATTGTTTCAGTTAGCATGGAAATGGTAACTTATTAGAAACGTTTCAGGTAACAATACAAACATATAAAAATACATAGAAATATTTAATTATTTAGAAGGATAAATTGAAATGTATCTAGATGTGTAAGAGATTAATAATAGGTTAAAGAACTTTAGCGTATCACGCTATATGTTTTTTACTGTATTTTGATAGAAACATAATAATTATAATTATTCAACCCTAGGGAGTAGCCCAGCAGTGTGTAAGGCACATTCCTGATTGGTCAAGTGTTCAAAACTATGCAAGAGTTTCCCCCTTTCAGGACTAGCATGCTTTAGCCTTTACTTGCCCGTTCTTGGGTCTTGTAGGGTGGTGCATGAGCTGGGGTTTACTATTTAGGGGTAAGTCCAATGTGACCCTGATTCGGGGAGGTTCCTCATCACTAATATATGCATATATATAAATGTGTTATTTCACTAGTGTTTCGTGTATGTATATTAGCAAATGAAAAAAAAAATTCAACTGTTTAATAGAGAAGAAAAGATATTTTCTTATGCAAATAAGAATTTAGAATAGGCAACTAGAAGTACAATATGACTGTAGTAAATGTATTGCCAATGCATATCATATTTGCATGTATGTGTTTTCATATGCCGGCTTGTGCCCAAATAAGAAAAAATGAACGGAAAATAATGGAAGAAAATGATGACATTACATAGGCATATCTGTGTCTTTAACCATGTCAAATGTATTGCCCATGCTTCTAGCTGGACGTTAGCTTTGAAGTAATTCCTTATGGCTATTTTCCTGTACCTAGGTGGGCATGAATAAGCATTTGCTGCTGCTGATGATGAGTGATGACTTGCAAATAAACATGTGAATGAATCATTTTTTTAAAAAAATTTTTCATGATTGTCTCTTTAATAAAGGAAATTTCCTGAATATCTTTGTATGCTGTTCATACACAGGTGACATTCATGGTCAGTATTCTGACCTGCTTAGGCTCTTTGAATATGGTGGATTTCCTCCTGAGGCCAATTACTTATTTTTGGGGGATTATGTTGATCGTGGCAAGCAAAGTCTGGAGACAATTTGCCTTCTCCTTGCATATAAAATAAGATATCCAGAAAACTTTTTCCTTCTCAGAGGCAACCACGAGTGTGCTTCTATCAACCGTATATATGGATTTTATGATGAATGCAAGAGAAGATTTAATATCAGACTATGGAAAATCTTTACAGATTGCTTTAACTGCTTGCCGGTGGCAGCCCTAATTGATGAAAAGATTCTCTGCATGCATGGGGGTCTTTCTCCTGATCTGCACAACTTGGATCAAATTAGAACTTTGCAACGCCCAACTGATGTGCCAGATGCTGGTTTGCTTTGTGATCTTCTTTGGTCAGATCCCAGTAATGATGTTCACGGTTGGGGGATGAATGACCGGGGAGTTTCTTATACTTTTGGTGCTGACAAGGTGACAGAGTTCCTGGAAAAGCATGACTTGGATCTAATTTGCCGTGCTCACCAGGTTTCTCCTGCAGCGTCGGTTTATTCATAGTTAGTTTGTTTGTGCTTCAACTTTATGTCCTATTCACTAATAGATGCCAGGGAGTTAAAAGCAATGGGGGGTAGATGCATGCTCTGTAGGAGAATTCTGTATATAGTATGGGAATCATTACATACAAGTATTTGAGTTTTTATGGACATTTTGGCACTTGCAAGGCGCCCATTGGAGGATACAAATTCTAATAACTTTTAAAACTTCGTAGAGTAAGACTTATATATATATATATTTTAATTTTCCTCCCAATTTGTAAATTTGCAGGTTGTGGAGGATGGTTATGAGTTCTTTGCTAACCGACAACTCATGACCATATTCTCTGCCCCCAACTACTGTGGGGAGTTTGACAATGCTGGTGCCATGATGAGTGTGGATGAGACGCTTATGTGCTCTTTCCAAATACTTAAACCTGCAGAAAAGAGGTCAAAGTTCAACTTTGGAAGCACAATGATTGCTAAGCCTGGAACCCCTCCAACAGGTGTCAAGGTAATTGGAATAGAACATTTGCTTCTTGAAAGACATGAGGTGATAACTATTATTGAACCAGTTAAAAATAATACTGAGATTGAGTTTTTTGCTGCCCACCAACACACCCCCCCCCCTAAAAAAAAATAATAATAAAAAAAGGGCACAAATGGTGAGTTCTACATGATTCTTCAAGCTTCCACTAATCTTTGAACAGGTGCTGTGACGTTTTATTGGACTGTCAATTTGTGGATTCTCTCTTGCTCCCACACACGTTAAACTCTTTACATCTAGCTTTCCACTTTCCATCTAGTCAGATTTGTGGATTCTTCGTGCCACCCATATCAAACTTTAACGTCTGGGTTTCCCATCTAGTAGGATCAGGAAGAGCTTGCTTATGGTGCAACTCAGGTTATCAAATATGTGCGGTTTGTGTATCAAAATTATCTTATCATTTCTATTAATAATGACTCGTGTTGGCATTATGCTCTTTGAAAAGTTCTGTTATGCAAGAATGGAATTGTTATAGATAAGCCTTAATGATCATGTGAGAAGAATGGGAGCAGAACTAGCATAATCTTGGTTAAGTGCTGCCACCATTGCGAATTCGAATACCTATTCAAATTGGGTTCATCACTCCTACTTCTTGTATACCGAAACTACTTTATGCAAACTTCCATGTGGAATTCTGTACATACCAATGCAAGTCAGGCCCTCTTTACTTGGTTGGTCAGTTAAAAAACTTGGTTTGGACAAATAGTTTAATTGCCTGAATTTTAATAAATGCATTCTGTAGATTTAACTGCAAACGTTTGTAAATATTGTCAATACTTCTTGTAGGGACGCCACTAATGTAGAAGAGTTCAGGAAAGTTGATTGACTTGAGGACTTTAATATGGAATAATAGCAATGTATCAAACTAATTGGAAGTATTTTTATGGCTCTATGCCAATTATTTTTTCGACCTTAAATGATTGTTTCATATCACATTCAGACTATAAATCTGACCGTTAATGAAATTTTGTGAAGTGCGGCAGCAATGATAGGGTAGACATTATTTTGCGTACATCAGCATAAATACATAACTCCATGTACAAAATGCATTGGTTTATACAATTTTCTTCATCTGTGATATATATATTTTTTTTGCTTAATTCTTGGGGTTCTTCTGTTGGGATGCAGGCCTTGCTTGGTTCAAAAGTATGAGAGCGTGGTTTGTTGAAGTTGCCAGTATGAGAGCATGGTTTGTTGAAGTTACCACGGGCCAGCGAATCAGGCTTATGATAATCTGGCCATCGGCAGAAATTCAAGATCCATTTGCTTTCGCGGTGTTGTGATTGAATTGTAGAAGTGCAGAATTCATCTGAAACAAATGTAAAGATTATTTTTGCTCCTTCCAAGGTTTGTTTGAAGAAACAAGGTTGAATTCTCCTCTTATTGTACTCGAATACCAACCGCTAGTGTGGGTTCAGTGTCTCCCATATCCTTCTCCAAGGTTACAAAGAATGTCAAAGACTTTATAAACCATTACAGGTAATCTGAATGCAGCAAAATGGAGTTCATTTAGTCGGAGAAACCTAGTCAGTTACTATGATAATTTAGTAGCATTACTATCAATTTGCTTTACACTCTCAGCTCACAAAAGAGGTGATGTAAAATTTGAAAATTTCTTTCTACTAATTTATATTTCCTGTGATTTGCATGTTCTCTGATTGGCCCGTTGCGCTTGGCATTCTAGGGGATTTATCTTCGCTAGGGACAAATAATGGGCGCATGCTAACATTTCATTGATGATTTTAGGAGATGAAGAAAATTTTTTATTTTCATTTTCATGTTTGAGGTATATTGTGCATTGTGGTCAAGTTAATAATTCTGTCATTGATAATGGTTTGAAGTCAATATTCACAATATGGATAGAAATTCGGTGAGTGAAGTCGTTTTTTTAGTGTAATCCTTCTGAAATCTGTTGGGATTTGGTTTTAGAACCTTAAATGACTTGGTTCTGGTTTTATAGCCTGAAATGCTGTGAATTTCTGTATTTTACATGTCGGGAGTGGTTTTCAATTGAGAACAGATGGTCTTGGCTTGATGAGGCGAATGGACGGGTTTTGGGTTGGGTTAATTATTGTTGAGTGTTTAATTGAGTAAATTCAATTGCACCTAATTAATATTCAGGTAAGGGTAGAAATTAATCGAGTTTGGTTTTTTTTTTTTTTTTTAAACTGTTCGAGTTTGGCTCCAAAAAAATTTGGCTCGAACTCAAGTTAACCTTGATTTGTGGTTCATTTACAATCAAGTTTGACCTTAAAAAGCTTGGCTTGGAAGAGTGCGAGCCGGTTTAATAAAATAATATGTATATTTATAATATTTTGTATATTTTTAATATTATTTTATTTATTATGTTTATTTCTAATAATTTATTTATTATACTTTAGACTAAAATGATATTTTAATTTAATTAAAATATTCGTGAGCCGATCTCAAGATAATTTTTCTTTATCGAATCGAATTCGAACTTATATTAAAGTTCGAACTAAGTTCGAGTTCAATATAAATAAAGCTTGAATAATTTAATATTAAAGTTCAAAATGAGCTTGAGTTTAGTATAAATAGCTTGAGTTGAGCTTGAACAATTTAATATTTGATTCAATTTAATTCGTTTTTTTTTTGTATTCATGTCATTTTTTTTGGTTTGGGGGGGTGGAACTGCCTTAGGAAGGATATTTGTTTGTTCAAACACAAGGAGGTGAAATATAAAATAAAGTGTGTGTTTAGAGTGATAAAAAGTGAGAAAAAATGAGATAAAATGAAAAAAATTATAAATTTGTAATGCGTGCAATGAAATAAAAAATGTTGATGTGATAAAAGTTTTTAGAAGTTTATAAATTTTTATTTTTTTTATTTTTTTGAAGATGTCAAACGGTGTTAAAAAATCTAAGGATGCAAAATTGGATTCTCAAAACCCAGGCACATGATCACATGCGTGCGCATTTATTATCAACCCTTTCATGCAAGCAAGTAGGAATTGTGCAATAACTTTTGTGTACGTCTCCTGTTAAGGGTGTGTTTGAAGTGAAAAAAATTGAGATAAATTAAAAGTTTGTAATACGTGTAATGAAAGAAAAAAATTGATGTGATATAAAGTTAACAGAGATTTATAGAATTTTTTGTTATTTTTTTTCAAACCAAACAAACCATAAAGGAAGTTTAAGTTTTGTCCTACTCTGAGACATACATATGCGTGCGCGTGAAAATCAATTAGTAAAAATTTATTAGATAGCTGCAAAAAGCCTTTTTTTTTTTTTTTTTTTCCTTTTCAATCCATAAAATTGCAGAAGTTATTGTGATTATCATTATTTGACGCAAGTTAACTTTTATGTTTTTGAAAAGGAAAGGGAAAGTTATTAGGAGTTTCCTTAATTTTTTAAGAAAACTAAAGTTACGGACTTCTACTAGACTGATCTCCAAGATTGCCTTTCACAAAGAAAGTCAAAAATAAAGTGGAGTTGCTTGGGAGAGCATCCTGGCCTTATTTTCTTAATTATCTTTTTCTTTTTGCTTTTTTTCTCTCTTGGCTATTGCATATATATATATATATATATAATCATAATTCGTCAAAAAGACAAAAATATTGTCAATTGCTACGTTACCCACATGGGTAGGGCCCTTTATTTCCCAATTCAAAGTCTACAAGGCGGATGGTCCTCTTATTATTTGATGGGATGTGTACATGTATATATATATATATATATATATATGTACACACATAGGATGCGTTTGGAATCCCAACTAAATTCAAAAATTTTTAAAAATGTATTTTGAAATTATTACGTAATGATTGTTGAATGTTATATTTGATTTAATATAAAATTGTTAAAAAGTATATAAAGTGACACGTGTCAAAATTTTAGTAGAAGATTTTAAAAATTTTGGAGTCTTGTATATTTTTTTATATACGTGTCAGATCACTTTTATTTAAATTTTGACAAAATTCGTTGGAACGGAGCATATATGATACGTTCCAATGGCATTTCAAAATTTTGACAGACCATATCAACGACATTTGTGTCAACTTTTAGGTTTTTTTTGATTTTTTTTAAGGCTCCAAACGAAGCCATAATAAGAAAAAAGTTCCGGTGGTCATCGGTGAGTAATTGACCCCAAATTACGGGTTCAAATATTGAAAATTCTGTCCATTTGCAAACAAAAACTCAGGCTTTGCCACCGTACCATAGTAAGCAATTTCTTTCAAGCATGGACCGATGGACGTGTCCAGCACTTTCGGGGTTCATCTAGATTCTACAGTGGAATAGACTTACAAGTCTTTGAATAGACGTCTAAAGAGACCGGTATTTGGGTCCCCAAAAACTTTGCCCTCACTTTTATAAACCTTGCCCTCGCTTTAATCAATTGATTTTTTTTTAACCCAAAACTTTGCACTAATTTATCGTAGATTTCAACCGTTCGCGTATTGATGGGTAAAACAGAAAGAAGAGGTCACGACTTAAGCATCTCCAGCTTAGTCACGATACTCACATTGCGATTTGAACTAGCATTAGTCCGAGTTTATGGTTTTAAGAAAGTTCTTCTTGACCAATGAGTTACATTGGGAGATCTTTTAACCAATGGATTTTGAGAATGATATAGCAATATCATACGATACGTTTGAATTGATAAAAAATATTATAGTCTCATAAATTACTTTTTTTAATAAAAATTGAATAAATTTTAAAAATTTTTAATATTTTTGAATAAAATTTAGATTTTTAAACAGGACTTATGTCAGTTCTGTAATTTTTTATAAAATTTAATGGTTCAGATATATTTATATATTTTTTAATTAAAATAATATAAATACATAAATTATTAAATTAATATCTAACGATCAAGTTAATGTCACTCGGTCCCCCTTTTCTTGATTAATAATGACTCATAAATTCTTTAGTGCAGGTCCTTCTGCACAAGGAACAGTCAAGCGTCCGCGTACAGAGGGAATCTCGGACTTCGGGTTTGAAAAAAACTAAGGGAGTGTTTGATAGATCAAAAATGAAAGAAAAATATAATAAAAGTGGAAAGATATGATATAAAGGTGATAGGTGAAAAATTAGAAAGATGTGACATAAAGGTGATAGGTGAAAAATTTTGATTGAAAAAAAGTATAAAAATTAGTTAAAGTTGGTGAATTTTGGTGAAATTTAGTGTGGACAAACAGAAAATTAAAAGACTATTTGTGGATCTCCAATGTTCTTAATTTTTAATTTTTTTATTACCTTTTAATTAATGTAATTTCATAAATTCTCGTGGATTATGTATTATGTCCATTATTAAATTTAATTTAAAATGCAAGGGATTCATCGAAATTTAAGATTCATGAAATTTTAAGGTAGCACCGTCCACCACCTAGTGTTTCGTTGATAGTAGTTAGAGATGTGTATGTATATATATATATATATATACCAGTGTGCTGGCTTATATATATATAAGTCGTCCTACTTCTTAATTTGTCAAACGAAGGAAGGGCCAGTGGGAAAGGAATCTCGGCATGTGAAGAAACAGGTTTCTCTTTTCTCAAAGCTAAACTAATCTTTCGTAATTTTTTTAAAAAAGAGTTAGTGAAAGCTGATAAAAATTATTAAAAATTACTAAATATTAGTGAAAGGTTATGGAAAATTGTAGCGTGACAAATGCATAAAATATATAAATGAGGAAAATGTTTTTATTTTTAAAATAATATTACATAATTACAAAAGTCTACTTTCCCTCCTTCATATAATTGGAGAAATTTATTTTAGTAAAATTAATAAATTACATTAGCGTGTGTTTGGCGTACTGAAAAATATTAAAAAATTTTAAAAATTTTTAAAAATTATTTATTTTATCTTATTATAAAAATTATAAATATTAAATTATCTCACTTTTTAACACTCAAAATATTTGAGGCAGGCTAAAAGCAGTCACGAACTCCAACCTTGAATAGGAAAATCTATCATCCGCCGCTTGGCTCTAGTTCTTCTGGTACGTGGAAGTTCGCAGCCGCTACCCCGTACTGGGATGATCTCATGTAAAAGTAGTGGGCGGTTGGAAACAATATTTAAAAAATATGTAAAATTAAAATTAATTTAATTAAATGATAGTTATTTAATTTTTTATTTTTAATAAAAAATATTAGTAGTTGTGAAAAGTTGAGAGTATTAATTAAAAAAATAAAAAATTTTTACCAAATTTGAAGATTTATCAAATGTTCTTGTATTTTATCTATATAATAGTTGTATATATATATTGACAGACCAATTAAACTATTTTTTTTTCTTATTTTCTTTACAAATATCAAAGTAAAAACAATAAAAATACTCAACTGGGTAGGCCCCCATCCTTTCCAAATTAATTAAGACCACTGACTGCGGGTATGGTGCTATTATAATTATTATTATTATGGGTGATTTTGGTTTACAAACAAACTCTAAAAATCTCTATAAATCTCTGTTAATTTTATATCACATCAATTTTTTTTTTTCACTGCACGCATTACAAATTCTCAATTTATCTTACTCCAAACTCACCCTATAAAGTAAATTTTGTACGGTGAGCCCAAAACTGTGGGAATCTTCTGGTACGAGAATGACCACAACAAAAGGATGACCATCTCCAAAGAGGAGTTGAACTCAGGATCACATGGTCCTAAACCTTATGACACGCTGTCCAAACTAACTCGCCTACCCCGAATGGACAAAACTGTGAGAATCTTGGATGATGATGATGTGTTTTATATGGAAACATTGAGTTTCTTTATTTCTTTTTTCCAGCTCTCAAAATGAGGGCGTATAGCGTAGATAATTATTGACAAATACTAAAAATTTTTAAAAATTATTTATTTTTTATTTCATTATATAAATTATAAATTCATAATCTTTATCAAATTTTATCACTTTTTATCATTCTATATGTCCTTAAAAGGAACATTATGTTAAACTTTTTTGAACCGACAAATCTAAAAATACGTACCAATTTTTATATCTATGCGGATAGAAAATTTGTCCCATTTTTAATAGCATATAATTATCTAAAAAGTTTAAAAATTTTATAGAGAAAAGAGAGAAGGGGAATTGAAAAAAAAATAGAATTGAAGAAAATTAAAGACAAAAAATGAATAAGAAATGGAGAAAAAACACACGTAGTGTATGCGTTTTTACTACCACGCACACAAGTATATATATATATATATATATATATACCTTTACAATTTGCATCTGAAACCGCAGTCGTATCAAATTATTCAAAACTACTTAGAGTTTTAAGATAAAAAAAAGATTTTGGGCTTAAAAAACTTTAAGTTACCGTTAAGTAACAGAATTTTTTAAAATAAGATGTAACTTAAGGTTTAAACTAGTTACGCCTTACGATATATTATTTCTATAAATTAATATAAGTTTCAAAAGTAGTCGAGATTAAGATAATCATTTAAATTTGAGATTTTCTTATTGAATGAGAGATTTAAGTGATTATCTAAATTATCCGTTGCTTGAAACAATTTGCTCGAAACAAATTAAAGGCACTCCATTTCAAGTTCTCACACTCTATTTCTTTTTATAAAAAATATTAATTCTTTAGAGTAGCAAAAAAAAAAAATAAAAATAAAGTTGTTATAACATTTTGGTGGATTCAACTCTCTCACTTGATTGAGAATTAATTACTAATTGCTCTAGAGAATTCCGTAGGTGTTTATAGCCAAGATCTTAAATCATATTAACAATTAAATTAAATTAAATTAATCTAGTCTTAATCTTAGTCAAAAATTAATTAATTAATAGTCTAATCAATAACCAATCAAACTTGACTAAAGTTACCCTCCGCTAGAAAAACATGCAAAGTCTATTCCAAAATTGCGGGCAGTTGAAACCTTGGAAAATGAAAAGGAGACATCACCTCGATGCCTTCTCTACTTCCTTTTTCTAATGAATATATATATATATACACACACACGTATAAGCTACTTATAAAACATAACCCAGATAGCATATGCTTATAAGCCGGCATCAGATTTCAAATATTCTTGCTTAGCTTAACAAACATTTAAGGGTCAAAAGGCTGAATTAATCAAAATATCCCTCTGTACAATATTGAAAATTTAATTTCTTATATTATAAGGAAGAAAAAATTTATTATTTACACTGCGGGTATAGTTGCGTTGGCTAGTTGGTGTACTTTTCATGTAATGGTGCGGTTTGATTCCCACGACTTAATTGGAATGCGTGATTGATGAGGTTCACTTTACACATCAAATCAACTCGGTAGAGTTCCGAATCACCAAAAAAAATTATTATTTTGTATAAAATATTTAATATCAGTAATATTTTGTTGACTTTTTAGTTATTGATATCAGAGAAAATCTATTAAGAAAATAGTAAGTAACAGTAATTTTTTAACCCTAAAAGATGTTGTCTTAACTTTTAAGAAATGTTAAGAAAGATCAGTGTAATTCACCCATTTATAGTTTATTAAAAAAAATCTGATTTATTAATTTTTTAAAATCTAATGAGCGATAAAATATTATTAAATAGTAATAATTTATAGTCATGTGTTACATTATAAGTATCATATATGTGATAATTTTTGTGTAAGGCAAGTGTCATAAAAAATTATAAATGGACGACTCAATAGTAAATGCAAGGTAGAGAGATTTTGGCCCATTTGGTATTGTTGTAATTTTTTCATTTACATTAACTATTTATATTTTGTTTTTGTCTTTTTTGTTATTTTCTTTGAAATAAAAAATCAAAGCTGTATTCAGACATATAATTTTGTTTATAGTAATTAATTTTTATTTTAATTAAATATTTGATTTCATTAAATTTTTAAAAAGTTAATTGAAGTTAATAAATATATTTCATATTAATTTAATTAATTACTTAAATTAATTAATTAAATGAACCATCCAATACCGAAGGAGCACATCCGTCGCCCAAATCAATTGCAGACTTAGCAACAGAAAAAGTTTCTAACAAAAAAGGCAGTACACTTATGATTTCTGGACAATCAGTGAAGCTGTAAGTGCCTTTCGAGATAATTTATAAATTATAAGTCACACTAACGACTTTACTCTTATTTTTTATAATTATTTTTAGTTGATTTTAATTTAATAAATTAATTATTATTATCAATAATGAATAAAATCTCTCTCTCCCTCTCTCTCTCTCTCGATGGTGTCTTTTTTTTTTTCCCTTCAAACAAAATGATAATTTAATGATAGCAGTGAATAAGAAACATTGATGGCTTATCTAATTAGCCTGAGATGTCATGTGAGTCCATGGTCCACACATGATATGGCAGTTTACTGATCTAACCTAAGACCCAACAAGCGCAAGGGGCTTTGGTGGAAATTTGTGCTCTGTCACAGGTGGCGGTTTCACATGATACTATTAATATGCTCTATTATTTTATGCCTATACTATATAATTGTTGAATTCCCAGAATTACCCTCATTTTGTCTCCATTCGTAGTGCCTGGCTTTGATAAAATTATATTAAGAGTGCGTTTGGCGTACTAAATTTTGGTGAAAATATCTAAAAATATCTGAAAATCTCTATATATTTTTACACATTCCCGTATTCTCAAAATTAAAAAAACTTTCAAAATCTTTAAAAAAAAAGTCGATAACTAGAATTCGGTTAATCAAATAACAAAAACTTTTTCACCATTGTCAACATGAACTCTCAAGTTAAAAAATAACACCCACTTTGATTATTTTTTTATGAGGTCGTAGAAATCGTTTCAACTGATTGTAGAAACCGTTTTGATGGATTCGCGCGACCAACTTTCGTCTAAACAATTTCTATTATTCGTTTGAACGGATTGTAGTGCAAATAAGTCATGATTGTTCAAAATTTTAAATCCGTCTAAACAGAAATCCAATCCGTTAAAACAGGAATCTTACTATTCTTCATATCAAAAAAATACGGTTTGAAATGTATGCACCAAATACAAAAAATTTTCTCAAACCATATTTTATCTTATTTTTTATCATTCTAAACTCACCAAAAAACGTTTACTGTTATATATATATATATATATATGTCTTTGAAGTAAAGGTTAGGCCAAATTTGCTGAAGTTCCAATCATTTATCAGAAAGTCAAGATAAAAATTACTATAAATCAAAATTGAAAAATGGTTGCGTATGACACATTGGAAAAGTTGAAAACTCTTAAAATCGTTAAAAATTTTTAAAAATTATTATTTTTTATTTAACTTAATTACAAATTCATAAGTTATTTTAATTTATTTTATTTTTTTACCAACCTAAACACTCCAACAAACAGTTACCTTTGCAGACGATTTGCTCTTGCTTTGCAAATATGTAACTTCCCGCCTACTCTTTGACTGACAAAATTATTATTAGTCAAATCTCAATTAAATTATTGGGCAACAAATGTTTCAGGAAACAAATGGAAATAAATAGCGGTATTCATGGAATGGAACCGTGGAAGTCAAGGAGAGGTGCGCCAAATTTTCAGATTATAAGAGCATGCTCTTACCCGTCTTAACCTTTATACCAAGCAAACAGATCCCTGATGTCATTGGTTACGTCAGGCTACTTCTAGAAGAAAATTGCAGAATATCCAAGTAAATATACTTTGCCTCCTCCCCAAGCTTACTTTGGGCGTTACAAACAATGAATTTCCGTATAAAACAAAAAATAATAAACAAATAAATAAAAAAAGAGTTACAAAATTTTATTTTTCATTATTATTATTATTATTATTGGCATTTGTAATAAATTGCTAACAGTAAAAAGTCATATTAACATTTTAAAAATAAAAACAAAAATAAATAACTTTTTTTCCCCTTTTATCAGGCACCTCATTGAAACGCAAAACAAACAAAAATTCAAGGGGATGCTTTGCTTTACTTGCAAGACCCTCATGGTCGGCCCGTTTCGCACGCAAAATTTTAACAATTTTTAAGATTTTGTAATTTTTACTTTGATTTTCGTAATAAGTTTAAC
Organism: Vitellaria paradoxa; assembly: GCA_019916065.1. Taxonomy (NCBI): domain Eukaryota; kingdom Viridiplantae; phylum Streptophyta; class Magnoliopsida; order Ericales; family Sapotaceae; genus Vitellaria; species Vitellaria paradoxa. The sequence goes on from CM034240.1 coordinate 16,853,445, forward strand.
TTTTATAAATTTTTTTAAAAATTAATGTTTTACATAAAAATTACCACGTAAACTAAAGTTATAAAAATTTTGAATTTTCTAAAAAATTTACATATTTTCAGCGAACACAATTTTTAAAAACTTTAAAAAATCAGTGTACCAGAAAGAATTTCTTGCAGATTCCCATTACCCAGAAAGAAAACATGTTTATACAACCTGCACACAAGCCATAATACAAAAAGAAAACATGAATGAGTAATGTTTGGATGGGAAAAAAAATATGAAAAATTAAAAAAATTAGTATAAAAGTAATCATGGTAAAATTTGATTAGAGGAGGTAGAAAACAATTCCTAACTTTTTGTAAATTTTAATATATTTAACTCCTCCAAACAGGATCCAAATAGAAAAAAAAAAAATATGCTTTTTCTCCAAGATTCCGAAACTCAAAGCCCACATGAGGATTTCCTCCAGATTCCAACTCACCAACAAAAAGATAGACTCTTCACATGATATGCAACTTCACCAAAGTTGAAGAGAAGGAGAATCATGATCATTCTACACAATTTGTAGTTTTTTTTTTTTTTTTTTATCTTTTATTTAGTCAATAATAAATGAAAAACAGAAAACCGATCCACAACCCACACAAGAATTTTCTGCAGATTTCAATTTACCAAGAAAAAAAAGAGGAGGATTCTTCTTGCTTCTGTTAATCACATATGCCTTTACACAGATTCATTCCATAAAAGCACAACCTCCATCCCTTCTTCATACAAAAAGAAAACACGATTCACACTGGTCATGTTTATAAAACAACTTCATACAAGCTCTCCTCATCCATCACTTCCTTTCTACAAGGGATTGGTTCTCATTCTTCTTACACTTATCTACACAACTAACCTTACTCACTGTAGCACGGATATATACATAAACATATTAGCTTTCAACCTCGAGGTTCACTGGACGAAAAAACATAGCAAAAAACAAGAACAGTCTCTCCCATGGGTGCAGAGATTCATTGAAATCCTCTCTCTCTCTCTCTCTTTTTCTCACACACAAAAACTTGTAAGCAAGAACCCTGGGTTTTGGAAACCATCCATTCAACAGCCATGGGTGGTGTGTGTATATATATATATATATATAATTGAAAGGGGGCAGTTAGTTTGAAGCTAAATCTCAGGTCAGATCAGGCACCGATTCAGTCACTCCTCCATTCAGGATCCATGGATGCCCTGCATTTAGCAAAAGATGCAATAAAATCAGAGCATAGAATATACAGATGAGTCACATCACAAGGATTGAATTTGCAAAACAAGTGAACTTTTATCAAAATAGCTCTCCCGGAAAGGTTTTCATTAATCTGTTTGGTAGCAGAGAAGCTGATAAAAGGCCAAACAACTCCAACTGATGCCACTAAATTTAAGACAGGATTTATTAGTATTGAAGTCATAATAAATAGAAAGCAAGCAGAGCAAAGCCGGGCAAAACTAAACAATTGTGCTCTACATCTTTTCACTCATTTTCTCGGCTGCCAAACAGCATGTCAGAGTTTTTATAAGAAAAATTAGTGTATTGGAGGATATTTAATGGAAAAAATCAAACCAAAACAGAAAAAAGTCCGTGAATACATAAATTAATTCTGGAGTGTTTGTGAATGCCTGCATGTTTATGCACATATGAACTTACACATTTGCAGGGGGGAAATTAGAAACGAATTACTTACTCAGAACCTGTTCAGCTGAAAACCGCCTCGAAACGTCCCTACAGATCATCTTCCTCAACAGATCCTTGGCTTCTGGCGACACCGATCGGAAAATCTTTGTCGGAAACCGAAGACTCCCACGCAGCACCTTCTCAAAAATCTCTGCTGCTGTCTCGCCATAGAACGGCGGAACGCCGGCCAGCATTATATACAAATCACGCCGGCGCTCCAGACATCCACCTTTTCATTGTAGTCCCATCCGGACAAAACCTCCGGTGCCACATAGTAAGGCGTCCCAACAACGCCGCTCATCGTCCGACTCTCGCCGACGCCGAACCACTCGGCGGACCCGAAATCTGCCAGTTTCAATTTGTTCCGAGAATCGAACAGCACATTATCCGGCTTAATATCTCGGTGGGCGACGCCCATGCGGTGGCAGTGGGCAATCGCCGACATCAGCTGCTGGAAAATAGAGGCGGCGTCGGGTTCGGAGAATGTGCGGGCGGTGGTGAGGCGATCGTAGAGATCGGTGGAGTCGCAGAGATCGGTGACCATCTGGAGATAGTTCTCATCCTCGTAAACATTGTAGATTTGGAGGATGTGAGGATGACCGCTCAGAACTGAAGGATCTTGGGCTCCTTGTCGAGGCACTCGCGGTCGGTGGCGTCGGAGAGGAGGCGTTTGTCGATGGACTTGCATGCGAAGTAGTCGCCGGAGACGACGGAGACGCAGCGGTAGATGACGCCAAATCGGCCGCGCCCGATCTCTTCGCACAACTGGTAGTCGGTCTTCAATCCCTCGAGCATTTCAATTTTTGTGTATGTGTGTATTGATGTCTTGTTTGACAGACGATTAGAGAGGTTTTATAAAAGCGAGGAAGAGAGAGAAAAGGCTTTAGAGGGAGAGAGAAAGTATGCTAAGGAATATTCGCTTGCTGAGTTAATTTTAGAGAGGGCGACAGTGACGGTGAAGTGTATTAAGCCAATTGGAGCTTGTACGGCTAGGGTGTGATGTGTTACGCGGAGAAGGTGGCAGCTCAGCTTTGTTCGAGCCGTATTGTGCGGTACTCTCTCTTCTTTTTTTTTCTTTTTCTTTTTTTTTTTTGTTAAAAACAAAATAAATGGTTAGTTGTTATTTTTAAAATGTAGACTTTATATTCTAAGGATTTATTTGGAGTGATAAAAAAAAGATAAAATAAAATAAAATGGGATAAGTTATGAATTCATAATTGATGCGATGAAATAAAAAGTGAATTACTTTTAAATATTTTTAAAAGTTTTTAAAAAAATTTTAACAAAAATTAGTGTAATTAGGGCACATTTGTGCCGTGCATCTTATCAAAAAAATTTAAAAAATTTCTAAAAGAATAATAACTTTTTATTCACAGTAAACAAGACTGTAATTTTTATTAATTTTTTTTAATTTTATATCACTTCAAATATATTTATAAATTTATTTAAATATCTTTTATAGTAATTTACATTATAATTAAAAACTCTAATTAATTTAATAGCGTACGAAAACTTATCTAAATAATTTAGCAAGTAATAAAAAATTAATTAATTTAACTCCTGAACTAATAGTTTAAAATTTTAAATTTGAATGTATAATTTCTAAGAATTTAAAATATACCATATCACTTTATAAAATATTAATCAATTTAATCTCATGTATAAACTTAGTGATAACATGCAGTTTAAAAGTTTAAATTTGAATGTATAGCTTCTAAGGACATGTTTGGTACGGAATGAAAGATTATGGGGTAAAAGATTACGGAAATAATTGTTACACTAGTAATAGTTATTAAATTAATTTGCATATAATTTAATAAAAATTATTTTTCTTAAATGATTATTAATATAAGTTTTTATTAAAAATTAAAATAAATATATAATGTAACAAATCCGGGCATCACATGAGTTTTATCACTAGTATATATTAAATTTAAGGGTAAATTTAGGGATGGAAATATTTGCACTCCTCTAGAGGAAGCCAATAAAAGAGTCCACTTATCACTAGTATATATATTAAATTTGAAGATGAATTAGGGTATGTATATTTGTACTCCTCTAGAAGAAGTTAATAGAAAAGTCCATTCATCATTTTCTTAGATTTAGGAGATGTTTGTTTTTGAGGTTACAGAGGGTAAATTTTACTGATATAATTTTTACTCCCATTATATCAGTCTGGAAGACGGGAGTAACAATTACTCCTATATAGGGGTAAATTTTTATTTTAGGGAGGAGGTGGATAATGGGGGTAATGAAAAAGTTTTATCATTTTCTCGTTACTCTCGTAAAATATTTATTTACTATCGTGTAAAACCTTAAGCAATGTTCTCATATAAATAATTATAATAAATATTATAAAATAATAATTTATTTAATCAAACCAAAATTAATTAATTATTAAACAATTTTATCAAAATAATATTTAATAAATAATAGTTTATTATTAAAATAATTTATTTTATTTTATTAAAATAATATTATTGAAATATTAATTTATGACTAAAATTATTTATTTTCCCAAATTAAAATTAATGTTTAATAAATAATAATGACTTATTAAAATAATTTATTTTATTAAATGAAAATTATGTCTCATAAATAATAATTTATTAGATTATGTAATGTATTAATGTAATTTATTAAAATCAACAATTTAGTTAAATAAACTAGAATTATTTGTTTTATTAAATTATTTTATCCAAATAAAAATAATTTTAACAAAAAAAATTCACTATTAAAATTAATTACTATTGAAATATTAATCTATGATAAAATTATTTTTTATAATTAATATTTTTATTTAAAAGTATACATTTTAGCAATATATTTTTAGTGATGACCCCGAATTTTAATGCTTTAGTTATTTGTTAATTAATATTTAATTTGGTAAAAATAAAATTTTTATTGATTTAAATTTTTGAGACATAAATTAAATTCAATTTTTTTATTGTGGACGCACAAATTGTGTGAGAAATTTTTAGTATTTAATTATTTTGGAGAATTACAAAATTATGGTTTAATTTTGATAAATTATTAATTCAATAAAATATAATTTTTTTATGAAGTTCACGGTGCTATGTGCATATATATATTCATATATATTTGTTTGTTAAGTAATAATATTATATATTTCTGACGGTTAATTAGATTAATGTGTGATAGATTAAAAGTAAGAGTTCAAATTCTAATTCTATTTGATTTCTAATGTGCAATCTGAATTAGTTTGGGTGTAGATTGAATAATGTGAATTAAGCATTCTATTCCTATTTGAACTCTTTAAACAACAAACTGATAATATGTTTACAGGTGTATATATATATATATTTACATACCTGTTATATGCAAATATATATATATTAATTAGTATATATATAACTTAAGACGGTCTAGATTAATGGGTACGTGAAGTTGGAAGTATAGTTTGATTTGGATTCTAGTCCTTTTTTCATTAAGATTCTACTAATTAACAGCCGGTACGTGGAGTTGGAAGTCTAGTTTGATTTGGATTCTAATCATTTTTTCCATTATGATTCTACCAATTAATAGTGAGTACATGGAGTTGGAAGTCTAGTTTGATTTGAATTCTAATATTTTTTCCATTAGGATTTTACTAACTAATAGCTAGCCTAGGTATACATGTATATATATATATATATATATATATATATATATATAACATTCATTCGTCGACAGTAAAGGAAAAGGATTAAAGAGAGAGAGAGAGAAAAAGAAGAAAAGATAATAGGTAGTGGCGGCAGAGGAGAAAAGAAAAATCTAATGTGAATGCCGTGGAGATTACCAGCTTCTTTGATGGCTGTGGTGATATTAGTTTGATCTACTGATTGAGTTTTGGATTTTGTTACGACTTGGGTGTTCTTTCTACAAATTTAAATTGAGGTAAGGGGTGGAGCCTTTATTATTAAATATGTGTATATTTGTGTGTATATATATATATGGTTTTTTTATTTTTTTGTAAAATTGGAATAAAGGAAGAAATTAATTTTGATTTAAAATGAAATATAATATTATATTTTATCTGGATTAAGGGGTTCTGAAAATATCGAGTATACATACCCAAGGTTGAAAGTCCCAAAACTTGCGCGGGGTTAGTTATCGATTCCAGTAGGCTAGTAACTTACGAACGAGCAGATGCCTAAGAGTGGCATATTATATTCCTAAGACTTCGGTCTAGGAAGCAGATATCGAAGGATGGTGTATATTGGTTGGGTCTTGTTTCCACGGGACAACCAAGTAGCAGTACCTCGAAATCGAATTGTTTTCTTCGATGTGTGATGTGGTGCTAAAACACAATTAATTGTAACAAAGATAAATTGATAAATTGATTTAATTTTGTTTGAGATTACTTCTTGTGCATAACTATTTCACTTAGTAGCATGTTAGGACATTACTGCATCTATATTATTATTAGGGTTCTGAGCACACGTGGCATTAGTACTCATCCCCTTACAGTTTGTGATGCAGGTAATGAGATTAAGTCACGTGCTGGGCCTACTGAGAATAGAAATTAGAAGTTTTATTTATTGTTATATAGTTATGTAAGACTTAAAATTTTTTTTTTTTTTAGTGGATGGTAACAAACCTCTATTTGTGAGGTGAAAATAACTTGTTAATTTATTTATTTTTGTGGAGATTGTTTGGGTTTAGTTTTGGAGCTTATTGCCTGGTTGGCTTTGACTAAGACATTTATTTAAATTTAAAGTTTAGTTTTATTTATTTTTATTTTTATTGCTCCATAAAGTATGTGTATAGCTCTGACGAATGATAGGAGAAATTGTTAAAATGTGTATTATTTATCTTTTATTCACGTGCTCGGATTATGAAATTTGGGGCGTGACAACTTGGTATTAGAGTATAGGTTTAGAATACCTAAGGGTTATGGGGACTTTGAATTGGAGTGTTATGTGGTCATATAAGAGGCTTAAATGTTTCATAGGATATCTTTTGAACATGGGTAGTGAGACTAGAAAATTATAGTATGAGATACAATTGTTATTTTAACTAGCTATGTTGCTCATTAGTAGTTAGCATAAAAAATAATATGAAATTTTTATTTGTATACTGTAACATCCAGTAATGGTGATTATAGGAGAGTTGTGTAAATCGATGAGACCGACAGATTTGTTAGAAAATTTTTTTTGAATGAATGGTGATCTTTCATTTACAGTGACTCGAGGTGTAGTTGGTTAGATATTAATTTTTTTTTTAAATTGTCCATGTTGAAAAAAAAAATTATATGGGCTTACTCGTATTTGAATCTTGAGGTAGAATAATGTTTCACAACTTGTTTTTTTTTTTTTTTTTAAATATGGATTTCATTTAAATATCAACACGTGCATCCTTCTATTTAGATAATTTATAACCAATAAACGATAAATTTTGAATGTATGAATATTTTGATAATACTTTAGGATCTAAGTAAATGCAATCATAGGATTAGATTTCCTTACTTGAGTTTGACTTGATGACTTTAAGTATATTGTTGTGCCTTTTTTTTTTTTCTGGGGTTGCGAATTGTTTGGTTTTTGATAAAATGTTAAAGAAAAAAAAATATTTGTTTTGAAAGAAAAACAAAGGGCTTTCAAAATTGTAAACACTTAAAATATATTATTTGGGTCATGTTATGATATATTTTTTAACGGTTTAATATATTCTTAGTAGACAACTATCATTCCCTTATTTATCTAGGTGTTTATCTATGATTGCTATGATTGAAATATGTGATATTGTCAAATTTTATATTTGAATGCTTGCAAATATTAGTTTTAGTTAAAAATTATATATTTATATAAATAGTTATCTAGATATATTTTTGGGATTCTTTTTAGCACTGTATTTGGTTCTCTTGACGTTTGATTTTAAAAAATGCAAAACATATAATATGTTACCATTGAATTCTAGTTTTTAGAACTATGAGACTTTAAAATATATTTATATATATATATATATATATATATATATATATATTTGGAGTTATGTTTAAAAAAAAAATCTATGTAACGACTAGTATGTTTGGATGTTATCTTCTGTTAATTAATGATGGTATAATATGATAAATGCATTTACTTAAGAACTTGATTTTGTAAAAACAAAAAGAAATTATGTTATTGCGTGCATTAAATTTAAATTTGTATGAGTTTAGTTTAAAGTAATTGATAATATCGTTATGAGTAAGTGTTACGTGATTTAGTTTAATCTCATATGGTTTTAGTAAATTGTCATAGTGAAAAATGATTAGTTTGTCAGGTGGTTGTGAAATTAGTGATTTGAGTAAAAATGTAGGTGGTGTTTGATGAATTTTTTTTGACATTTATTTTAACTTTTGATTTGAATTTTTATTAAATATATAAAGAAGAAACTGGCATTGTAAAATTAGTTTATTTTAGATATCTGAAAGATGTTTAAATAAAAGATGAACTTGATTTGATATAAAATTGGTGTGACAATGGTATTTTTGAAATTGAGATTCGAATATAAGATAGTCATGGGTGGAAGTTGAATTGTATTGTTTTAACATGTATATATTGATAGTTATGAGATGTGATATTTGTATGATGACTTAAATTGTAAATTTTTTTTTTGGTATATATGTATTGGAATTACTCTAAACTTATGACAATTTATTATTTTGATATACTAATATCCGATATGACTAGTTTACTTCGTAAGTTGAATTAAATTTGACATTGGATAAATAGGGCTGATAAATTAATTGTTTGGACTAAAAGGGATTTCAATGAATGACAATTGTTGTGGAAACCTTAATGTGAGATTTAATAATAATAAATTTGTTATTGGAATATTGCATATTATACCTGATTTCTTTATTCCACTTTAAAGGATTGAAGTTATCATATCCATTCCCTTAGCCACTATGATATCAGCAATTTAGTACTTGGTAGTTAACAAATTTTAATGCATGCTATCTTGTGAGAACTATAAATTTTAGTTTGTTTAGTTGGATTATTATTTAGTTGAATGTCTATGATATTTTAGTTAGATTGGATTTAATTGATTGAATTATTTATTTTTTTGTTATGACACGATAAATTGAATATTACTAGATTGTATTTATTGGAGTATAAAAAAAAAGTTCGTGAATTGTGAATTCTGTATGTTCGGTTAACTATTTATTATTTAAATTAAAAATGTGAGATTTGTTAAAATTTTATCTTTTTCATCTTGAGTGTACTTTAAATTCTGTGGTATAAATAATTGTATTTCCTATACTTATCATTTGATTCGAGAGAACTTGTGTTAACTATTTGAATTATTATATTTGTTATTTAAAAGTTTTTTTAGAGATGATTGAAAATTTTGCAGGTTATCACAACTTTTAATATTTGGTTTATTTTCTGACTAAGAGTTTAGTACTTAATACTATAACGAATTTTGTATAACTTATACGAATGTTACTTTGATATCAATATTTGCAAAACTTGGAGGAATTTCAAGAAAATTTTGTATTTGTTTAGTAATTGATTATTACACTTGGGATATATGTTTTTTGCTTCAAATTATTGAAACAATTGGTTATGCGTTATTTTACATAATTATTTTAAATATAATGACATGTTAAAATTTTTATCTATTAATTATGAAATGATTTAAAAAAAAATAATAATAAAATTTGTTAATATTAACTCGATTGACATTTTCATGATAATGTGGATTCAAGTATTTTAGAATTAATGTTATTCTGTTACTTTGGTAATCTATGATTTTAATCTCAGAATGTGCTGAATTATGGATTTTTTAATTTCCTGAATTATTATAAAGCAAACTTGTATAAAAAAGTGTAAAAATAACGTATAAAAATAAAAATCATTAATCAAAAGAGATTAAGGTATAAAATTTTATTATTTATTACAAAGATTATCACATTTTTTAAAATATTAATTTAAAATATTTTTTATAAAAAGTATTAAAAAAATGAGAAGAGTGAGAGAAAAAGAAAAATAATTTTTACCATTTAACAAATTTAACAGTTAAAAATATTTCAAATTCAAAATTTTAAACTTCTTTCTTATATAAACAACGCAGAGTGTAAAAGTGTATGTTATATTTTTTAAAATATTAATTTAAAATATTTTATATAAAAAGTATTAAAAAAATATGAGAAGAGTAAGAGAAAAAGAAATATAATCTTGATCACTTAGTAAATTTAACAGTTGAAATTATCTCAAATTCAAAATTTTAAAATTTAAGTTTTAAGTACATTAAAATTGAAATTTTAATTTAAATATTTATTTTTTAATAAATATTTTAAAAATTTAAAATTTAAATATATTTTTTAAATAAAAAAATTTAGTTGACTTTATCTAATAGGTATTCATACATTATTTAATAATAATAGATAATATATGTATGTATAATTTTACAAAATATAATATATGTATTTATTTGAATTTCAAATTTCAAATTCAAAAGATGTGTTTTATTATATAGATAGATAGTAAGTGATAACGTGATGAAATTTTAATGAACAATTGTCAAATCAAAGAATGTATTTTATTATATAGATATATAATATGATATAAATATATATAGTAAAAGAGTTAGGCGGAAAATATTTACACTTTTTTGTTAACTTTTCACACTCCATACTTTTTTTCAAAGTAATGTGGATTGGGAGAAACTAATGAAATAATGCCTTTATCATTTCCCAAAGAGTTGTTATTTGATAAAAATTTAATCAATTTAATGTATTGCATTTTTAAACTAAAAGAATGTTCTAGCTTGAAATACACAACAACTTTTGTGCCTTTATCCTTTTTTTTAGTTCGCAACAACTTTTTAACTTTTACTTTTTGTTTTTATTTTTGCTACACTTTTTATGTAAAATAATTATCTTTAAACTCCATAATATAAAATTATATACTAACAAATAAAAAAATTTTAGTAACATAAATAAATCAAAAAATTAAAGAAATAAATTTTAAATTTTCACGCAGTCTCCATTTAAAGTGTAGCTTTTAAATTTTAAATTTAAAAATCTTAATTTTTTAATTTATTTATGTTACCATAAAATTTCTTAAATTTTAATTTGTTTATTTTACTATGCAGTCTCCATTTAAAATATAGCCTTTAAATTTATAGAAAAATCTTAATTTTATTAATTTGTTTATATTACTTTAAATTTTAAATATTTATTTTCTTAGTATTTTTATTTGGTAGTATATAATCTTATATTGTATGGAATTTAATATAATTGTTTTAGATACAAAGTGTAGCAAAAATAAAAAAAAATACAAATAGCCTAGTAAAAACAATAGAGAGAGCTCAAAAGTTGTTATGGCGGTATTTAGAAGGCAAAAAAAAAAAAAAATAATAATAATAAATAATAAATTGTTGTAAAGTAACAGAATTTAATTTAAGAAAATTGAAAAAAATTGATATTTTTTTTTTAACTTTTGGTGAAGTTTAGTCTCCTAAGCGACACTTATGAATTAAAAAAGTAAAAAATTATTTCAAGCAATAACCTTTTTAGTTTAAAAAATGCTCTATATTAAATTAAATTGACTAGTTTTTCTTATCAAGGGATAATTCTTTTGTTATATATTAGATTTAATTATTCAGTATTGTATTGTTAGATATTCAAATTTAAATTTTAAACTCTATATTGGGTGTGTTTGGAGTTGTATAAATTTGTAAAATTTAATGTCCATTGATTTGTGCAGTGAGTAAAAAATTTAAATTTTACAGTCTTGTAATTCGTGTTTGTAGTGGTTTGAAGAGATTTATAAAATTATATATATATATTTTTTGTTAATTCCAAGCAGTGTCATTATCACTACGTTTGATATGTTTATATATGAGATTAAATTGATTAGTTTTTTATTACTTAATAAATAATTTAGACAAGTTTACGCAATTAATTGATTAAGTTTTTAGAAGTTTACATTTAGATGAGTTACTATGCGTTAAATAAGTTTATATTTAAAGAGTAATTAATCACGTAAAACGGACAAAATAATAACGGTATCTTAAATAAAAATCGCATCATGATAATGTGATTTAAGACTTAGCAGAAACCTTAGGTAAAAATCGCAATATAATAATGTAATTTTAGGCTAAAATGCATTATGATTTTTCGGTTTCACTAACAGTATTTTTATAATTAATTTTTTGAAATAGTATTTAAACAATTTATTTTGTTTATAATAGCAAAGCAAACAAATAATAATAAATAAATAAACAAAATTGGGTTTGTTGGTTTTATGCTATGAAATTTTGAAAAGAATTTAGCTAAAGTATTTTTTGTTTTTCCCAATTGTATATTACTTTAGATGAATTAAGAAATGCGTTGATAATATCATTTGTCTAATTTTTACATCAATTTTCAATTTCGAAGTGAAAAAAAAAAAAATCTTCTTTTTGTACTCTAAATTTAATATATATTCAATTTTACCTTATATTCAAAATTATCCCATCTTCATTTTTTTACATTCTCTAAAAGTGTTATAGTTGTATTTTAAAATTTCACTATTTTTTCTATTTTTTCATTCACAAAAAATTAAAATTATAATAATAAACATAACTATTGTCATGCCGCAAAATCCACAACTTGGGGATTAAACTCACAAATTAACCATAGATAACTACACATCGAATACCAGTCAGAGCAAAAGTAATAAATAACAATAGTATTCAATATTAGAATAGTCAAAGGCCAATAAAAAACTATATGACTCAAACTGGACCCAGAATCAATATCAAAACAAAATTACATCAAATGAAAGTAAATCAAATAATGACCAACTACAGTATCTCACAAGTCTATCATGAACATCCTGCCCCTCTAAAATCAGTTGTAGGGGTGAGCGCTAAACTACGTTTGCTCAGAAATAACATATAAGAATAAGTTTCTTAATCATGCAAGACAAACAACACTTAATCAACTTTAAATTAAGTAAAACTCTTTTATCATTTTTTTCGATAATGTCACAGTGTTCACATTTATCATATTGTTCCAATTAAACAGTTATTTAGCCATGATTCCGCAGTCTTATACTAAAACTACATTCACCATCTCAATCACATCACGATATATATATATATATATGGGCCAAGTACTCTACAAGATTAGTCTGTACCCACAGAACTAAATCCAAATAATCCAGATAGTTTTGGTCCTGCAGTCCCAGTCTATCGATAACCCTAATCTCATAGTCATAGTCTATCAAACCAAATCCCCAAACCTCAATAGTGGGGTGCAAATGGTCCCAAAGTCCCAAATATATAGATAGCTCTCGTTCTTCAGTCCCAGTCTGTTACCTGATAACATTGGTTCCTTAGTCGCAGTCTATTGATAGCCTTGCTCCCATAGTCTAATCTATCAAATCTTGCCTTAATAGGATAAATATATGCTAATGTAAACCGTATATACACGTTATAGGTTTCTAGGCCACGGGTTGTGCTAAATTACCCTAGACAATTTTTGAGACCTTCGACCTTGGGCTCTAGAACTTGCTATTTCTGCTACCCTTAATGAGCTCAAAGATAAAAAAAATTATGTCCTTCATTTAACATCACATCACACATAAGATAAATCCCTAAATTGAATTCCTTGAGTTCATCTCTTTAATTTATACGTTTTACGAAGTGTAAAATGTATTTCGGGTCTAAGTTTCACGTTGCCCCTCCATAAATATTATTCTCATTACAAAATCTATCAAATAAAATTTCATACAACCATATTAAAAAATATACAACTAGCTTAACAAATAAAATTTAATATCAAGCATGTCTTGACAAAGAAGGATTTAGGATATAAAATTTAATAATTCATGTAAAATAGAAAATCAAAATATTTTTAGTTAATTTAAAAGCCTAAAATGCTTATAATTAACTCTAGTTTGATAAAAATAAAATTTAGAATTTATTTATGTAACCAATTAATACAAATTTTAGAAAAACTAAATGGGTGTTTCTATTTAGGATCACACAAAATAGTCCAATTTCATGATTTTTATAAAATTCATTTTCAATCCAAAAATTGTGAAATTTTTACAAAAGACTTATTCATATGTCTAGTCTAACATGTAAAAATTTAAAAAATTAAGTCAATTTCTATATATACATTTTATATCAAAAACTGGACTAATGTTAGTGCAACATAAACCAAGCAGTCAGCTTTCACTATATTTATAAAATTAATTTCTGCACTAAAAGTTATAAAACTTTTATTGTAGACTCCTAACATGTCTAATTTCATGTGTAAAATTTTCATAAATTAACTCAACTTTTATGTATACCTTTTAAACCAAATATCATATTGGTACTAGTGCAGCAATTCAAATCAAATAGTCTATTTTCATAATTTTTGTAAAATTCATTTTAATTCAAAAAATATGAAATTTTTAGTGGATATTATTTTGGATATATACTATCATATGGAAAAATATAGAAAATTAATTCAACTTCTAATTATAACTTTTATATAAAAATAGCATACTGGTCCTAGCATAAAAATCCTATCCAAATAGTCAAGTTTGACTATTTTTGATAAATTCATCTTATCTCTAAAAGTTATGAAATTTTTACTGGACACTTTTTTACATGCCTAGTTGCATGGGTAAAAATATCAAAAATCAATTCAACCTTTAGTTCTAGTGTAAAAATTTTTAAATTCTATATAACAAAAATTAATACATGGATCAAGCTTTCAACTCATGCATATATACATATAATCAGACACAATTTTTTTGCAAAGACATAAAGGAAATATAAACTTATATGCTAAACTACATCTACCTCATTACATATGTAGAAGATCGATGTGTAATGCATAAAATACACCTATTCAAAGTGGGTTTTTACGCTCTACAAAAAACTTTCGAAAGAGACGTAGGCAGAAAACTTTTCTTCTACTTCTTCTTCACATGAATGCGCAAAACTTTGGTGGCTCTGAATATATATATAACCCTCTCTTTCTCTCTATATCTCTGATTTTTGTGTTGGGGGAAAAATCTTGGAGGGTTAATGGGAGGAGTTTATATAGAGTTTCATATTAGGCTTTCCTAGCAAGCCTTGCTCATCAATACACGTCCAAGCTTCCATACACCAATGTGATGTGAATATGAATGAAAAAAGTAACAAGAAGGTAAGAAATCAACACGCATAATTTTAATATGGTTCGGCCTGATTGTTTACATCCACGATGATTAGAATATTTTCTTATTAACTACAAAATCTACCCGTTTGGTTACATAGTAAAAAAACACACACACACATATATATACACACTAAAAACCCTAACCTATTAATAAGACCAAAATACCTATATCGTACCGCGGGGGTTACCCCCCACATCCCTCTATGCAAAAGTACATATACCCTTATGAAAGAGTTTCCTATGATTCACTTTAAAAACTCCTCGTCCCTTTCTTAGTTCTTTGGTTTGAATATAAATCACATATCACAACAACCATTAATAGCATCTGTCACCCTCCCCAACTAATAGAAATCTACTTCACCCTCCAACCAATTACAACACATGCATTTTTTTCCCTTCTAATAGGAACCCACCTCTATCTTACCCAATAGGAAACTACTCGTACTCTTGATCAATAGAAACTTGCCTCTCGTCTTGACCAATGAAAACACACATCTCTACTCACCCAATCAAAATACTTCCAGCACAATATATATAAATACACACTAGCATTAAATATATACGTACAAACTAATTAAATAAAAATGTCACATTAAGATAATTAAATAAAACAATAATTTAAATTAAATGAAATAAAAAATCTTAATTATAAATAATTAATAAAATATATTTCCAAAATTTTCAAGTTCTTATAATTACTCATTTCATACAAACTTTTATTTTTGTCCTCTAATAAGTTTAATCTATATTTAATTTTACCTTGTTTGTTCAAAATTACCCATTCTCATTTTTCTAAAGTACTATTTCTCTCTCTCTCTCTCTCTTTTAGTATTATAAATGCATTTTAAAATTTTTCTGTTTTCTACTATTTTTCATTCACAAAAAATTAAAATTATAACAATAACATACATAATTATTTGAAATGTGTTTAATAAATTATTTTGAATTAAGTACTCCTTAATTTTTATTTTATTTAATTTTTAATTTTCTATTTTATAATTACTCATCATATTTTTTATATAGTCACCATGGAATTTATAGTTTATTTTCTTCTTCTAGCTTTTGAAAAACAAATAAGTGTAGTTAATAAAATACCAAATAAATAAAGACTCAACACTTCCTCAATATGATTTTTTTAAACTTGAATTGGAAATAATTTTAATTTATACTTTTTAAAATAGTGTATTTAATAATTAATTAATTAATTATATTTTATTTTTAATAATTAGTAGAATGTAAATACTAATATTAATGATCTAGCACTTACCGAATTATTATCACATATGTGACTCCAATTACTCCAACACTGTTTAAAGAATTTTGTTGTAGTTATTTTATTTTAGTGCTAATTTTTAAAAAGTATGTAAAATTAAATGAAAATAATTTTTTTAAATAAATGAAACGCTATTTTTTATATTAGAAAGTTTAAATCTACATAAATTACAATAATATATTTATACTCATTTTTATTAAGGTAAGTAACCAAAAGAAGTAATTCAATTAATTACTTGTCACTTAATTTTTAAAATAAAAAAAATAATGGATATTTATATGAAAACATATATATATATAATTTGTAAATTAAAAAGTCGAAAAGTCATAAAAAACCATTACTTTTATGTTGTTTTGTTTTATTTTTAGTTACTTAAATTAAAACAAAATAATTTATTTTTTCATATTTTTTCTATGGGAAGTAAAAACTAATTAATTTAATATTGATTTCTTTCTCACTCACTTTTTTATTAGAAAAAAAATAACAACTGAAATTTGACCCAATTACAATTTTCATTGACCATGAAACTAATCTTTATAACTTTTACTCTAGATCACTAAGAATTACAATTTTGGTTCAAAGTTAGGGAAGCCATCACTATTGATTATTAAATTAAATCACATTCATTTGATAATGATAAAGTCAAAATTATATACACACACTTATCTAATCTAAACATATATATATATATATATACTTTATCATATATATATTAATACTAATATAAGAAAAAATCAATTTTTTTTTTTAAACTCTGTGTTTAATTTTGCGAATACCTGGGTAGCTCTTAACTACTCTTAATTTCTCTTTCAAACTTCTTATCCTATAAACAACTAATTTTTTCAATCTTTTTCTTTACAAAGTTCGTCGTCTTAACGTTTTTCATTACCCTTAAATCATTTAATAGGGTTTTATACAAGCTTTAAAAAAAAAAAAAAAGGTGCCTTAAGAAAATTAATATACCAAAAAAAAATTAACTTTTGTTGAATTGTCTTTTCTATATTTTGTTAAAACAAAATTATTTTATATCATAAAATAAAGGTATTAATGAAATTATAAATATACCTTGGGTATGATTTTTATATAAAAATATTTATGGAATTATAATTATATAAAATGTTTGATTAAAAAAATAAGGATAATTGTATAATTTGAATTAATAAAAAAACAATATATATATAATACAAGAGAGAATTAGTGAGGTGTAAATAAGCTAATTCTTAATATAATTAATTTATTCTAATATTTATTATATAAGGAATGAGTAATGCAACAGTGAAGATATTCCACAAATTATTGTTAGAAAAGTATGGAATCTTATGAATTTATTAGTATAAATACTCACTGGAATGCACTTTAATTGTAAGAGCGTCATTGCCACATCACACTTTAATTGTAAGATATCATCGTTATATTATATTATTTATTTATTTATTTATTTGGTGACCATCGTTATATCATTTTGACACCTGCACTTTAATTACAAAAATGTAATTTTCATTATTTTAGTACTATTTTACACAAAAAAAAATAAATAAATGAAGTAACAAGTACAACACTTCACATTTTTCTGACAATTAAAATACTTTTCCTCATAAGAATAAGTGCAAAAATGTTAATGTTATATGTGTTTGAAGTTATATAAAATTATAAAAGTTAATGTCTCGTATTTTGTGCAGTGAGTGAAGAATTTAAATTTATTGTCTCGTAATTCATATTTCTAGAGATTTGTAAAATTTTGTAGTGTTTTATTTTAAATCCAAACGGGCCTACTCTATTTTATGTTAGGAAAATTTGAAGTAGCGGCAACTAAAATATATATTTTTTTAATGCTATGAAATTATTTTATACCTCTTAGTATTAATAAGAAATATTTATATTATTAGTATGATGTATCTTTTTGTTTTAAATTACACTATAATAAATTTATTAATTTTTTGAACATTTCCTATAGTAATATTTGAAATTATTAGGTTTCACATTAATATTTTAAATTTATATTATATATAAATTAGTAATTATACATATATTTAAATTATAATTATCTTTTTATTATTAATCTAATAAACTAAACATGGAAGTAAGGAAATTTTAATTTCTCTTCTTCTTTCACTTCCTTTCCATTAATATCAAACAGTAAGGCTGCGTTTGTTTGAGGGATTGGATGATGGGGGATAAGTAATACCATGGGATCCACTGATGGAATTGAATAAAAGATGGGATTAATTTTTTATGAAGGATTATTTTTTTGGTGTTTGGTTGGTGGAATATAAAGTGGGATAAAAGATGTGATTTGATATGTGATGTGATAGGAAATAAACTTAGACCTTTGGATTTTGGAGGGAAGCAATCCAGAGAAGGGAATAACTCATCCCACACCTCCCATGAGATAATTTATCCCACAAATTCCTTCTTTATTCATCCAATCCGTGGGGCTCACGGATATCAAACAAACACTTCATTACTCCTCTAATCCGTGGGACCCACGGATTACTCATCAATCCTACATCTTTATTCCTCAAACAAACGCTCCCTAACAGAATAACTTTATTTTCAATTTTTCCCATGTATTTTTTATATTAATAATACTAATACAAAGGTATTTATAACACTGAATTAGTTAAAAATTATTTTTTTTGATGAAAAATTTATTATAGAAGATATAAGAGAATATAATATAAATTTAAAGAAATGTTTGTCTACATCTATAATATTTATGGAGTTTAAATGTAAAATTAAGCGTAGGTAAAGTAAACCTTAAAATGTATGTTGTGGTATAATTAATATATAATATATATTAATAAATTAAATTGCTCGACAAAAGAAACTAGAATTCTGGGTCAGCCCCGGATAAATTAGAAGTGTCGCTCGTAGGCTGCGTTTGTTCACGGTATAAGACCGAGGGATTTGATGAATTATTCCGTGGACCCCACAAAAGTGGCGTTTGTTTTGTTGTCCGGGATGGTGGGATTTGTGGGTCCCATGACTTTGTTATCCGGAGAATTGCCGGATGAGTAATTTCCGGAGTTGCGGTATTTTTCGTTAAAATTTAAAGGTTTAAAATTATTTTTTATTATATCACATATTAAATTATATTTTTTATTTCACTTTATATCTCACCAATCAAATATTAAAAAAATAATTTCACATAAAAAATTAACCTCATCTTTTATCTAATCTAGTATATTATTTCGTAATATTGTTCATTTCCATCGTCCAATCCCCTCAAACCTCAAACAAACGTAACCTTAGTTTACTAACTGATGGTGTCTTATCTGATAGTATAAGTGACATATGTATATATATTTCTGTCTCTATATGAAGGTGGGGGCTTATCTGTCTTGTCCAAGTCCTTTTTC
Source organism: Vitellaria paradoxa (assembly GCA_019916065.1). Classification (NCBI taxonomy): domain Eukaryota; kingdom Viridiplantae; phylum Streptophyta; class Magnoliopsida; order Ericales; family Sapotaceae; genus Vitellaria; species Vitellaria paradoxa. Next base: position 16,872,902 of record CM034240.1, read on the forward strand.
CTGTCAAAATAATTCCCAAGATAACCATTAGGTCGCCTTCAATTCCCATCAATAATTAAGTTTTCTGTTTTGCTGTATTTTTCTTCCGAAGCGACATTAGAGCTACTTGCGCCGTGTGGCTGCCACCGATGCTTGTCGCATGCCTGAACTGAAAGGTCATTTGTTTAGCTGGTGTTTAAATGACAAATAATAATAATAATAATAATAATAAAAAGTTAGTGCAAAGTTAAAATGTTACAAAATTTAATTAGAAAAATTTTAAAAAAAATTTATAATTTTTTTTGTAAGTTTTTGATGATCAAAATTTACTAAAATTTATAAAAAGTTACAAATATTTTTTAATTTTCTTAAATTAAATCTCTTCACACATGTCGCTTTTACACTAACTTTTTTAAAAATATTTTATCATCCAAACTGGGCTTAAATAATACTTTGTATTAATTCTTACATATACTATTAATAAAAATTAAAAAAACCTAGCAAAACATTGAAAGTGATAATAATCGATGCATTAGGACTCGAGGGTTGTGTAAGGAAATCACATGCGGTTTCACTAAAATTTGGCGCATGTAGTTTGAGTTTTTTTTTGTTTTAATTTGTTTTAGTTGGATATTATATATTATATTTATATTAAAAATTTCAATAACTTTTGATGGTCTAACACATTGTTCCACTTTTTTTTTGTTTTTTTTATTTTATTTTTATTTAGAGAAACAATATTTATTGTATTTTTTATAAGTTTATAATGAATTATTTGACGTCATTAAAGATATTTAAAGAATTATTAGTGATGATCTGACACGTATTATATATTTTTGACTTCATGTTTTGTTTTTATATTAATTTTCTATGATCATTTTGAAAATTCAAACATAATAATTTGCTAAGTGGTGAACACTGGATGATTTCAATTGCTCTTGACAAAAAGTCAGAATGGGAGATAAGATTAATGCATATGATGAGTACGTAACTAATAATTAGTCGTGCCTATATTAATTTATTAGTACTAGATATTTTTCCTCTTATATGACACCATAATACTTGAGAGTGTTCCTTTTAATCAGGATTAATAAAAGATATTTTCTTTAACTCTTAGTTCTGTCAAATCAAAGAAACTACTACATCTAAATTCTAATCAATCGCACAATACAAATTTTAAAAAATTATTTAGGTAATGTTTGGAGTGGTAAAAAAATAAAAAAAAAATTTGATTTGAGATAACTTTTGACATTTAGTATTTCTAATTCAAATCACGTTTTTAGGAGATGAATATAATAACTTTTGAATTTCTGCAGTAAAAAGTTGAGAGAGAAATCGCAGGAACATTTATATGGTCTGTTTCTATGGATTTATGTCAGAATTTTATTAAAAAATTGTTGAATTTTTTGACTTTTACGTAAATAAGTTGAAGAGAAAAACTGTAGGAACGATTGTTTTAGTTCATTCCCATGAATTTATGTCAGATTTGTTGAAATTTGTTAGAAAGTTACTGGGATTGTGAAAAAATTATTAAGGTTAGTAAAAGAAGTATTGGAGTTTGTAAAAATTTATTAGGATATATATATATATATATATATATATAGAGATTTTACGAAGTAGAAAGTGACCAAAATGTGTTAGCGAGTTTTAGATATTTTTGTTAGTTTTTAGTAAACCAAATACTGCCTTAATTGTTCGGCTCATCAATTTTTGCAAAAAGTAAAAAATAAATAAATAAAAATATCTTTTATCAGTTTTCTCCACTAATTACAAATCAATTTTTATCAACTTTTATTAATTTTCTTTAATTTTTTCCAATTTTCTCTTGTTTTTATTTTTTTCTAACTTCCTCTAATTTTTTTAACTTTTACAAATTTTTACTAAATACAAAATTAACCACTAAAAACAGGGGCAAATCCATAATTTAAGGTTTGCTTGAATTGAACAAAGAGTTTAAAGATAAAGTGGATTGAATTAAAAAAAATTAGACTAAATAAAAAGTCAAAAGGGAAAATGAGGTGAGTTATAAAAATTTAAGATGAAATAAATTTAAAAAATATTTCTTAAACTAAAAAAAAAAGAAATTCTTTTGAAGCTGGCTACCCAAGTAAGAGCATGTGCAGCAGAATAGGTAAATAAGTATTTTATGTATTTTTGCTAGCAAATATGAAGAAAACCCTCTGTACTAGATTCTCCAAAGCCATAACTATTTTTACTCCTGCTATAATAACTCTCCATTTCTGCTGAGTTACTGTTCACCAGTTAAACAATTGTTTATTATTTGTTAAAGAAGACAATGGTCTTTCTATTGAAGAAGACAATGGGTTTCAATTTTGGAAAATTAATTTTTTAATAGATAATTGGTAAAATGCCTAGCATTGGTGTGGCTTGAAAAAAAAAAGTTACTAGCTAAATCTAAAATGTGTACTGTTTACTAGATAATTTGGCTATCCATTGGTGCACTTGCTCTAACAGCGTGAAAGAGCCCAAACATGCATTCCCACGTGTCATTTATAAATATATTTGGTGTAAAAGTGTAATTAATTTATTCAAAATATATTTAGGTAGTGTTTGGAGTGATTAAAAAAAAGAAAAAAAAAAAGAAAAAATGTGGTCTGGCATAATTTTTGGCATTTAGTGTTTCTAATCCAAACTACATTTTTTTGGAGATGAATAGTGTAATTTTTTGACTTTTACGGTAAAAAGTTGAAGAGAGAAACTGTGGGAACAGTTTTTTGTGTCCGTTTCTGTGAATTTATGTCAGAATTTTTTTGAAAGTTGTTGAATTTTTTAACTTCTGCATAAAAAAGTTGGAGAAAGAAATCATAGGAACAATTTTTTCGAGTCTGTTTCTACGGATTTATGACAGATTTGTTAAAATTTATAGAAAAGTTATTGGGGTTTGTAAAAAAATATTAGAGTTTGTAAAAATTTATTGCGATATATAGATATATATAAAAGTTTATAGAGATTTCATGAAGTATGAGGTAGCCAAAACATGTCGGAGAGTTTTAGATATTTTCAAAAATTTTTAGAGATTTTTATTGATTTTTTACAAACCAAACAGTGTATTATTTACTTCTAATGCTTTTTTTTTTAATTAGGATTTAGTGAGGAAGAAGAAAAGGGAAGAAAAAATTCTAAATAAATACTTTACTCAAAATGAATTAAAAATATAATAAAATAAAAGACATTCATTCGTATATTAACTTTTTAATTTACTTATTTTTAATTTTTTAAATTGTATGCTTTTTATCTTTTATTTTCTGTAACAAATTCAAACAAGAAGAGAAATTTTAAATATTTCTCCTTTTCATTTTTCGTAACAAAATTTTGATTCAAATACATCCTTAATCAAAGTAGTTTTTAAACTCTCTTGTGCAAGAGGTTTAATTTAGACCAAGCAAGCAATTTAATTAGTTATCTTTAGAGTCATTAATTGCTAGAAATGTTTCATTCTAATATATTTTAAATTGCTTTATTTAAAAAAAATGAGCTCTTTATCAATTTTGTGATTATTTTTAATTTTTCGTGCTCCATCCTTACTCACAATTAATCTAATAATAATAAATTTTTAAAGTGTAAAAAATTAAGGGTGAAATACATTAATATTATCTTTAATATTATATATATATATATATATTATAAGATGGTGGGAGGGAAGTACTGGTCCGGACAAAGCAAGGACAATTTAAAGCCCACATGATATAAAGTAAGATGGGTACATATAATTCGTTAATTAGGATTTTTTTGTGGATAAAGTTGCTTCATTCCATTATTAAAGGAAAATAGAGGATTACAGGTTTGATAAATTGTTAAGCAGTCCTCCTTCACTAACATGCGCTTGAACTTATCCAACTAAATAAAATAATATAAGGTGCACTTATAATTACTCTTTATCATGAGTTCCACATCTGAATCATGTATTTCGTATAATAATTGAGGTTGGGCCCGCAGAGAGAAAAAGGAAAGGAGAATTCAACTTTATTCCTCAATATTAAATACATTCTAAAAGCGTATGAAGGTAAAAATGTTGGAATAAAATGTGATTTAAGTTATTTTTTGTTGTTTGAAGTTAAATTAATAAATTATAAAAAAAATAGAGATAAATAATGAAGATTCGTTTAAACGGATCTGTTAAAACAAAATTTGATCTATTTCCATAAATTCTCACACATTTTTTGATTTTTTGTTATAGAAATTAATAAAAATTTACATAATTCGAATTCAACATGAAAAAAAGTTTTGTAAAAATTTCTAAAGAATTGTTAAGATTTTCTGGATCTTTTTTAACTCCAAACACGCCTTATGTATGTAAATATAAACATTAATTAATACATTTATTTATTCATAATATATGTGCATGCAAATATCAACAAACAAATTAATTTAATATATTGTAATAAAATATTCCAACAATGCTCTATTCATTGTTTTCTTAAGAACACTTGAACATCACATTATACGGAGGGGGAGGAATTGAACTTGAGACTTTGGGATAGTTGTAGAAACTCTTTCACTCCAAACACTATGATGCTGTTGAACGAACTATTACTCCTTGACTATTATCACCCCTCACTTCTCCAAAGTGCTTCTCTTTTCATATTTTTTCATCTTTTTACTCTTTTAGCATTCCTTCAACACTTTGACTTGTCTTTCATTGCACACTTTAATCTTGTTTTATCCTGAAATTCATCTAAAAGCTCAAGACCAAAATCAAATGCAAATATTCTTATAATGACAAAAGTAATTGTCCCTAAAATAGCACAAACATAATCAAATTAACATCCAATGATAACACGGTAATCTAGAAGTGTTGTAGATGATTCAAGCCCGAATCCAGAAAGTTGTCTATAAAATCAGTGTGGTGTCTGCTAAAGAGTCTCTGATACTTAAGTTAGTAAGAGAGTTTGAGAAAGTATTTCGATAGAGTAACAGTAACGTAAAGAGTGTACGTATCATATACTTGAGAGGATGGTGTATATACAGAGGTGTAAGACTTGTACAGGCATGATGCATGTGAATCTTACACAATTATGATTTTCTTCCAATCAAATTATGCCACGTGTATTTGTAGATCTTAAGATGATTCTCATAATTAGTTATTAAAACCGTTATGTAGCAGGCAGCACTCTAACATTTGAGAATCAAATAATATGTCAGAATACGGTTATACATGCCGTTATGACGTAAGCAATCTTGTCTTTAATTTGTTGATCGATCAGCCCGATCGAGATTAATAACGGTCAGTCGGACGAATTGGATCCCGGTCGATCGAGTACTCATGATCAGTCGGATGCACCTTATCATATGCTCTTGATTCCCTCGGTCGCTGAAGAAGGCTGAGCGGAATCCAATAGTTATTTCGCTTTCTGGGCTTCGATCGGGCATAACCATCATCCAGTAACTATAATTTTAGAGAATAATCAATGATGAAAATAAGACATCGAAATTTATAAATTTGTTTTTGTGATTATTATTACCACTAGAGATGCAAATTAGGTTATGAATGTTTAGGCGTTTGGTCGGAGATGAAGATGAGGATAGAAATGGGCCGATGAATATGGCTCTAAAAAGAGAGGATGCGAGGAGTTATAATTATTTGTAACTATTAGTTTTATATATATATATATATATATATATATAATTAGTTTAAAAGATAAAATTAGCATGACATTATAGTTTTGGGTGACCTCATCATGTTTTATGAAGAAGTAACGTCCCGATGACTAACAGAAACAGTTAATTGTTAGAAACATTTCGAAAACAAGGAACATTCGTAAAAGGTTCAAATGCTGCAGGCAAGTCTTTATATTTAGCTTGATGTTCAGGTGATATTCTTGTAATTTACTTTAGACATAAAATTATTTTTTGTCTTTTTTTGGTATTTTTAAGAATGTTATTTACTTTTTTTGAATAAATGGAAAAAATGTAAAAAAAAAAAGAGAAATTGTTACGGGTAAGAAAAAACAATATGTTAACCCGCAATTTTTAACATAAAATATGAATAAAAAATCTAAAAGATATCAAAAAATAATTTTTTTTTATAAAAAATCATATATTAATAGAACGATTTCTTATAAATGGTTATCTCCATTAGATGGTAAAATGATTTCTTTTTAGGACATGTTTGTACGGAGTGAAAATTTTAAGAGTAAAAGATTATGGGTGTAATTGTTATCCTAGTAATAGTTACTATGGTAACAAGTTTGTAGTACTTATATTCGGAATGAGAGAGTAAATAATATCCGATAATAATTATTTATGCTTAGAATGCTAAAAATTTTAAAGGAGTAGAAGTTACTTGTGTTTGAAACAAAGATAAATTAACCAAGAGTAAAGTTGATATTTAATTTTAATAAAATATTATAATAAAATAAATTATCATAATCATTGTTATTTTAATAATAATTAATTTTAATAAAAATATATTATTTAAATATATACTTTTAAATAAAAATATTAATTATAAAATCATTTTATCATAGATTAATATTTTAATAGTAATTAATTTCAATAGTGAATTACTATTTGTTAAAAATTATTTTTATTTTGATAAAATAATTTAATAAAACAAATAATTTTAGTTTATTTACATAAATTATTGATTTTAATAAATTATATTAACACAATACATAATCTAATAAATTATTATTTACGAGACATAATTTTTATTTAATAAAATTTTTCAATTTGAGAAAATAAATAATTTTAGTCATAAATTAATATTTCAATAGTATTATTTTAATAAAACAAAATAAATTGTTTTATTAATAAACTATTATTTATTAAATATTATTTTGATAAAATAATTTAATAATTAATTAATTTTAGTTTGATTAAATAAAATATTATTTTATAATATTTATTATAATTATTTATAGGAGAACATTACTTAAGATTTTACACGAGAATAAAGAAATATTTTATTGGAGTAATGAAAAAAGGATAAAATTTTTTCATTATCTCTCATTACTTACCTCCTCCCTAGAATAAAAACTTACTCACATGTGCTGGTAATTGTTAACTCAGAATAATTGTTATTTTTGTCATTCAAACTGATATAAAGAAAGGTAAAAATTACTCCGATAAAAATGTATCCTACATTACCCAAGACAAACAACCCTTAGTTTATCCAATTAAATGGTAAACACCACAATTGGACAAAATGACGGAGTCAAAGGCGCAATGAAAATGGATGATAATGGCCTTTGGAATCTCCCCCAAACGATGGGAGGCGTTTCTCGTCAAGTGAAGCAGCAGGCATGTCTAGAAGGTGGGGAAAGTTGTTTTTCAATTTTTGTTTTAATAATAACTATTATTCATATTCAATTTTTTTACAGACAAATTATTGCATATTTATAAAAAAATAAATTACAAGAGATATTAAAAAGAAAAAAGTTTTACGTACAGACTTGAATTTTGAAAGTATTTTATATAATTTTTTTAAATAAATGTGAATGACCTACCTAAAGTTATCAATCAAATTTTAATAAAAAAAAGTTAAATTGGGTAATTGTCAGTGTCAACCTAAAATTCATCTTGTTTGTTTTAAGTGAAACCAAAAGAAAGAGAGACGCACAAAAATAGTTAATAATAAAAAAATGATGGTGGAATAAAAAGAAAAGCTACGATTGATTAGGGGCATAGAAAGTGTTCATTAGGGCCGTTTATTGGGACTAAGAAAAGAAAAATTTTTAGCAATTATTAACCTTTTTTTTTTAAGCATTTAGTAATATCTCAAAAATTGTTATTTCTAATTTTTCTGTCAAACAATTAAAAGTTTTTAAAAATTTTAAAAAATTACTCTAATTTTTTACTAAACAACCGAAAGTTACTTAAAATTTTTAAATTTTTACCAAATACAAAAAAAATTACACTAAATAACTTTTGTCAAAAGAAGAAAAAAAACTTTAAGGTGATGTTTAGATGAAAAAAAAATAAAAAACAAAAAATTAGTGTCAAAATAATACATAAAGAAATTTAATTAGCAAGAAATTAAAATAAATTAAAAAAATTAATACTTTTTGTTGTTTGTTGATAAGCCAAGCACTTTTTAAATACAAAACTTTTAAAAGTAATTCCATTTATCTAGAGAAAAAAAGGTAGATTGAGCTCCTGATTTGTTTCAGGACAGTGCAAAGGCGGTAATAGCACACTCAGGTACTATTTTATTGATATTACAGCTCCCTATGATGCCTCTAAGTAAATCTTTTTTATCTACTCCAGGGGCGGATTTAGGATTTTTGTCAAGGGGCACAATGTATATAAAATTACACAAAAACATACTTTGTATTAGAATTCAAAAGTAAGTAATATAAAAGCTAAACATTGTCATCGATATTAAAATTTGACTTACAATTGACTTCTACGATTTTTCATATTTTGAAAATAATTCATGACAGATTCATTCGACAAACTATTGAATATATCTTTTTTAATATACACAACCAAACAATCATTCATCAACTCATCACACATTCGGTTGCGAAGTCGATTCTTCACATCTTCATACCAGAGAATGCCCTCTCTACTGTAGCAGTTGCAATGGGTAAAATCAAGATCAAAGTTAGAAGCTTGTAAACTAATGGATATGCCACATCTCTTCTATTTTCAACCATTTTTTGAGTAATGTCACCAAGCCCCTTTAAACTTGAAAACTCAACGTTCAAGCGCATATGCATAATGAAATTTTCAAGTTGATCTGAAAGTGCCAAAAGCTCAATGTCTGAAAAGTCATTTGGGTAAAATTGAGCTAATTGAATCACCTTTTGCTTGTCAAAAGCAGCAAATGAACTGGATGGATTTAGGCATGAAACACAAAGCAGCAACTTGGTATTTATCTCATTAAATTTGCTATTTAGCTCCTGTAGTTGCATATCTATGACAGTATTGAATAATTCAACGCGATAGTGATGTGAGTTTGTCATTTCTTCAACTCTACGACGTGATCTTCCTTGAACTACGTACAAATCATCCATACTAGGAATATTAATGTAATGCTTCACACAAAAAGCAGAAACTTCTTCCACTAAAGAATTCCATCCATTATCCCTCATTACTTGAAGTCTTCTTTTAGAAATGTCAACTAAAACAATTGCATTTCCAATATCTTGCTCTTTTCGTTGTAATGCTTGAGACAAATCATTTGTTATTCTCAATACTAATTTCATCAAATGCAAAGTAATCACAAACTTAAAGGATTGTATCGCTTTTAATAAACGCAATGCTTTGGCCTTTTGATCTGAATTTGTTCCCTCCTCCACAATCACATCAAGTACATCAATTACTGAGGCAAACATGTTAATCAAGCTCATAAGAGTCCCATAGTGCGATCCCCAACGTGTATCACTAGGCCGAATTAGAGTACTTTCTTGATTCAAGCCTCGCCCACTTGTAATTTCTTCATTTTCCAAGCCTTCAATAATTCGAGCAACTTGTGCCTCTCGTAAAATATCCTGTCGCTTGCATGAGGATCCAACCACATTAACAATATTAGAAATCAAGAGGAAGAGCGTGGCAATAAGGACATGATTTTTTGCTACTGCAACAAGAGCTAGTTGAAGCTGGTGAGCAAAACAATGCACACTCATTTTCTTTCAAGATAAGAGTCTTCAATCCATTAAATTCACCTCGCATATTACTTGCCCCATCATAACCTTGCCCACGCAACATAGATATGCTTAATCTATGTGCAGAAAATAACTCTTCAAGTGCATTTTTAAGTGATTGATCAGTTGTGCAAGTGACATGCTTCAAGCCCAAAAAACGTTCAACTACACACCCTCTTTTGTTTACAAATCTCAAAACAACGGCCATTTGCTCATTCATTGACACATCACGAGATTCATCGAGGAGAATAGAAAATAATCCATCACCAAGCTCTCTAATTATAGCATTGGTTGTTTCAAATGCACAAGCTCTAACAAAATCTTTCTGAATTTGAGGCGCTGTTAACTTAAGATTCTCAGGAGTATTCTTAAGTGCAACATTTCTCACCTCTTCATTATGATCTGCAAGAAATTTTAAAAGCTCTAGAAAATTTCCTTGATTGTTTAAGCCATCATACTCATTGTGCCCACGAAATGGAAGTCCCTGTCTTAAAAGAAATCTAATGCAATCGATTGATGCATTAAGTCGAACTCTATAATCAATCCTTGCTTCCTCTGTCATTTTACTAAAACTGGTTTCAATATGTTGTTTCTAATTCATCAAATCTTGACATTTACTCCAAGCTTGATTGTGAACACTATTAACTCCTCCCTCATGTTTGCAAAGCTTATCTTTCTTCTTCCAATCCCTAAAACCTTCACTAACAAATACATCATCACCCCCTTGATCTCTACACTCATTCTTAAAAAGATAACAGTAAAGGCAAAATGCAGAATCCTTTGATATGCTATACTCCAACCACTTAAATTCATTAAACCATGAAGGATTCAATCTTCTTAACTTTCCATTGAAATCTCTCTGTGGAAATTCATGTTTACAAGGTTGGCAAGCACCATTAAGGTAGTACTTTCTACAAACCATTTCACGAATATTGGGATCATATTCTACAATCTTACGCCGCTCTCCTGGATCAGATGGAAGTTCAGGCAAGTTGAATTCTGCATGATTACTTGTTGAAGAATTTTTGGTACTTAATGATTTTGTAGAAGCTGGATTGGATGAAAACTCGGGGACTTCAGATTCCACACGACTTTTTTTTGAAAGTTCATTACTCAATGGTGACTTTTCTAATGAGATTTTTGTTGAAGGATCATTGGAATTCATTGAAGATGACTCTTCTTTGCCATTTTTTCTTTTATAATATCTCAACATATCTCTAGAAAAAAATCAAAAATTAAAATTAAAACTATTCTAAATAAAATTAAAAAATTTAAGTAGGGTATAACTAACAAATATAATGTTTATACAGAATAAAAGTCACATTGAATTTAAAAAAAAATAAAAATAAAATAAGTTATTTAATCACAAATCAAACATATACAATTTTCAACCGTTTCAAAAAACTATCAATCTATCACCATGGGAAGCTAAAAAACAAGACAGATCTTTTATCTTTGAGTATACACAAGCCAATTATTTTTTGGGAAATTTTTTCCTTTTGTTAGTTTTTATTTATTTATTTTTGAATAGCTAGAATTATTTTTGTAATTAATTTGTACCAATTTTGAAACTAAAATTAGCAGACATTAACAGTTACATCAAACAAAATCTTTAAAACTTGCATCAAATAGAAATTAACATAAAACAAATTTAAACAAAAATTTAACACCAAATTTAACTTACTTGGTTTGCTGGAGTCATGGAGACGGAAAGATGAGAGAAGATGAATCTACCGGATAGAGGTTTGCTGGAGCTTGGACTGTTGCTACTGGATCTAGATCTGGTACTGATAGCTTCAGATTCTTAGTAGATTTGATGTAAAATAGGGTAAGGGTTAGTTTTAAAAATTTTTAAAAAGTAAACTGAAAAAGAAAATTGCTTACATGGTCAGCGCAACAACCTATTTTGCCAGAGTCACGCAGATGAAGAAATGAGAAAAAATGGATTTGTTGAACAAATGTTTGCTAGAGAGAAGATGAATCTGTTGCCGTTCACTCAGCCGCTGGAAGGAGTTAGTCTGGATTCTGGAAGTTTCGAGTTTGGCAAATGGCAGATTTGATGCAAATATAAGAGGGTTAGTTTTGTAATAAAGTTAACAAGTGAAGGCATTTTGGTAAGGGTTAGTTTTGTAGTAAAGTAATGAATGGAGCGGCATTTTAGTAATTTTATATCAAAAATCCAGGGGGGTCACGTGCCCCCCTTGCCTCTGAATGGCTCCGCCTCTGATCCACTCCTAGGTTGGGAAGAAGAAAACTACAGCAAATTTAGGCCTCTTAAATTCACTTAGAATTTATCTTTGACAAAATATTAAAGATCTATTCTTAATAAAATATTAAAAAGAATAGAGAAATAATAAAAATACAAGAATGTACGTGAAAAACTCTTAAACCAAAGAAAAATTACGGATAGTCAAATAAAAAAATACAATATATTAAAAATTTTTATAATGACACAATTTTTTTTTTCACACCCGATACCTCAATACACCTCACAAAATAATTTCTCAAATAAACTTTAACTCTTACTTCACAAAAGAGGAATTTAATAAAAGTTAAAATTTTTTATCCAAAGGTTTGACTGGTACATATTTTTCAAATGAAAAAGGAGTTTTTATTATAACCTTACAAGATCTCCCATCCTTTGTAAGCAAATTGATGCAACTCTCTTAAAGGAGCCACCGCATTAACAATCTCTACCTTGGCGACTGTAGTTGGTTCTACATCTAACCTCCAACTCTAGCAGAATTTTTTGAAAAACATAACTCTCAATTGTACAGAATTATTATGCCCCACGATAAAGAGTATACTCACTTAGAATAAACTAATTATAAGCATTTCACTTCCGCTTATATCAAAAACATCATTGCTAAAAAATTATGGTGCAATTCTCATATTTGCCCTTCCTGAAAGTTAATCAGTCATCGACATAAATTTCCACCACATATTCTGCATCAATACCAAATCAATACCTATGTGCAAACTTGTGGACCCGTTAACTGTCACGCCCCAGGTTTCACAACCCGAGTACGCGAACAAATAACACATATTATACCGTTTTATAACCTTCCCTATTCCACATTAGAGTCATAAACACACACTATGGGCAATGAATATAAAGTAATTAAAAATTAAACGTTAAATTTAAATAAATGCCTCAGTTTAGTCCACTAGGCAAACAAAGCTGCAAAACTAAACCCAGCCAATCTCTAAAAAAATAATAATAATTAACATTCACCTCAAAAAAAATAATTTTCTGGAGTCTAAAACAATTACATAAAAATAAATAAATGAATAAATAAATAAATAAATAAATAAGACTTTAATTTCTATGCTCAGAAGGTCCAGCACGTGACTCAAATTCATTACCTGCATCACAAGCTGTAAGGGGTTTAGCACTAATACCACGTGTGCTCGGAACCCTAATAATAATATTATAAATGCAGTATGTCCTAGCATTCTACCAAGTGAAACAATTATGCACAAGTAGCAATTTCAAACAAGAACTTAAATTTATTTATTTATCTCATTTCATTACCATTAATCGTGTTTTAGCACCGCATAACACATCAAAGAAAATCAATTTGATTTTTGAGGCACCGTTGTTTTGTTGTCCCGTAGAAACAGGACCCAACCAATGTACATCATCCTTTGATGTCTGCTTGGTTGTCTCGTAGAAACAAGACCCAACCAATATACACCATCCTTCGGTGTCTGCTTCCTAGTCCGAAATCTTAGGAATATAATATGCCACCCTTAGGCATCTGCATCGTTCGTAGGTTACTAGCCTACTGGACTCGATTACCACCCCCGCGCGGGTTTCGGGGCTCTCAACCCTTAGGTACGTATACCCGATATTTTCAGTACCCTTAAATCCAAATAAAACATATTATTAAATTTCACTTTATAACCACATTAAATAATATCTTCCTTTTATTCCAAAGTTTGAACTTTATTATACATTAATTTACTACAACATTAAGTAATACAATTGAATTACAATAACACATCTTTTATCATGGCAACTTTGAGGATTAGCAAATGTCATGAGGATGTATATATCCTTTTTAGAGAATCATTTTCCATTGAGACATTCACAATATTGGTGACATTGTCAGTCTCTCTATTTACTGACCTAGAATCACTTGCTGAACCCGCTCCTTCTCTCAAACAATTTTCCTAGACGTACCTAGATTATCCAGACATCCAACAGATTGTGTAGCATGTTGATATTAGGGATTGGTTTGCATTTGATGTGCCTAAATTGTCCACATGTCTAGCAGATTGCATGGCACTGCTAATATTAGGGATTGGTTTGCTTTTAATGCCTTGTGTAATCACAATTGAATCAAATTTCCCTTACTTACACTTGCAACAAGCCAAAATTTATTCTCCCCTCAAAATTGATTCTCCTATTGAATTTGAAGTCATACTTCCTGATATTTTTCTTTTCTGTACTTCTGCTTATTGTAAAAGTGAACAATACTACTAAGTAAGTTCCCAAGAAAAATTAAAGGGGTCATCTTGGTCCCACTTAAAACTTAATCTCTTAAATAGAACCTCCTTAGACGTGTACGTATTCACACTAACACACCAAAGCTCCACTTCATCAAAGAACCACTACAAGAAAACTAGGTTATAACAAAATTTATTTGATGACATTTAATTAAAAAATGTCGGTAAAATTTGTTATTTACAACATTTGTGTAATAACATCGCAAATTTAAAGGTATTTGATTAAAGCGTCTTAAAATTTATGGCATTTGTATATAAATGTCATCATTTACCAACGTTTTCAATCACATGTCATTAATCTTATAACATTTTATTAAATGTCATTTTTTAATTTTAAAAAATATTTTTTCTAAATGTTCTTTTTTTCATTAAAAAAAATATTTTGTTGAAAGTCCGTTTTTCATTTCAAAAAAATTCTCTAAATGTAATTTTTTTCACTTTAATTACAAATTATTTACTTAAATGCCATTTAAAATGATTATATCTTTATATTTTTCTATCTTTTCTAAATGTCATTTGATTACAAATTATTTACTTAAATATCATTTAAAACTAATTATCTAATATTTTACAGGTGTTTTGTCATCCCCCGGATTTTTATTACCCGAATGTCTAAGGGTGACTTGGGATTATTTGTTGGGTATAAAAATAAGATGATAATAATACGCTGTCACACCCCAAATTTTCTTTCAAACTGGGGTTGACTCGTAATAAAAATTTAAGGTATTCAAAATCTCTAATTTAACCCAACCAATATTTATAAGCCATTAGACTGAATCATTTGGTAGGATTCAACTGCAGAGTACAAAATAAAGATAGAGAATAGTATTATAGAGCCATCTAAGCATCCTAACCACATGATTAACATTATATACCAAATAAAAGCAAACTAGGCTTAAACTTAATGATTATAATCATCTAACAATTATTATTACAGATCACAATTATAAATAGGGTCTACTAGTGCTGTGCAAAAAAGAAAAATAGATAGCTCTTCTGGTGGAATATTTAAGAGAAATTGATTTCTTTTTAGTTCATCTTCATTATCCCCGTGCTTAATATCCTGAAAAATTTTTTCACAAAGGAGTGAGCCAATAAAGCCCAGTAATTAGAATCTCCTAGGTGCCTATATGCAGTGATCATAATACTACATTGTATTAGGTGATCTAATATAATGAATGTGATTAGGTGGCATACTGTTCAATCCAACAAATAATTTAGGGTTAATTTGTCTTTATAACAAAAAATTTAACGAAGTTATGGTCAAATTTAATAGAAGGGGTTAAGTGTTACAAATATTTCAAAATAAGGGAGGTGTCTGTAATTTTTAAATGTTGAGGGGTCTTGTGTAATTACGTAAATGTTCAGGGGGTCTAGATATAATTTACCCTTTTTTAAAATATCATTTTATTTGACTTTTTTTTGTTGAACTTAAAATTTAATATTTTTATATCATTTACATACTTAAAAAATTAAATAAATAAGTTATTTCAAATAAAAAAATCAAAGAGTTAGTTTTTTTAACCTTTATAATTTAAAAAAAAAAACCATTTTTCACAAATCTTTTAGAAAGAATGCCAATATTTTCAATAATATTGCTTGTGTAAGATTTATTTGTATTAGAAATTATCGAGCAAACACTTTGATTGTATTTGATTAGTAATGTTATTGTTTAATATATCGCCATATTGCCCAATTATTTGTGATCTTTATGTCAAGTGTTTGAACACGTGACAAAATGCGTTTGGATGCTTCATAACTTTATTTAAGGGATATCTGAGTGAAGATTCTAATGGTATAAGGATTGGAGTATGGTTAGATTTTGATTCAAGAGATTTTGTACTTCTTGAGGAGTTTGCGCCCAAGAACTGCCCATGAGTGCTAGGTGTACAAAGAGCTTAAAATTTTAAAGTACTTCGCTGGTAGTTAGCAAGCAGCTCGCACATGTAAGATCCCTGGCTTTACTCGCCTGCTGTCAAAATTTTAGAATGATTTGCTTACAGTTCACAAACAACTCGCACTCACAAAAATCGCTATATCTGTCCACAGAGTTTGCTCTGTTATTTTTCACGAGGACCACGACTAATTTTTTAATATTTTTTCATCTATAAATTTGTAAAAATATTTTCTAAACCCTAGTCTTTTGTCCTGAACCTAATCCATTATCCCCTTATGAGCAAAACCGCAAAAGAGGCCTTCAAATCTTGATTATCCAAGCCTCTTTTCTCAGTTTTTTTTACAAAACTATCTTAATTTTTGAATTTCATATCTAAGGATGTAGTTTAGATTAGAAGAGCGCTTCTACAACAATTGGAGTGGTTCAAACTTCATGGAAGAGGGTATTACAGGTGTCTATCAAGTAAGGATAGAAAAATCTAAATCAAGTATATTAACAAGAGTGTTGATTAAGGAAACTTTTATTCTCTTGGGTGAGATTCTTGTAACCTTCAATTCATAGTAAATTTTTTAAAGTTTGATTTGTGTTAATGATCCAAGATTTTTTTTATTAGTTTAAATAGTTTCCCTAGTAAACAATCTTGGGTGTTCCTGTAGATTGTTTACTCGGTTTTCATATTAGATTTATAAATCCTTGCATTTATTCTCAAATTGGGTATTGTAGATTTGTTTATGCTTGTTCTTTTGAAAGTTTTTCATACTGGGTATTTGAATAAATCGTGCATTTTCAATCAATATGCCTAATAGTTATTAAATTAAAATAAAATTAATTTTGTTGAAAAAATACAACCAAAAAAAGGTAAAAATAAAGTTAGGTTTTGATTTGTTTTCGAAACTAGCCTGGCCCTATTTGTCCAACTTATCTCTATCCCCCAATCACAAGCACAACATACCATAATGTATAATTATCTCAGGTTTACCCCTAATTGGGTATTAGTTGCACACTTATCGCTAAGTGTTTTGCAACTTGTAGAAAATTTTTCTTTGACTAAAAAATTCTCATTCTTTTCCTCCCAACTTTGAATCCCTAGCAAACATTTTGTTAAAAGATCCTTGAATAAACCATCAAAACTTTATTTATTTTTTTATAAAAAATTATGATGCAATACACAATTTCAATTCTTATTGTTTGACTTACAAAAAGCGATAATTCTCTTAAATTTTATTCCTATTCACTTTCTCATCCTCGTTATCATTCTTGTTGATAGCAAACTTATTCTCATGCATTTGGTCATGAATTAATTCCCTAATAATACAATTTTGTCCATTTATATCTTTGATATTGTTAGTGCTTGTGTTGGATTTATTTGTGTTGATATTTCTCGAGCAAATGCTTTGATTGTATTCGATTAACAATATTATTATTTAAGATGTCACAATGTCCAATTGTTCATGATTTTCATGTCAAGTGTTTGAACACATGACAAAAAGTGTTTGGATGCTTTATAAGTTTATTTAAAGGATGTTTGAGTAAAGATTTTAATGGTAGAAGGATTGGAGCATGGTTGGTTTTGATTCAAGAGGTTTTATACTTCGCTAAGTAGTTTATAAGAAGTCTACATTCAAGAACTATCTGTGAGAACTAGTTGTACAAAGGGTTGAAATTTCCAGAGTTCTTGATTGGCAGTTCATGAGCTGCTCATGCCGATAAGAATCCCTAGCTTTGATTATGAAGCCTACTGTTCAAATTTCAAAATTTTTGGTTGGCAGTTTGCCTGTAGCCTGCGCCCATGAGAATCCGTGGAGTTGCTCGTGAAGTCTACCCTGTTTTTTTTTTTTTTTGTACATCCTAATACTAATAATAAGGATATTTATAATCCTAATCAAATAGACGAAGCGGCTTTGATATGTTATTCGCAACAATCGGCTTTCTTCGAAATATAGCGGCTAGATTTGATTTTTGTTTGATTTTTCATTTATAAATATCTAAAAACATTAAACTCTTAACCTAAACCTAATCTATCAATTCATTAGGAGCAAAAATACGAAATAAGCAATTAAATTTTGATTATCTAAGTCTAATTTCTTAGATTTATTTGGAAAATTCTAAGGCCATAATTTAGATTGGGACAACGCTTTTACAGTAGTTAGAGGGGTTCCAACTTCATGGAAGATGTGTATTGCGGGTGTCTGCCAAGTGAGGATGGAGAGATCAAAATCAAGTAAATTAATATGAGCGTTGATTGAAGAAACTTGTATTCTATCAGGCGAGATCCTTATGACCTTTGATTCATATTGAAGTTTTGAAGTCTAATCCACGTTGAGGATCTAAAATTTTTCTCTTTTGTTAAAAGAGTTTCCGTAATGAATAATCTTTTATTTTGTTTGGATTGTTTGCTTGATTCTTTTTATTAGATCTATAAAATATTATATATAATCTAAGATTACGTATTATAATTTTGATTGTGACTTTGTTTTTTTTTCTTTGGTAATTTTTTATATTGGATATTTGCAAAAATTTTACAATTTTAGATGTGAATATACTTGTATATGAAACTAATAAGTCTTTTTCCTAGAATTGTAATAAAATAGATACTTTCATATTTTTATCTCTTCAAAATGGTTAATTAACTAATTAATAAAAAAATAACATATACTTTGATAGAAAACAAATTTATTTTACATTTTTATTACTTTGAAAAATGACCACATAATTAGTTAAAATTACCACTTTGTTATAGAAAAAATAATGGAAGAACCAAACAAGAGTTTTACAAAAAGATTTATTGTATAATAAATTACAAGCATAAGAATTTGATTTCTATAATTTAAAATATTAAAATATTATTTCATTTTTTTTCAAGGCATCATCTCATGTTGTCACGCCCCA
The DNA here is from genome assembly GCA_019916065.1 of Vitellaria paradoxa. Taxonomy (NCBI): domain Eukaryota; kingdom Viridiplantae; phylum Streptophyta; class Magnoliopsida; order Ericales; family Sapotaceae; genus Vitellaria; species Vitellaria paradoxa. The sequence continues at coordinate 16,891,790 of CM034240.1, forward strand.
AGATCCACAATTCGAGGAGGTAGGGACAAACCCACAAATAAACATCAAATCACGTAGCGAATTATCAATATTGGTGTTCAAAAATAGAATATCTCAAAATTTCAAAATCGCCACCAAATGAATTACAACAATAATGCCTAAAAAACAAGTCCAAAACTATAATCCATTATGTTACAAACAAAAGATGAAAATGTAAAGTAAATAATCTATCAAAATATTATAAGACCGGCTAATCTAGCTCACAGGTCCATCACAAGCATCTACTCCTATAACATCAACTATAGAGGGTGAGCATTAAACCACATATGCCCAAAGAATGCATATAAGACATTATTCTTTATCATACAATAATATCAACACTTAACCAATTTTAAAAATAGGTTAAAAATTGATCATGTTCAAAATTAATCTAAATTTCTATCTCAAGTCATATCGTTCCAATTTAATAGTTACTTAACCATGATCCTGCAGTCTCATTCTAAAATATATCTTATCACAATTATATACATCAAATTTTATACTATGGGTCAGGTCCTTTGTAAGGTTAGTTTGTGGCCACAGAGCTAAATCCAAATCAAATTCACAGGCCTTAGTCATAGAGTACAACTGGTCCTGCAATCACAGATGTACTCATTATACCACTCATGGCTTTAGTCTTACAGTCCTAGTACAATGTATGTTATAATGAGCCATACATACGCTTTGTAGGTTACTAGCCTATTGGAAATAGTACCTGCCCTGTGCAAATTTTGGGATTTTCAACTCTTAGACTCGAAAACCACTCTTTTTGGAACCTTTTATGATCCTAATCCTTTACAATAGCATATCATAGACAAGGTTTACACATAACTTGTTTTGTGTTTCATCCGTTAAATTAATAAATCCTATGAAATAATATTCGTTTGGGCCTTAGTTTCATGTTGCTCGTTGTATGCAAGTGTTTACATAATAATCAAGCTCAACAAAAAAACCACATATAAAAAAAAAAATACTCAAATTATTCATTCTATGAAAATCCACTTGAAGGTAGTTCGAGCCCCTAAGCTGTTGGAAAACCCACTCGAAAGTAGTTTGAGCGCCCCCCTCGAAGGCAGTTCGAGACCCCAAGGTGCTGGAAAACCAGCTTAAAGGCAGTTTGAGACCCCAAAGTGCTGGAAAACCAGCTTAAAGGCAGTTCGAGTGCTCAAGCCTTAAAAAAATAAATTTTAAATTTCAGAAATTTCTTTTTTATATATAAAAAGAATATTTCAACTTCATTACATGGATTATTTTTAACATGGTTGAAAACATGTTCATAAAAATCATATAAACTTCACCAATCATGCTCCGAAACATGGATTTGTAAATTTTTAATCAAAACATAGATTTACATATATAAACAGATATATCGACAAGAAGAATGTAGTTATAACAAAATACCATGTACTTCCTCTTACAACCTTCTAAAGCACATGTCATGAATTGATATATAACATGCTCAAATATACTCAGTCCTATTCATACTTTCACATATAGTTATATTTACATTTACATTTACAAGATTGAGAAAAAAAATAGTTATACACATAATTACACTAACCAGACACCCGAGCGCCAAATATAACCATTTTTTATTTGGATTCGTAGATCGCATACATGTCGAAAATGTGTATAACTTGCTTAATCTCACTAACTCAAGTTTCCCTCTTTCAAATTTAACTTGTGACCTTGTTCATTTGATTTCTCCCAACAGATGGTGTCGGTACCAAACTCCTCTTGTTGGAACTCTTAAAACCAAAATAGAAGGAAAAAAGGAGTAAGGGGAAATTCTTTAGTGCAAGCTATGTAAGTGAAAAAAAAAGGGGGGACTAGAAAATGAGAAAGAGTGAGTTAATATACAGATGCAAAGGTGTCCCTCTCTCCCTTCCGATACATGCACCACCATAATTCGCCCATCAATACACCTCCAAACTTCCATATACCATCAATTCCTAGTTACCATCCTTTAGCCTCTCCCATGGCAATAAATCTTTGTCATAACTTCTCCTCCAACTCTCATGCGCACACAAATTCCCAACAACCCTCTCTTGGTCTCCCCCACAATAATAAGGGTTCCAAGAGCTGCAGTGAATTTTTTAGTACAAGGGCTGCAATTTTTAAATGAAAGATTAGGATATAATCAAGAGTTATTGATTTTATCAAACAACATTTATTAATTCGATCAAACTTATTTGGATTATATTCTAACCTTCATTTGAACACTAAATACTATAGCCTTATAGTAGAAAATCCAGTGCAACCTCTTCGAACCCCAATAATAACTTCCTTTTAACCCTTTCCATCAATAAGAAATCAACAACAATAATAACATATACACAAAAACTTGCAGCTATAATATATATACATAATTATATGCCAGCAATAATACATCCATTTAATTAAATAATAAAATTTTATAGAATAAATTTTAAGTGAATAAAAATCTGAATATAGTAAAATAAATCCCTTTTGGGTGGGGGGACTTTACACATGTACTGTCCGGACTCCTGAATTTATATTTGTGCTGGTTAAAACTTCAAGAAGCTTATGTTGATAGGACTTGGTTAATATTACTCCAATATCTTCTTTATAACATTATAACTGTGAGTTGTTTAATCAAAATCGGTCCAAAATAAAATTTAATAAAAAAATTTTAGATAAAAATTTAATTTTTTAATTTATTTTTATCATGAATTATTTAATTTTAATTAAATAATTCATAATTCTAGTATCACATAATTAAGATCGAAAGTGATGCCAACCTTGCACGCCCATTTTATGCTGATAGCTGCCTGTCAGATGAATTAAGTCTTGTGAGAGTTGGATTACGAATGCAGTCATTACATGACAAAGAATAAACAGATATATATAAACACACATACATATATGCTAGTGTTACTGAAATATTTGGTGACTTTTAAAAATTGATAAAACTAACGCTTTGGGGCAGAATTTTTCAGTTTTTTCATTAATATTTTTTAACCATTAAATTATTTTTATTAATATTTTTTAATAACTAATAAACACCCACAGGAGTTTAAGTAATTTTTGAAATTTAATAAGTTATTTAAATTAATTTTATCTTTATATTTTATTATTTTTATCTTTATATTCTATCTTCGTATCTTTATATGTCCCTTAACTTGTTACTATTATTTGTCTTTTTAAGATATTCATTAATTACTTAAATATCACTATTTATTATTTGAGATAGATATTTTTAATTTTTAATTAATTTATTTTTCCAAATTTAAGGAAAATAAAAAATTAATACATATTTTGCTGTTTCACACACTTTGACATTCACTTTGAGAGCCTGTTTGGACAGTCGAAATTTATAAAAACTATAAACTTTTGATCATTTTTGTTTTTCGTTTTTTTTTTAAATTTATCAAAATTTTACCAATTTTTACAAATTGTTATTAATTTATACCAATTTTATCAAATTTATGATAATTTTTCTTAATAAAACTGTTCTAAAAGGGTGTAGCTATGCCTTATAACGAATTATGTAAAAATATTTAAGTTGATGTTTCAAACAACAAAAAAATGATTGACGCATTATATCCCAACGCCCTCGAAGTATTCACAAGGGATGCACGTACCATCAACTGAAAATTTTCCATACGTGACGTGCAAGTGAGAGACGAATCCACTCCAGACACAAGTGCGCTTGTGCAAAAACAAACTAAGGTCTGACGAATTGAACAGAGAGAGCTATATAAATAAAATATAATCGTTTTAAAAATATTTCATCATCAAATTAAGATTTTATGACTAAAAATTAATTTTTCTTTTATTTAACAATTAAAATAATTTTTATATTTTTAACTTCTTTCTTAATTCTTATTTTATGGGACTCCACTATCAAGAGTGGAGATTATATATAAATCAAAACTGTCAATTTAAATTTTGTCCAATTATAATTTTTAGGAAGTTGAACATTCCAAATTAGAGTATCGTAATTTTTGTTTTCTTTTATGGTATTTATTAAAAATCAATGTAAGCGAGAGAGAGAAATCAAAATACATGTACTAACTGTTAGGGTTTAAAGTTCTAAAAAAAAAATTAAAACTCATGCATTATTATAATTTTTACAATTTAAACTTTTTATCTAAAATTATAATTATATAAGAAATTTAATACAAATTTTGCTTAAAGTACTATAAACACGAATTATTGCTAGTAATATTATACGATATATAAGTCATAGAGTAGAATCTGGGACATCCTCCAATTGCAGCTGTGATCCACGTTAAATCATTAATTATATTAAAAAATCTTGAATTATTGAAAAACTGATGTAACTATACACACACACACACACACACTGCTATAATATATATCCAAAAACTTTTATAATTAAATACCCAACTTTGATGCTTGATATATAGAACTAATAATGCTTGAAAGAACAATTATAAGCAGTTTATAATTATCTGAATTGTACTCGAAGCATAACACTCTGTTTGGTAGGGTGAATTTGAAGGAATCTAATTTTTTTTAATGAAAATTCTTACCAATTCTTATATTTAAAATTTCATTAATGAAAATTCTTACTAATTCTTATGTTTGAAATTAAAATAAAATTTTATGAGTTGAATTTGATTTCATTTCCTAATTTAAATTTAAAAATTTTTACATTATTTGAAATTCAATTTAAAATAATAGAATTTAATGAGAATTCATTATTTTCTTAAACCATCTAAATAAGTACAGATTATTTAAATTCAATTTGAAATATAAATGAAATAAAAATTTAAAACTCAATAAACTTATTGAGTATAATCAAACAGACAATTAAATGAATCGATTTAGTTTATATCAAAGTTTGTAAAGTTAAGGCCATATTATTGCTCGTGATAATTATGAGTTGGATCACTTGAAAATAAAAATAAAAATAAAAAAATTATACAAGTATATTTTAATTATAACTGCATTATTTTCGTTTCAATTTAAGTATATTTGGTTCAATAGTACTAATTAATAATAATGGGTGTGTTTGGAGTGATAAAGGATGAGATAAAGTAAGATAAATTGTAGATTCGTAATTTGTACAATGAAATAAAAAGAAAATAATTTTTAAAAATTTTTAGAAATTTTTAAAAATTTATAATAAATTAAATGGAGCCAAATTAGTATTATTGTGATTATTATTAATATTAGTATACCGACCAATGGCCAGTAGCACTCGAGTATCATCACTGACCTTCACAAAAACAAATCAAAAGGAGAAGTTGTTCAATTTGTGGCCAAGAATCTCAAACAAAGCTACTGACGCAACTCATGTTTTCTTCTTCAATTGTTTATGCACATAAATATATATATAGGACAACATACAATTAATTGCTGGCACCAAACTATTACGTGTATGGTCTCTGACCTAGAAACAACTTCTTTTTAAGAGGTGGATTAAGATGTAAAACCATGGTATTTGGAACATGATGATACACACAAATATATATATATATATATATATGTACATATATATAATACTTGGAAACTAAGAACCGGCCCATATTTATAATAATATGGTACCATTTGGTATCAAGAACAAACTCTAAAATTTTTTATAAATCTCCAATAACTCCTCTAGTTTTAATTTTTTCGTCATCACCGATTTTAAAAAATTTTAATATTTCGTTAAAAAAATAAAAAATTTGAAAGTAAGTTAACTGAATGTATAAATTTTTTATATAATTATATTCTTCGTGTTGAAAGCTTTTAGACGAGTATTATTGTCGCTTTTTTTTTGTGAATTTTTTTGAATCCGTGGAAACGGATTTAAAAAACCGTTCCTACGGTTTGCTACTTAAAAAAAAAAAGACGCCAAAAGTAACCTCAAATCACATTTATCTTAATTTATCTTATTTTTTTTACTCCAAACGAACCTATACATGTTTCTTTTAATTTAAGTTATTTTAAAGTTAAGTGAGGCAATTGGAATTATGATTCATCCATGTGCCATGCCTAAGTACAATCAACTAACTAATGAAGATGCTCAAGATTGGAGAAACAAACAATTAAAATATCAAATTTACCCATCTCAATTATTTTTTTTTGTTAGGATTGAAAGACGGTTTGTGTCTTGTGACTCATCCTCTGTTTGTATATTGAGGATTTAGTACACCAACATATATGTGTGTATATATATATATATTTGTTATGCACAGTACATCACATCACATCACATCACATCTCAATTATTTTTTTTGTTAGCGGTTTGTGTCTTAGGATTGAAAGACGGTTTGTGTCTTGTGACTCATCCTCTGTTTGTATATTGAGGATTTAGCATACAAACATACATGAATATATATATATATATATATATTTGCTATGCTTAGCACATCACATTACCCAGAATGTCTAATCCAAGGTCTAAATATTATAGCCATGGCCCTAGCGTTGATATATGATGTCCGTTTTGATGTCGATAGGATTCTTTAGAGTAAAAGTTTCACACATCACCTTGAGCAGAAGCAGTCCTAAGGGACGAGCGGGACCACGACCTTTTAAAACTATACTCTTATACATTTTAGAATTTTTTTATATAATATAATGTTGGTCTCTTCCTAAGTTTTAAAAATCGGTTAATATCCTTATAAATTTTAAGATTTTTTATATAATATAGTGTTTAACTGCACTAAAATTTATAAAATTTTACTTTATTTTTCACTTAATATAAAATTTTTTATATCAGCCCTTTTACCCAAAATCTTGATCTAGCATTGGCCTTGAGAAACTAAATTAAATTACGAAACTTACTTTGAAATTAGAAGGGGTGTGCTTGGTTGATTAATTTTTATTAAAAAATTATAATTTTTTACATTTTTAATAAATACATTTTATAATTTTATCAGTTGTTATAAATTTTTACCAAACACTCAACTAAAAATTAATATGACACGTATCGCATCTTGATGTGTATATCATCTTGATGTAAAATTGTATTTTTATTTATAGTGCCAAACATCCTCAAAGGAGGAGTGCTTGCATTGTCAAATAACTCCTCATGGCAAAATATTTTTCTCCTTTTTAATTATTCTAATCCTCTACTAAATTTCACCAAGCTTCTAAATAAATAAAAATTACTAAAAAATAATGGTAGTAGTAATAAAAATATATGTCGATATATGGTGTGCATATATTACTTTTAAAGAATGTTTGATATGAGGTGAAAAATTTGAGGATAAAAGATTAGTGAAAAATTGTTACTCCATTAACAATTAATGGTGTAACAAATTTATGATACTTATATTTGAATTAAAAAAGTAAATATTATCATATAGTAATTATATTATGTTTGGAATATTAAAATTTTTGAAGGATTATAAATTATTTATATTTGGAATGAAGGTATTAATTTTATCATAGATTAATATTTCAATAGTAATTAATTTTAATAATGAACTATTATTTGTTAAAATTATTTTTATTTTGATAAAATAATTTAATAAAACAAATAATTTTAGTTTATTTAAATAAAGTATTAATTTAATAAATTATATTAATACAATACATAATCTAGTAAATTATTATTTATGAGAAATAATTTTCATTTAATAAAATATTTTAACAAAACAGATTATTTTAATAAATAATTATTATTTACTTTAATTTGAGAAAATAAATAATTTTATTCATAAATTAATATTTCAATAATATTATTTTAATAAAATAAAATAAATTATTTTATTAATAAATTACTATTTATTAAATATTATTTTGATAAAATAATTTAATAATTGATTAATTTTACTTTGATTAAATAAATTATTTTTTTATAATATTTATTATAATTATTTATAAGAGAAGATTATTTAAAATTTCATAAGGAGGTAAAGAAATATTTTACGGGGTAATAAAAAAAATAAATTTTTTTCATTAATTCCCACTACCCATCTCTTCCTTATTGTAAAAATTTGCCTCTTTTTTAATGAAAAAATTTAGATGCAATGACCCTTGAAACTTAATCCTCTTAAAGAAGGTAGCGAATTTCGTTTCAATGATTTGAATTAAAATAAACTGTGGTCAAATCTACAAATTCATTTGATGAGACTCTCAAATTTGAAATAAGTTCATATTTTCTTCAAAATTTTAAAAATATAGTACAATATTATAAAAATCTAATATACACTAAATCATTAGAACGAATTACAAAATAATCAGTACTAGTTGATAAAAAATTTTAAATACCACACTTTCATTAATAATAATTCAACAATTTAACAGATGTAATTCTTCTTTATTTATTTATTTATTTTGATTTATAGAGTATTTTTATCCTTCCAACTTATTAATTACATATGTTAAGTTTTTAAGAAATTAATGAATAAAAATAAATTAACATAATGTTATAATAAATAAATATAACAAAGTTTCAGTCCAACATTATTTGAAACAATCGTTGGCTAGTATCAACCTAAAACATGAAAGTTTCCAGTTTAAAACCAGAAATTTATAGAAACAAACAAGTAAATGGAGAAACCGTTATTACAATTAGTGGGGATTTAGATCACCTGTGTTTGATTAAGAGACATGAGAGTGAAATTGGATTGTGAGCCCCCAGACTCCATCATATCCCATGGTATATTCCTCCAAATGATATATTCTTATTTTTGAATTAATTTTATGTATTGTTAAATCACATCTCTTACACCATCTTATATTCCAACAACCAAATATCAAAAAATATATATATATATATGTATATATATTCTTACATTAAAAGTTAATACTATGAGTGAGTTTAGTTTGTTAAAAACTGCTGAAAAACTCTACAAATCTCTAAAAACTTCTCAAAATTATTCATTTTTTTATCTCACTGTACGAATTACGAACCTACAAATTAATTATTTCACTTTATTTCATTTTATTTCACTTTTTATCGCTTTAAACGCATCCTATATTATATCTAATCCTATATATAACCCAATAATATTATTTATTATTCATTATCCAAGACCCTCCATTCAAACAGCCTTTATGCAAAGGAAAATATCTTTCTCAGAAGTTATCGAGTTCATCATTTGTAATTACGTTGAATCACGTACCATTTTAGGCCTAGTTTGGAAACAAGAAGAGATGACTTTTTAATAACTAACTTTTTAATTTTTTGTTGATTTGATATTTTTCTCAAAAGTTCAAAATATAAAAATATAATTTTTGTTATTTTAGAAAAAAACCAAAAAATTAAACAGCTACTTCCAGCTCTTCATCTCACACAGAGCCTTAATTGTTCACTAAACATTTATAATTTATAACTACCTCAGAAGCAAAAGAGTGTTGGCCAGTAGTTAGATTCTAATCCTCTACATTGAGTGAGAAGCCAGAATTTCCCACCACTTTGGGGACATTTTTGTTCACAAAAACTCTAAAATAATTAACAAGTAATCTAGACATGAATTAAAATAAAATCAGCGGCATACAAACACGTCTTGATTTTCCATTGATTGGGCAAATAATTTTGTGTACAACATTACAGGGGTCATGACCAATTAGCACTGAGAAAATTACAGCAGAAGCTAAAGAATGGCATTTCTAAGATTAAATTTAAAAAAAAAAAAAAAAAAAAAACCTTTGCAATATATTACAACTCAATCATGGAAAAGTATACGTTAAATCATTGATTTATAAACTTAAAAAAATAAAAATAAAAAAGAAGAAGCAATCACCAAAAAAAGCATACGCTTTTTGTCCGTTGTATTTCCTTTTCTTCAAAACCTCTCAAAAATGATCGAATGGCAAGGTGTTCAGAAGCATATGTCATGAAAGACGCCAAAACTACGCCTCCGGCAAACATCAAACCGAACCTGTAAGCAAGGACAATCAAGGAAAAAAAACAATCATCAACTGAATCATAAAAATTTTAATTAAGGATGCACGATTAGGAGCCGATAAAACGATAAGATCAACACTTTTGAGGGTCTGAAATCTTTGAAAGAGCGACTAAAGTTTTTAATTATCACCGAAAGAACAAAGAAATGTAGTTTCTACATTGAGCTTGTACGAAAAATTTATCCTCAGAATGTTATTGCAAGAAGAGAGGAATCCCACTGGGTGTGGGGGAGTAGGAGGGAAAAGTTGAAAAAAAAGAAAAAAGGTACTAAGAAGAAGGATATGGCACATGAAAGAAAGGTGTACTTGAGATACTGATGAGGACATCATCTAGATTTTTATTTCTTTTATTATTATTATTATTATTATTTTATTTATTATTTGGGCTTATTTGTTTTGGGCGTTATTAATAATGAGTTTATATTATTAGAGGTTATTTGGATCTATTTGTTTTTGGGCTATTTTAGTATCGTTTTATTTTATTTTAGGCCTTTTGTGTTAGGCCCATGATATTTTCTATTTAAACCCTACTTAGGGTTAACAGAAGAGGATTGATTGATGGATTGAATAATATTGGTGGCTGCGTTTTCTTTCCCCTCTTTTCTTCTGACTCTTCTTCTCTTCTTCTCTACTTTCTTCTTTCTCTTGCTTTCAATCTATTCTTTCTTTACTTTCAATTGTTGTTCCGCATCAACTTGGTATCAGAGCGAATCCCTGGTGCAAAAGAAAAATATCAAATCACCTTTTTCAGCCGTGAGAAAAAAAAAAACACCCTAGCCGCTGCCGTTGCCGCTTACATACGCGTACGCGTCGTTACTCTCAAGACCTTCGTATACGCTTTCGTGTATTTCCGGCTACACCCAGCTCCGGCGACCTACACCACCGGAATCACCTACTTCCGGCAAACTCACCGGTGACCCCAACAACCTCCGGCGACTTTTCCGGCGACCGGCCGGAGACTTTTCCGGCGAACTCCGGTGAAGTCCAGCAACACCACCTGCCTCTAGTGAACTCCCAGGTGACCCCGGTGACCTCCAACGACCTCCGGCAGCTTTTTCGGCGAACCTCCGGCGACTTCCGGCAAACCTCCGACGACTTTCGATGAATTCCAGAATACTCTGTCAATCTATTTTGGCAAATTTTAAGCAACAAGACAGCCGACTACTTATTCGGATGTTTCAAAAGTAAACACTTTATATAGTTTGAAGCAAAGGTTTGAATTAGATACAATTCTCTCATTGTTAATTATGATAAATGCTTATATCATATGGCAGTATGAATTGCATAAATTTGAACTTGAACCTTGCCTATTTGTTTCATTTATCCTACTTCTTATTTCCCTTTTGAATTTAGTTAATTGTTACCCATCTTAAAAAAAAAAAAAATCACTCACCTATTGCTTGCCTAAATTATTTGTTGAGTTTCATCTATTAGATTTGTTATTCCTATTTTAAGCATATTAGGATTTTATATTTTTATTACTTTCTTTTTCAATTTTCTTTAATATCAGCATTAAAAAAAAAAAAATTACTTCTGCCCTTTTGACATGAATTTCGAAAACCAATCATATTGGAATAATAAAGTAGGACTTCATTCTATTCATCAAACTTACGTCAAAGATCCTCCCTATTTTAGTGGCACTATTGATCCTCCTGAGTTTCTTGATTGGGTAGATGATATCGAATACATTTTTAACTATCACGACCTGTCTGATGACCAATGTATTCGTCTGGCCAAAACAAGATTGACCAATTATGCTAGAGAGTATTGGCAAACAGTTGAGTTATACCATAGACATGTTACTCAATGGGCTTTGATGAAACAAATTTTGAGTGATCGATTTGTTCCTAAAAGTTTTATAGATAAGGCATGGTCTCAGTTAATGCGTCTTAAACAGGAGGATTCTTCTGTTGATGACTATTTTGATCAATTTAAAACTCTTAGGAAGTGGTCTAACTTTCAAAATGAGCCTTGTGCCATCAGTAGATTTGTTCTTGGGCTAAGGCCTTGCATCCGTGAGATAGTTCAACGATACACTCATAAGACGTTAAATGAAACTTATTCCAAAGCTTTAAAAATTGAAAAATATTATAAGTTTGAGTCTTATGAGTCTATGTCAGAGTCAAAGTATCTTATACGAACCATTGAGTTACAAAGTCCATCTCTTAAACCTAGCGCCCCTATTGTTTCTGTTGACACTTGTGATTCTCTTATTGATTCTCCTCTTTTGACATTTGATTATGACGAATCACCAAATTCTCAAAATGTGTCTGAAGTGGTTGAATTGGTTCCACCGTCATCTTACATTGATTTTGTTGGTTTATTTGAGGACATCATGAATAATGATCGTCAAGATTGCATAGACTCTATCATTAGTGATGGTTACTTTTTCAGGGGATATTATTTAAGCATCTCAAGAGTTTTACTTAGTGACTTCATCTGTTGGGAGTTCTTTGAGTCTATGTCCAAATTGTTCTTCCGTGAGATCATTCAATTGCACGAGTCCTCCTCACTTCTAGTATATGACAGAGATATTCTTACATACATTGAACAATTTTTTTTACAAGTTATATGTGGCATGTCTTACCACTATTCTATCGATATCATTGAGTCTCATTCCATTCGTCCGTTTTTGAGGGATTCTAATTTGACAAGTTCAGTTACATCATCACTCGTCACTTATTCTCATCCATGTCTTCCACTCCTTTTTGATAATGCTGATATTAATTGGAAAATTGGGTTGAGTAATAATTATTATAAATTTCCTACTTATGTTATTGATGAGAATAAAGAATTTAATGGATGTAACTTAATGATGACTTATGCATTGCATACTTACTACCTCATATCGTCTTACCAAAATTTGCATGCCGAAAATGTTGGGCCATTCTATATCCTTTGTGATCCTAGTCCCAATGCAACTTTTTTCACTTTGCCATGTGATATGAGTTTTGTTGTAATTTGGCATGTGGAGAACTTGTTATCTTGTGGAGGCATCTTTGGGCCTCAAATATTGTCTGCAAGTTATGGAGATATTTTTATGCCGGTTCCAGTTCCTCCACCTCTTCAGCGTTGCCTATCTGTGTTCGATGTTGAGGATCTCATTTTCCTTCAACTCCAAAGATGTCTTGTCAAGTGGAAAATGCGACATGATAACAATGCCAAGTTTTCAACTCGACGGAGTCGAGTTCTTCTCAGTCCGGGAGAGTTGATGAGGACATTATCTAGATTTTTATTTCTTTTATTATTATTATTATTATTTTATTTATTATTTGGGCCTATTTGTTTTGGGCGTTATTAATAATGAGTTTATATTATTAGAGGTTATTTGGATCTATTTGTTTTTGGGCTATTTTAGTATCGTTTTATTTTATTTTAGGCCTTTTGTGTTAGGCCCATGATATTTTCTATTTAAACCCTACTTAGGGTTAACAGAAGAGGATTGATTGATGGATTGAATAATATTGGTGGCTGCGTTTTCTTTCCCCTCTTTTCTTCTGACTCTTCTTCTCTTCTTCTCTACTTTCTTCTTTCTCTTGCTTTCAATCTATTCTTTCTTTACTTTCAATTGTTGTTCCGCATCAGATACTGTTTATGCATATAATCAGGCCAGATATCCTATCAGAAAATAGGATTTGCTGAAATTGTAAATGAAGTTCATCTAATCCTCAACTAATTTCTTTGTGAAATGATGAAGCAGGTAATTAACAAAAAGTTATAAAAATTCTATTTAACATTAAGTCCAAATCAAGAATAATGACTGACCGACTTGTAAGACAAGTTAAAATGTAGATTATCAACTTGTGAAGAGGATAATTTTCCAGATTTGAACACGTGTAACAGTGAATATCAAGTTTCATAAATTGCATCAAGACAGTGCATCAATACTGTAAATGAAATCCATTGCCTTGACTGCAACTTTGAGGCACAGACACAAGCAGGAATCGAATAATTAATTCATGACCACTTGATGCATCCTGGTGATACCACTACAAAACTAGTCAGGCAAATTACCTCAAGAACAGGGCAGTGATTCCAAGAAAACAAGGCAATGATGGAGCAGCAACAGCTAGGAATGCCATTCCTAACCCATAATATAATGTAGCAATATCACAAGAAGATACCTGCCGCTGATGGCCTACAGCACATCACCATAAAAAAGTTGAACTAACTGGCGTCAATCAGGGATCACCATGAACATTAACTTCATAACGAGTAAAGTCAAACCAACCTTTTCCAGAATCATAATCAGAAGCTTCAGGTTGAGAAGAAAATGATCCCGTTTGATTTGCTTTCGTCTTTCCCCACTGATAAACCATGTGTAGATAACTTCCAAACAATAGAAAGAATATCGCAAATGTCCACTCATACATCAGCAGCAAACCAGTCCATGGCCTTACTTGCCGAGGGACAATCAGAAGTGCAATTACAAGTGACACCACAGCAGCCACAAAACAGACAAAAATAGAAAGTCCACCCAAAAAGACAGGCACCTTTGACTGTGCTCCATTTGAGAACTGCTTATTATAACAACCAAGAGTTTTAGTAAACATACAAAGAAGAAATATGTGCATACAATTTATGATAAGCTAGGAAAGGTTCACATTCATTTGCACACCAAAAGCTACGGCTAGTGGCTGCTCTATAAGACAAAATGGCAGATGGGCACAGGTTATCATCAAACATTTGGGGTGAGAACTGTATAAAACAAATTCACACACTTACTGATAAATTTATTAAATTTTGTTATATGAAGAGATAAACAAAGATGGTCATACACAAACTATTTCCTAGAAGTTAGACAAGTAAATTAACCTGTTGGTTGGAATTAATTGCATATGAAGAAACAGCAGAATAAGCAAGAGTACCCCTAAGTCTGAACAATGCACGCGTCTGCACCAAAGCCAAATGCTTTCAGCTCCGAAAGACAAATACATGTCCACTATGAACTAAATAAATGAAATTATAAGAAACCGCTGACCTGTAGAAAAGACCGATAATAGCAAAAAAGTAAAGCAGATAAGGGGAGCAGAAAAAGAATTTTCACTATAAATTCATCCTTAGGATTTCTGCCCCCACCAGTTCCAGGAAGCGATTCTTCAAGCTGTTCCCTAACATTCTGCAAAATCAGCAAAGAAAAAGTCATAATTGGTTGGGGGGGGGGGGGGGCGCGGGGATGGGATTTGTCATATGAATCCTCTTTGACTATATGAAAAATTTGCACCATTCTCCATACATGGAACAGAACAGACAATGCTAAACATAGAAAAAGACAAAAAAGAAGTTCATTTGAGTATGCAGGTTAGAAAGAAAACAGAACTGCAAATGCATAACGTGTATGGAGTAAAAAGTACCTGCCAGACATCAACGGGCTTTAAAAGCCAAGATGTCCACCAATCCCATGGTTTAAGGGGACCAAGTGTATAGTGAATAACACAAAGTTCTGTCTCGTTCACCATCCACTGCATATCAATGCATAAGAACATCAGAGAATTCAATTAACAAACTGATTCCAATAAAAAATCAGAGCCTGTTTACATGATGACATCAATCCAATGGTGAGCTCATCAACTATAGTATTATTAGACTTAACAGCAGCCATTTTTAAATAACACTTACAAATACCAATCATATTCTTATTTATCCAAAAAAAAATACCACATATATTAATAAAATATTTGAAGTTCCATATTCAAATGTGAGAAGAGGTCAACATAAGTATCCAAGATGAAGCCTTCATTGAACATCAAATTGATAGGGGAAAACAAGGAAAAAAAGAAAAAGAGTATCCGAATGTCTTTACTCAACCAAGAGGAAGGCAAAATTACTCCTTTATTGTTAAAGCTAATTGTATTGAATTATTTGGTAAAGAAAAATTAGGATTAGATTGTAGCAAAACACCCAATACATATTGATATCTCTGCATACGCCACCGCTGTGAACCTGGAGCCAAACAAATCAATGGATGGCATTTAATTTAACCCTAATGAAAAAAGACTACACTAGTCCAACCACATAAATCAAGTACAAATCGCACAAATTATTCAAAGTTCAAAAATTGATACCTTGTTTGCAAGCATGTAAAGGCCAATGTCTGCATTATATATTGTCGAGAGTCTCTCCATCTCAGGAGCTGGTCTAGAATCTAACACTTCTTGTGCCAAGTGTGGCTCAAAAACATGTGCATTAGCGAACCCTGCATAGTAGGAGTTAAGAAACCCCTGATCTCCTGTGAGGCAAACGGGACGTGAGGTTTTACTTTATGCCATGAGGTCAAGATGGAAACCCATGTTTCCTAGATCCTTGACTTTAGAAGTATGAACCTCGTTGCAACGTTAGATTTATTTGATAATAGGAGTAGCTGAATCTGCTTGTATTTGTAAACATGCAGTGAAACAATACTCGTACTAAGAATATAATATAAAACATGCAACTGCTATGAAACAGATAACATATAAAAAGTGGCAGGCAATAAATAACGTACGAAGAAATCCTATACCTCCGGTATAAGAATACAAAGTGTTTACTTTGCTCATCATGTCATTAAAAACTGCTTGAGATGGTTCCAGTACAAGGACTCCTGAATTGAGCCTCTCTGAGTGTTTTAAGTTGGCACAGAATTTCCCACATTTAAACAAATCATCAACACTCTTTAAAACTATTGTATCAGCATCAAGATACACCACTGCAAAAACCAATAAAAGAGAGCGAATAAAGGATCAATCCCCTTTGGAATATCATAGAATAAAATTTAGTAAGTTCCATCAGTTGCTACTGAAAAATAAAAATAAAAAAATAAATGGTAATTGGGTTGCTAAGATAATAAAAGTTTGGCATCCTATATCTTTTTGCCATTGGTGGATTATTTGGAGGGAAAGGAATAAAGCATCTATTCAAAATACTGAATTTCCATTGTACATATTAAAAAGTTCTTTCATGTCAATTTTGTTCAATTGGGTATCTGGGGTCACTGACCCAGATGTGCAAACAAAATCGTGAGGATTGCAAAACCCATATCGGACAATATTATACTGTGTAAATACAAGTCATTATAAATGGTATCTGAGCCTCACCTAGTAGGAAGTGTGGGGCAATGCGAGGATGCGTGCCATGTTAGAGGGGAGGGACCTATGCCTGTGAAAAACTCTGCCTGTGAGAGAGTGAAGCTGGGGGTAACGCACAAAAACACTGCATCTATCCCACATTACTTGGGTGCGGAATGGGAATGTTCTATATATATAAGGGTTCAATAATCTACCTAATACAAGGACTTTTTTGAGGCGCCACTGTGGGTCTCAAAGAAATAATACCACGAGGATTGCCAAGTTCAAACAATATTGTACTGCATGGATTGTGGATCATTACAACTTTTTGAGTTTTGTGGATTTTTTGGAATCTTAGGATGATAGAGAAATAATGGTGGATTTCTTTGCTATGAGGAGTATTTTCTTAATGCTTTTTATTTCATGAAACTTATCTATTTATCAAGAAAAATGATCTTGTCCATAAACATAACCAACAAAAGGGGGCCCAGTCTGGTCTAGCATTGACTTAAATGCTTTGGAAGTTGGCACATGACATAAATATGATTCAAACAAACAACAAACCATGGGAAGCATTCCAAGCAGTTCTCCAAAGTGACACCTAGATAGATGAGCACCCACAACAGGGAAGTCTTGAGGGCTCATTAAAAATTCAGACTTAGCTTTTGTAGAAAATCTACTAAAAAAGAATGGGCTCACACAATAATTAAATCTTGGAATAGGCTAGGGTTATAGGCAGTTTATTGCTTGAAGAAGTCCAAAAGGAACTTAGAAGGTGGAATGCGCCACAACATAAGTCCTTCAAGCGAAGCCAACATACGCAATAACATGAAGATATCTTGGGAGTACGTATATATATTTGATATTGCCATTGCTGATCACAAGAAAGAAGCAGTTGAGCTATGGCCTTGGTAATTTGGAAACAATGGGTCTATTCGGCGTAGTCTTAAGAAAATAGTTTCAAAAATTAATTTTTTGAAAATTGTAAAAACTTTGAGAAGCTTGATTTTGGTCATTAGTATCTTTGACCCAAAAAAAAAAAAAAAAGAAAGAAGAAGAACAAAAACCTAACTGTGGTGCTGTCAAAAAAGTGGATTTTCTTTGTTTCTCTTTTTTTTTTTTTTTTTTTTTTTCAAATCTAGTCTAAATATATAAAATGAAGAACAGCAAGCCAAACAAACTTCTAGTTTGTTTTCTATTTTATGTAACTTCAGTATATGCATTAAAACAATCTAAGATGGGTAGGGTACCCGGTTAATTAGCTAATCTCATCACCAAACCTTTTATTTTTTGCTTACCATTACTGTCCCACAACCATTTATTTTTTTAATTGGAATCCCAAACCCGTCCCATCCCATATCTACAAAACCCATCCCAACCCACGAAATCTGTTTATGTTCAATTAGTCAAATTACCCATTAAGTACTTATTAAATACCTGATTTTAGATTAAAAAATGAAAAATTAATAAGTGACAAAATTGTTAAATTTATTAAATTGAACAAATTCATTGGTCAAAGGACCTCAAAGTTTTTATTTATTTATTTTTTTTGAAAGGTAAAAGAAATATACTATAAATAGTAGAAATAAATGTACAAAATAAATAAGAGTATACCCCTGAAACAGTACAATAGGAATCACAGTTCATAAAGGACTTTCAAACCCAAAATGGAACAATTCATGATACATGAAAATAACACACAACAAAATTTTGGCTTAAGAATTTCAAAAATTTTATTTTAGTGATAAAATTTAAATATATAAATATGTATTATATTATATTTTATTTTATTTTATTAAACGGGTACTTAGCGGATATCCTACAAGTATTGGATATCGGATGTCCTATAAGTACAAACGGATATCGGGTGTCGAGTATCGTATAACATACAGGCAAATCTCAAACCCGTCCCAAACTCGCACGAGTATTAAATTTCTATCCTAAACCCATCACATTCCCATTAGAGTATTTTTTAACGAGTTTTTATCGGGTTTGGTCAGGTCAGGTACCCTCGTAAACCCGTCCCACCCAGATCTCTAACAATCTCCTAAAGCTTGGTTTGTAAGATTTCTTAGAACTATGTTGGGGAGTGGACATAAATAAAAGTCATGTAGACCATGCTGTGTTCATCAAACATAGTTATGTGAGATCATTATATCATATGTAGATGATATAGTAGTGATAGAAAATGATGATTGATGCAATGGAAATGACTCAACTGAAACATGTTTGGCTAAGGAATTTGAGATTAAGGACTTAGGTCCATCAAGAATGTCATATTGGGTCCTGACCCTCAATTGAGTGACAGATGTTCAAGATTTCACCAATATTCTAGGATGTCATATCGGGTCCTGACCCTCAACCTATTTGGGTATCCCGTTGTGTAGCAAGTTTAAGTCAACAAAAGCTTGGGATAGCATCATTTCTAAATATCATAATAGGCTTACAAGATGGAAATCTTTGTACTCGTCGAAAGGCACTAAAGTAACCCTCATAAGTAGTACTTTTTGCACGCACTTTGACCTATTTTATGTCTCTTCTCCAAATTTGCATAGGCATGAGGAAAAAGTTGGAAAGGATGGAAAGAGATTTCTTATGGGAAGGGGGTAAAGCTGACTTCAAGTATCACTTGGTTAATTGGAAAAGAGTTTGTAAGCCAATTAGGGATGATGGGGTGGCTATCTTGCTATCCGCAATCTCAAGTAGTCTAATATGGCTCTTATTGGCAAATGGCTCTGGCGCTACTCTCATAAGCGGGGTTATCTTTGGAGGAGAGAGATAGAAGGGACGTTTAGGAGACGTGGTCATTTTTTGAAAAGAAAATGACGTGGTCATTGAAAGACCTATTTTTGTTGGTTTCTATTCTCTATAGTTGGGGATCTAGTGGAAGAAATCCTAATTTTTATACTTTTTTTTCCTTTTTAGATTCAATAGATATTTGATTGTACTTTGCTTGGTTTTTTTTTAATGCTTTCTAATAAAATAATTTTTGCACAAATGACAGAGAGAGAGAGACATAACCTTCATGCTTTCTCTTATCTCATTAATTGCCATTTGCCTCTCAACCTATTATTTTTTCACTTATTTTTCAGTATTTTTTTTCATTTTTATTCAAGAACTACGAGTGGGAAATGGGTTGAATCGACCTAACCTGCCCTTATCCCCGTTGCAAGTCAACCCACCCTGGGTGGCCCACCTCCCTCCAGGCCAAGTCAAGTGAGGCCGAGCTAGGGTCAAGAAAATCCGCTCCTGACCTCTCACAGCTATGCTGACTTATTTTTTAATGTTTTTTATAAAATTTATAAATACAGATAAAACTAATAAAAACACATTAAAACATATAAATTTTATTAAGAAATAAACAATTACATAATTAATGTTCAAATTACAAATATAAAATTTTAAATAAAAAAATCATCAAATAAAAACTAATTACAAATTTACAATTGTAAAATAATAGAGTAAATAACTAAAGTACATCACTTTAGATCTTATACATCCCTACTAGATTTGGCACCTATAAGCTTGACTATTATTTACAAATATTACTCTATCTATATCAATCATTGCAACTATGTTCTACTTTGCCCAAATACATTGCTTCTAAGTTAGGTTAATTTCCTCTTTTTCATTGACTTCTTGTTATATTTTTTCGGCAAGCTACCAATCTTGCAAACTCATTAGCTCCTCTATTATTTGAGGTACCAATCAACTTTTGCATTCATTAAAATTTAACAATGTGTCCACTTATGCTGACAGTTTGCTCCAATGCTACGGTAGGCACTGGGAATGTGAGGACATCGCGAACTATAATAGAAAGTATTGGGAACTTACATTCTCCCTTTCACCAACCCAAAAAATCAAAATCATCATCGTTGTCTACCGCAAGTAGATCAAGATAAAATCACAGCTTTGATGAAGAGGAGCTGCTACTGGTTGATGATGAAGTCTGTCGAGATTTGATTTTTTGCTAAATTGAGGTGCTATTGCGGTAAGACTATTACCAATGTGAAGCTCATGTGCAGGCGGCTTTAAGAATGGAACTCTACACATTGAAGCAGCAACTTTAACAGGGTAGAATTTTTTGTCATTTGGAATGTTCATTGCAAAAAGAATCTCCTTGTGATTATGAATGATAGGCCTATGCATTCATAATCTTCTTTTAAGCAAAAATCTAGATCTTAACTACTAAGGCTAGAAGACATCAATACCATAGAAGGGCTTAAAATAACATTAGCAGATGAATTATCTGATGATAATGATCAAAGAATATGCAAGCAAAATTACCCAAAAAAAAAAAAAAAGAAAATGCAAGCAAATTCTTTCAACACAAAATTCCTATTGGAACTCAATTAGATCCTTAAATTCTTCGCAAAACTCATTTCTTATCCACGATTAGGTTGAGCTTCCACGCAAGCCTATGGCAGATGAGGAAATCAAGAAGTATGTTTTCAATCCATCATAAAAAAGCAAAAAAACCATCCAAGAAGGTTTGGGGTATAGCAGTAGAGCACGTTTGGACCTAGGCTTGTGGAAAACTTCATTGCCATAGTAGACTCTTTAAGGAGAAGATTGTACTACAACTCTCCAAAAGAAACGATGCCATATCCTCATGGATTACAGACCTATAAAGCATGTCTGAAGAATGTCAACATAATCCACAAATGCATCTCTAACATCATTGCCACCCCACTTAAAAATGTGGTTCGTAATCTTGTCAATGAAGCCAAAGTGCATTAATTGAAAGTAGTTTTGTCCCATGAATTGTACTTCCACCACAAAGACCAAATGAGGAACTATCATATATTGCTATATTTATCATAGGGAGATAATTTGCCATCCTCAATTCCATTGCTCAATGGTGTGAGAGTTATGATCGCATTGATGCTTTTCATTTAGGAGTTGAGTGGGCATCCCCACAGACAATGAGACATATCGTTTGATCATAAGGAGGAGCATGAATGACCAAGAGAAGAAGAAATACTAAGTCTTTGGTCCTCTTCTATATGATGTGGAACATTTGAGGAGAATGAAATATGACTTTTGAAGGCAAGCTAAGAAGTATGAATACTCTAAGAAAGTTTTATGTCAATGATGGACACTAACTCTTTAAACAATCCCCCAACACATTTTAAACACTCGTCTAAAAGTATTGTGTTATATTATATCGCGTATATAAATGTATAAGAATTGGAAACTATGAGCATACGAACACTATGGGGCACAATGCACTGAGTAGGCAAACATGAAACACATGGTAAGTTTGGGAAAAAAAAAGAAAGAAACTTGAAATCAAATCAGAAAATAAAAACAATATAGTCCATTCTTCTTCATTTTTTTTTTTTTAACTTTTAGTAACCACACGAAATTTCCAATTTGTTTATAAGTAAAATTTTCCAAAATAGATATAAATAGAATACACATGCATCTAGTATAAAAATGAATAAGTAGCTATTATTTCACATACAAAAAAAATATAAGAACAAATAAAGACATTCCCAGGCACGTTGTACAATAATATTTTTTAAATTGTGCACGGGGTTGGCCCCTTTTGTTGCATTGGCATGTTTGTGTTGTATCATGTTTGTTTTTCTACCCTGTTTCATAGAAGAGATGGAAGTTGCCACCTTCAAGTACGATTTCCTCATTCTTATATAGTGCTCATAGCCAATTCATCTTTGAAACAAAAATTTACATTATATAGAATATTTTGAGTAATTTGTATAGTGTTCATAGGCCTAAACAAGTAAAAGATCCTGTCAGTTGGTGTGGACACCTAATACAAATGGTTTCTTCGCAATAAGTGTACTTGGAAGCTGGTTAGAGGCTCACTTCAGGTCGCTCCATGACAATACTCTGCATGTTTGAAGGATCATACTCCCAAACATGCATTTAATACATGGCTTACTCTTACAGGTTGCTTCAAACTCAAGATATCCTCCACAGTAAAAGATTTATTAGCAGGTACCTTGCAATTTCTACCAACAACATTCACAGGGTGTTCAACAACTCTTTTTGAAATGCTCCCTCCCTAAAGTCATCTTGGTGTCTTGGAGCGGTCGTGTGGAGAGCATTTAGTTTGTTGATTGATTAATGAATTCCTCATCATTTTGGGTGGAAGATTATAGAATAGGATAAAATATATCAAAATTTTAGGTGGCATTTGGCTTACTTTTGTGTTTTCTATTTTCTGTTTTTGTTTTATATGTTAAAAATCTTAAAACAAAGAAATAAAAAATACTTTATTCTCCTTGTTTTGAGATTTTCCTTATTTTTTGTTAAAAACTCTCAAAATGACTTTTTATCATTTTTATTTCATGTGTAAACTCATTTTTAGTTTTCGAAAACAAATTTTGAAAACACAAGTAACCAAATGAATTTTAAGATATTTTCCTTATTTTCAAAAGAACAAAATAAAAAATGAGCTCAAAATAGAAAACTGAAAACAAAAAATAGAAAAATAAACCAAATGACCCCTTAGTTTTTCTTCCTGTGATCCATCTTCTTTGTAATTTAAAATAATAAATAAATAAATGATAAATAAAGGGGTAAAACAATACATTACCTTTCTTATAGTCAGTCATGTTGAATATTTTTAGTTTTGTGTAGACTCCCCAAAACCTTGTTGGTCGCACTTGATTAGGGTTTGCCAATAAACTAATTGGATCCACAATCCAACCATCAGCCTGCACATAAAATCGCCAAAATGCATCTAAGATTAATGACAGAAAGGGTAGAGATAAAATTGAGGCAATTGTTGGCAGAAACCAAATGAACTCGTCATTGGAGGGGCAGCTGGAATCACTTTGAGTGTTTTCATTGTGCTGCTTGGAAATCAAGATCATTACTTCCACAATGCCAACCAAACAGAACAGAACAGAACAGAAGAGAACAGAACAAAAGTAACCACTCGTTTCATTAAAAGCATGGCAAAGTAATACAACTTAAAAATATTTCCCTAGAAAGGAATGAATCTCACTTGAACCAGGGGTTATGCTTTTCGCATATTATGTATTTTCTTAAAACCAGTACAATTTTAACATAGGATTTAAAGACCTGACTTTTATCTCTATCCACAATTTTCCGAGCAACCAAACGGAATAAAGATCTGGAACTTAAAAATCTATAAAATTCCCACACTTCATAATCATTTCGACAAAACTAAAACATACCCACGAAGTGATATAGCAACAATATGAAACAAAACAAAATCAAATCAAAATTTTTCTTAGCAACCAAACAAGCAGAGAGCAGAAAATTGACACCTGGAGAAGCTTCTTGGCGAAATCCGATACGCCGTCAGAGACGAGAACGACCATGTCCTTGGTGGATCCCGTGTCCCGAATTGACTTCCCGAGAACCCGAACACCCAGTAGGAACTCATCGCCATAGAGAAGAGTCACGTAGGCATGGTCGGAGGATTGACGAGCACAGATCGTGTGCTGTAACAAAGCGAAGAAAATCAACGCAAGCCTAGATCTCCATTTACTCGGTTTCATTGTAACTGGAACGAATTCGAGAGATCGCAGGCTGTGGGAAATCTTAATTGGGATTTTGTCGACGGGGGGGAAAAATTCTCGAAGGGAAAAGGTTGAGACTTGAGAATCTTGGAATTTATCCAATTATTCTCTTATTCAAGTGGTGGGCTTGAAATGCTTTTGAATATCGTTCTTCTTCCGCCAAGGACACCGTTAATTTGTCGTTGTCTCTGATGAGCGCTCCAACTGGTTTGAACTTCTGGATGAACTCGTCAGCTGGCTCGGCCCGGGTCGGTTTGTCTCCGGTCACTTCAGATTCACTGATCCGATCTTTAAATTCTCGGCCTCGAATTGATTAGCCCAACCGGTTCAGGTTCCATCGAGACGGTTTGATTCCCACAATGATTTTTTACCTCAAACAAATATACAAATTCATATTGAAACCATACAAACAGGTTGACATGAAATTCGAATCAAAATTTTTTAAACTCAAAATTCAGATTTATTTAATTCTTAATAAAAAAATTATTTTATTAAAATATTTTATCAAAAATAACGTGACAGTGATATTAATATTTTAATATTTTATGCTTGAGTTTAGGGAAGTTTTCTTCATTTATACAATGGAGAAAAAATTTAAATTCCGCAAATCAATAAAATTAATTCTAAACTTGTAATTTTAAATTTTTATTTTGAATAAAATATATACTATAAAATTCCTATGAGAACATCTAACAAAAATGAATGTGCTATTATATTAGTGTGTAACAGTTTAAACAAGTGCATTGTCATTATTTTTTGCACAAACTAATATAAATAATTATAGGCATTTTATTTTTAATTTATGTTAATTAACAAACTAAGAGGTTATCCCTAGGATAATATCCCATAATTAGTAAAAGTTGTATGTAAGAAATATGTTCTACAAAGTTATTGTTTATTTTTGAAGTAATGTATGTTGCATAGTAAGTGGACTCACCTTTTTAATGATGTATGCAAATTTTCTTACGAATTTATTTCAAATGATATACCTTATTTCATTTAAAACTCTTGACCTTATAATAGAGTAGAAATTAAAAATTACACATAATTATATATTTAGCTTTATAAACTTAACAAAAATTAAAAAATATTAAAGGGTGAGATATTGTATTTAAATTAATTGTGCAAACACACCATGCCACATCTCACATTGTAATTTACTTTAATTTCTTCCTACCATGAAATGGAACAAATTAATGTAAATTGAGCTCCTCCATAAATATTTAAAGCTATTTAAGGGATTATTACTTATTTGGTGTCAATATAACATTTATAAGACATCTTCCAACTTAAAAACTTAAATGCATGAGTTTAGATCCTGCACAGTGCTATATTAATCACATATTTATCACTTAATTATACGCTTATCATTTAACATTTCATTACGGGACAATGCATATATACTCAAAATTCTATTTCACTCTACCTTGTTATATTTATTAATTTCCAAAATTTGTTCAGTGTATTCTTGATTTATGGACATCACTTTGCTCCATCTGTGAAGGTTGGACTTTCATGGGTGATGACAAAGGGTTCAAGTACTGAGATATGTAAAAAGAGGTTTAATTGGTTGTTTCATCCCTGAGAGCAAAGGGAATCGAAACTCTGTCACACACCACCATTCATTGCACTAAACTGAATTTTGTGCATGTTCTCCCATCTCGTCTACGTTGTTTCATCCTTGAGAGCAAAGGAAATCGAAAGCCCGTCACACACCACCATTTATTGCACTAAACTGAATTTTGTGCATGTTCTCCCATCTCGTCTACGTTGTTTCATCCCTGAGAGCAAAGGAAATCGAAAGCCCGTCACACACCACCATTTATTGCACTAAACTGAATTTTGTGCATGTTCTCCCATCTTGTCTATGTTGGCAAAGAAACTCGTGGAGACCCATCACAAGCACTTATACAGCCCGAGTTTTGATCCATTTGTTGGAAATTAATACATTGGAAAGTTCTTCATAGTGAGTGGCAAAACAGCACGCATAAGACAATTTTTTATTTAAAAGTTTAAACCCATGAATTTAATTATGATTTATATTATGTTATATATATTAATTATACACTTATCATTTAACATTTCATTACGTGACAATGCATATATACCAAAATTCTGTTTTACTATACCTTATTATGTTTATTAATTTCCAAAATTTGTTCAGTATATTCTTGATTTATGGATATCACTTTGCTCCATCTGCATAGGTTGGACTTTCATGGGTGATGAAAAAGAATTCAAGTTCTGAGAAATGTAAAAAGAGGTTTGGTCAATCCCATTTTACCCTTTCAAGCAGCTTTCTTTAATTAAAGAAATTTGAATTTGTATGGTTTTATTTTTTTTTCCCCATAGGTTTTCACCTAATTATTATTTAGATATTTTTCTTTGTATTTTGAATTTAATTATTAATACATTTAAAATATATCAATTTTACAACCATAATAAATTAATAATCAAGTGGATCATTTCTAAGAACTAATATGTTCACTTTACATTTATTAATATTACATGCCACAGTTCTAGTGATTTTATATGCAAAATGAAAAGTAAAATTATAATTATTTGACGATGTGGGATAAAATGAAAAAGAAAAAAGTAAAAACTTTGAACGAGACGAAAAGGGTAAATAAGGGGGATGAAGAAGAAGAATGCTACAAAGGATTAGAATGAAAGAGATGAAAAATACTGAATAAAGAAAGTGGCCCATAAAATAACTAAAATTAAAATTATTATTATTATTAATTATGTGTCTTATAAAAAAAAAAAAGATATGTGTGATCAACATAACCACTTTAAATTTGTTGAAATTTAGAAAAAATAATTACTCTCTAAGAGTTGTTATCAAGAGAAAAATAATTTTTAAACATTTTTCCAAACTTAATTATTGTTTAGATATTTTTTTGTATTTTTTAATTTAATTATTCATACATTTAAAACATGTAAAATTTACAACTATCAGAAATATGAGTCCTTTGTAAGAAGCTATTTGTCTGCTTCACATCTATTGATATTACATCCCACAAGTTCAGTAGTTTTATATACAAACAAAATGTAAAGTTATAAACATTTAGTGATGTGAAATAAAAAAAATAAAAATTTAATGAATGAGAAGAGGGGAGAGAATAAGAGGGAATGAAGGAAAAAAATGCCACATAATATTGGAATGAGAGAGACTTAATTTTAGTTATTAAACAAATTCAACGACTAAAAAATTACAAATTAAAAATTTTTAACTTCTTTACTATAAGAATATTTTTCAAAATGCAACTTTTAATTACGACTGATGAATCTAAGTTGTTAGATTAGATATATGTTGTTCCAATTTGACAATCACAGTTAAATAATATTACAGTAGCACTATTTTTTATTTCTTCGATTAAAGGGGTGTGCAATTTAGATACTAAAGTAGGAAGTAGGCTTGTCTTTTATATTTGGGAGATCTAATAAAGAAAATAATTAAGTTTTAATAGATAACATTATTCCAAAACATGACTAGATCATCATTTAAAAATTTCAAATGACGACAATGGCGTACGTGTCATATTCATAATAACAAAATTCGACGGGATGTTTAATTTTTTCCGATGCATTTGTGAGATTTTGATAAAAATTTAAAAACTTGATTAAATAGTGAGAAAATTAAAATATCGTGATAATTTTCTGATAATCATGAATTTTGCGGTAAATTCATGAAATTTATAAATTTATTCAATCTCTCGTTACTCCAAACTTCTCCTGTTACAACTTTTACGCCTTATCAACAACTTAAATTACCTAATAGTATAAATATATTAATAACTAATAAATACAAACTAATGAAAAAAAAAAAAAAAAACCTTGACTATGATACTAAAATCAAGGCAGTGCTTTAAAACTTCCAAGGTTGTTCCTTAATGTAATATTTTTGATTTGTTTCAATTTAATAAAAAATAACAATATATATATATATATATATATCTATAGTTTGGATTTACTTTTTAATTATTAACAATTTATGTATACATATATGATATAATATAATACATATATGTACCTTTTGGTCTTCAACTGGTTATATTCAAATCATTGAATAAGTAAACCACACAAACAAAATCCTAATACCAGGTACATAATTAATTTGTGATTCTATAATTCAAATTTATTAAATAAAATATATTATATCATTATAAACTTTTACAATTATACATATTATATAAATATATAAATAAATATACTTATGTACATAGTAAAAATGAAATTTATAGCACTTCTTAAATTTACTTAAAATAGTCGTTAGTATTTGCATATGTTTAATAATAAACACAGATATAAAAAATTACATATTATTTTTTTGGCTTATTATTTTTGCATATAATTTAATGAATAATTTTTTATCCATATAATTACAGCAACTGATATAATAAAGAAAAATTATTACTTAATAAAAAAATGTCATGGTCATAGCAAAATAAATGCTATATATTTTACCGAATTTTTGTCAAACTATTCCAAATTTATTAACGAATTTAGGTGTCATACTAAGTTTATAATATTTTTTTCCCACCCGAATAATTCCCGAATTACGAATTTATCATCCCACTGAATAATTTTCGAATGCCAAATTTGTTAACGTGGTCATATTTAAAACTTTGTATATCAAAATCAAAATTTAAAAACGGAAGAAACAGTAAAAGAGAATTTCATTCAATTAAATGTATGGAAAAACTTTGTTTGCTTTGTAAAATAATGATAGAAAAAATAAAGGTAAATCTAGAGAAAGTGAAAGAAAAAAAATTTTGATTTCATTTATCATTTATTTTTTTCATTTATCCCAAACACAAAAATCAAATAAAAGATTTTGAAAAAATTTTTGTTCTTCCCTTTATTTATTTATTTATTTTTTCATTTGTCTTCTGCCATAACCAAACATCGGACACACAATAAAAGATTATAAATTTATCATAAGAATATTAAACATGCATTTTACTAATAACTTTATTTCTCCATTTATTCCCAATCAACAAGAAAATGGAAACCATCACAAGAAAAGGACGAAAATGATATGGAGATCTATTGAAGGCTAAAGACAGCACCATACATAGCCCCTCAACAATGAGATATAACTCATTAGAAGGAATTACTTGTTAGTTCCACCACCAGCAGACTCAGAAGCATTAGCAGCATTTGGTGGAGGGCTCTGAGCAAGGAACCTTTCCATAACATGTTCAACACTTGGGTGACCAAAAGTGAAGACTTCTCCACTGGGGGAGAAGACTATGATAGTTATTTCCACACCATAGAGAGTCACCAACTCAGATGCCATATTGAAGATGGTGGCCAAGCGCTCTTCAAAGGTCACTTCTCTTGGATCTCTCTTAGTCATTTTCTTCAGTTTTTGAACTTTCTTTTCACGCTTACCCATGGCTAAAACTTATATCTCTTACAAGAGAAAGACACTAGTGCTTTGTTTGTGATATGCCCTAAAACATGATGGGCTTTTATAAGGGGTTTTCCTCAATCTGTTACATTTTCATTGCACAATAGTATGTTAAAATAAGATATATATAAATTTATTGGAACACTTTCTATGCTCAGCCGTAACTGATGAACACTCACACATCTACAGTGTCCACGTTAGCTCAATTGTACATTATCTCACCTAACGTGGACCACACGGATGCCCTAGTGATCGACAATTACATTCAATTAAGGCCACACTAATTTTTTTTTTATTACTTGTTAAATAAATAGTTAGATATGGTTCTAATTTTTGTGCTTACCAAAAATAAAAATATATGGAACACTTTCTATGCTCAGCCGCAAGTGATTAACACACTCACATCTACATTGTCCACGTTAGTTCAACTGTGCACTAACTCATCTAACGTAGATCGTGCGAGTGATTGGTAATTGTGCTAGGTTAAAATGACACTAATTTTTTTACTACTTATTAAATACTGAGTTATATATGGTTCTAACTTTTTTACTTACCAAAAATAATATATATATATATATATGAATTTGAAATAGTAGTTGGATGATTTACACTAAATTATTTTAAAATATTTTAACTGACACTTCACAACCTTCGTTAACTTTAGATAATTCTTAAATGAATTCAAAAGACTACTATTATGTAAGGAGTAGAATTACTTTCATTGTCTTATTAATGACTTACTAAGTAAATTTAAATATTTATCAAATTAATTGAATTATTTTATTAATAATTTAGAACCTTGCATAAGCATGGAATTAGTTAAATTGATTATAAGAAAGATCAAATGAGGAAAAATAATATTAAAAACTATTACACTTTCCAAGAATAAAAATACATGAATTTGATAAAGCAGTTAGGCAGTCTACATTAAATTATTTAAACGCATGGCTGGTTGGGGTGTACCCATCAAGGTCTAGTGGGAGCATTGAAAAATGAGATTTTTGGAGGCCGGTCACTATTTATGGATTTATAAGGATTTAAGTCATACCCAAAAAACTTGTTTGTAAATAAGTCACACTTGTAACAAAAAGACAAAAAAAGATATCACGCATTTTTCATCACATTTCAAAACTGCCAGTTTTATCCGAAAATAGTGCACACTTCACTCATAACTTCCGTGACTTTCCATCTTCTTTACAAAGCAAGCAAAACTGATTTTTGGAAACAAAATCAAAACTGTTTGGAAAAAACCTAATTCCGCGACTTTCTATCTTCTTTACAAAGCAAGCAAAATCGATTTTTGGAAACAAAATCAAAACTATTTAGGAAAAACCTAATTCCGCGACTTTCCATCTTCTTTACAAAGCAAGCAAAACCGATTTTTGGAAACAAAATCAAAACTGTTTGGGAAAAACCTAAATCGATCATCATTTCTAAGTATATTTATTTTTTTCTAATTTTGAAACAGTACCAGTACTGTTTTGAAGATAGCTCAAAATACTAATCAACTCCATGGATTTCTCTTGCCCAAAACTTGTCATCTGCTTATAATTCATGGTGCTATTTTAAAAACAATATCGGTACTGTTTTGAAAACAGTACCGATAAAACAGTACCGGTACTGTTTTGCATCGGTACTGTTTTCATACTGCCTAAAAAACATTAATCGATACATAACACAAACCAACGATACGAGCCAACATCATCATATTTTTTGAAACAGTACCGGTACTGTTTTGAAGATAGTTCAAAACGCCAATTGACCCCATGGATTTCTCTTGCCCTTAAAACTCGTCATCTGCTTATAATTTATGGTGCTGTTTTGAAAACAGTACCGATAAAATAGTACCGGTACTGTTTTCATACTGCCTAAAAAATATCAATCGATACATAACACAAACCAACGATATGAGCCAACATCATTATATTTTTTGAAACAGTATTGGTACTGTTTTAAAGATAGCTCAAAACGCCGATCAGCCCCATGGATTTCTCTTGCCCTAAAAACTTGTCATCTGCTTATAATTCATAGTGCTATTTTGAAAACAGTACCGGTACTGTTTTGAAAACAGTACCGATAAAACAGTACAGTACCGGTACTGTTTTGAAAACAGTACCGATAAAACAGTACCGGTACTGTTTTGCACCGGTACTGTTTTCATACTGCCTAAAAAATATCAATCAATACATAACACAAACCAGCCATACGAGCCAATATCATCATATTTTTTGAAACAGTACCGGTACTATTTTGAAGATAGCTCAAAACGCCAATCGACAAAATCAATCCATGAAGAAGATAGGCCAAATAAGCTCTATCTTCTTCATATCTTCACGACTAAAACTGTAAATAATGAAACTGAAAAAAAGGAAGGAAAAAAAAAAACAGAAGAAGCGTGATTCACGGTAAACCATATTTTCACGTGATTCCCGAAATTTCTGAAAATAACTTGTGTAACTTAGTTATAGAAATAAAGGATATTATCGGTATATTAGAAACTGTATTTAAAAAAAACTCGTGGGACCCACTCAAAAGTATGACTTAAACACAAAATTGTTACATTAATGTGACTTAAAAGCAATACTTTTTTTTTGTATGGCTAATAATCTTAAAAGATTATAAAGTATAAAGTATGACTTAAATACAATTTTCCGTTAAAAAATTACACGAAAATTTTATTAGTTTTACTATTTTTCTTATAAATTATATTTTTTTAAATATTAAAATAGCAATATAAATTAAAATTTACATAAAAGTATGAAAGTTTTATAATAAATTAATAAAAAATTATTATTCTTTTGACTTATTATGTTATATTTTTTGTGTTCGATTCGAAATATTAGAAATATTGTTTACTTAGGGTCTGTTCGATAATGTTGTTATTTTTCTATCTATGCTTATTCGTTTATTTTTTTATTTCTTGTTCTTTATTTTTTGTTCTCTATTGTATTTTTTTAAATTAAAATTAAAATTGCATTCAGAAATATAATTTTGTTTATAATTATTTTGAATTTAATAAGATATATTTAATATTAATTTAATTATTTATTAAAATCATTTCATTCAATAAATATAAAATATATTAAATTATAATTTAATTATATTATTTATTAAAAATAATTGAATAAAATATAATTATTATATCTTTTAATTCAATAAATATAAAATATCTTAATTTTTATTTAATTATATTATTTATTAAAAATCATTTAATTCAATAAATATAAAATATATTAAATTATAATTTAATTATATTATTTATTAAGAACAATTGAATAAAACATAATTATCATATCATTTAATTCAGCAAACATAAAATATTTTAATTAATAATTTAATTATATTATTTATTAAAAACAATTGAATAAAATAAATTTCATATTAATTTAATTTAACTTGATCAATTCAATTATATTATTTATTAAATATAAATTAACAAGATATATTACATATTAATATAGAAAATTTAATGAATTTAATTTAATTATATTTTTTATTAAAATAATTTTAATTTAATAAAATATTTAAATAAAATAAATTATTTTAATATAATGCAAAAAATAGATAAAGTGTTAAAATTGACACAATATTTTGTAACACATAAAAAAGACTAAAACACTTTCTTTTTTTTTTTTTTTGTTTACGTTTTTTTCTTTAGGTTTTCATTTCTTTGGAAACAAAAAAAAAATGCCCATTGGAAAAAGTCGTCAGTTTTCAGCTTTTGTGTTTAGTTTTTATATATTCAATTTTTAGTTTTTGTATTATATTATTTTTTAAAAAATAATTTAATAAAATATATGTCATGTTTGTTAAATAAATTAATTTCATTAATTAATTTAAATTAATTTATTTTAATTATATTTTTTATTAAAAATAATTTATTTCAAAAAATAAAATATATTAAATATAATTTAATTATGTTGTTTATTAAAATTAATTTAATAATTTAATATATTGATTTAATTAATTATAAAATTAATTATTATTTAATTTATATTTAATATATTTTTATATTAAATAAAAAAAATCTGCCATCACCAACGATGATTTCATCGTCAAACCTGAAATTGAAAGAAAAAAAAAAACAAAGAAAAAAATATAAAGTAATCCAATGGAAAAAGTATAGTAACTTCTATTACTTGTATTTTAATCATTATGATGTATATATATTGAATAAAACATATATTTTTATTTTTATGAAATGATAGTTTAAAAAAATAATTTTTTAAAATGAATTGGATATAAGTTCATATATTTGATATAAACATTACAAAATTAGATTGAAGATACTTAACGGTTGGCGGTAGTCAGAAATTCGTGAGGGACAACAATGATTAGTGGTGACTAGAGATGGGTGAGGAGTGGCCAGCGGCGGCGGCGAGAGGCGGTGATGGCAATCAGCTATGGCCGAATGTGGCTAACAACCAGCAGACAGTGATGGTTAATGGTGGGTGATAGTTGTGACTGGTAACAGTCGCAGAAGAAAATGAAAACTGAAAATAAAAACTTAAAAAAAAATACCAATTTTATGTTTTCAAAATTTTTTAGAATTTTGAAAACAATTTTAATTTTTTTTAAATTAAAAACAAATTATCAAACAAATTTTCAGGCTCAGTTTTAAAAATTGAAAATAAACATATTTTGAAAACATAAAAAAAAAACATAAACATATTTTTATTACTAATTTACAAAATTTTGAAAACATAAAAAAAATAAGAAACGAAAACATTACCAAATGAGAGCTAGATATTCAGTTCAATTAGGCTCGAAAATCACTTGAAACGACATTGTTTAGTGATGATACTATTATTAAAACTTGTTCAAATCGTCCCTCCCCTCCCCCCCCCCCCCTCTTTCTCTTTCTATCTTACCCATTTCCTCCTCAAAAACCTTTATTTGTGCATCGTAGTGGATCTTACAACACTAAACAACAATATTTTGAAATGATGCCAAAAATTTTTTAAATAACTGTGGATTAGAATGACAGGAACCGAGTCAAAGAGATGAAAATAGAGTTGGAGCCGGGGGCAGAATTGTCTCTCAAAATCATTTAAGAAATTGTCATGTCAAAAGACTACACAATCGTATCAGGAGGCATGTCTGAAGCCAACTTAAGGGTAAAACCCTTTTCAATTTTTGGTTTTTATGGCCTTTATTTTGGGTTTTCAAAGTCTCCGCAGATATTCAATTTTTCTCAAATTTTTTTATTTTATTTTTTACTTGGGGAATACGATTTATTTAGAGCGTTAAATTTTACCAAAAAATTTTAACTTCTCATTTCACTGTACAAATTACGAGATTATAATTTTTATTATTTTTACAAATTTTTTATTACTCTAAACGCACTCACAAATCTTAGTTCATGTTTGGAAACAACATATCTTAATTCATCTACATATAATGACATACAATTCATTTTACTATAATGCAACAAAAATTGACAAAGTATTAAAATTAGACAAAATATTTATAACAAAAAAGAAAAAATAAAAATATTGTTTTTATATTTTTCTATTTAAATTTTTATTTAAAAAAAATTAACAAAAGCGTTTTTATTTCTAATTTTCCAAAAATTTGTAAAATATAAACAAAAAACACTAATCATAAATGTTATCAAACAGAGCCTTTATGCCTTTATATAAAGAAGCAAGATTATGAAGATATTTGATTTACCAAAATCAACCAAAATTCATTAACGTTTACCAATTTTTTAGTTTCTTCCAATCAAATTTTATCCCACATTACTTTTATATTAAATTCCTGCACCTTTATTGTACTTTTTTGTCGCCCAAACGGCACCTAAGTGTTTGAGAAAAAAAAAAAAAAAAAAAAACAACTTTTTAGTAAACATTTTTACCTCTCATGATTTAAAAGAAATTTAAAATATAAGAAGTAATTTTAATAATTCCAGAAAAAAACCAAAAAACTGAATAACCACAGAGAGAGAGAGAGAGAGAGAGAGAGAGAGAGTGCAACACAGGAACATAATCGAACCACATTAACATCTAAAATGGTACAGGTATATATTGCAATCTTTCCATCTAACCATTGTAGTTGTTTTCTTGTCAATGCACATTAAATCTGCAATTCCCAAACTACCCCAGTCAGACGTATTATTCTCGACACTGTTAATTGGACTTGGTACAATAAAATTCAAGGCAGAGCTCATGCAAACTGCCATTAACAAAAAAAAAAATGAAAACCTATTTGTTACCCCCTCTGCAGATACAGAAAAACAAGAAACTGTGTCCATCTCTTCTCTGACGACAAAAGAGGAGGCAGGGCGCAAAAATTACGAGAGAACCTACAGGTGGGGACGAGGATAACGTATAACGACAGTTACCTTAGAATTGGTTGTCAGCTCAGCATTTACAAAAAAATACGGCAGAAGTCTGGAAAAAATGAATCATCGTCTCGGGCGCTTCTGAATCTCCTGGTTAAGAAGCCGAGTCACCAGCCCAAGATTTGAGGAGGGCTCGCTCAGAATCCTATGCAGCGCGTGTAGTTCTTCCGGATTTGCCTTCTTGAACAGGCCAGTAAGCGTTGTTGTGTCCACTCCTCCGGCGGCAGGGAATGCCTGGCTCCCGCTGGCTTCTGGATTTCCACTGCCTGCTGCGCTTTGAGGATGTCGTGGAATCTGCATAAGGGGGCGGGATTTCCAGTACTCTGTACAAACTCGATTTTGGTCCATCGCCTGGATAGCCTGCGCCACAATTTGAAACCGCAAAGAATTGAAGATTAGATCTCTCTCTTGATGAATGAAAGAATGCTACTCAAAAAAGTGACATGAAAGAAAGAAAGAAAGAATCCTCATTCAAACACCATGGAAAGAGAGAGAGAGAGAGAGAGAGAGAGATTTTCATATTTTGGCTGAAAATAATAGAAGGAAAGATAAGGGTCAAAACAAAAGGCAGGCACCAAATTTATATATATATATATTGATGAATACCAAATATATATAAGTACATAATATAGATAAACATTCAAGTCCAAGCCGATAACAAAAGCACATGAAGCAAGCAAAATACAAACCAGTCCCAATAACAGAGGAAAACATTTTTTTTTAGATAAATTTGAGGCCTTTCCTTTGTTCAACAAGGCAATCCCCTTCCAACCTGAGAGCTGACTGACTTCGGATCCCAAGTCTGTGATTCAGGAATGGAGAGGTGTCCCAATTTTAACAGCCCTTATTGTGTTCAGAGGGTGGTCCATCAATTTTCTTCTTAACCTCAGAGGTGACTTTCGTCTTCTAAATTATACACAGTAGAAACATATCAAGCTAACCCCAACTAAAATCTAGTTTACAAGTGCATCTTTATTTATTTGGAAAAATTAAGCAAACTTCTACAAAAGGAGACAATATTTTTATGTACTAGTTCTGACTAGGTATTAGGATGATATTTTAATTTGTCAAAAAAAATTATTAATGAAATAAAACAAGATTTTTGAATAATATTTATTCATTTTCTTCCCTTTTTTAAATCCAACCGCCCAAAAAATGAAATACAGTTAGATTCTTTCCATATTCTTTTCTTCCCTACCTTTTCCGATCACTTTTCTTTTCACTCGAATCCAAGATCCAACCATGGTTCAAGTGTTACCGAGTTTTGAGGGTTTCAAAATTATTCATAATAGTAGAACTAGGTGCACAAAACTCAAACAAGAGCCACTCTAAAACAAATCAACAGTAAGTGATATTCACACCATACTCAGAACCAGAAAATCAGTTACAGCACCAAAGTTTACCTGCACAATTTCTGGGGAAGAAAAGCCAAACATTTCCATACCATCAAGACTCCCAGGAGGCTGTAATGGGGGAAGCTTCATTCTTCCCAACTTATGCTGCTTTGTAATCTCTTGATTCACTCTCTCTCTAACCATTTCCCAGCATTTAGAAGCCGAAATATGAATGAAGACTTCGCTTGGACATTGCTCTACAGAAACCTGAAAGAACAGAATGCACAGCTTAGAAGGAGGCCATTATATCAGCTCTTCATTGATATTGCCATGAAAATAAACAGTTGAAATTTGCTTCACATACTCCACCATTGACTACAACAGAAGGCCAGTACAGCTCTATCATTTTCAATCCAAGTGGTAGTACTGGCTTATAAACACAAAATTCCAGCACATGTAATGTAATCTATCTTCAAGGAGTTATCCGCACCATCCAAACACCTCATGTATTAATTCATCCATACCTTGAAATGCCAGACCATGCATTATATGCATCAATAATGCGTGCTCAAGTAGTGCAGCTATAACCAGATTATACTTTTAACATCATATTCCAAATTTTAAAAGGGATGACTCCAATTTATAACTATGGACTCATTTAGGCACATTCACCTCCTGGTGCTTAGTCATATGAACTGGAGAGGGGGAAAAAAAATCTTAAATTAGCAGCTTATATTAACATGCATTCCTGAACCAAAGAGTGCAAAACTACATTTTGAACATTCTGCATCCAGGAGCCAAAAATTTCTACAATAGTCGAGGATACAAGAATGTGTGTTGCTGCCCATTAAAACAGGTACATGGAAAGGACAATTTTTGCCGATTTATAAATTCTTCTAGGAATCAAACACTTCCTTCTAGTTTGAAATTATGATGAGCAGAATTACAATGATAGGATCATATTTTTTGAAACAGAATGGAAGAAAGCAGTAGGTAAGACCAGAAAAACATAGAACATCATAAAATGGCACTACATCAGTGATTTTAAACCAAAATTAAGCCCCACTTCAATTACCATAAAAAGAGGTCCATCCTGTCCAGCATCCAGTGTCTCTGAAACATAGTAACACATATTTGTTGGATCTAAAACACTTATGTATCTAACTCGACTTTTGAACCCTGCACCCAAAAACAAAAAAAAAAAAAAGTTCAAGTTAAAATGTTTGCCTAGTAAACCACAATCCATGTGGACAGTAGACATTAAACATACCCTTAGGGTAAATGGCCCGACTATCGCACCATAACTTCCCAGAATGGATAAATCCGTATTCCAAAGGCTCAACATTGCAGTTGATTCTTCGCACTACCTTTGCAATACGAGGACCCTTCTGGCGAAAATATCTATCCAGATTATTTTGAGTGCCAGATGGCCCCTCTGATGGACCTTGTACATCATCACCCAATCTTATGTTGCCATTCAATCCCATCATATGCTTATCCTCGTTGTTAGGTATTTCGCCGCCGCATGGCTGTGGGGGCTGAAAGTAACTCCCCACATTTTTCATATTACAATCACCAGTCTCTCTTGTATTCATGAAATCCTGATCATTTTTATTAAAATCTGTGC
The DNA here is from genome assembly GCA_019916065.1 of Vitellaria paradoxa. Classification (NCBI taxonomy): domain Eukaryota; kingdom Viridiplantae; phylum Streptophyta; class Magnoliopsida; order Ericales; family Sapotaceae; genus Vitellaria; species Vitellaria paradoxa. The sequence continues at coordinate 16,930,928 of CM034240.1, forward strand.
CAGAAGAAAATCTATGGAAAGAAAGGTTTTGTGGATTCGACCCAAGATGTAATTCACCTTTTCCATGACCTCCACTATTTACAGAATCTGAAGTACAGGCATGATTATTCCTTTCCCCCTCAGGTGACAAATTTGTATCCCCTTCACACATCAGTGCTGAACTAGTTATGGGTGTCGTCAACATTGGATCCTTAATACAATCACTGGTGCTCACTGCACTAGATCCTGACACTCTCTGAGCATGATTTGTATGCTTCGCAGAAGTCTCTTTAGCTCTTTCTGAAATTGGCACATTTGACTCTTCACCCTCGTCATCACTAAGAAGTATAACATTATCATTTCTGGAAAATGAAGGCTTCTTCACTTCAACTTTGCCTGCAGCCAATTTGTCAGCGAAGTACGTGTCTTCTTGAGAAAGCCGACAGACTGGAGTTCTTAAATGAGGATTCAAATGAAGGCCATCTTCTTTCTTGATATGAGAGATATAATTTTCCACTTTGACACCATGCAATGACTTTGGTGATGCAGGTTTTGCTTTCACGGCTTCCAAACCCAATACAGCCTGAAATGGCGTCAATGAAAGACATGATGCTTTAACATCTCTCTGAAGTGAATGTGTGGTTCCAGCCGAATTTGGCATTTTATCAACATTTGATTTCCCTTCCTTCCCTTTTGGGAAAGGTGTGGATGGTTTTGAACTCATTTCTCTCATTACTGGTCCTTCTGGGGACTGATATAAATTACAGATGCCGCCAGGGTCTTGTAGATTGTATTTTGAGACCTGGGAGCTCAACGCCAGTCCAAGATCTAGCCTTGCCCACCTGTATACTGCACTCAATTTCCCTTCCAAAGCTTCAACAAGAATATTTAATTCATTGATGTCGTAGCGAAAGAGGAAAAATCTGGCACTCCAAGAACATGAACATAAGTACTTTGCATGATTAAGGCATGTGTATCTCTCTGGTGAACAGCGACACCCAGCTGCAGACAAGTGTAAATCAAAAAGGCATATATTGCATTCCCTTTCATTGGTGGCATCAAAACTGCTTTCCATCTTCATTGCCTGCAAAGGATTGCAAAGTGATTCCCTCCTCGCTTTCTCCATCGCAACACGAGTCTGGCATAAACACAACAATCATACAACAGACATTATGTCTCTCTGGTGTTGAAATGCAAATTTTACTGCATTAATGTTAACATTTTATGTCCACAACAATATACATAAAAGATCCTCATCGTTTTCTATTAATAATGAGAATGGACTGCATATACTTCACTATCTGAAGTGCAGACACTTCAAAATGAGTTTTGTATGTGTCCAACACTTATCAAACATGTATACTTCAGGGTATAAACAGGCTAAGCCAAGTTTGTTTGTTGTATAATAGATTTCATGCCGGACTTGGACGCATTTACCAAGAGACTGAGCTCAGGCTTGTTCAGAGTTCACAAACTCAGCTTGTTTACTAAACGAGTCTGGTTTTTTTGTTCAAGCTTATTTCGTTTACAAAATGAATGAACATAAATGAGCTTTCTGATGATCTGGGTCTGAGTTGTTCAACAGCTCTATACATATCCAATATTTTATTGTTTCCGATGAGCCTGAGCTTGAGTTGCTCATTTGTAGCCCTACACATAATCCTCAGTGACAGTGAAATACCCCTTAAAATATGCCACCTGGCATATTTGATATTTTATATTTTTTATTATTTTTTAACACAATTAGGATACACTTAGATTTGAGTCGCCAAAAATCGTAAAGTTAAAAAAATCTTCTATCACATCTTTTATTGATTTTTTGTACATTGAAATATGCTTAAATTGTAGTATAGAGACACTGAATTAGTATTCTTGTGAATGTTGTATATATAGCTAAGAAAATACATATAAATTATATATTTTTGTTTGTATCCCCACTATGTCTGTTTACTCGTTTATCCAAAGTTGACATATCTCATTTTTGTACCTATATCATGTGCTATAAATTAAATATTTTTGTTGTATATCTACTCTGTATAAAATATTCTCATTTTTCCAGAATTTCTGTATCCTATGTTCATACCTGTATTATGTTTGTGCTTCTTAGATTTTAATAATTAAAATTCAATTTGAGAGATAAATTTAACATCTAAATAAATTAGTTTTGTTTACTCTCTTTATTCTTGAAGACAAAAAGTCCCCCACCCCCCCCCCCCCAAAAAAAAGGAGTTTGAAGTGGAAATGGGACCATTTATTGTTCATCCACTTGCCTTGTTAAACCTGTTTCATATTTTCACTTTGAAGCCTTGTGTTGGAAACATTTTTCAAAAAATTAAAAAACAAAAATAACACATGCTTTTGTTTTGTGTTTTTAAAAACCCCTACCCTCTTGCAACTCTTCCGAATAATTCATTGAACTATGTCACTGCCAATAGCAAACAGCTATAGCAGTAAATTAGCTTTGAAACAAGTACCCGCATTAGAATAAAGACATCAAGACAAGTAAACAGCAATATTTGATTATACCTTAAGTGCTTTTGATAGGATCCCATCCTTCCCACAGACATCCTTCCACCTTAAGTTATCTGAAGTATTTTTCCTTAGTAAATTAAGTTCCCACTGTGCCTTGATTGCTTCTCTTGCTGCCCCAAGCAACAGTTTATCATGGGAAATTGAAGTTTTTCTGCCTTGCTCACGATAGAGCTCAATAGCATTCTGCCCATGAGGCAACCAGTCTACAGGAGCTACATTTACTGCTTCAGCACAATTGAAGCCACAGTTGAACCCAGAGTGATATGCTCGAGGGAAGGTCAGAACAAACTCTCCCGCATTCTGAACACACCGATAGACAGGTACTCCCTCAGATTTTAGTATGGAGGGGGAGAGTTGTGTGACCTGCACAAGGGAAAAAAAGTTCCAGGGATATTTAAGTAATATAACATAAGAAGATAACAACAAAGGGTAAGAAATAGATTTGCTAACCTAAGCCAACAAACCTTTTTTTTTATGACAATGGGAACCCGCAACCACTATCCTTTGGATTGCACTGGATAAACCCATCAAACCCGTGCAATAACCGACAAACCACACAGACTGGGTAAACCCATGAAAAGTCTGTGTGTAGGCTCACCCCCCCCCCCCAAAAAAAAAATAAAAATAAATAAATAAATAAAGAGGAGGAGCCCCCTGGGGTCGAACTCAAGACATCCCCGAAGGAAGGCTTGAGTTCTAGCAAGCTAATCTAGTTAGCTAACTTGTAGTAAATCCCATTAAATATCATGTAGTCTTCCTACTTTAAGCGAATTAATTTGTGTTCATTATTCTAGTATTTGAGGGACGATACAATTCAGTAGAAGAGAAAAATCCGGCATTATATTTTTTGACCATCATTATATCTTTTTCAAGCTATATTGCTCTGTTTGTTTCAAGCATTTGTCATGGTAAAAGAAAATAGAAGGAAAATGGAATTACTCATATATACCCATTTTTATGATTAATCAAATAAAAATTTAAAATTTTTGTCAAATATTTATCCATTCATTTTCTTCTCATTTTTCTAACCCAACCAAAGAGATAACGCAGATTTAATATCTTTCCTTTCAAATTGCTTTCCTACATTTTCCCCTAACTTTTTGTTTCCCTCTACAAATCCAAGTTCCAAATTTACTATATAATGGAAGACATACATAACTGATGTTGCAGTCCTTCAGGATTTCAAGCACGGGAAACCAAGTAAAACAAGCATGGAAGCCTAAACAAGTTCTGAGTTCCAATCGAAAGTCATAGCGAATAATAGACGAGTAAGAAGATTAATTCCCCGTACGTTTATGTTTCCCATCCCAAATTTAAGGAGTAAAGGAATTGAGTAAGAAAAAAAACCAGAGCGCAGTTCAGAAGTATTCCACATACTTTAATATGAAATCTATTCCATAGAAACAAGAATGTTAATGAAATAGGAAAAAAAGAATTCATAGCAAGGACAAGATATCCTTAAAGGCAGTGAAGAAGAAAATAGAGAAAATTATAATATCATTGCCAAAAAAAAATCTAAATTTAAGTGGATAAAACTAATGGCTACAATTCAAAATAAGTAAGTGGCCAATAGAGATTCATAGCAAGTTCTGTTTGCCATGGATAAAGAGCATATAGTTTTCAAAATGTAACAACAAAAATTGAGTGCAGATTTTGAGGTTCAGCCAGCTGTATAATCTGTGTGACAAAACAATGGATGGCATAGCAAATAATCAGATATAGAACGACATTATTACACAAGCAAGAACTACTTACCAGCTTATGAAGCAGGTCAGGCTGCTCCTCAAAAAGGTCAGGCAAATACTTTCTCATAGAGGCTTCCAATTTAAGGGCATCCTCCCCTGAGACACCATACCACATTTTTGGCGCACCCCAATGCATGTAATTCAACGAGTACAAGTGGTGATCTTCCACATGCTGCTCCCAAAAATTAAAACAAGAAAAATGAAACAAAACAATCAGACAACAGAAAAAGAAATAATATGCCAGTCTACCGTTTTACATGACTCAAAACATCCACCCATACTTGGTTTTATCACCAAGTATATCTTCTTTTGTTCTTGTCCTTTTGACTACTAGTTCTAGGTTAACTTGTTTTTTCTCATTACTTTGCAGAGAAGACACTTCTAAAGGAATGTTTTTATGTGTGCGTGTGTGTGTGAGAGAGAGAGAGAGAGAGAAAGAGAGGAAACGCATAAATAAACAATCAACAATGTCTCTTGCAAGCTGCCCATCCTATCTGGTACATAAAGTGCTCTCATTCAATCCATATTATATGAACTCAAGTGTAAGAATCGAGTACGGGTGTATATTCATGCTTTGGGCCTTCTTGAACCCCTAATCATAGGATAAAGGAATATGCATCCAAAAGTTGAATATAAATAAAAAGACATGATGAACATCAAATATGTTATATAATGTATTTATCTAAGATATTATTATTCAAGAATGTAATTAAAATTAGATGAAATTTAGAGATTAAATGAGAATATTTCTATGTGATGAACTCCAAATATATTATATATTGTATAGAATATTGATATAAGATATTCTTATTTAAGAATGTACTAGAGAAAAAAATAGAGAAAACTTCTATCACACGTCCATGTGAAACAGTGAAAGACTAGAAATCTTTCTTCATGATCAACAGTCAGGTTCTTCTTCAAATATTTGTTAGAAATTAGATGATTCGAGATTCTAATTTGGGTTATGGAATAGAGGAGAAAATAGAAGAATCCATATAACATTGCATACAGTTAAAGTGGTTATATTCACCTTACCAAAAAGGTCCATTAAATTCCTCTTGTGCTCTTGTTGGGTTAAAGACCCGATTGTTACCTTATATTTTCAGCCGAAGTTTCGAGTTCTCAAATTCCATGCTGAAATTATAATCATGATAAATGACATAGGAACATATAAGCATGTTCAGTCATGTATTCACAGTACAATCCTTGAAAATTGTATCTATTACAATTGATTAGTTTAGAAAATTGAAATTAAGTTTCACCCAAAAAAAAAAAAAAACACAAGTATGTTGAATTGATCTTTGTTGGTTTTCCTCAATGCTATCACTTTCTTCTTTAATTTTTTTTTTTTCAATTATTAAGTACAACTTTCTTCTTGAATTATATAATTTATACTTTCAAAAAAAGGCATGCTTGTATGGTTATTCTTCGAGTGTGCAAACACAATTGCTTGATTGCATATGCATGCATTTATTAAAATGTAAAGCACACATTTCATAGCAAGACGAAGTCCATAAAGGTACAAAATGATCTATCCAATGCAAGTGAAAAAGAGTCCCTTGGCCATACCCAACAAAATGAGGAAAAGCACATTCCCACATACAACCAAGGCACCAGAACACCTGATATATCACTGCTTTCAAATGAGAGAACAGAACCCGGAAGCCTAGGAAAGTTATTCAAGTTCCAGCCTGATTTCACATAATTTTCATCTGAAACAGAACCACCTTCACTAGACAGTTTAGGAAACCCGCTACCAAAAACCCCTGTTTCCAGATCAGCCCCATAAAGCACCTAGAAAAGAAAGCAACAAAACAATTAACGTTCAAGAGAGAGAGAGAGAGAGAGAGAAAGGGGGGGGGGAAGAAGCCCACATAATAAAAAGAATCAATGAACAAATATATATATATAATAAATGAAATCTTTATAAGCTCATCAACATACCTCAATTTCTTCGGTAGGTTTCTCTACCATCCTCCAATATTCACCCTCAATATCCTCTACTGTGGGCTCCCATTGCTCTTCCGGTGTTGGCATGTTACCTCCCAGGTCAACAATGCTTTCTTTATTCCTGAAGTATTGTACCTTAAAATCATTTGCATATTTTTGGAAAGTATCCAGAGTGAACTCAGGACCAGGTTCAAACCCAAATCCCTCCGCACAACAATTTCCAACTTCACCAGAATCCAAAATATTTCCTGTACCAGCACCATTACCATAATCCATCCCATTTTTCATACATCTTCTCCTCTTTCGCCTCTTACTATTATGTTTCTTCAACAACTTCTTCATTGAATCCCGATTTTGAAGTTTGTCGATTCTCTGGATGCGAGTAAGAAATTTAGATCTCTCCCATGTATTTTTCTCCTTCAGAGGGCAAGGGGGTTTCCATGAAGGAGGAGGCACAATTCGACAAATTCCATATTTTTCTGCTCGATGGCGTATGGTTGCAATATATTTTATAGTATCTTTGAATTCCTGGAAAAGAGCATATAAACTGTCAGCATTCCGAATTGTCCAATCAGGAAAAATAATAAAACTAAAATTTAAGGGGGGGAACACTCATTTCAAATACAACAGGAACAAGGAGAAAGACAGTTTACAATTCCAGAAGTGAAAATAATCCGAGTATTCTAAGTGAAAATACAGACCTCTTCATTTGGGTAGAATACAGGAGCATCCTCAAGATCAGGCCTACAAGCCTCTTCTGGATGCCATTTCGCAGTGACCTGTTCCAAATATTCATAACTAAAGGTTTCATCCAAATTGTGTTGGCAAATTACGTGAACATAACACTTTCAATTGTACCCGCTCTAAAACTCAAGTTTGCTATCTTTTATGTAGAGGGTTTAGAATTCTTTTGTAAGCGTTGTTTCAATGTTAATCACTTCAGAAAAAAAACAAGGATTGCTTGCACAAACAAAATTAGCAAGGTTTTAGAACGAAACAGCCAAATTGCTGAATTCATCCAGAAAAGGAAGTTGCAGGGAAGGAATAGGGACACATAACTTCATGTTTGATGACCTGTGACATTGCACATCAAGTGCGCTTGCTACACGCACCTGCAGCACACACTGCAGGACACACATAAGAAGCTTGCACCTGTGGGTGGGATTTCCAGTTTCTCAAACCTTGCTCAATCTAGAATAGCTTGATGCTCATTTAAGGAAGCGACATTCCAAACCCAGAACCCCGGAGAAATTATCCTAACCAGGAGAGAGACTTTGAAAGATCCTTAGTGTCATAATTTTTTTTTTTTTTTTTTATCAAGTGGAAAGAGATAAGTCTTGGTGGAGTTCCAAGCAATGAGGTGTTCAAGACTATATGTTCAGTTTTGTAGGGAGTCCCATGCAGTGCTCATCGAGGAGTTTGCAAATGGTGCTCAGCACATGGTATCATGGTTCAAAGTCTCAGTCACGACTGTTGTATCGGCTTGAGAATTTTTGATGCGGTCGCGGTGTCACGTCGTGATATCGAGCAATACACAATATTTTATTTTTTTAATTTAAAAAATCAAAAAATATAGAAAAATTCTAAATAATAAAATGGATATATTATATAACCAAAAATATTCTTTTACTAAACATTAGATAAATACTTATAACATGCGAATGAGCTAACTTTTTTTTTTCTCTTTTACACAAATCACCGAGAAATCGTTTGTCTTGCCAATGTCTCGCCGCGACAGTTAGTTGTCTCAGTGTATCACCAAGATATCGGCTTGTCTCAGCCGTGATAGCGCAAGATAACTATTCTTAACCCATTTCTTTGACGCGGGTTGAGATCTCGTCGTGTCGTCCATTGAGTCTGATACATCTCGAACGATACTTTGAACCATGCACAGTATCAATGTATTGGAAATGCAAGCAAGGTCTTCAACGATGGGATTATAGAGTCAACTAGGTAACTATTGGCTTGTAACTTTTGTAACTGAATTGTTAATATAGTGTAAGTTTTGGTTGGTCCCCAGCATTAACTTCGAATGTTTTCCCCCAGGGTTTTCTCATAAAAAGTCTGACATTATTTATTGCATCTTTTTATATAATCACACATTGGCTTAATTGAACCACTAGTTAATTAATTCAATTGTGATTACTACTCCACATTACAAAAGAACCCAAGCGGAAACACTGTAGATGGGACTTTCCACTAAATGAAAACTATTAGTAGACAAAAAGGATGATACGTAAAGCTAAGGCCCTGTTTGGTAATGTAACGACCCGCATCCATATAGAACAATATTATCTACTTTGGGCTTGGTAAGTTGCTTTCCAGGAGGTCACCAGTCCTGGTACTGCCCCCACTAAAGCACGCTTAACCCTGGAGTTCCTACTGAATCCAGTGCCCTCACGGCTTTAAAACGCATTGTTCTTATATGGATATCGAATATTACATATATGCCACTTCCTTCCACAACCCAGGCGATGTGGGATGGAAGGCATTGCTTCTCTGCTTCACCTCGGGCTTCACTCTTTCGCAGGCAAAGTCCCTCACGAGTAGGTTCCTCACAGTCCCTCACAATCCTCCCTCCTTACAGAGCACTCAGCCTCGCGTGGCCTCCTGCTTTACTCTCCCACAGGCAAAGTCCCTCACAGGCAGATCCCCCACACGCGGGGGCGCCCACACATGTGATCCCACACTTCCGGCTGAGTATTGGCTCTAATACCATTTGTAACGACTCGCATCCCTATAGTACAATATTGTCTGCTTTGGGCTTGGTAAGCTGCTTTCCAGGAGATCACCCATCCTGGTACTGCCCCCACTGAAGCACGCTCAACCCTGGAGTTCTCACTGAATCCAGTACCCTCACGGCTTTAAAACGCGTTATTCTTATATGAATATCGAATATTACATATATGCCACTTCCTTCTACGACCCAGGCGATGTGGGATGGAATGTGGAATGGAATGAATTACTTCTCTACTTCACCTCCGGCTTCACTCTCCTGCAGGCAGAGTCCCTCACGAGCAGGTCCCTCACAGGTAATGTTTTTGTTTTCTATTTTTTTGTTTATGCTTTCAAAATTTTGTAAATTGACAACAGAAACATATTTGTTAAATCTGTTTACGTTTTTTTGTTTCCAAAAAAATGAAAACTTAAACAGAAAAACGTAAACAGAAAAAAGTATTTTCACTCAGTTTTTTTTCTGTTGCAAACATTTTGTCAATTCCAATATTTTGTCCATTTTTGTTACATCATATTAAAATAAATTATTTTATTCAAATATTTCATTAAACTAAAATTATTTTTAATAAATAATATAATTAAATTAATATGTAATATATATTATAATTTATTTGTAGTAAATAATTAAATTAAATTAGTTAATTTAATTATTAGAAAATATATGTTATTAAATTATTTTTAATAAATAATAAAATAAAATATATTAATTTAATTTAATTTAATAAATAATTCAATTTATATTATAATTAAATTATTTTTAATAAATATTATAATTAAATTATTTTTAATAAATATCATAATTAAATTATTTAAATTATTATGAAATATATTTTATTCAATTATTTCTAGTAAATAATATAATTAAATTATAATAATATATTTTATATTTACTGGATTAAATGATATAATACTTATATTTTATTCAATTGTTTTTAAGAAATAATATAATTAAATTAATATAAAATATATTTATTAAATTCAATTAATTTTTAAAAAATATTAATATTAAATATTTTATGAAAATAAAAAATTAGCAATTGTAAACCAAATTATATTTTCAAACGCAATTTCAGTTTTCATTTCAGAAAAAAAAAAATGACAACAAAAAACAAAAAATAGAAAACACAAACATATAAACGTAAACAGAAAAACGACAGCGTTACCAAACGGCCCCTAAATATCAAACTATCATATTAGGATTTGTTAAACTAGATCAAGATTGTTGCTATCAGCAGACTTTTGTGCTGCTTACCAAAAGGCACAACATACCTCCAACAATTTCAGCAAAAGGGAGTTGCTTCAGTATCCACTGTGCTTAGTGATGTGGTGCACTTGATTTACATTCATATTCATTCAATCTTTTTATAAATATTTAGCTACAAGTTTTTGCAAATGTGACAGCTAGTGATCAGAGTAAATAGAGAAACCATTACTGCTAGGATCAGGCCAGTGGTAAAAGGTTTAAAAGAACCAAAAGAACCACAATTAAATTTGAAACTTTACCTTTTGGCAGGTACTACACTCCATACATCCACGAATAACCCCTCTTGGAAGGCAGGGCCTTAGAGAGAGATTCTAAAAATGCAAATGAAATGTAAGATACAGTGAAAGGATACAGCTAAACAGGGGTATAATAACCATAGAATAACAAAAAGAAAGAAAAGGGTACAAAATTGATCAACCTGTTCAGAGTCAGACTCATCACCAGAACTGTCATCAAATTGACGGTAGTTTATCCCAGATCTACGCCTAAGGTACCTTGTGTTCCTTGAAGCATCACTAGACTCGAACTGCATTCCCGTCTGGACAGTCCGAGATTCGGAAGCACTTGCAGAGGCAGGACAAGTAGTCATTATGTCTTGATCTTCAACCCTCTTTATGGAGAAGGATTTAAACGACTCAAAACCAGGTGGAATTGATGGAATTTCCATGGTCTCTTCTTTGACACAAGGTCTAACAAGTTCTGTTCCCATCATTTCTGTAAAATGAGAAAAAATTAGTTGACAGTATTTTATAAACTGGTAGATTATATTACCATTTCCAAATTATATTCCAAACACTAAAACCTCACTTCAGAGCTTATTATCCTCAGGAGAAGCGTAGATCAAATTATGGATGCAATAAGCACAAGCAGTGTCTAGGCGACCTCCAATTCATCCCTCAATTAACAGCCATCAAACACAACTGCAGTCCACTCCATATGCTTATTCAAATCAAGAATATTTTATGCGCACTGTGAGCAGACAGAAGGGTTAAGTCTCATGCAAAAGCTACTCCAATATCTGCACTATTAAAGAATCAAGCTGATGTGAGCATAAACAAAGCTAGAGTGCATATAACACGTGTTCATGTAACTTCCATCCCTCAATGAACTGTTTTTTATTTAATTTGTCCTTCCAAGAAGCATGAAAACATCACAATGGCCGAAACCTAGGGAGAGTTACAAGCTAAGACAACAGGCTCTTCCTTCTAGACACTTTTATGCCAATACACGAAAGAAAAAAGACCATATATTGTTCAAGGAGAAGTAGCAAAGGAGGCTTCTCAGTATTTTGAGATCCACATAGTGAAAATAAATGTCTATACCTGTTGAAGGCCCAACACTTAGATTATAAACAACTTCAGAATGCAACTTAAATAAGGTCAGAGAAGTCAAAGATGCATTAAGTTTTTCCCCCTTCTTGAAATGAAAGCATTAATGTGCCAACCTGAGATTGGCCTCAAAAAGGATGAAATGTGCAATCTCCTCTAACGCTGTCCAAGGCGGACACACAAAGAACCAACTTTCAACTCCATCAAAGAAAAAGCAACAGGTCACTCCAATTGCAGAAAATTATCTCCCAACTAATGAAATAATAGGCTTTTGTCTGATACTCGTTGCCTCTAAATCAAATACGCAACAATAGCCATAGGCAAGTTTAGAAAAATCCTCTTGTGTCTTAAAGAGGTACCAATGCTGGCATCATAACCTCCCACCTAACTTCTTCCCTAACATCTGACTAACAGACATAACCCCCAATATTTGCAAAAACATTTGGTAAGGCCTTTTGTGGAGATTACTGCAGCTCAACTGTTCATTCAAGAATGAAAATATTAAATAAATTCCATCAGATGAGTTTACATAACTAAAGCATAACAATGCATAGTTAATAAACTCATCAATGTTACCTAGAACACTAATAATATCAAAGCATGAACGGGGTCCAGAAATTGGAATGCAGTACGCCAAAGTTTGTAAATACATAGAACTAAGTCTACACCATGTGTATACTTAATCTGCCACAGCCCATTCCCCAATCTCCTAAAGAACCTCACATATTTATTAGATTTCTTTCATTGAAATCCCTTCTTTCATATTTCTCTTCATACAGGATAAACCTGAGGGCATAAGTAATGAAAAAGTTTCACTGGATCCCTAAATTTAGAGTATTCAAACAAACGTGTACGATGTTAGATTGTGCATTCCAAACTCCAAAGCGTAAATAGCCTTTTTTATTACTTTCAAGTTTCAAAGGATGCTACAGGAAACAATATGGATATACATCAGAAATGATTACTAATACCTACAAAGCCAGCTACAGCAAACCATATAGCACTAAGGCAGATCATCAAGTTCTTCCAATCTGATAAAATGACAGAAAAACAATTGTTTGCCATTTTGAGAAGTTGTTATAGCAACTGCATGTTTCTCTAATTATCCAGCAACTTCTTAGAGATTATGCACTACCTACAGATCTGAAATAAGGTTTGCAGCTATACCTACGGTCTCTCACAGCCGTTATATATTTAATCTTAATAAAGAACAGAATAAGAAACTTCATTGAATGATCCCAAAAAGGCAATGTTTGATCTTAGAACCTACGGATCTACATATTTGAAACCCCTATTAACGGATCATCATTTTGGATTCTATTTTTTCCCCCTAAAAACATGATTTTGGATTCAATTTTTTTCCTCCTCCTAAAAGCATCATTTTGGATTCTAATTTTTATTTAAAATATTGAATCTCTATTAATACTTAGCTGACAACTTCAATAAATCTACATCAGCACATATTTTTCAATTCAACTCAAACAAACCAATTTATGAAAAATAGTTAGTGATCCAAAAGGCCCTTTATTTCATAATTTCACCGACAAATTTACAAGCATGGAGTAAAGCTGAAAAAAGCAGACAATCAGGATTCATCTAAAAAAAAAAAATTAAAAATTAATAGACTTACATATTCTTGATCCAAGAATCTGAGTTGTATATGACCTAAAGCAGCTCAAAACTCCATTGACTACACCCTGATGTTGAAGAATACAACCAAATTCAGTAAACCCAGAACAGAAAACCAAGAAAGACCCGGATTTACTATTCAGAATAGGTTAAAGAGTTACAAAATTGAAAATGAGACTCAACAGATCTGACCCTAACCCAGATGCCAGACTGGTTTGTACCAAGCCCCAAATCCAATTAGTTTTGAAATTGACTATCCCAGACCAAACTCACCAAATTTTGACCTCAAAAACCACTTCCCCACTCAGAATAAAACGATCTATCAAGAAACCCAAAAATTAAAAAGAAAATTGGGACAAACTATAAACCCACAAAATCCAAATCAATTCTGGTCAAGGATAAAGGAAAAAATTGTTGGATTTCCACGTAAAAGAGATTAATTGAAAATATATATATATTAATATTTATTTAAAAAAAAAAAAAACCTAAAAATTATTTCTTGAAAACCCTAACCCTATCACAGACTCACATGAAAGACATATATAATATTAAGGGCACCTTTAATTTCTGGTAGCAATCAAACGCACTAGTGCAAAAACTGTGCGCCCAATTTATTATAACTGCTGTTTATTAATACGTCCACCCTTTAATGAAACAACCAAAGTTTGGTTCAGAATTTGGTTTGGATTTTATTTCTTGGGGACAACAATCTTTTTAAGGGGATACATTAATTATTTACAGATGGACCAATGGGAAATAAGATAAAACTCTCCAGGAAAAAAAAAAAGGCTGTTGATAATAAATAATAGGTAATTAAATGGGGTGGTCAATAATAAATAGGCAATTAAATAGGATGGGCAAGAAATTGGGAAAGAGAATTTGGAGCAGAAAAAAGGCGAGAAATTGAGGGTATTTTGAACCCTTCTTACCTTTTTCGGTGGAGAGTGAGGTGTCCTTGAAGCTTCGAATTAGAGAGAGAGAGAGAGAGAGAGATTTAGATTTTTATTATGGCAACTGGAGAGAGGGAGAGAGAGAGAACCATTTTTTATTATTATTATTATTTTTTTTTGGGAAAACCAGAGAATCATTTTTCCAATGGGCCGATTGGAGAGAAGCCGCGTACTAACCTTCAGGTGGAAATTTTCAAATGCTTCTTTATTTAAAATAATATATTAGAGGTGTATTCTTACCCTCAATTTTCATCTTCATCTTTGATTTTTTTTTTTCTACCGTTTGACCATGATTTGAAAAGGAAAAAGTTTCATTTTGTTTAAGTTAGAAGATAAGAATTTTTTTTTTGGGTGTTTAACAAAATAAAGTCAATTTTTTATTTTTTTTTAAATTCATTTGACATATTTATTGTTCATAATTTAAGAGAAGCCTTGATATATAAAAGAGAGTAATAGTGCCTTATTTTCATTAAGTTTCTTTAATGATTGTCATTTTTCTCGTGAATGGAGAAACTAATTAAAGGAGAGAAAATTAATTGAATTGAATGGAAAGTGATATATATATATATATATATATAAGAGGTGAAAAGAAGTTATTGAAATTAAATTAAATATTGTATTATTGTAAAGAAAAATTATGAGTCAATTACCTCGCTCTGCATTCTTATAAGTTACAATTATATTTTCTTAACATTTTGGTGAATTATAAGTAATTGCCTTTAGTATTTAAAATTTACATCCACGCTCTCTATTTTACAAAACAGATAAATTGTACTTGCTTCTTCTTAATATTTAATTAACTACAAATAATTATTCTTAAAAATTTCAATTTACACTCGCACCTCTTATTTTGAAATGTTTGTCACACTAAAAGATTTGTATTGATTTTAAATGAAACATGGTATAGTTATACAAGAAAATTATATTAGATATTTTTTATCTTTCTAGACTATATAAAATGTTCAAAACGCATATTGGTTTATTTTATTGTTTCTTATTTTCAAATACTTGCTTCAATTTTAGAGATAAAATTGAACCATAATTGGATAAGACAATCCTTATTTTAAACAATTAAAAATCTCAATAGCATATTTGACATTAGATAGATATATATATATATATATATATATATATATATATATATATATTATGAGATGGTAAAAAAATAAATATTCATGTTAATTGCGTTATTTTTTATTTAACATTAACAATTAAATAAGTGAAATGATTTGAGCGTGACGAGCATTTCAAAATCAGATATGAAAGTATAAATTTTAAATGATGAGAATAGTTATTTTTAGGAAATGTAAGTATAATTTATTCTTGTTATTACAAATAAAACTTTTTGTTAATCTGGCTGCCAATGTTAAATAGAAATTGGTGTGGTCACTTGAAAAACAATATGAAATGTCTCTAACCTCTTTAGATTATATAAAATATCTAAAACACTCTTGATATCTTCAAAAGTTAAAAAAAAAAATGCCAAGGAAATAATTTACTATTTTTCTATTTTATTTCATTATGGGAGCATTTAGAGTAACAAAAAGTGAGATGAAGTGATATAATTATAGATAATTTGTAGTTTTCTAATTCGTGTAATGAGATAAAAAATAAATAACTTTTAAAGATTTTTACAAATTTTCAGAAATTTTCAGAATTTTTCAGCGTTTTACATGCATTAAACAAACCCTATATTCCATTTTCAAAACCTAGCTTCAAGTTTGGAAATAGAGTTAGATTATAATATGGTAAGACAAATATTTTTCTTTAATGATATAAGGTCTAGTATTTTAGATTTTTTATATAGTTTATAATGGTAAAAGAGACAATTCGTATGATTTTTCAATGTTGACCGCATTGTTTTTTATTTACCATTGATAGTTAAATAGAATAAAGAATTCAGCTTTTAAACATAAAGAGAGTGAGTGTAAATTTCAAAAGTCCACAATACGCCCTGTTTGGCATACTAAAAAACACAATAAATCATTATAATCTCCAACAACCTCTATATCACTAATTTTCCCCCCATTACTAACTTCAAAAAATTTCAATATTTTGCTAAAAAAATAAAAAATCTGGAAATAGGTTAACCGAATGCGTAAATTTTTCTTACAATCATACTCTTCGTGTCAAAAACTTTTAAACGAGTACTATTGTCGCTATTTTATGTGAATTTTTTGAATCCGTGAGAACGGATTTGAAAAATCGTTCCCACAGATTGCTACTATTCAAGAAAAAAAGGCGCCAAAATTAACTCAAACCACATTTTATCTCAATTTATTTTATTTTTTACTGCACCAAACGGAACCATAGTTACTTATAATTAGCCAAATGTTTAAAGGAAAAAAAGTAACTTATTAGACATATTAAGTACTATGGGCAATGCCACACACTAGGTGTGTTGTTTTTTCTTTTTCGCCTATTTTTATGTATTCTTAACCTCTTTCTCTTTTATTATTTTTATCAAATTCTCTATTTTTTATTTCTTTATTTTTTCTCTCTTGTTCATTTTTATTTTCTAGAAAGGGAAATTTTAATGCCATAACATTTTTGTTTTATTTATAACAATATATAATTGTCAATACACATTATACAAATAAAAATAATGTGATAGTTACTCTAACAATAATATAAAATGCTTTCCCATTATCATTTCTCTTTTATAAATAAGAATACGTTATTGACTGTGAAAATTTGCAAGGTCTAGTATCAAACAATTAATCACTTACAAAAAAAAATAATAATAATAATAATAAAAGATAAAAGACTTTTAACTTGGAAACCTTTATCAACTTAGGAAGAAAAACCACGAATCTTATACGGATGGACTAGTCAAAATTTTTCACTATAAACATATTACAAGTTTCAAGAACATAAAGTTACCAATTGAATCCACGATCTATTGTGTAGGACACCTACTTCGTTACTCAATCCTCTTGATGAATTCTTCTAGCAAAAGACCACTGTTCAACTCATTAAAGATTATGAACACTTTTTACAAAGAATTTGTTGATTAAGTGTATGAGAAAACTCTTGAATGAAATTCAAAACGTCAATGTGTAATCTCTCTTTTCTTAAAGATTTTTTTAGTGCAAGGTCTAGTATCAAACAATTAATCACTTACAAATAATAATAATAATAATAATAATAATAAAAGATAAGAGATTTTTAACTTGGAAACCTTTATCAACTTAGGAAGAAAAACCACGAATCTTATACGGATGGACTAGTTAAAATTTTTCACTATAAACATATTACAAGTTTCAAGAACATAAAGTTACCAATCGAATCCACGATCTATTGTGTAGGACACTTGCTTCGTTGCTCAATCCTATTGATGAATTCTTCTAGCAAAAGACCACTGTTCACCTCATTAAAGATTATGAACACTTTTTACAAAGAATTTGTTGATGATTAAGTGTATGAGAAAACTATTGAATAAAATTCAAAACGTCAATGTGTAATATCTCTTTTCTTAAAGATTTTTTTAGTGCATTGAAAACCCTAAGAGAGTGTCTTTATTTATAGAGTACTCAAGTAATACAATTTTTATAGGATTAGACAGTTTTCTATTTTTTAAATATTTTAGGAAACTTTTCTATAATTGATTCCAACCTCCTTAAACATTAAGAAATATTTCTTAAAATATTTCTAATCTCCTTAAGCATGGGGAAATATTTTCAACTTTCTCAAGTATTAGGAACCTCTCTGTACTAGGAAACCTTTACAACTCATTAGGTATTAGAAAATCTTGTTAAAAGTATTTCTAACCTTCTTAAATATTAGAAAACTTTTTTAACTTATATCTTTGACACTTTAATCAAATGTTTAAAAATATAAGTTTAAAATCATTGTTTTATTCATTAATTTGTCAACTACAAATGTAAATTTAAAAGGTTATTATCAAGGAAGAATGGGTAAAAAATGCATTTAAATAAATTAAAATTACGATAAAATTACAAAATTAAGGGAGACAACAAAAGATGCTTTTTTTTTATATATTTATTACAGGGATGCACCCACAATGTGTGTGCTCATCAATTAGATATATAAAAGAAAATTAAAAATTAAAAGTTAAAGACAAAAATTAAAAATTGATAATTTTATCAAACAAGCACAATTGATTTTTCTTTTTTTGGTTCTATCGTTTTTTTTTTTTCTAAAATATGAGATTATGCCTTTTTCAAAAAATATAATTTTAGTTCAATTAAATATTGACATTATGTTTAGTTTGAGGAGAAGAAAAAGTAAAAATAAGATACAAAAGTGAAAAGTTTTTCTCTATCTTATTTGATTGTTGAGTTTAAAAAGAAAAGAATATTACACTTTTTTTCTTACATATTTTTTTTCTCTATTTTACTTTTTTTTTATTTCTCTTAATTTCTTATTTTTGTTCCTGAAATTCTTAGCATAGCCTCAATTTTTAGGCACGAAAATTTTCCGAAGGAAGCTTGTCAACAATTTTTGGAACGGTTAAAAGCCTAATTTAAGAATGCTTTTTTCAAAAATTAATTTTATTAATAACTGTTTCAAAACATTTATTATTATGCGATAATTTTTATTTTGATGTAAGCTTTTCACGCGTGCAATTTCACTAATACATTAGATATTGTCATGTTATGGTTTCGTGAAAAAAAAAAAAAAAAAACTTAAAAAAAGTGAAACATAGTAAAAAATTTTAAAAACTATTTACTTTTTATCTTATTTTACGAATTATGAATTTATAACTTATTTTATTTTACTTTCTTTTTTTATCTTTTCAAATGCCCTCAACATATTTTTATTAGGGTAAATTACACCTAGACCCCTTGAACATTAGCGAAATTACACATGGATCCCCCCAACATTTTAAAATTACATTAACCTCCCTTATTTTGAAATATTTGTAACCCAAACCTCCTTCATTTAGTTTAAAGCCTAACTCTATTAAATATTTACTAGAAAGACGAATTTACCCTTAAATTTTTAAATTTTTTTTTACAGTTCTCTTACCCTCTGTTTAATATAGCCCCCTCTCTCTTTCTATTCTCTTCTCTCTACACACAATTTTGTTGGGTCAGATTTTTAGTAATCCATTTCCCTCTCTCTTACCTCACAAATCTGGTGAGCCTTCTAAAAAATCTTGAAAATTTACAAGATGCCATTTTGGATCATCATGTAAAATCCGTTTTGGATCATCCTGTAAAATCTGTTATGTTTGCTGGTTGTTGGTAAAATCCATTATCACGGCCGCATAACCGACTCAGTCAATTTGCCGATTCAATCAACGAGCTCCGACAACAGCTTCTTAGCTAGTTTTCTCTCCTCTTTAGGTCTGAAATCGAAGGGCAACACGTCCGAGACCTCCTCGGAGCACCATTCGGCCTTCCGGAGTGAATTTGAGAACCAGTTCGTTTCTAAGAGCAGAGCATCATCTTGCCTTTGAAGAAGCCAGATACTGACACATATGCGATCTCGGTGACGTCTGATTCTTCTCATCCACTTGCTCTCAAGATCGACCCGATTTGCTCTATGCACTCTTCCCCCCAAATGAGTTGGATTCCGCCAAGCTTCCGACCGTGAAAGTAACCCTAATTTGAAAAACGCAGTGAAAACTGTTAAGCTTCACACCTTTAAACTTTATTCAAATGTCCAAGTCGGAACCCAGGTTATGAAGACTAGAATCTCATTAATGTCGGCAAATCGGAGCTTTTTCAACCATTCTTGGCAGCAAGATTTGCTATTTGTTATTGCAGAGCCATATGAAGATTGTCTTAGTTTTTGTTGGGGATCGAATTTGTCCTAACAGAGACGAGGTCGAGGGCAGGGTTTTTCCGGTTATGGCGATCAAAAGGCGACCTGACGTGAACTTCAAATTGTTTATTTCAACAATAGCCCGAATCGAAAGTAGTGGCGGCAAGATTTGGATCTCGAATTCATCTCTGAGTCTTGGATTTAGGTCTCGCTGGATGGAGATTCATCTTCTTTCATATGCTTTGATATATATATATATATATATATATATATATTACAGTGTGTGTATATATAAACATATGTATATATAATAGAGTGGGGTTGGATTTTACAATCTGTGATTTGATCGTGTTTGCAATTGGTGCTCAGATTACAAATGGAAATTCATCCAACTAAATAGATACAGGACGGATCAAATTGAACGCGACCAAATTTTTTGGTTTTGGAATCGTTGCTAGGGATGGACTCGGTGGAGACTCAGTTTGAGGGTTTCCCTGTTCTAGGGTTATTCATCTATATATATGTGTGTGTGTGTGTATATATATTGTTAAAGTGAAAATTTTAATGGCTAAGAAGGGTAAATTTGGCATATTAAAAAAAATTTGCTGACGTCATCATTTTAACAGAAATTATAACAGCATACTAACGGAAGGATCTAAGTGTTACAAACATTTCAAAATAAGGGAGGTTAATGTAATTTTGAAATGTTGAGGGGATCCATGTATAATTTCGCTAATGTTCAGGGAGTCTAGGTGTAATTTATCCTTTTTATTAACTCTCGTCGGAGGTTTTTGTTAGGCCTAGTTTAGAGCCTCTCTTACCTGCTCATGACTCGAGTTCGAGTCTTCCCCCTCCCCCTTATAAAAAAAAATAAAATAAAAACTTTACCTTTCAAAAAAAAAAAAGGCCTCGTTTAGAGTAAGAAAAAACAAAATAAATTGAGATAAAATGTAGTTTGGAGTTAATTTTGGCGCTGTTTTTTTTGAAAAGTCGCAAACCGTGGGAACGATTTTTTAAATCTGTTCCCACAGATTCAAAAAAATTCACAAAAAATAGCAACAATGGTACTCATTTGAAAACTTTCGACACGAAAAATATGATTGTATAAAAAATTTACACATTTGGTTAATCTATTTCAGATTTTTTTGTTTTTTTAAGCGAAATATTGAAATTTTTTGAAATTAATGATGGTGGAAAAATTAAAGGTAGTCGGGTTATTGGAGATTTATAGAATTTTTTAAAAATTTATAGTATACCAAACATAGCCTTAATAGGCGTTTTAAAAAAATAAAATTCCAGTGACGTTATTGGTAAATTTCTGGCCAACGTCAGCAGAATCGAGAGGGAAAAAAAAAGAAAAAAGAAAATTCCAGAATGTGGATTATTCTAGACTCCCCTTCCCATCTTCCGTAGTATACATGTCGCTTTTGAATCCAATTCTCCGTTCCATTGTTGGCCACCTTTTACGGCAAAAAATCTTCGCCAAATTCGAACACGCAAACAGTTCAAAATCATCGTACCAAGTATCAGTTGTTGCATTCAATCGATTGATCTTAGATAATTCAATTCTAGACCATACATTTTCCATATCGCACGCATAAATTTATACACATATCGAATCGATTGATCGATCGAGAGGGAGAGGCTTGGGAATGTCGACTGCATCTACTCCGGCGAGCTCTGCGTCTTTGCCAAATGGTTTGAACTCGTCTTCGGTCTTCACGCAATTCACCTACTCCAATGCTTCCTACTTTCCGGTGCCTTTCCACCTCCAACAGCCTTACGTTGCCGCCCCTGCCCCGGCGGTACAAATCCCTGCTACGCCGGTGAATGTTCCTTCTGTCTACCCAGCTCCGGCTCCCCTTGCGGGAGTTTACTCGCTGCCGCAGTATCAGCAGGTTCGGTTCTCTTCTCAGTTGTTCTGTATCTGTGTATATTTGTGCATAAATTTATCGGAACTGTTGAATCTCGAATTTTGTTTGTGAGAACTTAAAGACTTAATTCACTCACGTAAAATAAATCCTTTCACATTTATACATATCTGAATGCACTATGCACATAAATTTATGTGTTTGATTGTAATCTGTAAAAGTGCTTGGTCGGAGGTGTGTATGAACTCATTGCAAAAGTGCTTGATATGAGATTAAAGAAAGTGGTGGGAGGTATAGTGTCAGGTCTCACAATGCTTTTGTAGAGGGTGGACAAATTCTGAATGTAGTTCTAGTGGCCAAAGTGGTAGTAGATCCGAGGATGAAGGGCGGGGATTGATTTGTAAGGTGGATGTGGAGAAAGTGTATGACCAGTAAACCGGGACTTCTTGCTATATGTAATGAAGCAAATGGGTTTTGGATTTAGGTGGAGAATATGGATCAATTGTGCATTGCAACAGTGGGATTCTTGGTTCTAGTTAATGGAAGGTCGACGGGGTTTTTAGGATCTTCTAGAGGGCTTAGACAAGCAGATCCGATGTCTTTACTTCTATTCATTTTGGTGGTGGAGGCATTTAGCAAGACAATATCAGAGGCATCCTCGCTGGCTTTTATTGAAAGATTTGAAGGTGGCAGCTTTGGGGTGGGAGTGAAGGAGATATCTCATCACTTTTTTGCGGATGACTATTATATTTTGTGGGGCGCATTCTATGCAACTAGGGCAAGTCACTAATTGGGAAGACGATAACCTAGTTGAGTTGTTATTGATCTTATGCTCGGTAGGGTTGTGCAGGCCGGGGGGGTAGGCAGGGTGAGATGGAAGTCGACGAAATTAGGCTGGCTTGAGGTAAAGATATATTACAAATCTCTAATTGGAGAGAGGGAGGAGAATTTTCTTTGAAAGAGGTCATCGTATTTGAGAGCAGCTCAGAAGATTGTGTTCTTTATGTAGTGCCTCATCGTTGGCAAGATACTCACAATTGATAATCTCATAAGTATTTGTGCAGATGGGAGGGGGAAACTATAAATCATTTATTCATGCATTACAAATGCGCTAGGGAGTTATGGGAGTTGGCTGTGTCTTGTTTTGGGATGGTGTGGCTATACCCAGGCAAAGTGAAGAGTGCCTAGCAGGAGTGGTTTATTTATTTATTATCCTGGTTTTTTTTGGGGGGGGGGTTGTGGTGGGAGAAGGATCGAAAAGAGGAAGGCATGGTGTCTTCTCCATTTTGTGTAGCTTGGATTATATGGGGGGAGAGAAATGGTAGAAGTTTTCAAGATAGAGAAATAAGCATACATAGATGGATGGGTACCTTCTTTTTTTTTTTTTTCTTTTTCTCTTTCTCTCTCCCATATAGCTTCTAGTGGCATTGTGCTAGACATTTATAGTTCGTTACATCTCATTGGGAACAGGTCTGTTTTTTGCTAGGTGATTGGTGGTGGTTCTATAAGCTTTTTGTAAACAGGTAGCATCTCCTTGATGCCTTTGAGTGAATACTTTTTATTTACTGATAGAAAGCACATATGAGTTTTTCCTCCCAATGACTAAGTGAAGAATGAAAAAAATCCAAATTAAGGCAATTTTTTTTTTCCTTTGAGAGAACTGGGGTCATAACATAACTTTTGTTGAAGCATAACAGTGCAATGCTTTTGTGCATGCCTATCATGAGTATTTATGTTTGTCATTTTCCAAAGCAGGCCCAGCAGTTATTCCAAAGGGATGCCCAGACTATTACACCTGAAGCTCTTGCGAGTGTAAAGGTTGCCCTTGCAAGCAGTGAAATTGAGCACAAAGCAGAAGCCAAAAAGAAAGCAATACCTCGTAAAGCTGCTGGACAAACTTGGGAGGATCCAACTCTTGCGGACTGGCCTGAAAGTATGATTTCTGGGCTTCATCTCCGGTTTCTTTTCATCAGTGGGCATGAAAGTGGAGTGTAGTTTTGTGAATTATTATTTATTTATTTTTAGAGCCTTTTGCTAACAACATTTTTCATTTTTTTGGCTGAAAGTTATTTGGTTAAAGCTTCCTTCAGCATTTATCAGTAATGTTGCTTATCACCACTTATTCCTTGGATGCATTCCTTATGGTGCTCACTCTGTTGGCATTTTGCAGATGATTTTCATCTGTTTTGTGGTGATCTTGGAAATGAGGTGAATGATGATGTTCTTTCTAAAGCATTTTCACGATTTCCTTCATTCAACATGGCTAGGGTAAGTTCTTATTAGGATTGCCGCAGTTGTAGTTATTTGGTGGTTGATACTTTTTACTTGGTCTAGTTGAGCCTTTTGTATGTCATTCTTCAGATGTTAATGAGAAGTGCATGGAGCTCTCAAATTTCTCGTTTGTATTAAGGTAGGATTCTCTATAGTCAATAATGTGTTTTGACATTTACCATTGCATACATTAAAAAGTGTTTTAGTTGCAGTTGAGGACTATACTAAATATCTAGCGATTTGTTTTGCCGATTTATAATGTTTAGGAGGTGGTCTCTCTGTTGGAATGTGATAATAAATCAGAGGGGTAGGAGAGGTCTTAAAAGTTGGATTTGATATTGAGGTCACAAACAGTAAAAAGTGTTAATAGAGAATTTGAGTGTACCTAGGTATTTTTCTTGACAAAATCTTAACCATAAAAAAAAAAAAAAAAAAAAAAAAGTTGCAGGAAAATATTGGTATTGAGTAAGAAAAATGTATCATTTCCGGACGGTATTATATTAATGAAAGGATAGGCATTTTATCATCAATATTATTAGCTAATTATAAAAATACATTTGCTTGTTGTAAAGCACAGATTGCAACAATGTTCCTCTAGCAAAATGTCTGTCATGTAAGAAAAAGATATTTGTTTGCTTCTGATGTGTTAATTAGTTTAGAAATGTGGGTATATGCTGATGCTGCACTGCAAATTATCAATCCCAGTTGTTTGTTCAACAGGGATGTAATTTTAAGGAATTTCAGTTGGTTATTTAGCCATCTGGCTGATCCAATTATTTGAATAGTCGGGGTCAGTCCATAATATATATATATATATATATATATTTTGAAATGCTTAGCTAGATATGGAATTGGTGAAACCTGCAAAGCTGTTGCGAAACAATATGCCTTGATCTTGAGTGTTGAAAAATCCATCTTTAAGCAAGGATATGGAGAATGCTTCTTTTCACAAACCCAGCATCAAAATGAACAGCAAGATTTGCAGTTGATGTGGACTGGCATGACTGCTGCAGACCCTTATAAGGGGTGGTGGATGAGTCACTATCAGAAAAAGGTTTGATCAGGAAAACTACCTAAGCATATGGGTACTTCAAGAGAGACCCATGCACGATATTTTTTTTTTTTGGATTAGTAATCATTCAAAAAATTTATTAAGCTAGGCATCAAGGATGCCACCAATATTAATTAGGATTGCAAATCCATTTTCTCAACAAAAGCCAAGAAAATGTTTTAGTTTGGCTCTAAACCACTGGCTAATCAACTATACAAGATGAACAAGAAACTATTCTTCAACCTATGCAAAGGAAGTTAAAAATTCTGGAAAAGTCTTCTATTCCTCCCCTTCCAAATAAGCCAAAACAAATAAAAAGGACTTACTCTCCACACTTTCGTTCTTCCTCTTTAATCTTAGCACCCCAGTATGTTTCAAATGCCATCCCCACATCTACTGAAAATACAGTAGAAAACTCATCAGTACATTTGGTTGCAGGGACGGGGCCATTAAGGGGCTAGGGGTGGCCATGGCCCCTCCCTTGAGTTTTGGAAAATGCCACTTATACATGTAAATTTTTGATAAAAAAAATTTTTATATTATGGATCGCCTTCTCCCTTAAAATTAAAAAAAAAATGATTGATTTTGGTTAAGAAAATACCACTAGTAGGACATATAAATTTTTAGGTTAAAAAATTAGGCTATGGATTAGCCTCTCTAAAATTTAATTATTTTTTTAATTGTTATACATAATCTAAAATTTAAAAGCCTTACTGATTATATCATCTATATATATTAATTTTATTTTTTATTTACTAAATATAATTCATAATATTAATTATAATATTTTTTGGGCCCCTCCTTAATTAAAATCTTGGCTTCGTCCCTGTTTAGTTGTATTGGATGCTAGATGCTGATACTACTAGAAAACATGTAGATGTGTTCAATACTCCCCAACTGATTGATTACATAATTCGGAGAGATTCCTAATTATTGAGCATTTCGGTGATGCGATACATATCAAAGTCATCAGTTGATGTGTTTCATTCCCCTTCATTCCATTATAAACTCGATGCATAACTCAAAGATTCATTTCTAATTATTAAGCATGATATGCGATTAACCTTTTAATAGGAACCGAAGAGGGAAGTGACCCGTGCAGATGTTGGGGCAGGACTGGTATGTCATTAAGGTGTTAAAAAATGGGTCTAACAATTTATATTGAGTTAATTTATCACTCCTTTTTATGTGCAAACTTGTCTTGCACATGGGTTAGAAAAATATACAAATTATACCAAATAGTGCACTAACCAAAACCAAAAATAATATGTAGGAGTAAATTGCGAACAAATTGGGTTACAAGACAAGTCACCAGTTGTCTTAAGAGCACAAGTGGTTAGCCCAACAATGTATATCAAGCTAATTTAATCCGTTCCACCCAATTTGCTTGTACCAAATGTGACTTTAGTTTCTCACATAAACAGTAAGATTGTTTGGTTATATGATAACTGAAGTTTATCGTTTTTGACAAAAGAGATTAATTTTAAAGGCTTTTAACGCGTGCGCATGAAAATGTGGTACCTACTAGTATTGCTGCATTCTCAGCATTTTGGTATAAAATCTTTCTAACTGGTTTGTGTTACATCGTTCCCATATACATGTAGATGTGATAGGCAATAATCTCCCATCTTTTTGCTTTTCTCCATTATTTAAATATCTCCATTGTCTCAATGCCACCTACGTTTGCAGTTCATCCTTAACAAGGGCATGGTGCGATGATAATTCTTGTGGTTTGATTCAATAAGAGATGGTTGGTGAATTGAATGATGCATAACCTCCAGATGACATGTAGTATTATGGTGGTAAAATAGGGTTTCATAGAGCTGGAGAGGAGGTGGATTTGGAGAAGGTGTGGTATGAGGTAATTTGTGCAAATTTTTAGAACTGCTTTCCCCTATAGATGGGTGGTAGATCTAGAACTAACCTCATGGTTGTACCTGTCTTTAGTTTTGTTTGCACTTTGAAGCTACAAATTACATTTTTACTTGTTTTCCTAGTGTTGTTCCTGTGGTTATTGGATGGAAAAAGTTATTTGGAACTTAAACAAAGGGATAGATATTGAATATCAAAAGGTTGTATCAATAAGCAGAGTTGCATTGTTCTTTGATTTTGTCATTTTTACTCTTCGGTTTTACTTATTTATTTATTTGATAATTGTCCCTCTTTGTTGGGCAATTTTTAATACTGCTTCATTTCCTCAATGGGAAAAGAGAGAGAGCATCATTCTCATTTTTATAGGACCATTGTTGTTTTGATTCAGCTTGCGTTTTGCATTCAGTTTGCATTTATCTTGTAGGATCCTTGTTTTTTTACTTTTGGTTTATATTCCCAAGTAGAACACTTGCCCAGGATTGCATTGTTGATGCCTTTGCTCTGCTTTTCATTTCTGTATATTTCATGGTTGTCTTTACATTTCTTTATGTTATTGCGTTATATCCTATATGCAGTGTCTGCTATTAATCTTCACGATCTGTTATGTTTTTCTCTTGTAATTTGTGGAAAGCTTTTGTTTCATCACTGCACATATCGGACATTAATCAAACCATGTTTGCATTATTTTACGGTCTTAGGTTGTCAGAGATAAGCGTACTGGCAAAACTAAGGGGTACGGATTTGTTAGTTTTGCAAACCCTTCAGATCTCGCTGCAGCTCTGAAAGAAATGAATGGTAAGTAATATATGAAACTCTTCTGTTGTTCTTTTGCATGCAAAATTTGATGTTCGAAACCATCACTTGGACATCATTATCATGTCAAAACTAAGCCCCCTCTTGATTCTGATAACTATTGCATCCAAATGCGGGTTGTGATCGTGTGGATGAGGGCAGGCGCTTATGTCTAGGTACACACAACCGGTGTGATTGAGGTTGAGGTGATTTGGTGGTGGTTATGGAAATAAGGTGTGATTGAGGTCTGATAGTTGAAATGTTTCAGTAGTGAAGGAATGTTTTCACATGATTGATTATTTGTTTAAATTCTCATGGCATACTATCACAGTCGGGCTGAGGTTCTGGAATAGAGTTTTCTGTAGAAGAAATAATTAGTTTAAATCTTGATTGTAGGTAAATATGTTGGAAATCGGCCAATCAAACTACGAAAGAGCAACTGGAAAGACAGGACAGATTATGAAGCTTTGGAGAGACAAAAGGTGCTTTTACGCTGTTCTATTGTTTTCATTTGTTCCTTCATATAAGCTAAATTAATCAGCTGCTGTTATTTATTTATTTATTTATTTATTCATTTATTCTTTAATTAATTAATTATTACTATTTTTTAAAATTTTTTGGCAGAACCAAACTGCAAAGAGACCAAAGCTTCCGAAGAAGAGCGTGTTGCACAAGTGACCATGTAAACCTAATCACGTTTAATTGATGCAATTAAACAAGTACAGGGTCCCAAAAGCGTCCATATATATATATATATATATTTTCCCAGTGTTAATGAAACGTTGAATTTAGATCATCAAAGGTGGTAATTGTATCAAAAGTTACTGTCCATATATATATATATATATATATATCTGTATTTTGCCAGTGCTAATGAACGTTGAATTTAGATCGTCAAAAGTGGTAATTGTAGCAAAAGTTTGACATTGAATGTCATGAACTTCATGCTGTTCGATCCCGTCTTTCACAACCGTGAGAACAAATCAACAAATGTTGCTAATGAGTTCGAAATCTGCAGTTCAAAAATCAAAAGAAAGCTTAACATATTAATCAAAGTTGACAGTAATGAATGATGGTTTGAGAAGAATATCATGGGGAAGAGCGCATCCCTCCACAATTGCATTGCGGTCCCATCTAACCTGTTTTAGATAGCTGGTGGTCTAAATAATGAACTTTCCAGCTTGATATTGAGCTCTCTTTATCTTTATTTATGTAATTTGTCACTTCTTCCCCCTTCCTTCTTTTCGCCCCCATATTATTGTGGTCTTTTGCTGCTTTGCTCAGCAATTCTTGTGATTATTTTTTTGGGGGGGGGGGGGGGTGTTTGATTTATTTTTTGACAATCGGTGTTTGATTTAAAGGGTGGGAGTTGTGAAGGATGTGCTTTTCGGTTGATCAGCAGGCTGATGATTAGGCCCCAGCTAGCAGCAAGTTGCCCCAAATAGCTGAATTTTCTCCCATAAACTATTTGTGTCGATGGATTAGTTCCATCCGAGCTAATGGGTGTAAGACAAGAGACTCATTTAAAGTAGTCAATGGTATCGTATGCGTTGCACTGGGTCGATATGTAGATTTTGATTTTGAAAATGATATTTAATTTTTGTTTTTTGAAACCGGATATCTAATTAGTTCAATTGTGTTGAATCACCTATGGGCTTTCTTGGAGGATTAGGAATCTGATGGTGAATGGAATTCAAGTGCGTTTTGCTTACGAAGCCATTTTGATGATATGAATAAAGAATGAATGAAGCTATCACTGTTACGATCTTACGAAAAAGAGCTATAAATGATATTAGTTCCCTTAAAAATCCAAATCTCTTTGCAGCCTGTAATATGGTGCCCTGTTAATGTCAGCTTAAGCAATCTCATAGGTGGTAATTCGGGTTGATTGGTTTGTAAATTTGTATATTCTTAAATAATTTAAAATTTAATGAATATATTAAATAATTTACTTATTCTATAATAAGTTCAGATTTGTGTTAATTTTGTGCAAATGTCTCTCATCCAAATACTCTTTAAATTCTGTAAATGCATTACTTACATGTATTCTGATTTTCTTTTAATTGGTCAAGTCTTTTAACTATTGTGTGTTATTCATATGTCTTGATGCTGTTTAAAATAATAGCAACTTCTCAACATGGATTTTTATTAAATTATGTTGCCCAAACTTCTAAATACTTGAAGAGTTTATAGACATTGTTAGTATTATTCTTGTGTCTTGATTAAAACAATAGTAATTTTTCAACATTGGTTTTTATTAAATTATGTTGCCCAAACTTCAAAATACTTTAAGGTTATGTTTGTTTGGTGGATGAGAGAAGGGGGATTGGATTGGTTATCTGTGGGATCCACTGTACGAAGTGTTTGTTTTTATTTTAGTTTAATCTATGGACCCCACAGATTGGCTTGGTCATCCCTCAAATGACTGGATGATTTATCCCACTAGAAGGTGGTATTATTAATATCCCACTTCTGGATTTGTTTCCTGTCAAGATTCAAATGTTCAAAATTATTTTCTATCACATCACATATCAAATCACATATTTTATCTCACTTTATATCCCACCAACCAAACACCAAAAAAATAATCTCACATAAAAAATTAATCTCATATTTTATCCAATCCCATATATTATCCATGATATTATTTATCCCCCATCATCCAATCTCCTCAAACAAACATGGCCTAAGAGTTTAGAGATATTACGAGGCAAACAAAAAATTTCATGCGAGGCAAACAAAAAATTTCATGAAATTTCACCATGCAATCGGGAAAAGGGTAATGGGGTACATTATATATTACAAATGATTCAATCAATTTTCTAGTTAATTCAATTGAATGAATTTTATCCCTCTAGAATATCGCAAAACTTCTTGCTTTTTGGCAGCATCTGAAGCTCAGAAACACTGATTTCTGCAACTTCGATAATTATTGTTTGGGCTTGATTGCAGATGATTCATATTTCATGTTCCATAAATCTGGTTCCCAGGTTGCCTAATACTATACAATATAGGCCTCAATTTCATATATTATATTGCAAGGCTTACTAATTGAAACAGGAAAATGCCAAGTGCATTTCACTTTTTACACTTAACAAAAAGCACGAGGGGAGAGGAGAGAGAGCGCGAGAAGCTTAAACTATATTATTAGTATTTTCCTTGAAAAATAACAATTATTATGTATAGAATCTAGGTGGAGTTTATTACACAAACATATTGGTGTCTGTAAGCTTTGAGAAAATTTGGTGCTTTGAGTGCACTACAAAAAATAGGGGTCTTCACTCAAAATTTCAAAATTTTTACAGCTTCGAGTAACTTTTTACAATTTGCCTGGCTGATTGCATTCAAAATAAATATCAATGCAACCATTGTACTTGTCACAAACAATAACCAGAATGAATGCCTGCTAAAACTGAGGCTTCTCTCCGATTCAAAAACGGATTTCCTATCAGCAATCATAACCCCCCCCCCCCACAAAGAAAAAAGAAAAAAAGAAAAGGAAAGAAAACAGATTCACTTCTGTTGCATTCTTTTTACATAATCTCTGCATATATCTCACATTGTTCGCAAAAATCCACGAACTTCGATGAGGAAATTGTGTAGATTCTTTCTGAATCTCTGGTAATTTGGGCGGTCAAGTGTAGAAGAAAGGTTGTTGGAACCTGTGAGAGAATGCAATGCATTTGCCAGCCTTGATCTGAATGTTGGATTTGCCTGTCTTTCTATTAACTCATTGCCCAATCTCTGTAACAGACAGTACCACGAACACGGCTAAGAAGATGGGCATTGGGAAAGACAAAACTGTTTTAGCGAAAAAAAGTGAGTATAACATCAAATAACATCCGAACAAGTTCCATACATGTATTCTATGTATATGCATACATCAGACAATAGAAAACAAATAGGGTGAAGAACAATCAACCAGATTGATTACCTTTGTGTGCACTTTTGTTGGGTGAGGGCTTGTCTAAGTTTAAGATAGTTTATCATCTGCTAACGTCCCCAAACCCAAATACATGAGATTGTAGAGGTAAGCAGGTGCCATCCCAAAATTTTTGTATAAAATTACTGATTGAAGAAAAAACTATCTACATCTATATAAGGGCACACTATTTGTACCCAATTAATATAAATTACGTAAAATAAAGTACCTAGACCATTGAGCTACCAAGTTCTATAAGCACGAAACTGTGATTTAACATTGAAAAATTAGCAACTTCTAGTAAAAATACCTGGTAAAGGCCTTGGTCACAGAGAATCAGAGGAAGAAGAGCATCTGCTGCAGCGCTGATGAGATCAGTGCTGGGCCAGCAAACAAATTGAACATTAGAATATGGGAAATGAAGCAGCAGATGGAAAATAAACAAAACTCTTAAAACCAATACACGCAAAGGGGAATAAGTTTCTCCACTATCGTTACAGAAACCAGCTTCTAATTATTTATTTATTTTCTGACACATTTAGTCATTAACTTGTTTAGTTTGGTTATTCAGAAAATCTGGTTAATCTCAACTAATATCATCCAAGCTCAATATGTCCTTGCTTTGTACCTGTAATCCTCGAAGAGGAGAAATTGAAGCAGCAAACGAAGGAATCGGCTTAAAATGCTCTCCAGCAATCTCCCATCGGGGTCTTTATAACCTGTGGCTTGTAAGCCTAACCCAACCTTACCAGCACCTGTCTCCTTATAGTGGTATGAAGCAAGTGCTTTCAGAGCTCTAAGACACATGTCAACAACTTCTGTGTCCTGTACCATCAGCAAGAGACGAAAAGAAAAAAGTAATTAAAAAAAATAAATGATGAAAAGCAAAAATAGAGAAAAGCAGTAACGAACTCAGCCATGAAATTTTGAAAAATACATACTATGATAAAAAGGATAGGCAACAGTTACATTGTCATAGAAGCACCCCAGAAGGCCACAAACAATTTTGCTAGCAAATATTTATTTATCCTAAGATCAGAGGCACCTCCAAGCTCAACACATTATAGCAATACATCACAAAGGCTACAGTTATTTACATAAAAACACGACCAACACTGTCCGACAGATGCACTAGCAGAGAAGCATATTTCTAAAGCATAATGGTCTTAGATCCAATTAAGGTGACAAATTGCAATCTCTTTTACCTGATTGTGAAGACCAAAATCAAGAGTTCCAAGTACATGACCAAAGGCTTCACTATTTAATTGTGCAACCATTTCAGGATAAACCTCCAGCATATGTGAGAGCAGTGAAAAATACTGAAGAAACGATGAACAGGTATTAGCTCCGTGACAATGAAACTATGATTTTGCTCTTCTAATGAGGAAATAAGACTTACATCATGACAGAGCTTTGGGTATTTTAGCAGGTCCAAAGAAATGAGAGGGGTAACAATGTGAAGACCCAAATAAACCACCTGAAAGAGCATGTGCCATTAAGATTCAACAAAAAATTTAAGGTAAGATTCAACAATGGCTATCTAGGAAGAGAATATGGAATGGATATACCTGAGAAATGTTTGTGCCCTGTGTCTCAATGGAATCTGATGAGAAGTCAATCTGCAGATTGTATTGTTCTTTAATTGGAATAATATAGAGGTTAACATGAACAGACAAAAATCTTTCTAGGCTGGGAAAAATATTTTAAAAAATATACCAGATCCTTTGTGCAGAGACTTGAAAGGAGTTGCAGAAGAGCACGTAGATCTCTATATTTCTCAGTTTCTGCTTCACTCAGTAAGCTGCTTGAGAGGCTAAGTGATATCTAGAGGAGCAATGAAACCATATGGGTCAATAAATAAAAATGAAATGATTTTCACCTCCAAACAAGTAAAAAAATTCACCACCAAAATAAGAGATACCAATAACCATAGTAACAACTTCATGTCCCATGTCCTAAAAAGGATATAATTATTGGGAATGAATACAACACAATGAAGACATGCCACATGTCAATTTTATAAAAAGGGAGGAAGCATGCGTGAAGACACATGAAGAATATTTATGAAAATGATGGTGCATATCTACTTTAGATATCTAGTTTGGAACTGAAGTTTTGTTGAGTTGAGTTGAATATTTCCTCGAGGGGGATAAAAGGGGGTAACGGTCCTTTCTTACTTCTGGTAGTAGTAAGATATCCCTTCCTTTCTCTCTCTTATAATTCTCTTTTCTCTGATCTACTCTACTTGAGTCTCTCTAATCCTTCTAGGACTTTGGAGATCTTATGAATGTTAGGAAAGGGTATTGGTATTCCAATAACCCTTCCCCTCCGAGGGCCAAGCTTTGCCTCAGTCCACCACTCGGGATTGTTAAGGGGGACTTTGGAGCTAGAAAATGAGAATGCCCCCCTTGACACGTCTACTATTAGTTATTCAGTTATTGTTAACGGCACAGAGGAAGTATGTTCTAGAATTGTTGTCTGAAACAAGCATGCTACGCTTTGAACCAATAAAAAATCCAATGGATCCTAATACAAAGCTTCTTGCAAATAAATGTGAATTACTCAAAAATCCTAACTAGTACAAAAGATTGGTTCGGAAATTAAACTACTTGAGTGTAACAAGACTCAATATTTCATTTGCTAAAAGCGTGATTAATCAATTTTTAGAATCATCGCATACTAGTCATTAGGAGGTAGTTTCTGAGATTCACAATACCTGAAGGAAACACTAGGAAGTGGCCTGCTATGTCAAGATAATGGACATACTATGGTTCAGGGATGTACAAATGCATAATAAGCATGATCACCATTAGATTGGCATTGTACTACTGGTTATTGCATTTTTTGTTGAAGGTATCATTGTGTCTTGGAAGAGTAAGAAGCAAACTATAGCAGCAAGGTCAGGTGAAAAATCAAAATTTAGAGCCATGGCTCATATCTCGTGTGAGTTAATTTGGATTCAACATCCATCGAAAGAACTGGAAGTCAATCATCCACATCCTATGGAGTTAATATGTGATAATCAGCCTGCCATTCATATTACTTTCAATCCAAAAAATGGAGCACACAAGTAAATAAGAAATGAAGGAAAGCATGGAGTTTAGTCCTCTATGGTTTAGTTTGGTTGATTTGGGAAAAAACATAAATAGAAAAACCTTCCATTAGTTCAAATTGACAAGTTTATTTTTGGCAACATTGTACAGATGCAAAGAGGAGAGGAACCATATTTGAGAACATGTTTGTTTAGATCTTGGACCATATTCAAGCCTTATTTGGCATAAGGGTGGCATCAACTTGATACATTTTTTAATATATTAATTTACTTATAGAAGGGTATGGGCTATGTGGATGTTCGCCCAATAAACATAGTGACTTTACCATATAACCATTCAGAAAAAATCATTTTTTGTATGAAAATGGAACCTTGCAAACACTATATTCTCCTCACACATATATTAAGAAATATGATTATTTTATTGGGTCTCCCTATCTTTGGACATCGAAATAAATGAATCTAATGCTTGGATATGTAGCCACATCCGATACTGGACTCCATGTAATATAGGGAAGGCCACTAGAGAAGGCCAATTATTTCTGATCATTGGATTATCTCCAAAGATCATTTGGACAAGAAGAACAACTAATACACCCAAACCCCAATGGTCGTAATAGTCTTGCCTGGACTACTAATCCAGAGTATTTTTCCAAATTAAATGCAAGAGATGTGGGGCCTGAAGATTGTTCCCCACGTCTCCAATCAAACATAGGCAAGGATTTACTTATATGATAATCTCCCAAGTACAATGTTTTAAACTTTTTAATGGTTCTCTTGGCCATTGATATGTAGTTAATTACAATGTTAATTTAAAATGTTTTCCAACTGAACACATAACTATCATGCTTAACAGATGCAACTATAAAACAGAAATTTTAGGGGAAAAGGAAATCGTATAGACTCTATAAATATGTTGTTGAAGAGTAATAAATAACATGTTAAAAGTCCGTAGATGTAAGAAAATTAAAAAAAGAAATACCTTGCCAATATTGTGAGAAGAGTAAAGCTGAAGCAAGCGCATACAGAAGTTAACAACGGCAGCAGTTTCTTGAGCCTCTAGGTAGACAATTTGTCCATCCACCCAGTCAACAACAAATTTAAGTAACAGATAGACTACTGCAGACTAAACAATAGGTTGGGATCAGTATACATATATGAAACCCCTTAGATTTCAATCAAATTACAGTTGAGAAGTATTAAAATGACCCATGCAGACGTCTCAAGTTACTGTAGTTGTATTCAACAAAAATAAAAAGAAAAAGGCAGGAAGAAAACACAGCACAAGGACCATCTGAGAAGCTCCTGTAGAACAAACATCATGCCAACAAAATGATAGAGGCAACAAGGAAACTGGCCCACAAGATATACTGATAAAGAGATAACAAGTAAAATAGTTAATTCTACAAATACTTAGCCAGCTCCAAACAGCAGAGACACAATGCCCTAACATTAAACAGTGAATACACAATAAAGGGACAGAGATAACGTTTCTTTATTGAATCAAAGGAAAGAACCTAAATCTGGATCAGCGGCAAAGAGCTCGCAGCCTCTAGCATGGTACACAGTGTAGCGCTGCAGAATTGAGTCCTCAGAGCCCTAGCTCTCAATGCTTCAATCCAAGTTGGTGTAATAACTGAATCTGAAATTAACCTTGCCAAGTTGCCAACTCTTCCTTCTCTATAGACATACCCCCTTTTATAGAAAGTCTATAAGCTATTTTAAGAAGCAAACAGAAAATTTACTCAACTCCCACCCCCATGATAGATTTTCAGTTCATTTTTTACAAGAATTTTCTCATACTTTCATATTTTTGTACCAGTTTAGAAATGTTGAACATTTTCAAACTCTCTATTTCGATGCTAGTCAAAACAACCTAAAGAAGTGGAATCTTGGATGCTTAATTACTCTTTCCCGAAGTACAATTGGAATAACTTGAACCAGTAAATTTATTTGTCATTTTCATCCATATAGGTATCCACACCGTGCACTTTGATAGTAGATTGGTATATTATGCCATCAAGTTTTTATGTGTGGCTCCTATTTTGTTGATCCCAAAAAAGAATGGGGCTGAAAATATTCGAGAGTTTAGATCCATAAGTCCAGTGGGAAGCCTATACAAATTAATAGTAAAAGTGCTGGCTCCTCACTTGAAAGTGTTGAGTTCAGTAGTTTTGGAGTCTCAAAAAATGCAATTATTGAAGATAGGCAATGATGCAGTATTGGTGGCTAATGAAGTGGTAGATGAAACGTTTAGAGAGCAAATAGTTGGGGATTATTTGTAAGGTTGGCATGGAAAAACCTACAACTATGTGAATTGGGATTTCTTAGTATATTCGATGAAAAGAATAGGATTTGGAGAGAGATGGCGGAAGCCAAAGACTGTTATTGCAGCCATCTTGGAAATTGATTCAACAATCGTTCAAGTGAGTAATTCCACTTATCCACTCCTCCACTCTTCTACCCGACTGCCCCCACCCCCTCTCCAAATATCTGCATGTATAATCCACTACGATGTTCTCGGTTTTTACATTTTCCAGTTTTCAACTCAGATCCCAACCTTTAAAAGTAAGATTTACCAAATCATTCAAATCAATCTGACTTCCCAACTACTGGCATGCTCAATTTTTGCTCCGTTTTTAATTCTTGTTTTATGTTAGCATCATCTGTTTGATAAAATGTTTTTGAACCAAACATCCTTTTTAAAATGTGCTGGCCACAAAATGGAAAATAGGACAATTTTTTCACTAGCAGTAAGATTTCACATGAAAATATTTTGTGGAGTAATTATTTTACTTGGAAACAAGTGAACCTAGTTTCACTGTGTTGATTACAACAAGCCTAATTATTACTTAATTCATCTGAAAATTCCTAATTTATTAACCTTAAACCTCCCCTTATCCTTTCAGCATTGGTTCTAAAACTCCCCACCCATGAATAGTTGCTGTCAAGAGATTCCAGCAGTAGATATATTGCAATTTTGGAAACTTACCAGTTCTGGCTTATTTTGATCCCTTTGAATACAGAAAGCAACTAACATTTTTGGCACCTTTCAACATCCTACTCTTACTAGATGCCCATTAATTTGGTCCAAATTACCCATCTAAAAAGCATAATTCTGACATCTGTCTTACATCTGTCAGACACCATCTCAGTTAAGGTTTAAATTAGAACTAGCAGAATGCCCGCGCTTTGCTGCAGCTTTTTGTAATATATTTAATTTTATGATGGATGAAATGAGCATATGCAAAATGCAAATAATATTTAATGCAACAAACATGTAATGTTTAAACACTAAAAAAATAACAATTTAAAAAAAAAAAACATTTTAGATACCTAACTTATAACACAGTGTCCATTACAGACTTAACCCGCAAAAAAGAAGAAGAAGAAGAAGAAGTGTGACACGTCAAAACTTCAAACAAAGAATAAAAATAAAACACAAAAAACAAAAAAGTGCGACGTGCCAGACCAGCAATAGGTCATCAAATACCACTAACAGCAGCAAAATTATTATTATTATTATTATTTTTTTATTGGTTCTAAGGACCTTTGATCCAAATTTTGTGGGTTTGCTGTTAAAAGAAATACAGTTAGTGAAAAAGCGTAGTGAGAGTGCAGTTTTGGAAATGTGACACCAGTTTGCAGTTGTTTGCTGGAGACTAAAAACGCGATGTCATTTCGCCTTTTTGGTAGACGGAGAATCTAGAAAACGCAAGATTAAACTGCGTTTTCATTCAGCCAGTGCACTTTACGACCGCGTTTTTGGTTGTGAGGAGAACCGCGAACTCATTTCGCGGTTTCTCTGTGCTGTCCGCTGATCCAGCAAACTTAAACATCAAACTTTGGCATCTGCCATCAAACTTGCCACTCACAAGATGGATACATGTGGATATAAAATCTACCATTTAAAAATATATTTAAATTTTAAATTTTTTAAAATTTTATTCTAATTAGAAAATTTTAATTTGTTCAAAACATAAATTTTAAATACATACACTTTTAGACTACGTGTCATTTATACAATGTGGAGATTTAAAATTTTGAATTTGAGATATTTTCAACTGTTGAATTTGCTAAACGGCCAGGATTATTTTTTTTTTTCTCTCACTCTTCCCATTTTTTAATACTTTTTATAGAAAAGATTTTAAATTAATATTTAAAAAATGTGATAATATTTGTAATGAACAATAAAATTTTATACCTTAAATCTCTTTTGATTAATGATTTTTTATTTTTATTGGTTATTTTTACACTTTTTTTTTTTTTATGTGAGTTTGCTTTATAAATTTAAATTTGAATTATTTACACGCTAAGTTATATTTCCGTGTTTTCAAGCATGGGCAATTGCTAGTTTTTAATACATAGTGTAATAAAGAATATAACATTAATATTATAATCTAAAATTATATATTCTAATAAATAAATTATGTATTATAAATAACTTAATAAAAAATATAATATTCTTTAATAAATAAATTATGTATTATAAATAATTGAAAAAAATTTGAATCTAATTAGAATAAATAATAATAAATTATAATATTAATGTTATATTCTTTATTAAGTCATGTATTAAAAATAATTCAAAAAATTTTGAATTTGATTAGAATATATAATTTTAGATTATAATATTAATGTTATATTCTTTATAACACTATGTATTAAAAACTAGCAATTGCACATGCTTGAAGGCACGGAAATATAACTTGGCGTGTAAATAACTCAAATTTAAATTTATAAAGCAAACTCACATAAAAAAAAGTGTAAAAATAACCTATAAAAATAAAAAAATCATTAATCAAAAGAGATTTAAGGTATAAAATTTACTGTTTATTACAAATATTACCACATTTTTTCAAATATTAATTTAAAATCTTTTATATAAAAAGTATTTAAAAGAAATTGAGAAGAGTGAGAGAAAAAGAAAAATAATCCTGGCCATTTAACAAATTCAACAGTTGAAAATATCTCAAATTCAAAATTTTAAACCTTCATATTATATAAATAACACGTAGTGTAAAAGTGTATGTATTTAAAATTTAAGTTTTGAACATATTCAAATTAAAATTTTAATTTAAAAATTTCTAATTAGAATAAAATTTTTAAAAATTTAAAATTTAGATGTATTTTTAAATGGCAGATTTTATATCCACATGTATCCAGCTTGTGAGTGGCAGATTTGAGTTGTGAGTGGCAAATTTGATGGCAGATGCCAAAGTTTGGTGTTTAAGTTTGCTGGATAGGCGGACAGCATAGAGAAACCGCGAAATGAGTTCGCGGTTCTCCCCACAACCAAAAACGCAGTCGCAAAGTGCACTGGCTGAACAAAAACACAGTTTAATCTCGTGTTTTCTGAGTTCTCCATCTGACCAAAAATGTGAAATGACATCACATTTTTAGTCTCCAGCAAACAACTGCAAACTGGTTTCGCGTTTCCAAAACCGCACTCTCACTACGCGTTTTCACTAACTGTATTTCTTTTGATAGCAAGCCCATAAAATTTGGATCAAAGATCCTTAGAACAAAAAAAAAAAAAAATCGCAAAATTATCCATTAAAGACTCATATATAAAAAAAAAAAAAATCAACATCTGTTGATCCTCCAAACAACAAACAAAAACAGCGGGACACGTGTCAGACCTCAACAATCCCTGAGATTTTTAATGTAAAAATAACATTTAATATCCCAAAAAAATAAAAATAAAAATAAACCCCCCTCCCAAAAAAAAACATACACGTGTCAGCTTCCCATGAAACCATGTGTCAATCCCTCAGTTATCCCTCAGATTTTAATAGATTAGCATAGATAGCAATGCAAATGCATGTGTTACAGGACGGTCTACAATTTCATGTAAACAAGTATAATGGAACTCTCCACATAAAGAAAGCAAAAACAGCTTGAAAGCAAATTACTGCTAGAACCTAATCCAGGTTTCAATTTCAACGTGGGGCAACCATTGAATGGATCATCCAATAATTGAATTTATACAAGTTAATGGAATTTTTCACAATATATAGCTTGATGACATCAATCACTAGCACACTTCGTTATTCACGTAAGCATGTTAAGTGGAAGTTTTACAAAATTTAAATTATGCTACCAAATTGGGCATGCAGTGAATATAGAATGTTCAGTTACTGAATAAAGTTCATACCTCATGCTTGTACACTTCAAGAAAAATCAGAACAGGGTTCATTATAGATAATCCCATCTCATAGATTGCCTTTTGTGTTCGAGGTTCTGAGGCACTGGCAGCTCCACGTAGCCGTTCCAACAAGCAACTTAACTACAGAAAGTCCATCACATTGAAGAACAATTGTTCTTGAAGAATAGCATATGCATAAAAATTGAAAATGATTTTGTATTACTGAAATTCTGTACTTACTGACAGTATAACATCTGGCTGTTGGGCAACATTTTTGACATCATTTTTGCTGGACAATTCCACTAGATAAGTTGTCATATAACCCATGAGGTCTCGCACATACCTTTAACAATTTGTAATTGGATATCAGACCTTATAGCAGCGTATAAATCTTTTTTCTCTCTTTGTTTTTATTTATGTTTGCATTTTTTTTTGGGGAGGAAAGGGGAGGGGGGCAAAGAAAACCTAAAAATTAGGCTCACTGGTTTGATGCATCTGAGTTGCTCATGCCAGAAGCTGCAAGAGTGAGGGTTTCAGCCAGAGACCGCTGCAAGAATTGGAGGACAATTTCCAAATTATTGAACATTAACCATGACGGAGGCCATCAGATCCAAGTACATATAATTCTCACCTGGTGAGCAGCATTTAATGAAAACAGAGTTCTTTCATTAGCAAAAGCATTTGCCAAGTCACGCCATGAGTCCTGCAGGATAGATGAAGACAAACTGGGTTAAATGACATGTCTTATATACATCTGAAATTGATGATGGATAGGGATTTTTTTTTTCAAGAGAAATTAAGGTATTCCATTAAAACAAAGATAAACACATCCAAATCTAAACAGTTATAATAGAAATCAAGTTAATATAAATTATGAGAAATACACGCAATACATGCCAGCACTCAGCAGCAAATGGTGCCAAGCCATATATTACTATATTGTCTCAATGTGCCAAAGATTACTATATTGTCTCAATGTCTAAAACATTTACTGCCATCACAATACTGATTAACCTCTAATATTGCATATTCATGGTGATATATGTGTCTATTTTTCGGATAATTACATTACTATGGAATATATGCTTGCACTTGATCGATTTTTGTTTCGTGTTGTGAATTTCAACATGAATTGATCAAGATAGAAAATTTTGTAGACCGAATCTGGAGTTCATTATGAAGATCAAGTACTAGAATCCTAGAGTAATGGAGGAGTATTGGAACAAATTTGGAGCAATAAAAGAGCAAAAGAATGGAAGAGGGTTCAGTAAGGGTTGAACCTAATTTAGCATGTTCAAACCAAGTTGCCTGCAGGAAACATCATTGCTCACCGTCTGTTGAGGTTCAAACGTGGTTGTGCCACTGTCCATTCAGGTTTGAACCCAAGGTCGTGAGGTTCGAACCTTGCATGCAAATTCAGCCCAAAATTGACTTTTAATTTTTTTTTTAATTCAATTTGTTTCTATTTTCTAATCCATTCTGGGTTTTGTATAGGCCCATAAATAGACAGACTATTTTATGAGATTTTAGCATCCCTTCTTTCCCTCTACTCTTCTCTCCTCTCTTCTTTTCTTCTATGGTTTGTAACTAAAACCTAGCCTAGGCTAGGGTGGAGACCATTGATCATGATTTTTAGTTATGATTTTTTATGCATATTTTTGATTCTTCAATTCTATATCTTTTCGAATAAATTGTGTGGTTGTTTTAATACAATATAAAGATTTTTCTTCTGTATAATTCTTGATTTGCAGTTGACAAGTTTAGTGTTTTCGCACAGTGAATGCTTAGTATTCATCCTTTGATTTGTTGTCGATAGATCCAACAACCTGGCTCAGTGAATTTTTCGATTTCTAGCAACTAAAAGTTCCAGTTCTCTCTCTATTTAAAACATTCAAAACTTGAGTTTTTAACAAAAAATCTTCTGATTGGATCGCACTATCATTGCGGTTCATTTAAGGTAAACTATTGCATTAATTAATTGAGATTTAATTGGTGATCGATTGGTTGAAACCCTATGCCTAAGCTATTTTTTACTTCTTATTTTTAACACTTTTTTATATAATTAAATCATTTTTTCAATATTCGTTTAACTTTAATCTTGATACCGTACTACTTCATAAACATCAATTTGAAATTGCATTCCCTATAGATTTGACTTATTTATCACCACTAACAATGCTGCATATGGGAGATCAAAAGAAAAGTGCAATGTTTTGGCATAAATGAACAGCGATCCCCATATAGTCAAAAACTTCATGAGTTCTATGCAGCACAAATTCTAAGGTGTTGACACTCCTTCCAAGTGTTGTTACTTTTCAGGAAACTCCCTTCTGAGTGTTGTTACTTTTCAGGAAACTCATCATTACAATTCACCTCAAGAAATGCTTCATCTAAGGCTAACTAAAAGAATTCATTTTAACCTTATCTCAGAATTTACATTACGAAGTATTAATATGAACTTTTTACAATGGTGTTATTTAATTATGCTTTAATAATAGAGTAAGTAAAAGAGAGAGAAAGATATGATAATAGTAGTCAAAACAAGTGCCTTCGTGAGGGTGAAAAAATACACAAATCTCACTATGTTTCATTTTCAAACATCAGTGGAAGTACAACTCACCAATGTAACAAGGTGTACACAAATGTTCTTTCTTCGAACCAGACCATGTAGTAGTTGGTAACAAGTAAGCTCCTGTCAAATACAAAGGGAAGAGTATAAGACCTGCCAATATTTTACTTTTGAGAAAGTAGATTTCACATTGAAAAAAAAAAAAAAAGACAAGAAAAAAAACAAAAAAAAAACAAATATTACAAATTAAATGTCTTGGATATACTGCAACGACATATTGCCCACAAAATGCAATCCCAAAGCGTCAGCTGTTATAGCCAGAATTATTTATTTAATAGTTGCATGGGTTAAAAATTTTATTATACAGTTAACCAGCCTTAAGTAATTGGTATTGATTGATTTAGAAATTTTTAGGTCATTTGATTATTTGAAGAGTCAATATTCACTATTAGTTAGTTGATATGATTAGGTGTGGTTTACACTATGGTTCTACTTATGGGTAGTGGTTAAATATAACCTGTCAATGCTTAGTTGTGATTGATGATCTACCAAAACATTGTTTTCAGAGAATACAATCAGAATGTACATTTAAATTGAGGACATCACATCAGATTGGGGTTTAATTATTCTGTATTCAGCAAAAGAGGTTGAGAGATCAAAAAAGAACAGGCAGCCAAGAAAAGATTTAAGGTTAGGATACATTTTACACTTTTGTTCCTTTTTATTTTATGCACTGTATACACAGTTTATGTTGAGCATTTGGTTTTATAAGTATTGCTGTGACAGACGAAAAAGAAGAGTACAGATGCATATTAATTTCGAGAAAAGAAAAATTAGAAAGAGAGATAAGAATGGGAATTGATGGGGAAGATACAAGGTGAAAGGGAAGAGAGAGAGCACTGTGTGAAACGGTGCCCACAATAGTCCTCAACAGTTGAACGCTGATGGGTTGTGACAAAAGGTATTGATGTGATGAAAAGGGGGGGGGGGGAAGAAAAAAAAAGAAAAAAAATTGTAGAAAGCAAGCCTCAGGTTGCTGCCTCAGGAAGTACAGAAAGATATTATCACTTGCAATCGGTTGCAGTTGATTCCATAATTTTACAATGCACTCTGTTGAATGGGCATGGCATTAGTTGCACCCTAAGCAAGAATGTTTTTCGGACTATTAGACTAGATGAGTCCTAGCTCCATATTAGCTCTATCTTATTAGTTAAGATAGGGAATCTCTCTCTTGAGTGATTAAGATAAGGAACACTTCTATCCCTTAGCATGGAACAAACACCATTCTCCCCAGTCAGTCTCCCCAGCCCAACTGACAGTGCGGCTGAAGGATCCGCAGGCTTTTCACTTGTGGAAGGCAGAACCAGTTTGGGAAGATTTTGACTGGGCAGAATGGTCTTCGGGAATAGGATGTGGGCTTCCTATAAAAAGAAGAGGATGGAGAAGGAGAAGGTAACTCAATACGCTCCATTTCAAAACTACACTGGAGAAGAAATATGATAAGACGATATAGTTTTGAAGATTTCCGCGGAAAGCCCC
The DNA here is from genome assembly GCA_019916065.1 of Vitellaria paradoxa. Taxonomy (NCBI): domain Eukaryota; kingdom Viridiplantae; phylum Streptophyta; class Magnoliopsida; order Ericales; family Sapotaceae; genus Vitellaria; species Vitellaria paradoxa. Next base: position 16,975,861 of record CM034240.1, read on the forward strand.
AACAAAGAATTTCACGGCAATTCTCGGAGCAGATAAGCACTGGCAATAAACCCTAGGATTCTCGCGGCAGTTCTTCAGTCATCCAAAGCTCGTTCTCTCAAACACTTAGCCCCCCCCCCCCCCCCCAAAAAAAAAATGTAGCTTATCAAAAATCCTGCAGATCTATTTATACTTGGGGCATACCCTGGAACTCCAAAAGGCACCTAACATGAAGGTTGAAGAAATGTTTTGAATTCCCACAACAGTGCATTAAATGACTGACAGAACCAATTATTGCTACTATGGTGTATGCACACTTCCTATTGGCTAATTGAAAGCATGCGCATAATTGTGGATACTAGGCCGCATTAGCAAGGCCAAGCTGGGCTAAGACAAGGAATGGTCCTTTTGACATACAGCCGAAGATCACTTCATCCGCCGCAGCAGATCCCCACGCTTTATGGCTGCGGGAAACCCCCTCCTTCAAAGTTGAGTCACCATAGATAGAGGTATACACAATTTTCATAAAATTTGGTTTTCAAACCGCATCAACCAAATTTAAAAGATTTGGCTCGGTTATTTATTTAGCAACTTAGTTTTGGTTATTTTTTGTAAAAATAATAATTATCAGTTTTAGTTATAGTTTTGAAATTTTAAAACCAAAATAACCAAATTAACTTTACTTAATATTTAATATATATATATATATATTTATAATTAATCTAAATATTCACTCCTATCAATGGTTTTGTCTTTTGAAATCTCAAAGCTATAGAAATCAACAAATCATTATAATATTAAATACACACTCTAAGTCTCAAGTAGCACATATAAAAAACTTATTATTTTCTCTATAATTAAATTATAAAAAAATATATTTAAATTTATAAGCCTATGTAATCGGATCGGCTGTAACCGAACCAATATAATTCAGTTTGGTTAATATTCAGTTAGTGCATATTGTTTGATCAGTTCAGTTATCATTTCTAATTTTTGAAATTAATTGATTTAGTTATAAAAATTATAATCATACCGACTAATGTCACCCCTAACCACAGAAGATGGTCGCAAGGAGACTCCCTACTGGATTGCAGACTGTACTTGGACCAAGCGAAAGATCTAAGGATTCCCCCAACATGGATATACACACTCACTTAGCCAGATTACAGGGAACCAGTTGTTTGGTTGCTGGAATCAAGAGATATGTTTGAGGCTTCCTTAACAGCTAGGCAGACATGAATCCTTGATCCCTGCCCTAAGGAACTCCATTTGGACTATATATATATCCCTCTCCTTCTGGAGGGTACATCATTCCACCATCATTACTCTCACCAAAATAACCCTCTTTGCAATCCCTCTTTCTTGTTCTAAATTGCTTTGGTTCTCACCCCATCGGCCTCCATGAGTTTGCCTAGCGTATTAGATCATCCTCTTCTAGGTTTGATCACCCACAATTATTTTTATTAATAATTTAATGATTTTGAAGAAAAAGTTAAAAGGGGCAATTCTATTATACAACTAGTACATAAAGATCCAAGAAAATAGATGATGGTATCTTCCTGCTGATTAAAGACCTCTTATGCAACTCTTCCACCCACAACAAGTGGGAAGTCCATTTGAATAATAACCCGGATTTGCATACAACTTCCAGAACAAGTTTCAGTCTTTCAAATTCACCATGCTGCAAAACTAGCGATTTTGCTTTCTACTAATTTAAAACATAGAATATATTTACTATATACACATAAGTTAAAACCCTTGAGCTTTCCATATTCCCCCGTTCATTTGGACCTCCAAAGAGCAATCACTTTATGGCACTCCAACAGTCTCCCACACCACACACAACATGCTCAACCTTGATTATTTACACTTTATTTTTCTTAACAGGCATGTATACGGCACTGACAGCAAAAGCAAGGAAAAGAACGTTCAAGGTCGCACAAAAAATGTATTGTCAAACTGACTCAAACAAGGGACAAGAATAAAGTATATATTGTAGTACCTGCAGATATTTCTCCCCAGGGTATGATACAAGGGTTATCTTGGAGATTCGAATGAAAATGTCAAGCACAGCCTTCCCCTGATTACCCTCTCCAAAAAGCTAAGCCAAGCTTTTCTAGAGTACTGTGAACTGTAGTCATCTGTACTTCCTGTATTTTCTTTAGGTGGCATTAAATAAGTACGAGACCATCTTGCAATGAACCATATAACTGCCTGCATATAACATTTAATTCAAATAACTAAACTGACAAGATATCACTAGATTCACATTGGAGAATACTTTTGCTGAAAGATGGTAAAACCCCACCCCCACCTCCCAAATAATAATAATAATAATGATGATGATGATAATGATAATGATAATGATAATGAAATAAAGTGAAATAAAGTAAAATAAAATAAACAACCCACAAGCAGATTTTTATCCATAGCACAATTATTTATTATATGCGCAAAATCAAAAGATGTTTCATGCACCATGTCAGATAGCAATTAAGTCCACGTGGATTTCTAAGAATCTAGAGCATCCAACTAAATTATGATCACAATTTCCAGAATTCTTGATGAGTTATACCTGAATTTAACATAAAGTCAATGCTAACCAGAACAAGGAAAATAACCAGCTCAAATAGATCTGATTGTTATTTCAGTGACTTAAATATCAGGTGGCAGGCAAAGTCATCATAGAAAAGCTCCATATAGATGATCAACGTTTATATCTAGAGCCACTATATATGAACACATGCAAAACGGGTAAAAGGATTCAAGGCATTAAGATCAAGTTCATTTATCCAAATAGCAAGGGAATTTGAAAAATCACCTCCATTAATCGAGGACTGAAAAATGATGCTCGCATCTCTGGATCTAAACACTGCTCTGCGAATCTTATAATTGAGCTGCATCAATTAATAAGAAAATAATTGAAAACAAAAGGCAACAAAAACATGTAGATAGGTTCAGTCAAACACAATACTGCAAAGTCCTACAAGGAACGATAGAGAAGATGATCTCAAATAGATAGAAATCTCATGTAAAATTCATATTTGGAAAGGAGTGTTAATACTCCTTGCACACCGTAAATCTGTTGCAAAGTAATTGTATATGTGAAATATAGCAAGGTCTACTAGGAGAGGAGATGATTTTAAATCTATAGAAATCACATATAATTAACAACTGATAGGAATATTAATGGCTGTTTAGCATACTTCCCTTGTACACTATGCCCACGTTTGGACTGAGGGGAAATTGAAAGATATCACCTTATTTGGATTGTCTTTAAGAAGGGGAAGGCAAGTGTACAGAGGGAATTGTGTGGGGAGAGAAAAGGCCAACAATTTGTGAACTTTTCTTGTGCTATGACATAGGGAGGAGGCTAAAAAGTGTTAGGTCTATGTTTAGTAGTTAAGACAATTTGCGTTCCAAAATCTTGTGTTTGTATTTGCTTTAGAGTTCAAATTGAGTCTTCTTGGTTGTTCATTCCTCGGTTCAAAGCTTGAAGCAAAAGCTCAAAAAATTGGAGAATCCTTGCAAAAACCATCGGGAATGGCGTGAGTACCACTGCCCAATGGTCTCCATTGTTTTCAGAACCTCCCCAGTAATTTCTTTGCACCATTCCAGCGGACAGCTTAAAGGAAAAATCAACCTCTTGCCGCCAGCCAACTGCTCCGGCGATTTTTCAATTTTTGTGATAACTTGGATTGCTTCCTAATTGATTCAAAGGGTAGTTTCTAACTTTAGTTAGGTCAAGATCTTCTTGCAACATAAAATCATATTATAAGATATCATTTTTGGTGAATAGGCTAGGAAAATCAGTTTTCTAATTATATTGTAATCTTTCCTACACCAAATTGGATTGCTAGTTTGCTAAGGAGGTTTTCAACTTGGACTAGGATTCCTCTCTCAGATTCATCTATTTAAGGAGAGGCTTTGATGAAGACATGGGCAGAGCTTTATTGAATATCACAGAGAGATTGAAGAGTTTCAATTCATATTCTCGTGAGATTACTCCTTTGAGAGTTTGAGGGTTCTTAGAACATCTACCACAACAGCTTTATTTCATATCACAGAGAGGTTGGAGAGTTTCAATTCATACTCTCGTGAGATTACTCCTTTGAGAGTTTGAGGGCTCTTAGAACATCTACCACAACATATTCATTGATCTTGAAAAAAAGATTGTTCGTGAGCACCTATGGGTTTTAGCTAGTACCGTTTAAAGACTTTCTAGCCGAATTGATAGAGGAAGGCAATTGCTTGGGTTTAGGTGCATCATGGAGTCTAGCAACCAAGAGTAAATTCAAGTAATCATGGAGATATTGATCTTGTAACCGAGTGAACTCTTGTAACTGATATTTTCTTGTGGATTGCTTCCCGAGTGTTACCTAATAGACTCGAGATTTTACTTAAGAGTTATTTTAGGATTTCCGTATTACATTGCATATCTTTACGTGTGATTGATTCTGCGATTTTGTTTTAATTGTTTGCATGGTTTGGTTCTAATGAAAAGGAATACTTGTTACAGGTTATTAGCATGGTTTGGTTCTAGTGAAAAGGAATACTTGTTTTTAAATTATATTTAACTAATATAAAGTATATCCTTAGGAAGATAACATTACTTATTTTGCTTTTTCACCTCTTTTTCCTTGATAATTATTGACCACCAAAATAAGAGGAAGGAAAAGGTCACCCTAGATAGGAATCCCCTCCCTTCACTTCCATTATAACTCATAGTTCCTTTGCTCACCCCCCCCCCCCAACCAAAAAAAAATCCAAACAGATCTTGTATGCAACACTTGAATTACCATTTTTTCATTCATTGTTCAGTGGCTAGAGACTTTTGGGATTCTTTATGTCTTCCCTATTGCAACAGATCTTTTTCATTGTTGGAAGGGGTTGAGAGTGATCAACATTATAAAAAAGTTGTTCCCCCCCCCCCCCAAAAAAAAAAAACATGCTTTGACGTGGATTATTTACGCAAGTGAATTAGGGATGACTGGTTGGAGAAGCCTATCTTTAGGTAGAAAATCATAGAGATAACCTTTTTATAAAGCTGGTTGTTGGTGGGATTGATCTCCCTTGCAAACTTTAGCATCTTGTAGTCCTGAGACTAAGATTCATCATATTATGTATGATGTATCTTTGCTAACACGTTATGAGTCATTATATTTGTTCCTTCTGTAATGTAATAGAGTGGCATCCCCTAAATGTCATTATGAATATATATACATGCCCACATGGTTTACTTACCAAAAAAAAAAAAATCCATTAAAATATTTGTACAAATTTTTCAAAAAATACCCTCAATTATCATGTAGCAACAGTAAATACTATAATATACCAGATGGAAAATGGTACAATGTTCCATATTGCCATTTGTACTGGTCCATACCACAATATTTCGGATTGTACCATAATTTTTTGAACTTTCAGTGTTTCATATTGAGGTTTTTTTTTTTTTTTTTTTTTAATAATTTTTGTTTCCTAAACCTTATAAATGACAAAATTCTTCCAATTTCTTACCCAACTTGATGCGGAAGCGAAAAAAAATATGAAATAATTATTATTAGAATTTTATTTTATTAGGATTACATTTCATATAAGGATTTTACCTTATTCTATTAAAGATTTATTTTATTTTAGGCAAAATTTTATTTAGATTTATTTTAAGAATGATTTATTAGAATATTTGATTTTACTTTATTTTTAGTAATCTTAAGAATGTATTAACCTATTTAAAGGCTTATGATGATTAGGGTTTGATACATTGATGAATATGAAAATTTGAGTTGTTAAAGTCTCGTGACTTGTCAGTACACTATCAGGTATAGTCAAACAATAACCAGATACAAACCCAAATAGCAGCCCTCACTGAAGCCATTCATAGACTGAACGCGAGGTTAGACACATGGGAGGAATACTATTGGCCGAACAACCCTATTCACCTATTCTAACCAAATATCGAATTCAAAGTCGAACACAGTTTCAGCTCCTCTATTTGGTGGCCTTACCGAAATTCCAAAAGTAATTGATGAACCAAACAGAAAATCTGATGACGACCACTTTGAAGTGAAGAAAGAGCCTAATGATGATCAAATTGCAGAGTTGATTTATGAGCCTGATCCTGACGACTTCTATTTTTTAGATGATGACCAAATCATAGGCAAGCCACTTGATGAAATTGTTGCGACTACCGAAATTATTGCTACTAATGAAGTCATTTCTTTTAATGAGGCACAGATTTCCAGTGATATTACTGATGTTCCTGTAGGTACTATCGGGTTAAAGAGTATACCTAAAATTTATGGTACTTCTATGGATTTTGTCTTTCCTACACCTAAACTTCTCTCACAATTTGGTCCATTTTTTGTCTTCTTCCAACATCTACAAGTTCTATTTTCTGAATCACGGGACTTCTATTTCGGAAGACTTGGTGAATACACTAGATTTCTACCACTCCTGACACGTGTTCATGAACTTTGGGAGCAGCTTGAACATTTGCTTTGTTCGTGGCCTGGCGATTGAAGGAGTATGCAAATTTTTAACTCGACGGAATCGAGTTTTTGTAAGGGGTGGAGAATGATGCGGAAGCGAAAAAAAAATATGAAATAATTATTATTAGAATTTTATTTTATTAGGATTACATTTTATATAAGGATTTTACCTTATTCTATTAAAGATTTATTTTATTTCAGGCAAAATTTTATTTAGATTTATTTTAAAAATGATTTATTAGAATACTTAATTTTGCTTTATTTTTAGTAATCTTAAGAATGTATTAGCCTATTTAAAGGCTTATAATGATTAGGGTTTGATACATTGATGAATATGAAAATTTGAGTTGTTGAAGTCTCATGGCTTGTTTTCCCTCCCCTCTTCTTCTTTCTTCCCTCTCTCCTAAACTCCTCTCTCTCTCGCTATTTCTCTTTTTTGGCTTTATTCTCTATCGTCCTACATCACAACTCCACATAGAATAACGTTTTCTTTATTTTGTTGTTTCCTTATATAAAATGTGAAGTAGATTAAATAAAATGTCTTAATCAACATCAATATGAAAATATTAAACATGTTATTTGTAACTATTGTTTTATACTTAAAATTACGTTCTATACTTATTTGAACAATACATAAACCTTTCCATAGATATTTTTATAAATATATAAATTTTTATAATGATAGAAACCAAAATGGTACACCAAAACGCATTGTACCAACAACAAAATTGATACGCTATGCGATAAGGGATTTACAACTATGCTGCTGTGCTTATAGCTGCTCACTGCACAGGGTTTGACGAAGAATAAAAAGACCAATTTGGAATTTCCAACATATTCACTTCCTCAAGTACTCAAAAGCATAACATAATAATAAGCACGACGGCTATAGTAACCGTCAAACTGATTGTAAACAAAATAAGAGCAGGATAATCCTACAAGCAAGAGATGATATAGTTTTGGCCAACAAGAAACTGGTTTTTTTTCTTTTATGTTCAATAACCAATTTCAAATTCACAACCTACTACAAATAACAGATCAGCATAAAACAAAATAAAATGAAGTAGAAGATTTACCCAGAAAGTACAATGACATGATGTTTGTCTATTTCCATGGAGTCCATAGAATGAGTTTCAAAGGCTGTTGGGACCTGGAAGTCACATAATTTCATGGTCAATAAGAAATTTTCCCAAACAGGAACAAAGTAGGATTAGCATACGATAGGCCCTCATTTCCAATACAACATTAAATTACACTAAAAGAAGACCAAACTGTTTATTGATAAACCTGTGAGGCTGCAATAAACCGGTGAAAGTTTTGAGTTACCAAAAAAAACAAAATCTGTTCATTGATAACCATATAAGATGTGACATGCCAGAAAAGGGGGGGAAACCAAATTAGATAATCCATTGACATGCATAGATAAACAGGGAGCCACAAAAGCATGACATTCAATAACCAAAAAAACCTAAATTGAAAGGAATAAATGGCCAGACAAAGTTCATCAATTAATGATTTGTCGGAAAGTGTAGAGCATCCGTGCAACTTTCATTTGTACAAACATAGAAATTTTAACAATTAAAAGTTAAGATTCGAAAGCTAAAGAAATAATAAGCCCTGCACCATTGTGAAATTTACCTTCTCCTGAACTAGCAATATATGCATCATACAGCCAACATGGTTCCGCAAATTGAAACATATGCTATGTTCCCCAGGAGCCTAGAATCTATATTTTCGCACTTGCAAGACCAGAATGTCATACAAATAAAATAGTGAAATCTTAAGGTGAACAAGTAAATTAAAAATGTACGATGGCATTAACTCTCACTTTCTAATTTCTCAAAAGGAAGACCAAATAAGGATATAGCTATGTTGGGGTTAGTTGCAAAAACAAAAATCAGAAAGAAGAAAGAGTAAATTGATTACCAAGGGCATTTCTCCCTCTCCTTCATCTGCAAGAATGTGCCCGGTTATCAGGAATAATGAGTAAAGCTCTTCCAAAGTTTCTATAAGACCATTTGTGCCTCTACCCTACACAATATGAAGAACTTTAAGAAATGAGCAACTAGGATCAAGAACAGCACCTTAATCATAGAACCATAAACTATTAAACAAGTAATGTCCAGAAATTATAAGATGTTAAGATATCAAAACAAGAATTGAGGAGTGTATCTTCTCCCCTCTCCAAGCATTCTTATTTATACTTAAACGTTACAATCGTAGAAGGAAATAAATTTAAGGAAAAGGAAATACAACCAATTACGGCTGTCAACACAAGAAAGGAAAACTCAATATTCGTCTAATAATACTAATATCTTCTAATACGCCCTCTCAAGCTAGAGCATACATGTCAAAAATGCCCAGCTTGGAAGATAGAGATTGAAAGGCAGGACAAGGCGGCTTAGTTAGAAGGTCAGCCAGTTGTGACGGCGATCGAACAAAAGGAGTACTCAGTTGATGGCGCAATAATAAATCACGAATGAAGTGACAATCAACTTCGATATGCTTAGTGCGTTCATGAAACACGGGATTGTTGGCAATGAAGATGGCAGCCTGATTATCACAATGCATAGGCATAGGCAAAGGAACATCAATCCCAAAGTCACATAGAAGAGAGCGGACCCAAAGCATTTCAGAAGCAGTATGGGCCATAGCACGATACTCAGCTTTGGCACTTGAACGAGCAATAACATGCTGCTTCTTACTGCGCCAAGTAACTAAATTATTCCCAACAAAGGTACAATAATCAGATGTCAAACAACGATCAGTACGACTCCCAGCCCAATCAGCATCACTATAACCTGTGATAGCGAGTGAGGAAGATGGGCGATAAAGAAGGCCACGACCAGGGGACTGTTTGAGGTAGCGCAAGATGCGACACACAGCTTCAAAGTGAGGAGTACGAGAAGCATGCATAAACTGGCTAACAATCCCCACAGCATAAATTATATCAGGACGAGTGACTGTAAGATAAATAAGCTTACCCACCAAACGACGATAACGACTGACATCAAAAAAAGGTTCACCAGCAGTAGTATCCAATTTAGTAAAAGGATCCATAGGGGTTTCTGCAGGACGAGCTCCCAATAGACCAGTCTCAGAGAGTAAGTTCAGAGCATACTTGCGTTGACAAATAGAAATCCCTTGAGCAGAACGAGAAATTTCAAGACCCAAAAAATACCGAAGTTTGCCAAGATCCTTTGTATGAAACTGAGTAGCGAGATGTTGTTTCAAAGCCACAATACCAGATGCATCATCACTAGAGAGAATAATATCATCAACATATACAATTACAATGATAGTGCCAGAAGAAGTATGGCGACTAAAGACAGAATGATCAGCAGAAGAACGGGAGAAGCCAACTTCAATAAGAGCAGAGCTAAAACGATCAAACCATGCTCTAGGAGATTGTTTCAACCCATAAAGAGCACGCCGCAAACGACAGACCAAATGCTCATTGCCTGGAGTGGAATAACCAAGGGGTTGATCCATATAGACCTCTTCTTGTAGCTGACCATGAAGAAAGGCATTTTTAATGTCAAGTTGATGCAACGGCCAACGACGACTGACTGCCACTGCAAGAAGGATGCGAACAGAATTCAAGCAAACCACAGGAGAAAATGTCTCAGTATAGTCCACACCATAAGTTTGAGTGAACCCTTTGGCTACCAATCGAGCCTTAAGACGTTCAACAGATCCATCAGGAAGATACTTAACCGTGTAAACCCAGCGACAGCCAACAGTCTTCTTACCAAGAGGCAGAGAAGTGAGTTCCCACGTCTGATTTAGATGAAGAGCATTCATCTCATCATCCATACCATGTTTCCATCCCGAAATGGATAAGGCTTGCATATAAGATGATGGAATAGACACAGACGACAATGCACAAACAAACGAGAAAAGAGATGGTGAAATACGATGACATGACACATGATTAGCAAGAGGATGGCGAGTGCAAGTGCGTGTATCTTTCCGTAATGCAATGGGCATATCAAATGAGGAAGCAGGATCCTCAGACGAAGAAGCAGACTCAGCCGGAGATGAAAAGATCACCCTCCTATCACGATCGTGCTGATACACATTTGGTAAGGGAGGAATAGAGGGAATAACAGGAGCCACAGGAGAAGTCTCCTGTGGATTTGGGGCGGGTGTAGGGGTGGAATCAAGGAATGATGGTGGAGGCAAAGGGACATATATGGAAGAGATGAGAGCAGGAAGAGTAGGAGATGACGCCCCCTCACGAGAAATAAGGTCAGAGGACAGAGTATCACCATCAGAAGAGAAGAAAGCGATGGATTCAAAAAAGGTGACATCAGCACAGACGAAATAACGGCGAGAAGCAGGATGATAGCAACGATATCCTTTTTGTGTGCGAGAGTACCCCAAAAAGATGCACTTACGAGAACGAGGGGACAATTTATCAAGTCCAGGGTCAAGGATATGAACAAAGGCAGTACAACCAAAAAATACGAGGGGAAAAAGAAAAAGGTGACCTATTAGGATAGAGAACTGAAAAAGGAGATTGGTTAGACAGGACAGGTGTAGGTACTCTGTTAATAAGGTAACATGCGGTAAGAACAGCATCTGCCCAAAAATTTTTAGGGACATTTATCTAAAACATTAAGGAGCGAGCAACATCTTACACATGACGGTGTTTACGCTCAGCAACACCGTTTTGTTGAGAAGTGTGAGGACATGTTGCTTGATGAATAATTCCCTTTTCAAGACAAAAGTGATCGATGACAGATTGAACATATTCCAAGGCATTATCAAATCTAAGGATTTTGATTTTCTTATCAAACTGAGTGAAAATTTTATTATAGAAACGAGAAATAATAGAAGGTAAATCAGTTCTCTGTTTCATTAAAAAAAGTCAAGTCATACGAGAAAAATCATCAATAAATAGAACGAAATAAAAGAATCCATTGATACTCTTAACTCGGGAAGGTCCCCAAACATCAGTATGAATGACAGCAAATGACTCAGACTCACGACTATTATTACGACTAGAAAAGGTATTACGGTGATGTTTGCCAAATTGACAAGCCTCACAGTTTAAACTAGACACATGACTCAAATTTGGCACAACAAGTTTTAATCTTGCCAAAGACGGGTGACCTAGACGACGATGCCATTGAAGGGAAGAGACAGTAGTACGGAGAGCAATAGAGGGTGAAGGTGCTGGAGAAGAATCACGATTAAGATAGTAAAGTCCATCCTTCTCATGCCCCGAACCAATCGTCTTCTTCGTCTTGAGATCCTGAAAGACATAAGAATTTGAAAAAAAAGTTATTGAACAATTTAATAATTTAGTCAATTGACTTACAGAAAATAAATTAAAAGGGAATTGAGGAACATAAAGGCTAGACTCTAGATTAAGTGATAAAGCGAGACGGAGAGTCCCTCTTCCAGACACAGGACGAGATGATCCATCACCTAACACTATAGTATGATTAAGAGGACGAAGCTTAGAGAAGAAAGAAGAATTACCAGACATATGTGAACTAGCTCCTGAATCAATAATCCAGGAGGAAGAGGTAGAGGCCACAAGAGCGGGGTTACCTGAGTTTGCCAAAGTGGCAGTGGAGGTATTAGAAGCAGAAACACGTAACGACTGGATGAGCTCTTGGAGCTGAGAGGAACTCAAAGTATATGTCTCTTGAGAATCAGACGTGGGAGTACTAGTCGGAGGCACTGAAGGCTGTGTAGAACCATGATCATTGACATGATGTGCCTGTTCTGGTTTACCATATTTCTTCCAACAGTAGGGTTCTGCATGGTTTGTTCCACCACAAAAAGTACACTTGCGTTCACCCTTATTTCCAGAAGATCGTCCTCCACCTCTAGAACCACCACGATTGTTTCTTCCACCACGGGAGCCACAAGAAGACCCCCCACGACTATGCTGGCTAACTAAAGCAGAGGAATCTGCAGGTAAAGCTGTATTATCAGGGTTGGAGGAACGATTACCCAATGAGGATCGCTGGATACGAGAGTAAGCACTAGCTGCAGTGGGCAATGTCTCGCTTGCTAAAATCTGATCCTTGAATCATCGGAGGTCAGGATTGAGACCAGATAAAAAATTAGCTATCACAAACTCTTCCCAATATTTCTTCTGCTGCAGTAAGTCTGTACTAAAAGGACGATATTGCAACAATTGCTCCCATAAACTTTTTAAATGACTATAATACTCAGATAGAGATCTGTCACCTTGTTTGGCTGAGAACATTTGCTCATATAACTCATAAACCCTAGAAACATTGCTCTTTTGAGAATAGGATTCAGCAAGGCACTCCCATATACGTTTAGAGGAATCACAAAATTCAACTGTGGTGGCAACAGAGTCCTCTAAACTATGCCACAAAAGGCCCATTACAATTGCATCTTCACTCATCCAAACATTATATGTAGGGTCAGTTGAGGGAGGTGCTTCATCAGTAATATATTTTAGTTTGTTCTTTCCCCGGAGAAAAGTTTTAACTGCATGCGCCCAACCCAAATAATTGTCCACATTTAATTTCTTGGGTGTAATAGAGCAAGGAACGTCATCAGCCTTGAGAAAAACAGTGTGATTGAAGGTTGGGTCTTCTGATTTTGCCATAACAGTACCAGGAACTTAACACCAATTGATTGGAACCAGAAGAACAACAATGGGAACCAGCAAGAAGAAATCAGCACAAGAACACACCAATCAACAAGAACAAACAATCAACATCAACCAATCCGAGGAGACCAGCAAAGGAACAAACCAAACAATCAATCTTCATCTATCAATTAAAGAAAAACAACAAAAGCAGCATAGCAGTAGGCGAGCAGAGGTAGACAACCATGGACAGGAGGCAAACGAAGCAGCATAACAGTAGGTGAGCAGCAACAGACGATCATGAACAGGAAGGGAGTCGTTCAGACAACCATGAAATCAGGCGATCGAGCATAGAAGGGAGTCGTTCAGGCCATGCGACCGCCGGCAAAGAAGCCGACGGTTGACCGACGGGACACGCGCCTACACGCGCCGAAGGTGGCTTGGCGCTTGAAGACAGAGGCGAGAAGGAAAGCCGCGCGTGAAGGCAGCCGAGACTTCGTCCAGTGACGAGCCTTCTAGGGTTTGGTCGCCAGCTGCCGGCGAGCTCCCAGAGACTATCGGCGGTGGCTCCGGTCGCCGGAGATGTCGCCGGCGAGGAGTAGTTCCGATCTGCCCCTTTCTCTCTCTGTATTTCTATAAAATTCTCTCTCTCTCTTTTTTTTTTTATTTCTCCTGCTCTGATACCATGTTAAGATATCAAAACAAGAATTGAGGAGTGTATCTTCTCTCCTCTCCAAGCATTCTTATTTATACTTAAACGTTACAATCGTAGAAGGAAATAAATTTAAGGAAAAGGAAATACAACCAATTACGGCTGTCAACACAAGAAAGGAAAACTCAATATTTGCTTAATAGAAAAACTCAATATTCGCCTAATAATACTAATATTTTCTAATATAAGACAAAGGTAGCATCATAAAGATCTGAAAGTTTAATATTAAGAAAAAACAAAACCCACCAAATCATGCGTGTCACTGTGCAACCAGTAAAGCAATGAAAATATCACTTCCATGCATTGAGCATGGATCGTCTCAAATTTATATAATATAATAGCAATTACAATTTCAATTATGTGATTACTGAGAGACAATCCAACCTCAAATGAAAATTATACAACTGCAGAACTCCAAAATAGCACAATTAGAACAATCCTAGTGTCCTCAAAGGGAAAGCGTTGCTAACTAGCAATCTGGGTGACTAATTTGATTATCGCTTCTGTTCCTAAATTTCACATATGTGGAACTCTTATTACGGCCCAAGTTTGAAGGTAAATCTGAGCTCAAACTGAGATACTACCACCATAAAACCCCAGAACAGCGCAATTATAGTAATATAATGAAGGGAATGAGTTGCAAACTAGCAATCTGGGTATCTAATTTGATCATCGCCTACTCCTACATGTTGCCTATGCAAAATTCTTGTTAGGACTCCCTAGGTGAACTGACTGTGCCCAAAACCGAAATGAGAAACAAATCTGCAAAGGGGCTTGTTTTGGACAACTAAAAAATGGAGAAAGTTATAGATGCACCCATTTTTTACTGTTTAACTGCACTATAGGCTCCAAGAATTGTAAAAACTGAAAAAAAAAAAAAAAGTGTCTTTACATTCTATCATCCACTCCTATTTACAAAGGGGAAAAATTAAAGCCTTAACAGAAATTTTTATATCCATTAATAGATAGGGATTTTGGTGATTACTCCTCTGAAGTCATGACTCCCAAGGTGTGATAAGGCCTTGGGCAATTGGTGCATTTGACATAAGTGATTCAAGCTCCTTGTATTCAAAGCATGTTTAAAAATAGGAAAATGTGCCATAATGCATATGGATTTTTAATGGGAGCTGCACTTTAAAACGTGTTTGGGACACAACCATAGAAAACATTAACTGCCATACGTCTGCAAAGAAAAGGGCTTCTTCCCCTCCAAAGCAAGAATGATATGGAAAATTGATAGTCATAGACAACAAGATCAATCTGCAAAATGACACAACACAATTTCTGCATCGCTCTGTCATTTTATGTCAAGTAAGCATTTGTTGCTATATATAATACTTTTTTTATGCCATGTCACACATTTACAAGATATAAAATAAAGAAATGAAAAATACAAAAATTATGTATTCAATTCTTCCATGAAGGACATAAAACTAATTAAATATGGATCTATAACCACCAACCCTTCCCCTCCCCCCCCCCCCAAAAAAAAGGAAAAAGAAATTAACATTACAGCGTAAACGAACAATTCCTTGTCAATCTATGTAACTGCAATTCAACATTAGGAAAAATTCTGCTATTCTTTTCCATCCAAATCAACCATGATATGCGAAATGAGACAATTTAGCATGGAAGAATGTGTCCTTCCCCCTCAAAAACAAGAAAGTACACACACAAGCACTGTTCAAAAGAAAGCATATAAACTATCTTTGGTCAATTATGCTTTGCAACCTTCCATTTTGTACAGAATCCCACTTCAGGATCTCATTTTTTAATTATAATAATTAAACCCTTGCAATTCCAATTTCTTCATTCTTCTTCTTTTTCTTTCCTTCTTTTTTTTTTTGGGGGGGGGGGGGGGAGTGTTGCAATGTGAACTATGAGCTTTCATTAGGGCTTCATCCATCAAATGGCCACATGGAGTTCTGGACCTCTTTTTAGCTTGCCACGTGGCAATTCAATAGATCAAATCTTAATGGAAGCTCAAAAAAGGTGAGGTGTGAAGGATGACACTACAGAAATTGTAAAAGGTGAGGTATGAAGTGAAATTTGGTGGAGGATACAGGGGCGTAAAGTGTAGATAACCCAACAATCTATGACTGTTGTTCTTAGCTGCTATGTGAATAGAATCTTTCTATGAAACAACAGGGACAACCAGCTTTCAGCAACCCTGTGTTGTTTGAAGAAATGGGTTCTAAAGTCAAGTAGGGATCTGGCTCAAACAATTCAACCATCATTCTTTGTGAATTTCCAAACCAGGAAAGAGTTTAAATAAAAGACAAAATAAAACAGCACAGAGTAAGAATATTTAACCCAAGAAAGTAAACAGGGTTGAACTCTAAGGTAAGGAAATGAATAGGTCTCATTTGTGGAAAGGAACACCAAAAGTGTAGAATGATTAAAACATATAAGCTAGCTAGGATGGCAATTTGACCAGATACACAGGTAACAAGCCCTGCCCTGCTCCTATTGGAATGGAGCTTGGGTCAGAAATCAGTGAAGGGGCCAGTGTGTGAGGTGAAGCTATAAGTTGAGTCAGTTTCAAGACAGGATGAGGATGCAACCAAATCTGCCGTCTACACAGGATATACTACTCAAGCTAACAAATGGTCACTGGTAGTGGCGAGATGGTACATCGGAAGAAGAAATATCTCCCATTGAGAATTAATTCATATCATGGCAGCAATAGAATTCAATACAACAAACAAAAACCATTAATAAAATTTTAAAAATAACTAATTTTGGAAAATGGATAAAAAAAAACACCTGTTGGAGCCTTGCAAAACGCTCAGAGAATAATCTCGTGAGTAAAGGAATTGTGAAGTCAACAGCTGCTCTTGCAATAAGAGCATAAGAGCTTAACCTTTCATCCATGGCTGCAAAGAAAGCGTATGTCAATTAATAGTTGAAACAAATATGGTAATTACAAAGGCAACACCAATAACAGTATCAGTGAATGAGAAAGTGAGAGAGAGAGAGAGACCTTTGTCTCAAAGCTTTTCCAGCCTTGTTTCATATTGCTTCAAATAAAAATGCATGGGTGTCAGAATATATGAGATCTTTCAGTCTAGTATGCTGTGGGAACCTTGTTTTATTAATAATATGCAAAATTGGGGACTTAAGGCAGCGTTCCTCCCCCCCCCCCCCAAAAAAAAAAAAAAACCTCTCGAGACACTGTGCAAGGTCCAACCCAGGATGACAGTGGCAAGATAAGCTGGAGGGTGAATGGTGGGAAGTACAGTCAACTTGCATCACCATTTGACTAGAAGATCTCCTAAGGCAGTTTTTCATGGAGGAGCATTTGGAATGTTCAAACAAATGTGACCTTGACTTGATGGAAGCTTTTGAAATATAGAGAATTCAGGAAAGGTTTGACACACTTAATGGGTGGTCTATGTCTTATATTTATCATATTAGGGGGCCCATGCAAATTAGGAAAGTGGATAAAATACAGAAGGAAGAAGATAATAAGAAACTAAATATCTGCATACTAACACAAATATTCATATTCTATACCAACACCACCCCCACGTTGGAGCATATATATAATACATTTCAAGCTTGTTACAAACTATATTAAGTTCACGCACCCCTTAAAACATTAGTAAACAAATTTGCAAATTGATCTTCAGACTTCACATAAGGTATCTTTATCAAATTATGGAGGAGCTTTTCCCAAACAAAGTGACAATCTATATCTATATACTTTGTCCTTCCATTAAACACGGGAGCCAACAATATACTACCTAATTATCACACATCAATTCCACAGGAGGTTCATGTGTCACACCAAGTTCTTCTAGGATATGTATTAGCCACACCAATTCACATTATGTATGTGCCATAACTTGATGTTCAAATTCTACACTTGATCGAGCTAACACGACCTACAACTTCCTCTTCTAAGATACTAGGTTTCCTCCTACAAACACACAACATTTGGTAGTGGACCTCCTATCATCTAGAGATCCAGCCCTGTTTACATCAATGTATTCTTCAATCAAGATATGACAATTTTTTTTTTTTTTAATAAGCAACATAAATTTTACTAAATAAAAGAACCACATACAAATGAGGGCGAGGTGACCTCATAGAAGAGAGACAAAATAAAACACGAATAATAAAATTCTAGTTAAAAGGATCCAACTTGTCCTAAGACTCGTTATCAAAAACACTAGTGCTTCTAGTTCAACTTGATTAGGAACAATGGAATTCCTTTGAATGCATTAGTCGCTGAAGCCAAAAGAGCAGCTTGGAATTTACATTTATCCCACAAAATTTCAATACTGGATTCATTTTCTTTTAATATTCTACTATTGCTTTCCGTCCATAAAATCCATAGCACTACTTGTTAGGTCTATTATTTTAATTAATGACAATTGCGAGTCAACCTTGAATCTGTATAATTTTTGAAGTGCCTTGAATCGAGTGTTGTTAGTTGAGTTGTTCCTTGGTTCAAAAAAAAATTACTTGAAACAACTTTTATAGCAAGGAAAGAGCTCAAATACTGTTTAAGCACTCAAGATTCTGGAAAAAGAGCTCAAAGGGAGCTCGAGCGGCTAGACGGGATTTTTGCCAATGTCGTCCAGATTGCGCCTCTTTTGTGCCTTAATCTGATGAGCAAATAAAAGGGATATTTTCCAGCAGCTTTTGAACATCTCTCCCAACACACTGAGGAAACCCTGACATCCAAATTGAGGAGATCTACAAGTTGGGTTTGAAAGAACAACAATTGAAGATCTTCATCTTGATGAAGAAGAAAATCTTTGCGTTCTAGGAAGTGCCGCCCGGGTTCTAGAATGGAGTCAATCTATAGGCTTGGTTCATCGCAGGTTCTAGTGAGCAAGAGAAGAATAAAGTTAGGACGGGATCTAGTTCTACTTTGTATTCGGTAAATCTCTTGTAACCTTTTGATTTCATGATGGATTGATTGTCGGATTAGTAACCTTATAGGCACGAGATTTCACCTAAAAGTGGCTCTAGAGTTTCCCTCGTTAACATCCTGTGTCCCCGCTCCTGTTATGGTTGGTTGTGACTATTCTCCACATCAAATTTTTTTTTTCTTTTTCACTACCAATACTACACAATCCCATACTGTCTTGGCATTCTTCCTGTACCTAAGCCCCATAAACTTGTGAATAAATTAGAACAACTTTGAGAGCAAATGTCACACCCTAGATTCCTGTAACCCAGGAATGTGAACTAAAAGCATACAATGCCACAAGTAAAATATATTCCATGTCCCACAATTAGAGCCATGACATGATAATAGGAGCAAAACTGAATATTATGAAAACTATATATAAAAAACAAAACCTCAGCCTTACTAGTTGGGCGACCAAAGCTCCTACATTTACACCAAATGCATCAAAATTGGTCCCAAGCTAAATGAAACCATCAAATCTAGGAATTTATCCAAATACAACAAGTCCTGTCAAACAGAGGTCCATAAACAAGTCACTAGATCTAATAAATAACCAAAAAGCATATTTAAGTTCCAATTTTTCTTAGGTTCCTCAACCAAATGGTCAGACATCCATCTCATTCACATCAACATTATTTCTTGCATTATCAACTGCAAGGGGACGAGCACTAATATTCCATGTGCTCGGAGAGTTAATAAAATATTACAAATACAATCTAGCATATTACCATCAAGATAAATTCATGCATCAATTCCAACTAGAAACAATGTAAGTCATAACCAATTTAATATAACCAAAAAAAAAAACACGTTGATTTAGGTACTACTGCCTGGTGGGCTTGCAACCAAAGGGCCTAACCCAAATACACCACCATTTAGTGTTTGCCTCCTATGTCTAAGCCATGAAGCAAAAAATATTACACCAACATTTGGTGTCAGCCTCTTGAGCCTAAGCCACAAGAAAAGTCTATGCCACACTTGGGACACGAAAACCAATTTCACGTAGGTTTCGAGATTTTCAACTCTTGGGTATGTATTCAATACCTCTCAACCCAAACAATCATGCTCCCAAATCAACGGTAACACAACTAGACCATTAATCAAAACCAAACAATTATATAGAAAATTCAGATTTCTTGTCAAATTTCATTAAATTCATCCTTTATAATTATTTTATGAAAATTCTATTGTCAAAATCAATAGTTTATCAAACCGCTTCTGTATAATCAATATATCTCAACATATATACGCAACGATACCCACTAGAAATATAATAATTATTGATGCGGTAAAACACGCAAATTAGTTATTCAGAAAATTTACTTAAAATCCATATTAAATAACAATTTCCCTTTCCTGATAATTAAATTGCCAATCTATTATCAATAAAAGTGACCTGAAGCATAAATTTATTAATTTTGATAATTCTCAACCTTCTCTAAACCCTATTATGTGAGAATCATCCATTTGCAAGTAAATTAATCTAAATCTATTATTTAAAATAAATTTGTAAATAATTCCACTTCCTCCTATATTTCAATTATCATGTTTTCGGAATCAACATATTCATACGAGTTTATGCAAAGTTCAATAGTGACTTATCTACCACATTATTATGTATATATTGATATATCCATGAACAAAAGACAAACCCTATCAGTTGGTGCTACCTAGTTAAACCAACCTATATATGCATGTGTTTAAGCATATGAAGTCTAGAAATAAGACTTATAACTCTTGCCTCCTACAGGTTGTATGAGCAATTATACCAATCTGTCCATGTATATATAATAGCATGTGAAACAAATTAATTCTCTCCCCTTCACCTCATTGGGATGATATATAATATATGTTATATATATATATATATATAGATGTTGCAAGCAATGGGTTCGTCACAATCAATCTGGTCGGGACACAAAAGCAATTATATATATAATATATATATTTGAAAATTTAAGTATCATCTCGCCCCCTTACCTTCACTTCAAATTTGAGATGTGTATATATATATGTATACACTGAAACCAATGAATTGAATAATGAAGGACCTGCAAAGTGCAACAAGGAGACGGCCATGATCAGTGCTGCCATGCAGGTGAAGACATCGGCTGGTGCACAAGTTGCCGACTGCTGCATGTCGACGTTGATTCGCTGCAGTCAGTCAATAGGTCTCATTCCTTGGTGAGGGAAAAAAAAATGTTAGGGCTGGCTCTCAACAGCTACCCGATTGGGAGGGAGAGAAGAGAGAGTTGAGATAGACCAAGAAGGACTACATTTTTTTTTTTTCAGTTCCAGTGTATATGTACACATGCATCCAAGTGGAAGGCAAAGGTTAAGGCTTCAAAGCACTCTCCCTGCAAAGCTAATACAATGTCTATATACCCGTACACACACGTATTAAAATAAAGGACTAATCTGGTAGTTTTCAAAATAAATAAATAAATATATAATTTTAAATTCACACCCATTTCGTAAATGTTTTAAATTTTGAATAAATAAATAAAAGTGAAACCTAGAAATTAAATCCAGATCATTACAGCAAACCCAAGCCTCTCCAACTTCAGAAAATAACTTATTCCACACGTTCGATGCTGCTGGAAGGTAGAGGAACAAGTGATCAATAGTCTCCTTGCTAATCTTACACATTACAAACCAATTTGGAGAGATGCTGACCCCTAGTCTCATTTTCTGAAGCACATCAAAGGTGTTGATTTTGCGATGAGCCACTAACCAAGCAAAGATTTGGATTTTAATTGGCACATTAGCCTCCCATATCATTTGAGAATAATGGAAAGGGATCAAACTTGGGTCACTAATTAATGAATCAAAAAAGATTTACAAGAAAATGCTCCAGACTTGTTCAATCCCAAAATATTTCCCATTTGGAATGAAAGATCTAAGACTGACCCCTTCTAGTGAATTTAGAAGCATAATATGATCTGACTTTCTATCGTATAGGTTGCGGGAGAAATTAAAATTCCAATACGATGAAGCTGACTGTAAATTTGCATGAGATGAGATCATAGAGAAGATTGGGCTTAACTTGTTCCTAGAGAGCCTATACAAATTCAGAAACTAAGCATAAAAAGGTTGACCACATCTCCATTTCTTTTTGCAGAATAAAAGTCTGCCCATTTCCCACACCCCAACTACAAAATTGAGAAAACCTCAATGAGCATCTGGAGATGCTTTTCCAGGGGTTCCTCAAGGTCCTTCTAACAGTTGAAATAGGGTACCAATCATTGTTCAATAACCCATATTTGCTTCTAATTATAGAAAACCACAGTGAGTTTTGCTCAGATTGAAGTCTCCAAAGCCGTTTGGCAAAAAGAGCATCATTCATACCCCCTATGTTCCCCACCGCTAAACCTCCCAAAGCTTTTATAAGTCCAATTTATGGGATGGTCTCTTCTGCCTTCCTCCCATCCCTACTAAGAAAAAAAAAAAAAAAAAAAATTTCCTCATACAATAAACCATGACTACAAGCACCTTTGAGATACCTCAAAATACAGATAAATGCATACCAATGACGCACCCATGGAGAATCCAAGAACTAACTCGCCACAATCGTAGCAAATACAAGAGTCCATGTAACACAGAACACAAGCAAAAAGGCTTAGCAGGTGGCTCCATCATGTCTGATGTGGTGTACTTAGTGGGATCACAATAGAAATTTTGGGTAATCTGATCAGGCAATTCCCCATATCAAATCAGCCCTTCTGCATAGTCTTAATTTCGGGTTAGAAGGGAAACTTGTGTTTTTCTCCCTTTTTATTGATTTGATAAGAGATCTTTGTTTTGTAGATTTCGTATAGCCCCCATTTCTTACAAATCTAGTGTACAAAGGTTGCACCTCTTTTTTTGGCATTTTTAAAACAATTACTTGCTTATTAGAAAGGAAGAAAAAGAAAACAATGGCACTTGAAATGCAGATAGAAAAGGAAACTTAATACATCATTAAATAGATCAAATACATACCAGCAATAGAAGCCTGCAGATATTCAGATTCGCTCTCATCGGTAGAGGCCGATGCAGAAGCCGCTATAATATAAATGATGTTATAAGCCAATTAATTAACAAAACATTCCCAAATCAAGCAACATAATGTAAAGAATGACAGAATTACCCTTTAATTCAGACTCCACGATCAAGGCAAATACATTGGCGGCTGCATTAATCCCATCTGCTGGAAGCACTGCACTCTGTCCGGTATTATTTATTGGCTGCAAATGTATGGAGAAAGTTCAGTTAGTTCAGTAGGTGGCATGGCACAACTACTGAAGACTGGGCATACTTCATAATAAAGCCATTATTTTATATTGTTCAGATCTCAATGTATGCTGAAAAATTATACATATTTGTAAAGATGCTAACACAGCGCTAAGCATCAGAGCCAGTAAAACACTACACTAACTGTTAAAGCCATTATAGCACATTGCTCAAACCTTAATGTAAAGCAAGTATATCTAATTTGTACATGTGGATTTTGGGAGTATGGATAAAGATTAAATAATTTTTCTATCATTTGCTGAGGAGACGGATACATAACTAGCAGAAATGTTTGTTTCTTTTTAGTAATTGTGGGAATCCTCTTGATGTCTTTTTTTTTTTGGGGGGGGGGGGGAGGGGGTAAATCCTCTTATATGTATTTATCCACCCCCCCCCCCCAAAAAAAATAAAAGGTGTAAGACAATAATGATGCTAACCCAGAGTGAGGATCAAAACCAGTAAAACCACTATACTAACATTTAGAATTTTAAAAATACACAAAAAAATTAAATGAATAAGGCACACATGGAACAATTTCTAATTCTTCTTAAAAGTTCACAAAAGCACATACCAGAAGAAGAGCAGTCCAAGTATCTAGTAAGATATCACGTGCCACCCAACTCCATGTCTCCTCTTCAGTATAATTGGACATAAAGACTTTAACAACTTCACACATCAAGGCAGACAACAAGCTAATAGTGCCAAATGGACTGAAGATCAAGGCAAAAGTCAGGTCTTCGAAAACCGCAAACAAATAAATGCCATAGATATTAACTGTAAGTGTCAGATTAATTTAACAAGCATATTCTTAAAGAACAATGAAGAAATACTGTAGAATATCACATAACTGAGTCCTGACCTTAAGGATTTCAATAGTTGATCAAACACAAGGGGTGTTGTCACAGTTGCTATGGCTAAGAGTGCACGGCATCCATCAAGCATCTCACTGAACATATCCAAATAACAGCTAATGCATCAAACAATATATTAAAAAGGATAAAGAGAGAAAAGATGCCATGCAGGAAAGGGTGGGATGAGGGTGTTAAGAGTGACTTGCAGAAATACAACCTTTCGCTTTTTCCACATTCAATTGCTTTTGAAACAGCATCAGGGGGATTGATCCATTGTATAATTCCAGATAGCAGTTGCAGAAGGTGCTGCTCTTGCGTTCGCCCGTTATCTGGATTTGATACACACAATATCATGCACCTCTAACTAAGTAGATAGAGAGAACAGCAGATTTTCAAGAGTCATACAGAATTCATTTACTGGAATAGAACCATTTAAACAGTATAATCCATGATTGAAGGAAAAGCTGGGGAGGAAAAATAAATAAATAAATAAAGACAGGTCTCCTCACAATGGGACAAAGAGAAAGGGGGCGATTTGTGAATTAAAGTTCAACAAACAATTACTTCTGCTGATGACAAAAAAAGTGGCTAGACTTCATTATACCAACCTAAATAATTTGGTTGTTATATACAGCTTTCTTTCGTTAAGACTTTATGAGTAAAATAAGTGCCAAAAATGAAGAAAAAAATGCTCATACTTCACCTTCATTTTTTTGTCAACAAACCCTAATGATCAAGTTCGCCTTGTAGTTGTCATTGACATGTTACTTTATCTTCCTGAAATTTTCTAAATTGAAACATGATCAACTACACTACTTAACCCTTCATTGCAATGATGCCTATCACTAATTTAATGCTTATTTTAACTTCTTTTTACATTTAAAGCAACAACTTTAGAATAACAATTAAGAAAACATATTACTCAATTACAATCTATTGTGTATCTGGCGGAAATCTAGCATGTTCCACAAGTCATGCAGGGGTTTGAGAATAAACATCACCAATAGCATAAATTTTACAAGAAGGGAACATAAGTTAATCATTTTGAGAGAGGATCAACAATCCCTCAGAGAAACCACCTAGCAAAGGTTCCCCCAACACCTGGTCTGAACAGCCTTTCTGCCAATTTGCTACTGGAACAGCGGAATCACATATCCAAGCTTTTGTTTGTCAACTCATCCATGACTCCAAGTTTCATCCCTTCTCTGGCCACACGGCATTGACAAAACCAATCTTCCAACAAAAATCATTAGGATTGACAATATTTCGTATAATGATTCGGTTCCTGAACCTGCAATTTGTTATGCTTAAAAGAAAGGTTGACACAATCTCATGGAATAAAAGGAAGTTAGAAAGGGAAGAGTTGTAAATAAGGAATGCAAGGATTTTATATTGGCAGATAGGTTGCATGGGGCTGGATTAGCTTCTAGAAAAAGAGCACGGAGCCTAATTACCTAAGATCTAAAAGGGCAAAGTTGCAAAACGAGGGCAGTTTTGAGCTTGAGCATGGAGGTTGTCTTCTTGACAATTCAGCTTAGCTGGTGGAACTAGTTAGTAATACGAGGGAGATAGGACCTTTTAAAAAAGCGTAACCAATGTAAGAATCATGCTTCTTTCGGTCTAAGGAAGAAGACAAGGAGGAGCAGGACGAGGAAGAGGGGGGGGATCTGTGGCAAAAATAATCCAAGGTTCTGCTTTAGCTCTCTAGTTTTGTGAATATTTATGATTAAAATCAATGTATTGTTCCCCCCAAAAATTTAAGAACTTGGCATTGGCCCCCACCACGGCATGACACGCCCTGTAAAGTCAGTCAACTTCTGACAGAAATCAAAGTGAAGGAAAATCTACTTCGGTAGCTTTGTGCAAGTTTAATTAGGTGACTGAAAAACATGCCAACATCATGTCAGAAAATGTTTAACTCCCTAAAACATTTCCAGTTTCCAATGATAAAAATAAGAAAATTAGGATATTGAAGAGCATAATTTGTAAGAAAAATAGGAAGATTCAAAGTACAAACAATAAGTAGATAAGGTAAAGAGTGATACTTGTTCGGAAATTGTTATTGTTGAAAAGTTTCCAAATCTGTTTGGTCAACTTGGCTGTTTTTAGGAGAATATTAGCTGTAAATATGCGTATATTTTAGGAGATTTTATTACCTTAGAAGTTAGCACTTAATTAGTTTCCCTAGAAGTTAGCTGCTAATTTATTCTTTCCTAATTTCCCTTCTGCTATAACATATAAAATCGGTATTGTATCAATGTTATAGAATATAAGAAAGTTTACTCCTACAAACTGCTCTCTCATTCTATATGGCATCAGAGCAAGGTTTTGTTTTTCATCTAAAACCCTAATTTTTTCCTTTTGGCAGCTCTGATCTGACCCAAATTTTTGGGTTTTCTTACCCCTTTCATCTCTGCCTTTCTCTTCTGTTGCTGTAAATCCTTCACCATGGTTGATGCTTCAAGCAAGACCAAATCTGAAACCAAACCTGAACCAAAAACTAGTCAATCTGAACCCTACTCTGTCCAAATCACCAACATTCGACTGAATGAGGCTAACTTCCTGAGGTGGTCACAATCAGTTAGAATGTATATTCGAGGAAGAGAGAAGATAGGGTATTTAACCAGTGAAACCGAGAAGCCAGAGAAGACAGATCCACTCCATGCTATGGGGGATGCCGAGAACTTTATGATAATGGCGTGGCTTGTGAATGCTATGGATGAAGAGATTAGCGCAAATTACACTAGCTATTCTAGTACAAAGGAATAATGGGATAATGTGAGTCAGATGTATTCTAATCTTGAAAATTATTCTCAGATCTATGAACTACAGCAGAAAATCAGCAATACTAGGCAAGGAGAAGGCAGCATGACAAGGCATTTCAACACTCTTAAGGGACAATTGCAAGAGTTAGATTTATTCAATGATTATGAATGGAAAAATTCTGATGACCATAATCACAATAAGAAGATGGTGGAGAATGCCAGAATTTTTAAATTCTTGGCTGGACTTAATGACAAATTTGATGAAGTTAGGGGAAGGATTTTCGGGAGACAACCGCTATCACCACTCCGGGAGGCATTTTTTAAAGTGCGACGAGAAGATTGTTGTTGAAATGTCATGATGAAAAAAAGAGAGGATGAAACTGTGGAGAGTTCTGCCTTAGTTGCTGCTAACTCTGCCCCTTTTGGTGCTGCTAACACAGATGTGAACGCTGCCAATGTTTCTACACAGCGAGCTTGCTCTAACCAAGGGAGGATTGAAGATAAACCTTGAATATGGTGTGATCACTGTAATAAGACATGCCACACTCAAGAACCTTGCTAGAAACTTCATGGAAAGCCGGCAAACTAGAAGAGCAGCAAATCTGGAACCTCCATCAACAACTCTACAGGTCCTAAAGCCAATGAAGCCAAGGTTAATTTCCTAAGTGCTGACCAAGTGGACCACATTCTTCAATTGCTGAAATCCACTCCTATATCCAATCTTTCTACTAGCTCCTTGGCCCAAACAGGTGATATTCCCAGTGCCTACTCTAGTGGCTTAATTCTTGCACCATGGATTATTGATTCTAATGCATCCGATCATATGACTAGTACATCAAAATTGTTTCAATCTTATTACCCTTGTCCTAGTAATAAAAACGTTAGAATTGCAGATGGAAGTTTTTCATCTATTGGTGGAACAGGTTCTGTCCAAATTTCTGAGAAAATAGAACTAAAATCTGTCCTTCATGTCCCTAAACTTGCTTGTAACCTGCTGTCTGTTAGTCAACTCTCACGTGATTCTAATCATTGTGCTATATTCTTTGATTCTCATTGTGAATATAAGGACCAACTCCCGGACAGGATAATTGGCAATGCTAGGATCGTTGATGGACTCTATTTTTTTGATGAGACATCCTTCAACAATGAACAAGCACAAGGTTTGAGTAGTAGTATTAGTTCGATTTCTGTACGTGAACAAATACTACTTGGGCATCTTATACTAGGACATCTTAGTTTTCCCTATTTAAAATATTTGTTTCCCATCTTATTTGAAACTTTGAATTGTAACTCTTTTCATTGCGATGCTTGTCATTTATCTAAGTCTCATCGGAACACATATTAATCTAAAGTTTATCGTGCTTCAAAACCATTTTATTTAATACATAGTGATGTTTGAGGCCCTTCAAAAATCACTATTGCATCTAGAAAAAAATGGTTTGTTACGTTTATTGACGATGAAACTCGGTTGTGTTGGGTGTATTTGATGAGTGACAAATCTAAAGTTAAACAAATATTCAAGTCATTTTATAATATGGTTGAAAATCAATTCCAAACAAAAATCAGTATTCTTATATCCGATAATGGTACCAAATATTTTAAAAAATGTTTAGGAATGCTTTTTTTCAAAAAAAGTTATTCAACATCAATCCACTAGTCTTGACATGCCACAACAAAATGACATTGTCAAGAGAAAAAATCGCCACTTATTGGAGCTTGCTCGGGCCATCATGATTTCTATGCATATTCCTAAATATTTAAGGGGTGATGCTATTTTAATTGCATGCTATCTTATTAATAAGATGCCTACTCATGTTTTAAAATACATCACACCTTTAGCCCACATAAAGAAAATTTTCCCAACTTGTCAGATAACATCAGATTTACAACTAAAAGTTTTCGGGTGCACTGTTTTTGTTCATATACCGACTCATCTTCGATCCAAACTTGACCTTAGGGCAAAAAAATGTGTTTTCCTTGAATATGTCCTCTATAAGAGAGGCTACAAATGTTTTAATCTTCCAACCAAAAAAATTCACATCACTATGGATGTTGTCTTTATTGAAAAACAATCTTATTTTAGCCATAACCATCTTCAGGGGGAGAAAGAGAAAAGTGAAGATGAGTTCTGGCAAACTTCTACACCTCTCCCTAAAGTTTTTCTTGATATTGACAGCCATACTTCTTTAAAAGGTCAGGAAACAAATACTTTACCTAGTGAAATAATGGAAATCCTAGTCTCCCTGTACAAGGCATAAGTGATTCACAAACAGGAAAAGAAATACTACCAGATATTCCCTCATCTAAGCTTCGTGTTTATATCAGAAGAAGAGATCATCAAAATAATAGAAATTATTCTTCAAATCTAGAGGAAGGCCAATCTTCATCACCTCCACGAGTTGGTCCCTCACATACTCAAGGTATCTCTTCTCCTCCTACCCTTTCCTTTGATAATTCTACTTATCTTGATCTACCTATAGCCCTTAGAAAAGGAGTTAGAACTTGCACCACACATTCTATTGCCAACCATCTATCCCATCATAAGCTCTCAGATACTCATAAGGCTTTTACATCAATTGTTTCTCATCTGTTTATTCCAAGAACCATTCAGGAAGCACTAAATCACCCGGAATGAAGATTGGCTATTCAAGAAGAGATGAATGCACTAATTGCTAATGGCACTTAGGAAATTGGTAATCTACCGAAAGGAAAGAAAACTATTAGCTGTAAATGGGTATTTACAGTCAAATTCAAGGTTGATGGTAGTATAGAGAGGTACAAAGCAAGACTTGCAATGGAAGGGTTCACTCAAACATATGGGATTGACTGTCAGGAAACATTTGCTCCCATAGCCAAGATGAACTCAATCTGTGCGCTAATCTCTCTCGATGTTCACTTTGAGTGGCCCTTATATCAATTAGATGTGAAGAATGGCTTCTTAAATGGAGACTTAGAAAAGAAGGTTTTATGGATCAACCACCAAGATTCGAAGGGACATGTGGCAAAGGCAAGGTGTGCAAGTTGAATGACAGAAATGAGCTTGAGAGGTTAAAGAAAATTCTTGCTAAGGAGTTTGAGATCAAATACTTGGGTAAGTTGAAGTATTTTCTTCGTATGGAGTTTGCAAGGTTAGAGAAAGGAATTTTTGTTTCCCAATGAAAATATGTTCTTAATTTACTTGGAGAAACAGGTTTAATAGGGTGTAAAGCAGCAGAAATACCCATAGAGCCAAACTTAAGACTCCAACCAGCTAAACATGAAGAAGTAATCAATAGAGAACAATACCAAAGATCGGCAGGGAAACTCCTTTATCTCTCTCACACACATCCTAACATAGCATATGCAACAAGTGTGGTAATTCAATTTATGCACTCACCAGGACCTAAGCATTTTGATGCAGTTTACAAAATCCTAAAGTACTTAAAGGGGCCTCCAAGTAAAAGCTTATTATTTGAAGGTCATGGGAATTTACAAGTTGAAATATATACTAATGCAGATTGGGCTAGAAGTATCACGGATAGAAGATCAACTTCCAGCTATTGCACATTTGTTGGAGGAAACTTAGTAACATGGCGAAGCAAGAAACAAAATGTGGTGGCAAAGAGTAGTGCAAAGGTGGAGTTTAGAATTGTTGCTTACAGAATATGTGGAGCGCTATGGATTAAAAGAATGTTGGAGGAATTAAAGGTTAACTAATTCACTACCAATGAAACTATATTGTGATAATAAAGTTGCAATAACAATTGCTCACAATCCAATCCTTCATGATAGAACAAAACATGTGGAGGTGGACAAGCACTTTATCAAGAGGAAAATTGATAGTGGGTTAATATGTTTACCCTATATCTCGATAGCTAAGCAAGCAGACATACTCACAAAGGGACTATCAAAGAAACAATTTGAAAACTTAACTAGCAAGCTGGCCATGGAGGATATCTTCAAACCAGCTTGAGGGGGATTGTTGAAAAGTTTCCAAATCTGTTTGGTCAACCTTGCTGTTTTTAAGAGAATATCAGCTATAAATGTGTGTATATGATTTTGTTACCTAAGAAGTTAGTACTTAATTAGTTTCCCTAGAAGTAAGCTCCTAATTTATTCTTTCCTAATTTCCCTTCTACTACAACTTATAAAGTTTGTATTGTATCAATGTTATAGAATATATGAAAGTTAATTCCTACAAATTGCTCTCTCATTCTATAGTTACGAAATTATGTGATACCCCCCCCCCTTTTGGCTTGAGGGAGGAGGCGGGATAATTTTTTTTGAAAAAGACAAGTAAGTATTATTAAATAGCATCGAAGGGATGCCAAAGTAAGAGAGCAAATTACAAACTTCCCCCTACTTACTTCATGCTAGCTATAAAAAGTAGAAAAGAACTAAGATCTATCTCTTTTCCTTATTCAACCCAACTAAACAAGCAAGAAAGGAATAAACTTTTGGAATGCAAAACTGTCCTTTCTGCATTGTCGAATATCCTCCTATTTCATTCCTTCCAAATCAACCAAATAAGACAATAAGAGATCAGATTCCAAATCTTCCTCTTCCTCCCACCCATTGGTTGCCCCCACCATGCTAAAAGAAAGCTTTTTAAGTTAGCGGGGAAGCAAATTTGAACACTAAAGCATGACTTAGACTCCAAATTTCAGTAGTCCAACAACAATGGATAAACAGATGATCAATAGATTCCTCTTGTCTGAGACATAATGAGCATCTATTAACTATAGAGTAACCCTTTCGCTTTAGGTTATCCATAGTCAGAATCCTTCCCCTCGCAGTACACCAAGAGAAAAAAATGACTCTTGTAGGAACAGGGGCCTTCCATAAATTCTTCCAAGGAAAGACTTCCTTCTCTCCACACTATCATCCAAGGCGGGATAATAAAGCAACATAGATAATATTAACAGGAGGATTTTATGTAGCACAAACTTTTCCATCAACCGAATATGGAGGACTCTTTCATGATTTTATGGAGGGCCCCAAATGCCCCCTCCTTCCACTACTGCTCAAAATCACATCCCTACCCTCCCTCTATGCTATTAAAACTGAGAAAACCAACATAGAAAGCGTCCTTCAAACAACATCATTGCTTATTTCTTCAGTGTAGGCTGTATGTGAGAAGTTCAACTGTATAATTTATCATGGAGGCGAGAAGCTCTAGTATAACTGGTAAAAACATTGCATAAGTTAAATAAGACACTCAATGCAATGAACTATTTTTGTTTTTTCTTTTAAAAAAAACAAGAGAAAAAAAAAAAAAAAAAAACAAGAGCTTTATCTTTATGTAACCTAATCAAGTTTGGCTTAATAAACTATTTCCTATTTATATTTTTTTTTTTTTTGGGGGGGGGGAGCTTTATCTTTATGTAGCCTAATCAAGTCTAGCTTGCGCCTATTTAAAGAAAATGAAGCATACAACTTGCTCATGTTAAAAATTAGGAACAAAATAGTCAAAAGTTTCTGTTTCCTTAGAGACCGAAATGAAACACTAGTGAGATAATAATTTTAATGTTCTCTGTTGAAATTTAAAATAGGGTAATACACAAAAAAATAAATAAATAAATGCAACATAATATATTGAAATAATAAATTGTTCAATTACTTTATTATCAAACTTCCACATATTTAAATTAAAATTTATACTTCTAGTTCTAACATTTATATATATTTTAACTTTTTTGTACAACTTCCGGAACACCACCAAAAAAAGTTCCCATGTGTGCTCAAAATGAAATTTTGATCCTTGGATCAGAGAGAGACCGACAGACCGACAGACAAATATATTGTAGGATTGTTCTCTTCCATGCACAACATAGCTGTGGATAAGGGTCATCACGAATTTAATTCATCAACCACAAGCCACTGTTGTACATGTGTAAAAACCAAGATTAATTCTAAATTATTCTATGATTTCAGGGAATATATAGCATAGCCTGCAAAACAATTTCACCAATTCTAATACAATGATATGACTAATTCCTACGAAAGCAAAGTGTATAATGTATGATTCAATCCTAACAAAACAAGGCAGGTGAGAAAACAAAACATACACTAACTATTGAACAGAAGGAAGAAGGAAATTATCCATACCAGATGGAAATATAGCTCCCGTCAAGAAGCAGAACTGTACAATAAGTTTCCTAGCAGAAACTGCAATGGGACAATCAAGCCAGTAACCTTCACATGAAAACTTCTGTCTAAGGGCACCATATAGGTTCAAAAGCCACGCAATATGACCGCTTGCTATCAAAACATCACGCCAAGAAGGGCCAGGCTACAAGCAACATGAACAGAGAGTCAGAAAGAGGTAAATTCAAAGTCAACCAATCAGAAATGACAATTTCAATTAGAGATATTTAATAGATATCCAGTCACTGTTCGAAGCAGAAGTTTTTTAGACTCATATTTAATGATGCGGAACAAAATTGAAAGTAAAGAAAGAAGAAATTGAAAGCAAGAGAAAGAAGAAAATAGAGAAGAAAAGAAGAAGACTTAGAAGAAAGAGAGGGAAAACATAGCCACCGATATTATTCAACAATCTCCAAAGTCTTCCAAAACCCTAACAATCCAATCATATAAATAGGCTAAAATTTCTAAAGATAGCTAAAAATAATATCAAATCAAGAGTACAAGGAAATTAAAAATTCTACTCTCAACAAACTTCCTAAAATAAAGTAAAAATAAAAAAATAAAATAATAATAATAAAAGAAATAAAAATCTGGATGATGTCCTCATCAACTCTCCCGGGCTGAGAAGAACTCGGCTCTATCGAGTGAAAACCGAACCAAGGCCTCTATCAATCAATTACCTTGCCACAAGCTAAGATGCTGTGCTACCTTCCTCCGACGCTCATAGACGCACGTGGGAGGTAATATAACCCTGGTATGGCTCGCTGCTGGAGAAGAAAGATCCTGCAGACTACGATAAAACTCCAAAGAATCAAGATCAATGCGCTGCAAAATGTCACTGGATATCCAAGTACAATCAGAATCGGGTCGGCCCACCCAACGAACCAGATAGCACTGAACCGCTCCTTCCTTGGTAAAAACAACCCGGTCACTTATAATAGCATCAATTTTATCTCTGTGTGTGAAATTAACAGGTGTTGATGTAGGTAAGGAAATAGGCTCAGTGACAGAATCAAGCTCAAAATTGGTTTCATGGTTAGGTTCAATACAGTCATGGTTGGGTTCAACTAGAAAAGGCACAGGCTCAGGGTTAGGCTTATTTGGAGAAGAAGCAAAAGGATCAACTGGGATAATAGCTTGGCCTTTATAAGCAACTAGGTCCTCAACATTAAATGTAGAGCTAAAACCAAATTCTAGTGAAATATCAATAACATAAGCATTTAGAACCACTCGTTTTAAAGTTTTGAAAGGACCAGCACTACGAGAATGCAATTTGGAACTAGGCCCAGATGGACGTCGTTCCGAGCAAATTCGAACCATAACAAAATCCCCAACATTAAATTCAATATGTCTTTTATGTGCGTCAACTCGAAGTTTGCAAGATGTATTACTCGCTTCAAGTTGTTTGTTGATCTCAATATGCAAGTCATGTAAATGTTGTGCAAAAGATTCAGCAGTCATAGACACAGGGGAATGCATAGACATGGGAATCAGGTCTAATGGTTTTCTAGATTTGTAGCCATGCACAACCTCAAATGGACTTATACCTGAGGACCTATTGACAGAACTGTTATAAGTCAGTTGGGCCACAGGGAGGATTAGATCCCAGTTCTTAGGATTTTCTTTGACTAAACATCTTAAAAAGTTTCCTAAACTACGATTGACTACCTCAGTTTGGCAATCTGTCTGAGGATGGTAAGCAGCAGAAAAGTTTAATTTAGTACCAACCAACTGCCACAAGGTCCTCCAAAAATGACTAGTGAAGCACACATCCCTGTCAGACACAATAGTTTTAGGAAGGCCATGCAACTTGACAATCTCATCAAAGTACAACCGTGCAACCCTAGAAGCATCAGAGGTTTTACTACAAGGAATGAAGTGCGCCATTTTGGAAAAAACGATCCACAACAACAAAAATGGAGTCGTGCTTTTTAGGAGTGCGAGAAAAACCAAGTACAAAGTCCATGCTCACATCTTGCCACGGACAACTAGGGATAGGAAGGGGTGTATAGAGGCCAGTTTTTGCTTCTTTTGTTTGGCTAACTGACAAGTGCGACACTGACTAATAATTCTAGCCACGGCTCTTTTCAAACTAGGCCAATAAAATTGATACTCAACTTACTCTATAGTCTTATCAAGCCAAAAATGGCCAGCGAGACCACCTGTGTGAGTCTCCCAAACTATGAAATCATGGACGGACGTCCTAGGGATGCATAATTTATTAGCTTTAAAGAGGAAACCATCCTGAAGACGAAAGTCACTAGAAGGGTCAAATCGGCCCTCAAGCCCTGGCACATAAATGTCTTTAAAGTTAGGACATGACATGTAATCTTCTTTAAGCCTTTCAAATCCTATGACTTTAACACTCATGGCAGTTAACAACGAAATGCGTCTATTTAAAGCATCAACGGCTAGGTTCTCAATTCCTTTTCTATGTTTTAAAACAAAGAATAGGCTTGTAAATACTCACTCCAACGACCGTGCCTATAATTAAGCTTTTTTTGAGAGTTAAGATACCATAAGGCTTCATGATCAGAGTAGAGTACGAACTCCTGAGGGAGTAAGCAATGTTGCCAATGTCGTAAAGCCTGTACTACCGCATATAGCTCATTGTCATAGGTAGAGTATCTTCGCTTGGCCTCACCTAGTTTCTCACTAAAATAGGCAATAGGTTGACGCTCTTGGTTAAGAACACCACCTATACCCACACCTGGAGCACTTTAGAAAAATCTGGAAGACGCATCACAGGAGCCTCCGTCATTTTCTTCTTTATAGCCTTGAATGCCCTAGCAGCTTCTTCCGTCCATTTAAAATCACCTCCTTTCATACATTCTGTTAAAGAAGCCATGATCGTGCTAAAACTCTTGATGAAACGGCGATAGAAAGAGACTATCCCATGAAAACTTCGAACATCATGAATTTTCTGGGGGTTCGGCCCATGTAGGCTCGGCCCAATCTACAATAGCCTGAATTTTCTGGGGGTCAGCAGAAACTCCAAAACAGAAGACAATGAAACCTAAGAAAGAAACTTTATCAACAAAGAATGAGCATTTCTTCAGATTAGCATATAATTTTTCCTTCCTAAGAACAGAACAAACCTGAGATAGGTGATCCACATGTTCCTCTTTAGACTTACTGTATACAAGGATGTCATCAAAATAGACCACTAAGAATTGTCCCAAAAAAGACCGAAGTGCCTGGGTCATGACTCTCATAAAAGTACTTGGGGCATTAGAAAGCCCGAAAGGCATTACCAACCACTCATAAAGACCGTCCTTCGTCTTGAAGACTGTCTTTCACTCGTCTCCTGACCTAATCCTAATTTGGTGATACCCACTCTTAAGATCTATCTTAGAAAAAATTGTGGCACCTGCCATCATGTCTATCATGTCATCTAACCTAAGAATGGGGAACCGGTATTTCACAGTGATCTTATTTATGGCTCTACTATCGACACACATCCTCCAAGAGCCATCTTTATTTGGTGTCAAGAGAGCTGGGTCAGCACAGGGGCTTAGGCTTTCACGGACAAACACTTTATAAAGGAGTTCACCTACTTGTCGCTATAGTTCAGCATGCTCATAAGGATTCATCCTATAATGGGGTAAGTTCGGAAGGGATGATCCTAGAACAAAGTCTATGGCATGCTAGATGTCACGCAGAGGAGGCAAGTGATCAGGCAAATCCTCAGGGAAAATATCTTGAAAATTTTGAAGTACCTGATGGGCCTCTTCAGGAACTAAAGGCTGAGAATCTGAATAAACTTCTGTAACGACGACTGCAAACACAACATACTCTCTAACAACCTCACGCTCAAATTCTTTTGGGCTAATGATATGCAACCCTTTTGTCTCCATAACTTTCTTCTCCCTATGAGGATCAACAGACTTTGGAGGCAAAGGGTTAAGGTGAATTTTCTTTCCTTTAAATACAAAAGAACCTGAGTTTGTGCGACCGCGAATGGTTACATCCATATCAAACAACCAAGGTCGTCCCAAAATTATGTGACCAACGTCCATAGGGATTACGTCACACCAAATATGGTCTTTATACTCAAGAAACTGAATAGGCACCAAGTAGCGTTCTTTCACTTCTATAGATGAGGTATCAACCCAAGAAACATTATAAGGATTAGGGTGAGGGATGGGTTTCAACCCCAGGTGAGAGACGGTACTCACAGAAACAACATTGATGCAACTCCCACTATCGATGGTGTCTTTACAGGGTTTACCATTGATCTTGATAAAGGTATGAAAAATAGAATGACAACGCCAATCATTAGCCTCCTTAGGCTATGTTAGAGTACAACGTACTACACCTAATCGTGGGGTATCAAGGCTGCCATATGAAAGATCAACATGGGTGGGAAGGGTGGAACTTCTAATGCAAGCTAGGACAGTATCACCACAGTCGTCCTCTAAATCACCAAAGTCCTCAAGATTAGGTTCATACACTTGTTCTTCTAAGTGGTCATCATTAATGTGCCCTAAATGTTCTCCAATAACTAAGGCTTTCTTTGGATAGTTAGCGGACACATAACCAAATTCCCTACAATTGAAACATTGCACACGGGATGAGTTCCTTGGGGCATTAGTCATTGTACCTTTTCCTTTGTTCTCATTCAATGATTGAGTACCAGGTGGAGGGGGACCTAGGACTGACTTAGAGTTTGAAGAGGAAACTTGGTGTGAGGAAGAATTACTATTGAAACTTGGTCCACTGGGACCCTTGGTAACCAACTCATAGTCCTGAACTAAGGTGTAAGCATGATCGAGAGTGGTCACACCTCTAAGAACAAGTTCTCACTTGAGGTCATCATGGAGGCCTTGTCTAAATCTACTCAAGGTCATGGACTCATCCTCTATGATATTGCACCGCATTCTAAATTCATCAAACTGAGTCACATACTCAGTTACAGACCTATTTCCCTGCTTAAGATTATTCCACTGATCTAGTAAATTAATCTTATATGATCTAGGTAGGTATTTCTCTTGGAGGCAGCGTTTCATTTCATCCCAAGTTCAAACAGGGGGCGCGTGGCTCCTCGCCAAGAGATCTTCAACACTCCCAAAATAGCTGAGCATTACCCGATAATCTCATACTCGCAAACTCCACTTTTCTTTCCTCTGTGAACCTATACCAGTTAAAATATCGATCCATATCTATAATCCACTGGCTAAAAATGACAGGATCTAGACGACCATCAAAAGTAGGGGCATCTAATTTAATATTTTTAAAGAGACAGTCCCCTTGACGAAGTTAGGCCTCGTCTTGAGGACCAAAATTTCCACGATCTCTCTCACGATTCCGAGGAACAAGATTATACCTAGGAGGTACTCTATCCTCTCTTCTACCGCGGTGATTCAAATTGTCAGGCACATCCAAAAGGTCACCATCCAACAGACGATGGTACTGTTCCAGGGTTGCTACTCGATTAAGTAATTCCTAGGTAGCCTGACGACTAGCGTTCATTTCAGCATAAAGTGCCGTTATTTGAGTTTGTAGTCCCTCAAGAATTTGAACTATTCGATTATTACCTTCGGGGGTACTCATCTTACTAGTAGGTGAGCTACGGGTGAGAATACGACCACTACGCAATTGCATGCAACACTAACTCAACTAGCAACTATTGAGATCAATAAACAACTCCTTAATGCAAGTGAATGATCACCAAATTTCAAGCCAAATGTAATTTTAATTTTTTATTTTTTTTTTCCTTTATTTTTTTTTTTTTTTTTTTTTGGGAATTGTTAAAATCCGAATTCAATGTAATACAACTAGTAGACTAATTTATCTTTCAAGAGTTTAAAAAAAAGAGGTCTAAACACTAGTTATTAAATTCTACGAATTAGTCAAAGTCACAATTAAAATTGAGGGCTAAGAAACTTCTTTTTTTTTTTTTTTATGGCCCAATTAATCAAATAGGAAAGGTAGCAAAATAATATTAGAATGCTATGGATGTAAAGAACAAATAATATGAAGGTGGTCTAGGTAAAGTGGATCGGAGGCCAATAAAATTTGGTTCAATATGATATTATAAGTTATAGGTTGAGTAGCAAATAAAGGATGTTAAGGTACCACACAGATAAAATAATACTATTAAAGTGCATAGATTGTAATACCAAATGAGAGGTGAGGAACAAGTGCACCTGATTTGATGTAAAAGGGCCCCCAAAATGTCCCGAGTGTCCTGGAAAATGTTTCGGAGTATCCTGGAAGTCGCCAGAGTTTCGCCGGAGTGTCGCCGGAGCTTCGCCGGAAAATTCTGGGGTCACTGAAGAGGTCACCGGAGGGAGGCGATTCCGGTGGTGTAGGTCGCCAGAGCTGGGTGTCGCCGGAAATGCACGAAAATGTATACGAAGGTTTTGAGGGCGAAGACGTGTACGCGTATGGCAGTGGCTGCGGCTAGGGTTTTTTTTTTTTTTTTTGTCACGGCTAAAAACAGTGGTTTGATATATATATATATATATATATTTTTGTTTTTTTGCACCGGGGATTTGCTCTGATACCAAGTTGATGCGGAACAAAATTGAAAGTAAAGAAAGAAGAAATTGAAAGCAAGAGAAAGAAGAAAATAGAGAAGAAAAGAAGAAGAATTAGAAGAAAGCGAGAGAAAACATAGCCACCGATATTATTCAATAATCTCCAAAGTCTCTCAAAACTCTAACAATCCAATCCTTTAAATAGGCTAAAATTTTTAAAGATAGCTAAAAATAATATCAAATCAAGAGTACAAGGAAATTAAAAATTTTACTCTCAACAAACTTCCTAAAATAAAGTAAAAATAAAAAAAATAGAAATAATAAT
Organism: Vitellaria paradoxa; assembly: GCA_019916065.1. NCBI lineage: Eukaryota > Viridiplantae > Streptophyta > Magnoliopsida > Ericales > Sapotaceae > Vitellaria > Vitellaria paradoxa. The sequence goes on from CM034240.1 coordinate 17,015,368, forward strand.
AAATAAAATAATAATAATAAAAGAAATAAAAATCTAGATGATGTCCTCATCATTTAATTACTGCAATGGAGGCACTGCCTTGACAAGGTTATTATCTCGCTGGGATCATCTAGTTTTCCATGAAGCAGTCTTTTCTTTTGAAACAGTCATCTACAAATGTTAGCAAAATAGGAAAATGGGACAATGGTGCACTGTAATGATGACTTCTGCAAAATTTCACATGCTGTTTCCATTACAGCTGCTTGAGATGCAGAATATGGATTCAGGAGAGTTTATTTTTACCTGCACTAAGATGCAATCAGACCTCTTTGCACCATCATATCTAATTTCTGTTAAAAGAACATCTGCACCATTTTTTGCACCCTTAACTGCATTTGTGTTGTACTGGAAATCCCAGTTCAGGATTTGAAGCATAAGTCGCATAGCTGCTGAACACACATTGGCCTCAGGTACAGCAGAATCAGATTCAATTATTTTATTGGTCAGACTAAGGGCAGCATCTTGCACCCAACAGTAGAAGGTCTGCAAAATTAGAAAGATGAGAATGAGACAAGACAATACGTGCATTTCTTTTGTTCTAGCAAGCATGAAAGCATGGGTTTGAGTCTTAGAGAAGCAACTTGCATGGATAATACAAAGGTTACACCAATACTAAAGTATCTTTTTTTTTTTAATAGAAAATAACAAATGACTAGACTAGACAATCAGGAATCAGCCCATACTACAAAAACTACCGTAAGAAAAAAAAATCATACGCAAATAAAAGAAACCAACGTAATAAATAAACTGTAAACCCAATACCTTCAAATAGTCCAGCTCTAGTGAAGCCTGGCACTGTTCATGAAACTCCCTAGGAAGGCCCATAGCAGTGGATGTTGAGGGTGAAAATTCAGACACCTGATAAGGATTTGTCAGTCACAGAACAGCAGGTACAGTGATAAGTAAAAGCCACTCAAAACTCATATTCAATTGAAAGGTAGCAATAGTTCTGAAAGATACAAACCAAAGATTCCAGGAAATTAATTCCACGGTACTGTAGATCCAAACTGTGGCTTCCAGCAATGGCCTGTTTTACCTGTTGGTATAGAACTATTTAGACATATCAAGAGTTACCTAAAAGAAGATTACATAACTTACGGGAAACATTAACACCATGACAAGGCCATACAAAAGTCTCCAGATTTCATGGAAAGTCAGAAGCTCTCCATACATCACAAGAATATAGCAAAGCATTTCAGTATCTTTTCACTTTCAAGAAAAGAAATTAATTACACTATCGTGTTATTAAATATCAATCTCTACAATAGGTATATTTTCGTCTAAGCGATGCAACACATTATGGTTTAATGAAGGAAATGGCCCTTAACAGAGTGGATAGAAAAAAAAAAAAAGGGTTGATCCATGTAGCCTACCTGTTTAGTTGGGGAAAGGCTGAGTTGAGTTTAGTATGAGAGGTATATTTTCCTAAAGCAACTCAGGGTTAGACCAACAGGATGTTATTCTAATTCAAGTACTTAAATTATCTAACAGCGAACCACCATGTAGCAGGCAAAACTGGAAGTGGTTCATGCTTCTGGAAAATCAAAAAAATGTTTTCCAATATGTGGGAATCAAGACGGACAGAGTTCTCTCAAATAATAAAATACAAGCAAAGTTTGTATTAATTGCTTATGTTAACTTCTTACAGTGCAATGCCACAGATCAAACAAAATTTCAAAAGTGGAAAGGGAAGAGGGATTTGACATGGAACGGTTGCTATTTCGGCTGCCAGTATTTATGGAGTTTCTATGTCCGTGTCCATATCATTTAACACTTAATACAAATTCTGTTGCTTTTAGTTCTCCACGAACAAAGTCTTCTCTTATTGTTGCATTCTTACAATGCTATGAGGAAAGCACATAACTTAGTTGTAAGGACTCCCTTACCTAGCCTTCGGTTTTGGATTCCACTCACACCCTATATATTTTCCTCAACATCCCTAATTTAGCCATAGTCATTTTTTGTTCTTTTCTTAACTAGTGAAATTTAACATAAAATACAGTCATGGTTGCAGCCATCTTACAGACCTTCATCTTTAAGTCGTCAAAAACTACACAATCACACAATATTGTCAAAGTAACTTTTCCATTTCATCCATCCTCCTCTACTCCAATTCATAATGCCCTTAACATCTCCATATCAACAATTGATCCATGATGACAAAATGGATGCTCTGACGTATCTCTTAGTTATTGAGTTGCGGCATACCTTTGTTGCTACTTCAAATTCCCAATAATTGCACCATATATTTATTTATTTATGAACAAGTAAAAGGTGAATATTAAATAAAGCATCAAAGGGATGCTTCCCATGTACAAAACTCTCAAAGTTAGTGACTAAGGTAAAATATGTGCTTTATGAAAAAAAGAAGTGTAACTTTGGCACTCTACCTCTACATAACCAACTATACAATGTGGACAAAATCAAACTTTTGATTCTAGACAAAGAAAAAACTTATCTAAAAGTTCTTTTGTTTCTTTCATTCCATACTACTCACATGATGTCCAAACAAAAAAAAAAAAAAAAAAAAAATCTCCACACCCTCCTACTCTTGCCAACCGTTGCTCCTCTCCATGATGTAAGCACTTGTTCCAACTCTCAAGGAAAATCCCACTGCATCCCAAAGCAATTCAGGATCACCTCTAACAGCTCTTTAACCCAGATACAGTGCACAAACAGGTAGTTAATAGTCTCCAACTCGGATTTGCAAAATATGCATCTATTAACAAAGAAGAGACCTCCACTGATAAGGTTGTCAAGGGTAAAACCTAAAAGACTTCCATGACATAAACACCACATCAAGAAGGGCACCCTAGGCAGAGCTCCCGAACACCAAACAGCAAGCCACTAGATATCTTCCTCCCTCCTATTCACCAAGAGTTGTAAAAACATTTGATGCCGAACCTTCAGTGTTTATTAACTAGCCACTTCAGTTGATCACCCCCCTTTCTGCACCTAAATCCATACAAACTTGCAAAAAGCTAGGTTAGACTACGCCCCTCCCAATAATTAACATTTCCTTCAGAACCACATCCCACATTACCATCCTCGACCATTGAAGGTAATCTGCAATGACCCCGTCCTCTTTTAGAGAGACCAAAAAGATATCTGGGCATATGTCTTTCAAGCTTTGTTGCCCAACAATCGATCATGCCAAAAGTTAAGACAACTCTCATTGATCACTTTAAAGAAGATATGCTCCTTAAACTTCAAGTGCACCATTTGAATGCCCCTCCAAAGACTCGTGCAATGTGCACCCTGTGTTACTTGGAAAACCAATCTCCCCTCTTCCGGCCAATTTATCTATATAATCAACTTCCTCCATGGTTGTTACTTCTCAACAAAAAATCTCCACAGCCATTTACATAGCTATGCCTCATTGAAAGGGTTGAATCTCCTCATACCTAAGCCTCCCACATTTAAAGGACCAGAAACTTGATCCTAATTCACCAAGTGGAATTTGGACTCATCCCCCATTCCTCCCCAAAGAAACATGTCTGGAGTTTTTCCAATCTCTTGACCAAAGATGAAGAAACCTTGAAAAGAGATAACTAGCAGAATAGCAAATTGGATATATAGTGCAATCACCCGGTCTCCGTGTGCCCGCCCTCCCATCCGGGCGCCCAAGCAAGCCTACTTGCGCACCCGGGCTCCTTTCCCTTGGCCAAATTTTGCTAAATGTTAAAGTTTTATCTGTCTTGATAAATTAAACCCATTAATCCCTCATACATCATTGTTCACAGGCCTATGGAGAGAGAGGGAAGGGGGAGGGGAGAGAGGTTTGTCTGCCTTCCTCTCGAAGGTTCATTTCATATATGTATATATGCCTCTGTGTGTGTGAGTGTGGTGTTGGTTTGGTCGAGAGAGGACCGAATCCGAGGAACGAAACCGAGATTGGTAAGTATACCAAACTTTTAACCAAAATCAAATTAAACTTGTAGTTCTTCAATTAGAGTTGTGTTGAACACATTAGTGTAATTACATTGATGTCAGAATCAATCATTTGAGCATGTGGAGTTTCCCGACATTCTGAAAAGTTTTTGGTGTTAACTGTCTTCATTTTTCTTCTCCCCAGAGAGCCTGAGGTAGGGATTTAATGCCTTCTATTTGCATATATAAAATGTTGAAGATGTTAGGATGAAGTTTATGTGTTTATTCAAGGTTTTTGAAAGCTTTTTGTGGAGATTTTACAAGTTATACACACATAAACATGGATGTATATGTCCGTGAGAGAAATGATGAATGTAACCCTATATTTTGATCCATCATTGTTCAAATTATAAATTGATCATTTCATTGAGTCCACGTAAGCCTCTTAGCATCATCTGAAACAAGAAATTTCAAGTTAATAGCTTGAATTTAAACCAATTTGAAGATTGAAATGTGAAACTTGAAAACAAAGCAAGTCACTTGAGCTTTCTGCCTCTCATCTAGGCGCACGAGCCCATGGGCCAAGCGCACATACGGATGTCAATTAAACAGGTACACGAGGGTACCTGTCTTGACCAAACCCGATAACAACTCGTTGGGAAATAGCTTAATGGGGTTGGGACGGGTTTAGGATTGCAATTTAGTACCTGTATGGATTTGGGATTTACTTATAAGGTATCTAGTACTAGATACCCGCTTATGTTTACAGGGTACATGTAGGGCACCCGCTAAGTAACGATTCAATATAATATAATATATATTTATATATTTATAATTTTATTCCAAAAATAAAATTAACTAAATTTAGGAAAGGGTCATGCATGGAATTTTATCGCCTTTTTCCCTAAGTATATTTATTAGTTATTATTTTGCTACCACAACCCAAAATAAGATCCAAACCCTTTCCTCCTAGTCTCATTCCTTCGTTGAAGCCGCTGAACTCTTCTCTGTGCAACCGTGTTTTGTCATGTACTCTGTCGTTACCTAGGATCAACGTTGTGTAGAGGATCCACGCCGTCGTCCTCATCGCTTGGCTGTCACTATATAATCCTAATCTACAAATACTCAAATCTCTCTCTCTCTCTCTATGTGACTGTGTGTGTGTGTGTGTGTGTGTCTCACTCATATAGGATAGGGTTATTTATGAATTCAAGTTGCATGACATATGCTGAAAAATATATCGAGGAGTATATTTCTTCTACTCTTTTTATTATTTTTGTTATTTTTTACCATTAAGCTTCAAGTTATATTTATTAATATAATTGTTAAAAATTGTAGGGGTAACAACTGCGTCACTATATGATATTGCTAGTCACCAGTTAAGGAAGAGAAAGAGGAGTTTAAGAACCGAAAAGCAAGTATAATTAAGAAGTCAACGTTTATTTAGGGTTTTTTTTTCAAGAACATAAAAATTTTTTTAAAAAAGTGTAGTTTAGTTTAGTAGCATTCTCATAACTTTTTTCTTCTTTTGGTCTAATTTAAGTAATCTTCTTCTTTTGTAGCTTAACATTGTAGATTTTTGCGAAGTAGTTTCCAAGCTTCCCTACAAAATTGTTGAAATTTCATTATTTTTAGCTTTTTTTTTTTAATTTGTAATTCTATTGAATACTTTTATTTTTACTTTGTTTTAAATGTAAAACAATGAATTTTTGTTGAAAATATTGAAATTTGTTTATGTTTAGTTTTCTTTGTAATTATTTTGCTGATGGAACTGGCAAAGAAAAAATGTATGTGGGCAACATAACCAACAGTCGTGTGTTAAACTAAATTGAGTTCCGCAAGTTTGGGACAAGATGAGTTTTGGAATTTCAACTAAAAAAATAAATGGGTTCCGAATGGTAACAGTAAACAAAAAAATAAATGGGTTTGGTAATGGGATTTGCTAATTGGGCGAGTACTCTACCCGTTTAAATCCCTATGTGCAAGCCCCACCTCGGGTGCATGGACCAGACCCCCGTGCGCATGAACCCTCACCAGGATGGTTTTTTGTTCATTTTTGCTTAATAAAATGTATTTTTCATCTAAATTTTTGAATACAAATGACTTAAAAATGACTTTTATGAAAGAAAAGATGTTACAACTGAGTAGTATATGATTTGTTATGTTGAGGAACATTTGATTAAAAGAAGGGTGTTATTGATATGGTTAAACATGAGATATGGATTGATTACAATAAATGGTTATGATGATGTGAGACACTATTGATGGACTGTTATGATAATATGAGTTGCTGGTTATGAATAACACATATTATAGATAATGAAAAGAGGTAAATGAAATGTGAATGACGTTGTAATTGCGAAGTCAACAGATATTGGAAAATAGGAAGGGTACAGAGAATTCCCTTGGGGTTAAAGGCTCTAAACCTGCATAGGGGTTGGTTATCGTACCAGTAGGTTAATAGCTTACAACACAACATTTACTTAGCTAACCATGGCCATTGGATTCTGATCCATCAGCGACGACAATTATCTGGCTAATTGTGAGTCTTGAATGTTGATCCATAAACGATGACAGTTATCTGACTAATAGTGACCCTGTGAGCCCAGGCTCACAAACAACAATATTTTGGTTTATCGTTTTCATTTGATGTTGGCTCATAAAGGACGACGTTAATGGTATCCATCCTATAATTGCAATGTGATGATATAAAATGATAAAGAGATAAATGAAAGATAATAAATGGATAATTGATGATGTTTATTATTTGGATAATAATGATGATATATGATTTTTGGTTATTGATGTTGAGATATTATAATAACATGTGGTTATTAGATATTGATAATTTGAGATATTGATATTATGATGTTCTTTATCTACTTTTATTGTTGTACATATAATATATGTTTATATCATGCATCGTGGACACAAGTGAATTAGCGTTCACGTCCGTACAGATTGTGTTGCAAGAGCAAATCCTGAAAGTTAGGTGGGCCTGCTATGTTGGATTTTCATATTCTATGATTAGAGTTGGTTTTATTGTCATTAGGAAGTAATATTATTTAATTGGACTTATTCAATACAGTTGTAAGGCCATAAGGCCAAGATTTTATGTTAAAGAGTTGTGTTGAAGCATCGATGCCCAGTTTAACCGAGGCCTAATTATCATTATTATTTTATTATATATTGTGGATGCCTGCTCCAAGAAGGTTATGGCTCTGATCAAGGTATATGTGTGGTTGATGCATATTGTGTGTGATTCATTTAGTTCACCCCTCAGGTCACGAAATCCGAGATGTGACATATAGCTCTTAATCAGAGTGACCTTCCTCCATTTGGAGAGGTATCCCTCCTTCCACCCCGACAATTTTCTTTGAAAATTCTCAATCACCCTTTCCCAAGCCTCAATTGCCTTGTACACTAAGCCCAAGGGAACATTACAAAAGAAGAAACCTCTTGTACCCCGGGATCAACTCTAACTTCATCAAATTGACCTTCAAGCCCAAGACTGCTTCAAAACGCAAGATAATCCATCTTAGTTGACCTAGCTACAAAATATCTGCATCACACAAAAAAAAAAAAAATGGAATCATTTGCAAATAGAAAATGGAATGCTTCCTATAATGGCCCGGAGCCTAATTAACCTTAATCCAGTTTATTTTAATTTTATTAGGGTAATTATCAGATTTAATTATTTTAATTGAATTGGTTAGCATCATTGGGTTGAATTAAATTTGATTGCGTTATTTTGCCTAGGGATGAATTTAAACTTACTGAATATCTATTTGGGCTGGGAACACACTAGGCATGCAATGGACCCAAACCCACAAAAGAATTTAACCCGAACTCAATTGCTCTTAAATCATAAACCTGATTTGGCTCCACCCTGGTTACCCATGCTAGAATTCTACTTCTCTCTGCATGGTCATTCCCTTCCATGTCATATGCATGCCTCCTAATGGCCACCTGTTAAGGATGCATGGTTGTTCATCCGAAAGTCCTTAAGACCTGTTCTTCCTTTTCTTTTTTCGTTTTTCCCTTTACACTTCTTGTTTGAGGCCTTCTACGTTTCAGAACTACTTTTATTTCTTTCAAACCTTGAACCCATTTCTATTCAATACTCTTGTTTTCTGTCTTTGACCTCCTTGGATAGTATATATGGTGATGCTTTGCTCAGTGAGGGAGAAAGGTTCAGAATATATATAATTGTAGAGTGAATAGAACCTGGTTTACTGCATAGCTGGGTGGAGGGAGGAGGAGATAGAGCACTGCTGGGAGAGCCAATGCTGAGGATTTCTTTTCTAATCTTCGGTTCTTTGTATAGCTTCAAACCAGTAAGATGATTCTCCCCTTATTTCTTTGGCCATTTCTAAAATGTTATACTGGTTATGTACATATACATATACATATATATATATATATATATGTTTAAATAGGTGTATTGACACAGCTACATGCTTGCCTGGTTTCTTCTGTTATGGAAATCGGTGGGAGACTTCTTGGATTTATGATTTATTTGAGGAGTACTTGATGAAATTGTTGTACTTACATGGTAAATTATACGATTATATTTTTGAATCTTATGTATTTAAGTTCTTAATAACTCCAAATGTTGATATGGATGAAGATTCTGGTTTTGAACTGAGAAATACCAGGAGACGTTCAAAACTTCAAATGCACAAAAGAACGTTCGAATGGACACATGCACGTTAACGCCATTGAGACATCTGAATGCCATTCTCCCGTCCAAATGCCATTTCCAGTATTTGGGCTATTTTTCTTATCTTGGCTACTTTGTTATGCCGTTAAGCTGTGTTCATTGTTCAGCATAAATTGAGATATTTATTGTTCCATTGGATTAGAACAATTTTGGAATATTTTGAATTATCATGTCTTGAGAGTTTAAAAAATAATATAAATGATAAAGTTTCCTCCTTCCCTAATAGTTTTCGTTTTTAGGTGGGACAATGGCCAACAATCTAACATGATATCAAAGTAAACAAAAGTCCTAAACTCAAATCTCACCATGCCCTTTTTGTCTTTTAACAAACACTAGCATATCGCCCTTTATTACAACATTTTTTCTTTTTCATAGAGCGCAAACTTTTTCCTTGCAGTATACATTCAAAAATGCCATAGAACAAAGTTGCCACCATAACAATAACACAAACAAAAAACAATACCCTCCTAAAAATTGGAGAGACAATTATGCAATAATCAATAGAATAAAATATAGGAAGAAATTCAGATACATTTTAGGGGCTAGAACATGTACCTGATACAAGAAAGCCTCCTTCTCAACAGCTGTGAAGTCTAGCCTAAACACAAAACAAACATCCTAAAGTAACTACAAAGGTTTTCAAATTCTTTGCAATAACTAACAAGTAGTTTCATGCAAGTGTTAGTCTATAGTAATAATATTTGCAAAAGAATGCAACAAGCAATATTTAATTCTTTGGACACGTTGAGAAAGTTGCCCTTCTTCCTAACAACAGCTTTTAGGCGAGATGGTGGCTAACATTCTAACAAGGTATTAGAGCAAGCAAATATTCTTAGTTACACCATTAACATGTTACTACAGTTGCAGCAGCCGAAGTGAGCATAGTAGCTATGGATGAGGTGAACACAGAAGAGGCCGACCAAAATTTACCCATTGTGGTTAGGATGGACACTACAGGAAGCTATTTGGCAAACCTTCTTATGTGGCTCATGCAGTCAACTCTAGCTAAACTGTAGAGATGCCCACTACCAACAACCACCCACAGTAACTTTTTCTGGAGAAGAGTAATTGAGGCATCTACAAATTTAGGCCCATCAAGCTTCTCTTTCCACTACTTCTCTTGCTTCCCTAGCTAAAATTTCTAATCCATTCTCCTACCTCTTGGATTATCAACTTCGGTGCATCTAATTATATGTCTGCATCCTCAAAACTGTTTTCTGGCATTCAATATTCCGCGTTTCTTCCAAATATTACACTAGCCAAAGCCTTACTACATCAATGAAGGGAATTAGTACAATAGCACCTTTTTCATCTCTTTCCTTTTCTCGTCTGACGTGTTCTCCCATTTCCCTTTAATCTAATGTTTGTTAATAAACTTACTAAAACCTCACTACCAGCTAAAAGAATAAAAATTTCAACAGTTGCATGTGTTTGGCTCCTTCAAAAAATGTCAGCAAGGCCACACGTGAGAGGGGCATGTTGAAAGAGAAAATTTGATAAGTGAAATCAAATTTCTATTAAATGGCATCAAAAGTATGCCACCCATGTATAGAAAAATAGGATCCGGGGTACGAAAAGAATATCCTGCTGACAGGATATATCCATGTTTACCATAGAATGCAATAAATGATGTACTTCCAAGTCTCTACCCCCGGACAACCTACAGAAAAGAGGGAAAAAAATACTCTTCACTTTACACAAGGAATTTTCTGCATCTTGAAAGTTTCTTCTCTTTCTTTCTCCCCACACTACCCAAGTAACACAAAATGGGATCAACCTCCAAGCTCTGTACATCCATATTATCTATAAAATGCAAAAAACGATATAATTCCAGGTCTTTACCCCCAAACAATCAGCTATATGAAAGGGGCCAAAAAAAAAATTACTCTCCACTCTACACAACGAAATTTTTGTATCTTGAAAGTTTCTTTTGTTTCTTTCTCCCCACTTTACCCATATAATGCAAAATGGGATCAACCTCCAAGTTCCCCTTCTCCTCCTTCCTTTCCCAATCCCAACAACAACCTAACCACTCTTTTCACAGCCCGAGGGAACACCCATTACATCCCCGAACAATTAAGCACCAGGACCTGAAGTTCTCTCGTCCAAGTGCAACGAAGAAACAAATGATTGATGGTCTTCGCCTCCACTTTACACAACCAGCATCTATTAATCAGGATCCACTCTTTTTAATGAGATTGTCCAACGTAAGTGTCTTCCAATGGAGCATGCACCACCACAAAGGCCACTTTAGGAGGGAAACCATTTTTCCATACCTTAATTTTTCCATACCTTAATTCAAGGGCAATCACCCTTCTCACTGCCCTCCAAAATTTTATAAGAAGATTTGACCTTAAAAGTTCCGAATCTCGAACTCTTCCATTTAATTTTATCCTCCCCTATCAGTTTATTGACCTCTTAAAAGACTCGAGATCAATCTCACTTCACCATCCACCTCCTAATCAAAAACATTCCTTATTCGATCAACATTCCAACAACGGCTCCATTCACAAAGTTGTAGAAGCCATCAACAACTCCCTCTCTGTTTTTCACAATATCAAAAATACCAAGGTACCAATCCTTAAGGCTTCCAGTCCCTAACCACCAATCATGCCAAAATTTAATGCTCCTCTGCCCACTGCAACGGTGAGATGCCTTCTAAACTTAGGTCAAATGTTGCTTATGCTCTTCCAGAAACCAGTCGCATGCAGACTTTGCAATCCTTGGTGGCACAACCCCTTCCTCCACCTCATACGTTGAGGCTATCAACTGCCTCTGTAAGTGTTGTCTCTCATTAGTGAACTTCTATAGCCACTTCCCCGACAAAGCTTCATTCAACACAATGAGAGGTCTGCACACACTCCTGTTTCTCCAAAAAGATATACCCCATAGGAATTGACTTTGAATTCCCTCCAACTCTTCACAACTGACATTGCAGCCTTAAAAAAAGACAGGGATAGATCAGAAGATTAGATATGGTACCCTTCAGCAGTGTCATTTCCCCCCACCCTTTGACAGATACCCTTTCTTCCACCCTGAGACTTTCCTTCAGAAATTATCCACTACCCCATCCCACCCCCGAACTACCTTGTAAGACAACCCCAAATGGAGGCCCAGATATGCAGATGATAGCTAACTAATTTTCCAGCCCAGGATAGCAGTGAAGCCATCTACCTCTTGAACATCTCCAACCAAAATCAATTTTAACTTGCCTAAATTCACTCTTAATCTAAAAACTACCTCAAAATATAGGAGAATAAATGTAACATGTCCCAACTGCTGTGGATCTGCCCCACAGAATATCGTAGAATCACCAGCAAAGAGCAAGTGTGTTATGTCCAAAGTTGAATCGATAGCACCACCTACCTTGAATCCCTCCAATTTTCAATCCTCCGCTGTCTTGACACACATTCTACTAAAATCTTCCACAATTAGAATGAATTGAAGAGGTGATAAAGGGTCCCTTCATCTCAACCCCCTAGAGGATTCAAAAAAACCTTCGGGAATACCATAGATTACTACTGACGATCTAATAGTAGAAATGCACCGCCTTATCCATTTCCTCCATATCCTATGAAAGCCCATAAGCTCTAGCAGAGATAGCAACCTCCCTCCAATAGAATCAAACATCAACCAATCCAACCTTCGGGAGCCATTGTTCCCTTTCCTTAAACAAATTACTGTAGAAATCTGGTATAGCTTCTATAATTCCCAGGGGATCCTCACACTCCTTTTCATCGACAATGATCTTGGATATCTAGCTCAACCTCTCATGTGAATTTATCATCTTGTGGAAGAACTTGGTACTCTTGTCCCCTTCTCTTAACCACAAGGCCCTTGATGTTTTAAGCCAGCTTATCTATTCCATCCTTGCTAGCTTGCAGAATTCTGATCTCTGTTTTCTGGTTTCATTCTCCTTCAGAGATGCTTCACTCACCTCTTGATCTATCTAGTATCTTCATTATGTTTTCCACCATTGCTCTCTTTATGCTTTTCACTTGATCGAACTCCTCCAAGTTCAAAATAACGAAATCCTTTTTCAACATCTTTAGCTTTTGCATGAAAACATAACTCGCCTTTCCTTGCTGTTGGTAGCTCCCCCATTAATATCATCCGCAAGCAACCACATTTCAAACTTGAATGGAGTAGAACCGTTCTTTATTTCTCCACAATCCATGGAAATAGGAAAATGGTCTGACACCGCGGATTGTGTTTTCTATTTCGATCACAATAAATTAATCCATGTTCAAAAAGTTTGTTTTCTCAAATTATGCACAATCTAGAATAACAATTACAACTCTATCATTATAAAAAGAGTTAAATTTTAATACGCTGTCAGTGTAAATATTATTTACGCAAACAGGTTTCAGAACATAACCCGTATCCAGAACACCACAACATAATGTGTCCTCATTATCCATAACACCACAACGTAACATATTTTCATTTTGTAATTTAACAAATAGCATATCTTCATTTTGTAATTTAACAAATTATGGAATATGAAGAGTAGTAATTATGGATATCTCTCATTTTTTGAAACCTGCTTGTGTAAATAATTTTACAATGTATCAAAATTAAACTCATTTAAAAATGGTTCCTATATGTCAGGTTAAAAGCACTAAGTTGCAGTACCATAATAAAGTGTCATACAAAAAACGAAATGTTCATAAAATTAAGCTACAAAATTCAGATTGGCCATAACTTTCAATCCAAACAAAGGGGAATAATCGGAAGATATATTGGCCAACAAACTACCTTCACCAAATAAAGAACCATTAATCCTAAAGCAATTCTCCTCCAATGTAAGGATAACCAGCGCTAATGTTTGAATAGGAGGAAAAGAATAACCAGCACAAATTGTTTTGTTTTACCAAAAAAGAGAGGTAAGCAAAAGCTCCTCATTACACAACCCAACTTTCAAAAGCCGACAGTTGTTGACTGAGGTTTTACATGGTACACCACATAGGTGACACCTAACATTCCACTATTTCAAATCATTGTCGTCCACGAGCACACACCAGATTATCCGGCCTTCGGGACCCCCATTCATATTTCAGCACAAAGAACCCCCCCCCCAGCCAACCCCCCCCCCCCCAAAAAAAAAAAAATCTCTCACCGGGAGTGGGCATTAAGTTATTGGCACATTGGCAGCTAAGCATCCTTCAAACAGAAATATTTATTGAACTAAACTGCAATCACGTGATACTGTTTAAAGATTCTTGAAGAACCTATAAAAGGTATTTCTAACTTAACACACAAACAGATCTTATGATGCATGAAAATAGCTAAATTCTTCAACTTCTCCTAAAATCGCTACGTAGGATTCCCTTAACAAGGTTAAGTGTCATCGATGTATGTACTTCTGTTGGCCACGTATAACCTGTCTTTGTACTAGATCTGAAATTTGAGCTGCACGGATGCACCCTAATTGATTCAAATCAACAAAAAGTTTCTAAATGATCCAATATGTCATCAAGAGCAGACAAATTGTATTGCAGACATATCTCATGCCATGCTAGGAGGTTAGAATTAAATTTATGAACAACATACCATCCCCTTTTCATTAACTGAGCAGCCACTGAAGAAACTTTTGCTTGTACATAGCCCTCAGGTGAACTAGCATGTTGCATAACAAAGCACAAACAAAAACTGCAACAAATGTATAGATTATACATGTAAGTGGAATATATGCATATGCACACACATAGATATGTGAAGATCAAACAACACTTCAAAAAAAAAAAGTGAAGAACTTCTGTTTAACAATTCCCAGGAGCGGCACAAGCTGGCAGCTTTGTGGTTCCAAGGGGAGGGTCTCAACTCACAAATTTGGGAATTTGAACTTCACCATTAAACTTTGGAAAAACAAGTGCTATGATATATTTAGCAATAACTCACCCCTCACCCTCCCAAAAAAAAAAAAGATAAAAAATAAAGCAACAAATACAAAATGAAAAATTAAAGAGAAGAAACAAAGAAGTAACAGAGCACAGTGTGCATCAGAGAAAAATTGTCTAGCGTTGATAAAAATGATATGCACCTATGCATTATTTGCAATAGTATGCCACTACAAAAGATTTTTATGAAACGCAGTTCCCCCATGTCTTATTTGCAATAGTCTGCTACTACAAATGATTTTATGGAGACTTCCAATAAAATACCTAATCAAGCTTCTCTTCTCCTCAGCTGTAAGAATAACCCATTCTCTGATAGCTGCATCTCGAATTGCTGCAGCAGCTTGAAACCTTGCATTTGCCACCTGGGAATTATCTGGACAAAGTGAAGCATTATTAGCATAATAAGCCATCACAACCATCCTTTGAGATTTAGTTGTGACCATTGTACACAACAAAACTATCTACCGGACAGTGTTTATGATTTCAAAAAGATTGCAATCTACTAAGGAGAATATGTTCCAGAACTTCAAAGCATAAAATTAATGGTTTAGGTGTATATATATATAACAGTTATGCAGATTCTAATTTTAAGTTCTATGCTGCATATGCATTCTAACATAATGATAAATCATCCGATCCTGATCTTCTGAAAGATTCGAGAATATTTTTAGAATGTGAAAGCTGTTGAAAATGGTTCTAGAAAGTGTTTTCTTTGAAGAAGGTCCAGACGTCGCTTGATTCATTGAATGGGGAAATATGCTCCAGCCCAAATGGAAAGACCATGCCATCCTTAAGATGCTGGAGTGTTCCAATATAGGAAAAATGAGAAAATCCTGGATGCCGCTTTCAATGCCTTTCTTGAGAGAAAATAAATTAATATAAATAACAAAGTTGCTCCGTCCCTAATAGTTTAATCTTTTAGATGAGAAGACAGCTAACATTCGAACATAGTGGCTGTTTGGAGTGCAAAATTTTGCCCCAAAAAAAATTATGTAGGCAAATTTTGGATTATTAGGTGTGTGGTGTGTTTTTCGAAAAGTGTGAAAAAGTTGGTAAAAGTTGAAGAAATTGGTATCAGTTAGAGTAAGTTGAAGAAAGTTAAAAAAATGTTGTAGATTTTTCGTGTGGAAAGTTGGAAAAAGTTGAAGATTTCTAGAGAAAGTTAGAGTTTTTTTGCCAAATGTGGCACTCCAAATGCAACCCCTCTAGAAAGTTAGAGATTTTTTGCCAAATGTGGCACTCCAAATGCAACCCATAAAGGGCAGGAAAAAAAGGTTGCCCTACCACAAGTGAAGGCATGTTGAGAGAAAATAAATAAATATAACTAATAAATTTGCCCCTCCCTAACAATAAGCTTTTAGGTGAGATGGGAACTAACATTCTAAAAACCCAAACTCTAAGAAAAAGAGATCAAAGGATAAAATATTTCGTACCAATTAATTTTGTAGGAAGTTCATACAAAATGATTGCAAAGGTGTTAGCATTAAAATTGGAGAAAATTCCCAATGGAATAGTTTCTAAAACCCAAAATATTTTAGTAGAGAGTTGCCAAATTCCAGATGTTTTATTAATGGTTTATGAGAGTGGATGGTAGGCTTAAGAATGGGATAGTGGGAGCCCAAGGTCATTTGTAAATTTGAGATTGAGATAGCTTATGACCATGTAAATTGGACCTTAAAAATACATATCCTGGTATTGTAAAGTTTGAGCAAAGTGTAGAAAATATATATCTTGGAATGTTTCTATTGTAAAATTCTCAATCCTCGCTAATGGGAGTCCAATGGATTTTTTTTATTTAAAAAAAAATCAACAGGGGGGCTCCAACAAACTAACACAAAAGGTAGTGCAGGAAAGATTCATAAAGGATTTTGAAGTGGGGGGACTTAATTTCAACAGAGTGAAGGTTTCCAATATTCTGTATCAAGATGACTATTGTCTTCATAAGGTGGACCACCCATTACAATTGAGGCATTTGAAGTGTCTTAATTTATTTTGAGGCTGTAACTCACAAAGTAAATTTGGGAAATCAGAGCCTATTCCAGTGAGAAATGTGTATGAATGAATGAGCTCACTTCAATTATGGGTGTAAGAAAGGATCCTTTCCTTTTTCATAATTGGGGCTTCTATTAGCATCCAAATACAAAGGAAAGAAAAAAGGTTTGGGATGGGATGGGGTTATTGAAAAGTTACGAGGAATATATGCTAGTTGAAAGAAAATTTGTGATCTACAGAGTGTTAAAATTACTCAATAGTAATTTGTCCGGCATGCCAACTAATTTTACATCTCTCTACACAATGCTGTGTGAATGGTGAAAAGACTTTGTGAAGCTGCAAAGAGATTTTTTTTTGGGGGGGGGGGGGGGCCGCACGTGCGTTGGAGGGGGGTTGGTAGGAGATAGATTTAAGTATTATTTTAGTCGAATTGGATATCTCGTGCAGAACTATCTGGGAAATCGAAGGTTGCATACGTAGACTTTAACAAAGTTATATTTGTGGAAATGGTCCTAGAGATACGTGTAAAAGAGAACAATTAGAGGGGGTCAAATTTTTTAAATTAAAAAAAAAAATCAGTATTGGAAGCATGTCTTCCCGTATATATACCTCCAGTTCCTAGTCCAACCAAAAGATCGCTATTTTCTCATAATGTTAACAGTAACCAAGAAAAAGTAAAAGTTGCAGGAAACTTCTGCAAAATCCACTTCCACCATCTAGCAAAAAGAGAAACAGAACTCAGTAATTACAATCAATAGCGAGAAGAATCCAAACACTGCCTTATCCAAACAGCATAAAAAAGGATGTGTTGATACTGACACAAAGGAACAAAATACCATTCCTTTCTAACTAAATGGTCAAAAAGTTTCCGTTTCTTAAGAGATCAAAACAAAAAAAAAATGTTTTCATGAAAATATAATAAATTATATCAAAATACAACATAGTGCACAAAATACTAAGTTATTTTGATTATTCACCATTAAGTTTTTTCATGAATTTAAAAAGATTTCAATTTATATTGCTAAACATTTCTATATATTTCAATATTTTGAGCAAGTTTTGAAATGTTCAGAAATGCTTCTATTTTCGTACTAATTGAAACACCCTACTGAAACAAAATGTTGATCCTTGCCGTTCTAAACAATTTAATATGATCTATTAAGTAGGTTTTGCCAACATTGCCGTACCGATACAGGATGGCCCATAGCACGATACTAATTAAATTTATTTAAACAAAGTGATCCACTTCCAAATAAATTAAGGAAAAATATTAGCATCTAGTCGTAAATAATTACACAAACTTACCAAGAATGAATTGGCATGCCTGGTACGGACGAGGAGATTGACATAGTGATAAAATAGTTGCCTCAGCTGCTGCAGGGTTGACATGCATCTGTTTAAAGATTAACCAAATTTTTTATTCTGTTTGTGCTCATACATGTCCATAACTTCATGTAGAAACACGTATAAATGTGCATATGCATGCAAGTGCGTACAAAGAGAAAATAAATGTATATGCACATGCATGAGCACAAAATGTTGGAAATGTCATTTTTTCAAGTGACATAAAGGCAACCTTATAAGTGAAGTACTTTCTAATGCAGATCCATTTAATAGCCTTTATTTTGCATTTGGACACAGAAGTTAACAATCTTACACATAATCTAACATTGATCTTAACATCTGACCAACTATTAAAGGACAGAAAATCATCCTGATATGGAATCCATTGCAGCTGTAATTAGGAGAGATTGCAGGAGTTTATGGTTTAGAGTAATTGTAAGGATCCTTGTTGTAATTAGCAAGCAGACAGCTTTCTTTACATAGAATAGCTTTTCCTACCAATTGTATAAAGCTTATGTGATTACTGATACATCAATATACCTACAGAGAAATACTTCATCTTTTCTCTCTTCCTTTTTCACCATTTTTTACATGGTATCACGGTGCCAAATCTGGTAACCTGAAATCAAAACACCTTCTGCAACAAACAGAACGCCATGAGAGAAACAAATACTACGAAGACATCGATTGATGTTTCAGATTGCTTGTTTTTGCATCACTCAGATCATCCAGGAATTGTTCTAGTCTTTAAACTCCTTGAAGGATACAACTGTGGACAATGGAGTCATGCTATGCGCATCAGCCTTGGCGCAAAGAATAAAATTGGATCCGTAAACGGATCCATCGCAGGTCCAGCACCCACAGATCCAAAATGCCCTGTTTGGCAACAATGCAGTGATTTGGTATTGTCTTGGATCCTAAATGCAATTCGTCCTGATATAGCAGGAAATGTCATCTATGCTGAGACAGCACCGAAGTCTGGGAAGACCTCAAAGAAAGATTTTCGCAAGGAAACAATTCTGGAATTTTCAAATTCGAGAGGAAATTGTAGAACATTGACAGGGACAACAATCTGTCTCTGCTTATTACACCAATATGAAGGCCCTTTGGGATGAATTGGCTTCATACCATGAACCTATGTGCAACAAATGTGGAGGGTTGAAAATCTTTGCTGACCGAGAAGAGAAGGGAAGGGTTAAGCAGTTTCTTATGGGGCTGAATGAATCATATGCAACCATTCATGTAATGATGAGTCCTGTACCAAATACTTGCAAAACTCATGCTCTTATGCTCCAGCAAGAACGACAAGCCGAAGCCAAGTTCTAGCCACCATGTAGTACAATCCTCTCATTCACAATAGATGACACAAGCAAACCCGAATGAGTTAAACTTCCATGGCACAGGGAAATGGGACTACAAGAAGGCAACTTAAGTGTAGCCATTGTGGTCGAGATGGCCACCTAATTGATCGCTGTTACTACTTGCATGGATTTCCAGTGGGTCACAAATGACACAGAAAGGATGTGAAGCCAAAGAGAAAGAAGCCTGCTGGTCACAATGCTCAAATTGACACCACTGAACCAAACAAAGAACCATGCACAGAAGGGGCAACATTCACCATCGAGGAGTACAACCAACTCATGGCTTTGCTTCGCAAGTGAAATGATAATGATCAGCCCTTTGCAAACATCACAGGCACCCACATCCATCTGTAATGCTGCTCAACATGATCCATATTCGACTTTTTTGAAAAAGATAAGTAAGTTTTATTTCAAAGTATCGAAGAGATGCTAAAAACAAAAATAGCGAGTGTGGACAATTTGTCCTTCTCACTTCATACTAGCAATAAAAGAAAGGAAAGAACACAGATCGATCTCTTTCCCCTCTTCCACCCAAATATATAAACAAGAAAGAAATAAACTTTTGACTCTCAAAACATTCCTCTCAATATTCTAAAAACTCCGCCTATTGCGCTCCTTCCAAATCAACCAAAAAAGACAAAAAGGAATCAAATTCCAAATCTTCTTCTTCCTCCTTTCCAATGGATGTCCCCACCATGCCAAAAGAAAGCTTTTAAGATTCTCGGAGAAACACATTTGGACACCAAAACATGAAAGGGTAAGGCTCCACAATTCAGCAGACCAAAAACAGTGGATGAATAGATGTTCAATTGACTCATCTTGCTTGAGACATAAAGGGCATCTATTTGCTAGGGAGTGTCCCCTTTGCTTTAAATTATCCATAGTCAAAATCCTCCCCCTCACAGCACACCAAGAGAAAAAAATGATCCTTGTTGGACCAGCAGAGTTCCATAATTTCATCCAAGGAAAATCATCCTTCTCCCCACCTTGCAAGAATAGATAAAAGGACTTCACAGTGAAGTCTTTATGAATCGACAGCTTCCAAATCATTATAGTGCAACAGATCATATATCCAAATCCTCACCAACGCATAATAGATGGGACACTCATTGTGATTTTGTGGACTTAGCTGATGGTGGTAAAGCAAAGATTTAAGTCCACAGGGTTTGTCAAATTATCTTCTGATTTGGTTCTAGATGGGGTGCTATATGTTCTAAAATTCAAAGTCAATCTGTTAGCTGTTAGCAAACTTACCCAAGTGTTGAAATGTGATGTGATATTTTATCCTTATTTTTGTGTTGTGCAGGACGTGGTTACAAAGAAGACAATTGGCCTGGGCAAGCAACATACTCGGTTGTACTATCTCGCACCTAGCCAAAATCCACACCATGCACACAACACCAATTATACCTCCAGTCTTTGGCATTAGTGACTAAGGCATCCCTCATCTGCTCCTCTTCAGGAATTGCCAAAGAACATTTCAGAACTATTTTTTGATTCCCAGCATGTTTCTGATGTTTGTCCATTAGCCAAACAAACACGTTTACCTTTTTGTTCTATTTCGTCAATTGCACCTTTTGATTTAATTCATTATGATATTTGTGGACCTCACAGAGTTAATTTCCATATTGGAGCAAGATATTTTTTCACCATTATAGATGACTTTTCTAATTTTACATGGGTTCATCTTATAAGTTTCAATTCTGAAACAATCTTTATTGATGTCTTTTTCCTTCTTGGGCCAAACTCAATTTCATTGTGAGATTAAAGCTCTTCAACCAGATAATGGGACTGAATTCACATCCATGCATTCCTTCTTTAATGATCACAGTATTTTTTCCAACATTCTTGCATTGGCACACCTCAACAAAATAGGGTAGTAGAGCAAAAGCATCATCATATCTTGAATGTGGGTCGTGCACTCAAAATTTTGGGGAGAAAGCATACAAACAGCAAGTTATCTCATAAATCAACAACCTACACCATTATTATCCCACAAGTCATCCTATGAGATCTTATATAGAAAGCCACCGATTTATTCTCATCTTCAAGTTTTTGGTTATACATGTTTTGCAACCAATCTCACACCTATGCACAAATTTGATGCTCGTGCTCGTCAGGGCATATTTATTGGTTATCCACTTGGCCAAAATGGATATCGAGTATATCACCTAGATATCAAGAAATGTTTCAACTCCTGAGATGTCATTTTCCATGAACATGTTTTCCATTTTTCCTACCTCCCCACTGGAAAATCAATCCAATTATTCAGTCCTACCCATGCCACTTGATGGAGAAATGCCTTCCATTCCTATCCACTCTCATCCAACAAACAACCAAGTCACCCTTCACATTCAAATACACCATCATTCCAAGAAATTCCCACCATTTTTTCCCAAAAAAGGGACAACCACATTAGTCCCTTCTCACCTTCTCCAAATGATGTACCATCCTCTAGACATTTCTCTTTACATGGTACTAGTACCAATCACACCGCAAAATCAAGTTCCACTTCAATCCACAAGGGCCCCAACTTATCTCCAAGATTAGCAAGTCAATCATGCTCTCTTGCTTGCTCCAAGACCAACCCCTTATCTCACGTCTAGTACCAGATACCCTCTCACTCGGTATGTTTCCTACTCCAACATATCACTTGCTTACCGAACATTCATGCACAATATCTCTCACTTGGTTGAACAAGTCTCTTATGAGCAAGCCAGTCAAGATACTAAGTGGGTTGAAGCACTGCACACAGAACTACAGGCTCTTGAGGAAAATAACACATGGACCATTGTATCTCTTCCTCTAAGTCACAAATCCATTGGCTACAAATGGATCTTCAAAATTAAATACCACTCTGACAGTACCATTGAATGTTATAAAGCTCGCCTTGTTACCAAGGGATTCACACAACGGGAAGGGATCGTTTACAAAGAGACTTTTGCACCATTAACTTGTTACCATGTGATGTTTTTTTGGCCGTTGCTGCTATGCGTAATTGGAGTCTTCACCAAAAGGATGTCCAAAACGTTTTTCTTGATGGAGAACTTTCTCAAGAAGTTTATATGCAACCACCACTTGGATTTCGTCAACAAGGGGAGCAGCTTGTCTGTCTCCTCAATAAATCCTTATACGGCCTCTAGCAACCTTCGCGGATTTGGTTCCACAAATTTTCATCTTCAATCTGTGGCGTCAACTTCGAACAATCAAGGATAGATTATCCTTTATTTACCAAGGTTCATGGTAACTCTTTTACTACTATATTGCTCTGTGTCAATGACATGATTATCACAGGGAAAAATGTCTTATCAATGATCTTAAGAAGTTCCTAAGCAATTGTTTTTGGATTACAAATCTAGGACCTTTGAAGTTCTTTACTGGGGTTGAAGTTGCATGCTCTAAGGTTGGAATTTCCATTTGTCAATGGAAATATTCCTTAGACATATTAGAAGTCACGTAAACTGAGAAAAGCATGACTCATAACTCCTTATCAACATCACATTACAAAAGATAGTAATCCGTAGACTCTCATCTTTATAACAGGTATAACCTAATAACATCAATTGGGAAATTAGAAACAATCCATAAACCAAGTCGTTAATAGTGAGGGCAAACTCTGTGGTGGTTGTTAAGACAAAGAATGCCTTCATGGGCTCATGCAGCTACCTATATGCACCTAGAGTGACAATAAATCCTAGCACTATTCATAAGTGGGGAAAAATAAGGAAAAATAAGATTTTTAACAAAAAAATCCCTCCTTGATATGCCCCCATTTCATTCTATACACTGCTCCATTTCATTTTATACACCTCAGCCCCATGCACTAGGGCTTATAAAGTAGCAAAAAGAATTCATTTAGCTCCTCTAATTCCCAAGCCTATACGGGTCTAATAAAAAGAGGCTCCCCCACCAATGAATATCAAATAATGTGCTACTATGGCATCCTTATTAATAGCACTACCACTAATGATGGAAGAAACATCATGCCAAAACTAGATCCTTCCCCCATCAATTAATCACGAACACCGCATGCTTGAAAAACTATCCCAACTCTACTTGATTCCATTCCACAGACTCACCCCATACATTTCCTTCACTTCATTTGAAGTAAACCCTCTATTATTCACTGCAATTTTGTTGTCACTGCTCTCCACAATTTACTCTCCTATTCTACATACCTCCAAATCCATGTTTAGTCGATAAAACTTTATTGAAATGTCAAAAATAATGAACACCAAATGCACCCACCTCAAGTAGAGAAAATATTCTATTCCAACACACTTGATGAAATTTGAACTCTTTGACGCTTCACCTAGCTTTTCCCCACTTTGGCAAGCATATGAAAAAGGGACATAAAATAGATAGGCAAAATTTGAACAATGCTCTTAACCAATGTAACTTCAACTCCCTCAAACAAATAATGCCTCATCTAACTTGCAGCCCCTTTCTCAAACTACTCAGTAACATTGTCCCATATAATTGAGTCCTTAGAAGAACCTAATGGCAATTCTAAAAACACTAAAAGGAGTTCTACCTTAAAGCCCAAGCAATCTGCGCATTCAGGCATATCTTGCACCTCTCATATTGGAATTAATTCACTCCTACCCATATTAACGTTCTCAAAGAGTCATAAATCAAACTAGCTTGTACTTCAATGAGGAGTTGTTCACCAACTAAAGAAAGGCAATATGACAAGCGCCATCTACTTTCCATGCAAACAATGCATCTCCTTTCCCAATAAGGCTCCAAGGAGAAGGAGATCATACTTCACCAATTCCTCCCAATGAGTGTTTGAACTGATTCATATGAAATACGGACACTTCAAAATGAGTTCCGTATAAATGACCAATGCATGATGGACTCAAATGCCCATTGAACATACTAAAATGCAAGCCAAATACCCCATATCCAATGAAATAGAAGTCAAATACACCATTGAGGTGTCCAACTATTTTATCATATATTTTTTTCCCCAAATACAGATAGGATAAACTTATGATTGAATAGCTGAAATTCATAAAATCATAAAATTATCTATCTCATCCTTTGTTACTTTTTGTGTGTTGGAATATGATTGAATAACGCTATTGAAATATTTAATTAGGGGTCTTGTGGTTGTTATATACATAGATAACAAAAACACATAAAATTTATATATTTTTAATGAGAATTATTGTGTTGTCCTCACATTATATATGCGAAATATAATTTTTGTACATATGTGGAAGACTTGAACTCTAAACTCACAAGCTTTTAAATAAAAAGCTTAAATGTCAATAATGAAACAGAGCTAATCTCTTAGTACATTTGGATAACTATGGATTTCAAAATAATGGATTTGAAATTAAATCGTATTAAAATATGAGAGGGAACTAATTTATGTAAGATTTCATGGAAGATTTCTAATACTTACTACTAAGTTACCGAGCCACTATAATGAAAAATTTTAAATACTACTTTTTTTTGTAGTGATTTCAAATTTATCATAAACTATCATGTTAAACCACTCAAATCCATACCTAAACTAACAAACTTATATTTTAGCAATTCTTCTTCAATAAATAACACCAAATCATTAATTTTAA
Organism: Vitellaria paradoxa; assembly: GCA_019916065.1. Classification (NCBI taxonomy): domain Eukaryota; kingdom Viridiplantae; phylum Streptophyta; class Magnoliopsida; order Ericales; family Sapotaceae; genus Vitellaria; species Vitellaria paradoxa. Next base: position 17,040,182 of record CM034240.1, read on the forward strand.
ACCCATAAATACAAACACAACCTCACATTATATAATTAAGGAGCCAATTCTTATCAAGAGGTGGGACATTGCATTCGTTAATTGTATTGCATAAGCAGTGACAAATCACTATCATCCATCTAGGGTATCAACAAAATTGATGCTTTCTGCACATATCTATAACTTTCTAACAATTTGCATATAATTGCTTTGGACTCGTGTTTTACATAGCTTCATAGACAAATTGCAAAGGCTTTAGGATCCAACATATTTGAAGCTACCTGAAATTAGTAATTCCCCATTTTCCTCCAACTCTCCCCACATTTACTTAGCAATCAAACAGTGCATATACCCAATAGGCCAGTTTTTGTATATCTTCCTCCAATTTTTCAGACAGACAGCGTATAGAATAGAAAGGGAAGCAAAAATGAATGGAACCTGCATGGAACTGCAAGCGAATTCGATTGTTTGCATGATGGATTGAAGCTGAGACAAATCGGGGGTTCCACTAGCCGGGTACCCTTGATGCATCTTCGCTCACTACACGAATATATATATATATATATAAAGAAAGTAACAGTTATTTAGTAGAGACGCAGAACTGGAGCGTCAGATAAATCAAGCGGGTGACGAATCGAGTTCTTGTCGATGGTGAAGGAGAAGAATTCAAGAACTTACCAGTTTTGGAATCAATAGGAGGGCTTAGAGTTGAAAGCCGTGAACGGATCACTAGTATCGCCAGGGGAGAACACTGGGGATTCCAGAGATCGTCACCGCCTGCAGTGTAAATAGGAGCGCTAGAGGGAAAACTCTCTTCTGTGCGGAGAAACAAAATGACAGTTCAGCGCAGGCGAAGTTAAAAGCAGAAATAACGATGCGAATTTTTCATTTTCATATATCATTCAGTTTTAGCATATTAGTTATTAAAAAAAATTAAAAATAGTATATACTTTTAAGCCGCATTTGGTTTATTTCCTTATTTTTTATTTTTTATTTTTATTTTATATGTTAAAAATTTCAAAACGAGAAAATAAAAAATACTATATTTTCTTTATTTTAAAATTTTTTTATTTTTTTGTTAAAAACTCTCAAAATAATTTTTTATCAGTTTCTATTTCATGTGTTAATTTATTTTTAGTTTTTGAAAATAAATTTTAAAAACACAAGTAACCAAACGGATTTTAAGTTATTTTTCTTATTTTCAAAAGTACAAAATAAAAAATGAGCTCAAAATATAAAATAAAAAATAATAATAGAAAATAAAAGAATAAACCAAATTACCCCTTAATCTATTAAGGGTGTTTAGTTGAAAAAAATATAATAATTTTATAGTAAAAGTAATATATAGAAAATTTTAATCGAAGGAAATTAATAAATGTTGATGAATTAATAATAACTAAAGTAATAATTCGTTAAAAATATAAATAAATTAAATAACTTTTGAATGATCATAATGGTGTTGAAATCAAAATGATAAAAAATGCTGTACATATGTAAATACACTATACGGTGTGTATTAATGTTCTCAGAATTATATAATATTTTTTATTAACAAAAAATAATTTTTAAATATATTATAAAATATTTTAATAAAATTACATACAATAGTTCTGTTTTACCGGGGTGAAGATCAACAATTACTACAAGGACCTTAATAAACTTAGAAGCTGGCTCGAGCCGCAAAAACTTTTGCTAAAATAAAGAAGGAATCAACGCCCCTTAATTTTATAAAATAGTTTTTGAGTTATTTTTTAAATTTATATTTTTGATTCAACCCAATTCCAAAAATTAAGATTAATTCTAGAATATATATTTAATCTCAAAAATATCCAATTGTTCTTATCTCTTTTTTATTTAAAATTGTTTACCAATTTTAATAAATACCTTTTTAATTCTTTACTTATTTTACAAAATTAATTTGAGTTTGAAAATATTATTATTTTTAACTATATAAAATTAATTTTTTGACTAATTTTGTAAAATAACTCAAACTAAAAACATTATTTTTTATTTTTATTAATTATACATTGTACTTTATACAAATAATTTAGATATTAAATAAGTAAAGTGCACGTAAATTTTGGTCTAATAAAAAAATAACACAACTTTAGTACATGCATATAACTAATATAAAATTTATAAAAATAACTCAAACATTAAAAATGGTCAACCTGACTAATTAAATTTGAAGTTGAAATTTAAAAGATAAAACGAAATCCTCTCAAAGCCTAAATAATATTTAGATATTTTTTCTATGTTCTTAAATTTAAGATATAGTAAAAGTTGTTATTACAAGAGAAATTAAATTTTTTAATTTTAATTAATAATCAATAAATTTAAACTTTTTTTCAAGTCGAATTAATTTTTATGTATTTTTTGTGTTTTTTATTATATAAATTTTAAAACTTCAGTAAATAAATAAGCAAGTTTCATTATCTTTAAATTGATAATAACCATATCTCACAACCATAGTGGTTTTATAGACAAAATAAAATGCGTAGTTGTGATCATCTATAAGTGTGAGACAAAAGTAAGTAAATGCTTTGTAAATAAGAAGATAAATTATTAAAAAAATAAAAGGAGGGTTTTTATTCAAATATTTGTAAGAATAATAAAAGACGAATGGTAAAAATAGAGAGTGTTAAATATGATTAGTTAATATTTTTCAATGGGCTTTTATAAAAATAACTCGAATTAAAAATATTATTATAATCAATAGGCATGGTCCGTTTAAAGAACTTGGGGATTCTTTTTACATTGATAAAAATCACATGTCACAATTCCAATGACTTTATGGACAAAAGAAAAACTAGAGTTACAATCGTCTATTAATGTGGGACAAAAGTAAGTAAAGTTTTTGTGAAAGAGAAAGTAAAATATTAGAAAAATGAGAATAGGATATTTTATTCAATAATTATAAGAATAGAAAAAAAAAATAGAATAGTAAATAGAGAGAGTGTTACATATGATTTGGTAATAAATTTTCAATTGATTTTATAAAAATAATTCAAACTAAAAATATAGTAAATTGTTTTTATAAAACAAAATTATGGTCAAAATATCCAATTCAAATATAAAATTAGAATTAAAAAAAATTACTACCAAATAACATGCCCAATAATCAGAATATGTTAATAAGTGGACTTTAAGAAATAGAAGATTCTGTTTTTAAGTTTATTGTAAAAGTTGATTTTCAACAAAAGAAAATAAAGACTAGGTTCCCCTTGATTGATAAGAAATTTTGCCATAACAAGAAGAAATTAGTTTGTTTCATCATAATATTCTCATATAGAAGAAGAAAGAGTCATAGGAATCAGGGTTAATTTGCCACTAAACAAAAAAAAAAATTTGTACATACAAGAATTAAGAACGAAAATATTTCAATTTGTAATTCTTGATTGAATTTGATAATTTTATATCTCCGAAATGATCATATTTAATTTTGAAATACTTTACAATTTGTAAAATGATTAGGTTGTAGGATTATTCAAGTTCGTTGTGTCTTATTTAATACGTACAAAAGATCAAATGATCTGAACCCAAAATATAAGTGTACTCAGATACCTCCAATGAGATATCTAGATATTCCCAAATCTAATTGTATCCGGATATCTTTCACAGAAGTGACTAATAAGCACATATCCCCTAACCATTTTCGGATGTCATTCACATCACTAAACAAAAACTTAGTACAAACCGATAAAAACTAATGGAAAACAAATTGCCGCAACCACTTTAGTCCATGCGATCCTATTCATGCTCAACCTTCCAAGCAAGTGAACAATGTGATCAGGAGGGCTCTTAACTCTTTTGCCTTGGCCTCTAAAGAGTTTTCAAATGAATTAGATTCTCCCTAAGAAACAATTCAAATTCTATGTAATAATAGAAAAAGGTGGAATGGTTAATGGGGAGACTACTATTTTTGATTTGGTAATAAATTTTCGATTAGTTCATAAAATAAATCGATTTAAAAATATTATTATTAGTCGTACATTATGCTTTATAAAAATACGATAAATGTTAAAAAATAATTTTAAAATTAGAATTTAGAAATAAATTACTACAAAGTATAGTTAATATTTAAGCATTTTTCTGTAATTTTAAATTTAATAAATACTAAGAGTTGTTATAATAAGAAAAATAATTTTTAAACATTTAAGAAGCCTAATTATTATTTAGGCATTTTCTTTGTGTTCTTTAATTTAATCCGTAATGCATTTGAAGTATATAATTTTTACAATACAGTGAATTAATTATTAGCAAGTGGGTATTGTAGGAATCCACAATCTCACTTCACATCCATTAAAATTACATGCCACAACTCTAGTTGGTTTTATATACAAATAAAAAAAAGTGAGATTATGGCCATTTAGCAACATGGGATAAGAGAAAATAAAACTTTATGAATGAGAAGATATATAAGATAATAAAAGAGAATGAATGAAAAGAGTGCTATGTAGCATTTGAAGAAAGAAAATATGAGAGAAAAAAAAAATCTTAACTAGTAATATTTTTTGTTGCATATTTGAATGAAAATAGTGACATAATTGAGATATTTACACAATATAAATTATTCACTCATTTTAAACATACAAAATATTTTAACATTATCAAACTATGGAAATTTTTTTAAATCATTTTGAACTTTTTGTGTATCTGTGAAAAGGTAGATACCATTATTATGTAAATACTATGATGAAAATTTCTACTTCAACTTTTGATTGGACTTGAGTATTAATAATATTTGTAAAGTTGAAATATGTCATTGTAATATTAAAATGGTTTGAAATCAATGTGCATATATTTAAATATTCAAGGAAAGTCTTTATTATTCTGTTTGAAAACACTCTTCTTCTAGAATTGATTTGATTTTAAAATAAAAAAATTGATTTGATTTAATTTAGTAAATAAAATTTTATATTTGGAACACATTTTAAATTTGAGAATTGAATTGATTTGGTTTAAGGGAGATACCAAGTTTGACCATATTAATAAGAAGCAGAAAATATGATATGAGGATAAATTTGTCCATTTATTAGGATGACTTAAGAAAATAATAAATTTTCATGAACTTTTATTGTAACAACTCGCATTCACGTAGTACAATATTGTTCGCTTTAGGTTTGGTAAGTTATTTCCCAAGAGATCACCCATCCCGGTACTACCCTAACTGGAGCACATTTAACCCTAGAGTTCTTACTAAATCCAATGCCCTCATTACTTTAAAGCGCGTTGTTTTATATGGATGTCAAATATTACATATATGCCACTTCATTTCATGACCTAGGCGATGTGGGATGGAAGACATTGCTTCTCTACTTCACCTCTGACTTCACTCTCCCACAGACAGAATCCCTCATAGGTAGGTCTCTCACAATTCTCCCCCCTTACAGGGCACGCGTCCCCGCGTGACCTCCTGCTTTACTCTCCCGCAGGCAGGTCCCCCACACTTGGAGCCTACACACGCGTGATCCCACACTTTCGGCTGGGTATTGGCTCTGACACCAATTGTAACGACCCGCATCCACATGGTACAATATTATCCACTTTGGGCTTGGTAAACTACTTCTTAGGAGATCACCCATCCTTGTACTACTCCTACTAGAACACGCTTAACCCTGGAGTTCTCATCGAATCTAGTGCAATCACGGTTTTAAAACACATTATTTTATATGGATGTCGAATATTACATATATGTCACTTCCTTCTACGACCCAGACGATGTGGCATGAAAGGTAATGCTTCTCTCCTTCACCTCCGGCTTCACTCTCCCGCAGGCAGTGTTACGCCCCAGATTTTCATAATCCGAATACCCGAGGGTGACTTAGGATTATTTATTTGGGTATAAAAATAAGATGACAGCGATACGCCGTCACACCCCAAATTTTTCCTCCAAACTTGGGTTGACTTGCAATAAAAATTTAAGGTATTCAAAATCCCTAGTTTATCACAACCAATATTTATAAGTCATTAGACTGAATCATTTGATGGGATTCAACTACAGGGCACAAAATAAAAAAAATATAGAGAATAATATTACAGAGCCATCTAAGCGACTCAACCATACGATTAACATTACATATCAAATAAAGTAACTAGGTCTAAACTTAATGATTACAATCATCCAATAATTATTATTACAGACCACAATAATAAATAAAATCTTCCAGCACTATGCAGGAAAGAAAAAAAAAGATTAACTCTTCTAATGAATATTTAAGAGAAATTAATCTCTTTCCAGCTCATCTTCAGTATCCATGTGCTTAATATCCTGAAAAAAATATTCCCACAAGGGGTGAGCTAGTAAAGCCCAATAATTAGAATCTCCTAGGTGCCTATATGCAGTGGTTGTAATGCTACACTGTATTAGGTGACCCACTACAGTGAATGTGATTAGGTGGCATACTGTTTATGCAACAATTAATTCAATAGATCCTAACTGAATAATGTAAATGATACTTACAACAGTTCGATGAAACCGTCACCGCAACTACTATTTTACTTACATGTAGAAATAGTTAAATGTTGATGTGTGTACCATAATGAAATCTGTGTCGCAGTGGTAGGGATCTCAGATTCAGATCTTCAAGGTTTCAGGATCAAATTCCGTAGCGATACAGGTTTCATATATATATATTTTAATAAAATATTCATCAAGAAGAACTAAATATAATTAAATAATTCCAACACGTCATTCATACATAAGCAAGAGAGGTTGCCAATCATTAGTAAAATTTGGTAAAGGAGTTTAATCTAAATCCTCCTAAGATAATCATAATCCTATCCTCCTCTACCCCTAACCTTGGGAACTAGTGACTTCACGGACTTAGCATTCAATGCATTCCGATGGTGTCACCCACCAAAAACCTAGCCGTCGCGACCGATTACCTGACTGGCGAGGTCAGAAAGGAGCATCTCCCAAATAAAATGCATATGTTCCCATCTCCATCTAAAAGGCCATTTCTACCCATCCATCACCCCATTGCCAAAAAAATAACTTTAGCACTGAGTGCCTTAATTAATTTTCACCCCTTGGCATTCCAAGGGTATCTTGTATGGCAATCAGACATTTTTAATAACAACCGGCAATGTTCTCGGATGATGAATCCGAGGTGGGATTATTCAGTCACATACAGTATACTTTAAGTATTTTATCTCAATTCAAAATTTAATAATAATTCACAATAAATTAAAGATTAAACATAATCACCACCATTCTTGTCACAAAGATAGGTACCACATGTAAATTAACAAGAAGCAAGTAACTAGAAAAATTTAGAATTCGAATTAGTTATTTTAGTTAATTCTTTGACAAGTTTGCCGTACTAGCCTTGATAAGAATAAAATTTTTTCTAATGATATATTAATTAAGCCGAGGTTGGCAGCTTAGTGGGTGGGCGACCCTAATTGCGATTTGAAGTCGCGAGTTCGAACCTCATTAGTTGCGATCTCGGTTTTTGTCTATTTTTCCTTTTTATTTTATTATTTTATGGAATATAAAGATAGTAAATAGCTCTTTGGACTTATATTTAATTTTAAAAAAATTTATAAGTTTTATTTTATTTGAATAAATTTTCAATCATCATCTTATTTATAACCAAACCCTTATCATAGGTTTTCGGTTTCAAGATATCCACAAATATCCATAAAATTATTCCAATATTTAGGAAGATATTAAATAAGTCTCATTAAATTCACTTAATCATAAAAATATACTTATATAACTTGCTAGGTAGACAAAACAATGTCTAAAAGAATCAATTAAAATAAATCAAATTTATTTAAGGATGACCAAATGAGGAAAGAATAAGTCCATTATTTCATTTGGGCATTTTTATCAAATACTTGGTTCTACTTAGCCATTTTAGTTTGAATAAGTCATCCAACTATCTATGATGAAACTGATTGTCTAAGTCAGTTATCATAAACAAATGATACATAATATCCAATTTAAAATAATTTCATATCAATTGAAAAATAACTAACTAGCATCAACTTAACAGTCCACTTCAGTATTATATCAAATAGTATAAGTGTTTTACTATATCAGGCCTTGTGAATAAAATTATACATCAATAGAATTTATTAACATGCCAATAATTAACAGAAGGAAATTAGAAATTTAAATAAATCTTTAAGCATAATATTCTAAAAAAAAATCCAAACAAGTATCAATTAAAGAGTAAACAGAGACAACAGCTTAAAAGAAAATTCATATAAAATAAAGCAGAACTCCAATATTTATAAACTTTACATCTATAGAAACTAGACTTTAAAACCTACAACTTTTATGTTTTACACTTTTTAAAATTCTAAGGTCTAAATGTGAAAAACAGCCTTGAATTTAGTTTGTTCAGAAGATATAGTTTTACACGTGCTCAGTATTTTGAGCATAATTTTTGACTCAAAAATTGGATTGATGCAAATCTTTTTGGGTTGGAAAGAAAACTTAAAGGGTTACAACTTTTATGTTTTAGACGAAGCCTAATTCCACCATTTTAGGGGTCAAGAACACATCAGAAGTTACAAACAGAGAGCTATCAGCATGTTGGGCTACATTAGTCAAAGTTTCGGCTTCCCTACCCCCAATATACAGGTATTATTTTTTTATCACAATCAAATTTCATACTTTAAACCCGAAAAAAATGCTATAGCTTCAAAATTGAAGGTATCAAATATATTTTAGGAGGTTCGTCATCCTACCTCAATGAAGATATTGGTAACCAAGCCTGTGAAAGAAAAAGGAGTTGAGCTTTCAACACCACCCAATTAGAAAATTCTAAGCCTTTCTTCTTCCTCCAAGCAACACCTAATCTTTAACCACACTAAATAATGATTTATTTTTTTTCTCTTATTTTTTTTTTCTCTTTGAAGGCACATCAATTTATAGGAAGTCATGGGAGTGTATAGAAAGTGTAGGTAGAGAAAAATAACCTCTACTTCCTAGGCTTGAAAGCCACTAAAGTAGGATTATGCATTAGGTAGCATGATCCAAGAATCATAATTAGCTTTTTGACTATCTAACCAAATGATTTAAGAGGGGTATTGGAGGAGATGTATGGAGGTGGCATGATCCGGGAATCATGCTAGCTTTTTGATAAATTATTTAAAAGATGCTTTAATTGTTTAAATCATGCTAGCTAAGCAATTTGGAAGAATGCTTTAAAGTTATCAGTGTAGGGTTTTATTTTTTTGACTAATTAGCCAAATAATTTGAGAGATGTATGGAAGAAATGATGAAGTTTGCCGGGAAATAATTTAGAGCTACTATTCATAAGTCAACTCAATGAGTGATAAAGTTAGTTGAGGTGAGTCAAAGAAAAGGGTTGGCCCAGGGGTTAATGGGCCTGGGTTGAACTAATTAGGTAATTGGGCTAGGAATTTTTTGGATAAAAGTTTAGAAATTCTACATTAAACTCCCACATAATGGAATTAAATCTGAAAATCTTTCCAACTAATTTTATCATTCCAAAAATTTTCAAATCCTCAATTTTCTAGATTTTTACTATAATAAATATCACCACCACACTTAAACAAATTAATTAAGAGAAAAATAAATTCAGGTTATTACAGGCAGAGTCCCTCATGGGCAGGTCCATCAGGCGATGTGGGATGGAAGGTATTGCTTCTCTACTTCACCTCCGGCTTCACTCTCTCGCAAGCAGAGTTCCTCACGAGCAGGTCTCTCACAATCCCTCACATTTATTATTTTGAATTAGATTTCAAATGATTTACAAATTCCAAAATTTAAGTTATGAAATCAAATCAAATTCAACTTATAAAATTTTATTTTAATTTCAAATATAAGAATTGATGAGAATTTTTATCAAATAAAATTAAGTTCTATCAAATCCACTATTCTAAATGGAGTATGTAATTTACCTTGAAATAAATAAGTTAAATATGAGTTAAATATGTATAAAAAAATTACAAACAGTGAGAATAATTCTGAAATTTTATTTCAGAATTCAATTGGGTATTTAAAAATGTAGGAGGCAGGTTGGCGACAACTGTCTCCTTTCCCATCCCATAAAAGATTATCTTTACACCTTCTTTAAGTAGGACAGTATTGTTGGCATTTACGGGAGATGAATATTTTTTGCTATTCCTACAAAATTTGTTGTTGCAAAAAAATAATAAAGGTGAAAGGGCCCTGAAGTTGATTCCATTTATGCTTTCCTTCTTCCCCGTCTCTTTTCAAGATGCCCGTAAACTTAATTTTCTTAAATGATGATTCCTTAAAAATCGTACCAAAAAATTTAAGTTTTTTTTCTTTTTTTGTAATTTAATAATAGAAAAATTACAAAATTAAATCGTGTAGTATATCAATGAAGTGGTCATGTATGTAAAATAATTTACTAATTGTACAGAAAATTTTTGACCCCTTTTCGGCCTTTTTCTCCTTTAGTCCTATAGACTCCCTTTTGATGCAAACTTGTATATAAGAAAACGGTAAAATAAAACAGTCGGAGCTAGTCCTCAATCAAGAATTGTCAATGTAAATAATAATCTCATGTAAATAAAGAAAAAGAAAGAGAAAGAGAGTGATATAGAGAGAAAAGAAGGAGAGAAGAAAAAAATCATACATTTTATAGAGTGAGAATCTGACATGTTTTATGTTAATTTGATTGCACGGTTACAGTATTAAATACTTGATGATAAAAGTTTTGGGACCTGTGAAGAAGTGACTTTATTGTTTATATTTTGCAGATCATATTTCTGATGCATTTGAGTGTAGTAAGTAAAATAATTATACAATGTAACTATTGGAACTAAATAGTTTCAATCTAACTAGAATGTACCCTCTCTGGTTAAGGGTGTAATATTGTGGTCAGAGATGCACCATAATAGTTGGAGATGATGTTTTTTTGGCCGCACACTAATTGTTTGTTTAACTTTTTCGATTAATACTAAATATAAATGGTAATGGAGATCCCTTATTTGTAATATTTATATTTTTATATTGCAAAAAATTTCAACTTACTTTGTTTGTTTTTTTTTTAATATTTTTTAATAATCACGATGTAGAGAAATTTATAGAGAGTAATTTATTAACCATCCAATTAATGAGATATTTTTAAGAATTGCGATATTGAGAAATTAAAAAAATACCTTATTAGTAAAAGTATTTTATTTTATACTTAATAATATGTTTTTTGGAAAATATTCCAAAAAATAATTTGGAGTTAAAATTATATTTTAATAGACTGAAAATTTTTAATTTTCAAATACATGAATTTTAAATTTTAAATTTTCAAATACTTAATTGCACTGTAGTAAAATTTCATGTATTTGAAAATTTTAAAATTTAAAATTTAAGTGTAATTAAGTGTAAAAGAGTTTTGAACTAGATGCATCTAATTTTTATAGCAGATGCAACTAAATAAAATTCATGTATTTAAAATTTAAATTTTTTAATTCATTAAATAAAATTTCCCGTTCAAAAAGTTAATTTATTTTTAGAATTTTCCTTTTGTTTATTTAATTGTGATCTTATGTTTATGATTTACATTTGTGATAATATTTTATTCGCAAAAAATTGGGTGATAACTCTTTAATCAACCGAGCCATGATGGGGGACTCGGCATTAGAAGAATTGTAAATTGGAATAAAGCAGCTATACCTGTGGGCTGCATGTTCCAACAAGAGTTCATTATGAATCAAGTGATGTTCAACGTACCTATTAAAGGGCAGAAATTTCGGGAGTACTAATATATCAAAGGATCCTACCCAAGGGCTGCAGTAGAGAGGTCACTGCAGTCCTCCTAAAATGATGCGGTTTTAATTATTTTTCACTTGAAATGATATCATTCCATTTAATATAAATAGGTGAAGTGAAACAGTATCGTTTTGGATGAAAAAAAAATTGCTGAAACAGAATCATTTTAGGGACTGCAGTGACCTCCCTGCAGCCCCCCTTCTCCAAAGGATTTGCTCTTAGAGTTGGTGAAAATTTCTTAAACTCAGAGAAGAGACTATTCACATCTCTAGACACAAGATTGGAAATGGTCTAGGCACATTATTATGGTATAGCAATTGGCATCCATTAGAGCCACTCATACTCAGATTTGGTCCTAGAGTAGCTTATGAAGCAAGATTACCAGTGCAAGAATGTTTCAACAATCATCCGAGGAGATTCATAGGCATGGCCATTTCCAATGACTTGGGAACTTCAGAAGATAATCTATAGGTATCCTCCTAACTATTAGCCCTCCTCACAGAGAGAAGATGTGTTCATGTGGACTGCTTCCTCTTCCTCCTCAATGCAGTGGATCTCCCCATCCGAAAGTGATTTGACACAAGTTGCTATGGTTTTCCAAGAACCTTCCCAAGCATTGTTTTATTTTGTGGCTTGCTTTGAGGGGCACGCTAAGCACTAAGGACAAGCTTTTCAAATGGAGTATGATAAACAATAATACATGTAAACTCTGCAATGAGTCTGATGAAAACCTTAATCATTTCTTCTTCAAATGCAATTACTCCGAAGAGTTGAGGTGCAAAGTTTATGAACTTCATCATTTGAGAAAGCAGCACCTCAATTGGTTGGATGAAGTAAACTGGTTCATTGGCAAAGTTAGTGCGAAATTTTTTTGTGAGCATCATCAGGAAGAATGCATTTGTTGCCACTGTCCATTTCCTATGGCTAGAAAGGAACCAAAGAATCTTCACAAGCATAACTGCTTCCACTTTGCAATTGCTCAAGTTAATCAAGGAGGAGATTAGATGGAAAGCATACTAGTTTACTAATATATATAAAACCAATGCAAACATAGATATATGTAATAGATGGAATATACCCATAGGATATTAATGTACTACAGAGGGTATGCCCTCTTTGTTTTGTAATTTTTCTCCCATAATCCAAACGAAAGCTTAGTTACCCCAAAAAAAAAAAAAAAAACTACTGAGCCATGGTTACCTTAAAATGCAGTTGACTACCTTTTTTCAGCAAACATCAGGCAAATATTGTCATTGATTCACAAAAATTACAAGGACTAGCAGCAGCCTTTGGTTAAAAAAAGGAGCTTCCTCCACATCGGATGTATCAACTTCCAAAAAGCTAACAACTGAAAACATTTTGACTACGCTCAAAATATCCGCAAAAATACATTGCTCACTCCACTTGGCCTTTGACAAACTATCTATGTGAATTTGATGAGAACATAAAAATTGTTTGGCATGTGAGTTTGTGAATCATTGCAAACTCGCAAGTCTCGCGTACTGACGGTCAAGATTAAATTAAAAATATTCTAATCTTGACTGTTCATCTGAGGATTTGCAAACCCATGTGCCAAACAGATAAAGAATTTTAGCTAAATAAGCCCCAAATACCTCTACAGTTAATAAACTATATTCCATCCGTCAACAGGCATTCCCCAAGCAGCTATCTGCAGCAAGGGCTGGCGTCACATGAGACACCAAACACCATCAACACGCTACAATTCCCAGTCCAATGAATAGCTCGAGATTTGCATCCACTTCATCCCTTAGAAACCTTAAGCATCTCTGCACTTGAAGAATAGTACAATCAGAGACCAAATACCCACTGAAGCTATAGAGTCTATCATTGGACAAAATGGAAACTAATTTATGTCTCCTAAACAAATGAATGAAAATGCATAGCAATTTAAACAATCTTTCACCACTGATCAGCTCAACCAAAGACAAGAGCCTCAGATTGTTCCAAATTAAAAAATCCACTTCATATTATTTTTAGTACTTTTATGGGAAGATGTTATGCAAGGGGAAATTTCCAAGAGTCGGTCTGACTTAATATCTTAAGGTATCTAAACAAATTAGTTAGTATACATAAAAAATTGAACATCAAATGAAAACAAAGTTTTAATATCCTTGAGCAAGCTACATCAAATCTAATTTATTATCTTAGAAATTAGTAGCCGCTCATCTATACATGTCTAAAATGTTCCAGAATAACCCTGGATAATCAATAGGGAAAAAAGAGAGAGTTCCACACTGGTGAAAGGACGCATACAGATCCACCGAAGCCAACAGTATGAAGGTTGCACTGCATCAGCAGCTTATTATTCTGAAACCAAAAATGAATTAGAAACCAATTTAGAACTGTCATTAGCTAAAGACATTATGAAAGCAAAAGCTATCAGGATGCCAATCCAGTAAAAATCCATACCGTGAACAAAAATGGAGAGACAGTAGTGGTAACTGTCTGGACTCTGAGAAAATGAAAATTTCTTTCGGAACAGTTCCACATCATCTTGACGACCATGATTACTAATTTGGCCACGCGAGTGACCTTTTGTCCTCTGTCTACCTGGGCTTTTGGAATTATACTCTCTATCACATCTATCCTTCTCTATACTTCTCTGCAGTTCTAAATGCTCATGGCGCTGACTTGAATCTCATCTACGTCCCATATGATCTTCAGGAGACTCATCGTTAAATTTTTTAATTCTGATATTATTACGAGAATGCAATTGCTTGTGGCTATAAGGCTGTGCTCTGCTCACTTCAGAAGATTCACGTATATTTTTCTTTAACCCATTCGTGTCCAAATGAAGAAGGTTCAGATGAGAACTTTCCGGATTCCTCAGCACCCTTTACTAAGTAACCAAGACCTCCTGCTTGTGTCATGTCCTCCATATATTCCTCTATTATATCCCTCATCACCTGTTAGAAATTAAAATTGAGAGAGAGAGAAGGAGGGACTACATGAGATTACTACAAATGACTAGAGAACAAATAGTTCAAGAATAGAAAGCCAAAACAAAGGTCATTATAGAATAGATTGCAAGCATGAAGCAACATTACAGTAGGCAAACAGTAAATGAAAATAATCTATATAACATGCAAAAAGGAAGAAAGCCAAGCTCTTACATAAATGGGATAGTTTGCAGTTGAAAAACAAGCTCCCTCGTCTTTCCAGCTTAGCTGCAATCTTTTTTCTTTTTTCCCTTTTTTTTGGGGGGGGGGGTGTGGGGGCGGCGGCATAAAAGTCAATATAATCTAACAGTTTTATCCTTTTCCAAAACAAAGGCTATAATCATGTCCATACGAAGATACATATATGATAAGTACAAAAATGATTATAATGAGAAGGTAACAGTGGGATACCACCCAAATGCAAAAGATAAAACAGCCAAGTTTAAACCTATGCATCCCATATTCTTAACAAATGACAAAAACTATGAAAACTTGGATCTATATTCTACACCCCAAAAATCCAGGTATCAAAAGCGGGCAAAATATCGCTTTCAACCCATGGAAAGGAACTTTGAACCCTTGAAAAATTATTTCTTTTTCTCCAAATCAACCAAGATAAATAAAATGGAGCAATTCTTCAAACTTTATTTTTTCCATTTAACAATACAACTGCCCCTACCAAGCTCATATGTTTTGTTTCGTTTTGATCAGGAACATCCAATGCACCCTAAAACACAAAAGAATCAAATCCCACAATCATTTGTCAACAAACAAAAGGATGATCGATGGTCCTGCTTACATAAGCAACATTAATTAATCATAATCTTTCCACTCAAAATGAGATTGTTGTAAGAATCTTACCACGAAAGGGACAACAAACAAAGAAAGTAACCTTTAGAGGAGCTCCAAATCTCCAAATATTTTTCCATGGGAAATCAGCCTCTTTGTACCCATCAAAGCATCGTAATATGATTTCACACTTAAGACCCCCGACTTATACGTTCTCCAAAAATTTCATCCCCCCCCCCTCTTGACTTTTGTCCATACAACATAACAAGAAGGCCATCAAAGCTTTCTACTTCTGAATCATGAAGGTTTCTTCATATACTTAAGCTCTAAGCAACATTCCCTCCACTAATGAAAAAATATCCACTACCAAGGCTTTCCTATCCACAACTAAATTAAATATAAGTTAAAAAAATACCCAGCATTTGATCAAGTCCCCTCTCCCAACTTTTAAGGAACAATATTTAAAAAATTCACCCCATATGCTGCAAATGCTCTTCCATAAACTTTTTCCACGAGAATCAACCCCATTAGATGAAGAAGAATCGCCCATGCAGTTCTGAATTTAGATAGCATGACCTTCCTCCAAGACTTATCTATCTCGCATGCATATCTCCAAAGTCACTTATCTAATAATGCCTCATTAAACAAACAAGCACCAGTCCACTAGATGATATTTAAATTCATCCCCATAAAAATCTCTTTGAAACTTCTTCAGCTTTTCACAATTGATACTAGTGTAGTGAATGAAGGTGTGAAAGAAGTAGGCAAACTTGACAGTGTAATAAGAGTAATAAATTTTCTCACACCCCGGAAGAGCCTAATTTGCAAAAATTTTCAGGGACTTCATCCCCCAGTCTTTGCCACATAAGCAGCACCAGAGAAAGCCCCAAATAAGGAAAAGGCAGAGAATTAATTTACACCCCAACAGAAGAAAGCGCGTCCAAATTCAAACCTCCTTTTTTCGGATTAATTCAAACTTCCCCAAATTAACTTTAAACCCAAACTCTGCTTTAAAGTATAACAACACATAAATGAGATGACCCAACTATAGCAAATCTTCCCCAAAAGACAATTGAATAATTGAACAAAAATAAATGACACACTTCCACTTAAGATCCTTCAATAAAACCCACCATAAACTGCCCTTGCCACCAACCACTGAAGGCTTCCATCACCATAATGAAAAGAAAAGGAAAGAGTAGATCTTCCTGCTGAAGTCCCCTGAATGAACTAAAAAAAAAAACCCATCAAGAACCCATGTTGCCCAAAGCCCATTTTCTCTATCAAACGCAAAAGAAAGTCCCAATTCACACGAGCATATGCTTTCTTAATCTCAAACTTGTATATCGGTGCTTTTAAGCCTAGAGTCCAACAATCCATTTTCCAGCAAAATTACATACGCCCTTCAACAAAATCATTTTGAGAATTGGGAATTGTGGAATTCATCACCCTATTGAGTCTAACGACTATCATTTCTTTTTTTATGAATAAATAAAAATTTTATTTAAAAGGGGCATCAAGGCAATGCCTAGTCCAATGGCTAACACCTTTGCAATTAATTTGTAAAGGCAACCTACTAAACTAATTGGTCTAAAGTTTTGTGCCTTACTTCAAACAAATTACTTTCCAATGAAACTCCCAAAGACTTTCATTACATCAACTTTCATAATTAATGTCCCACAACTCGAGAAAAATGACATTGTATACCATCAGGTCTGAAGTTATATCTCGTTTAAAGACTTCAAAGCTTTCCACACTTCCTCTTCAGAGAAAGCGCTTTCAAAATCATTTTGTTCCAATTTGGAGATAGACAAGAAAAGCATATCATCAAGAGACCTCTATCCTCCATTTCAGAGAATAAATTGGTGTAAAAACCCAAAATACCCCCTCTGAGTAGATCATCTTGTTCCAAAATGCAGTATTAGTAATCACTTTCACAATGTGAATATTCCTTCTATGAGAATTAACCATCCTATAAAAAAAATCTGTTACTTATCCTCATCTTTTAACGACAACAAACAGAATTTTTGCCTCCGACTTATTTCCTCCATTAAAGCTAACTTACTGAATTCCTACTTTTGCTTCCTACAGCCCTACTTTTGCTTCCTAGAACCACCTTCTTTCTCTCAGTATACATTCATTATCTTTTTGATCCAAACATTTCAAATCATGAATTAGTGTAGAATTCAAGCATTCAATTCTGCCAAATTTCTCTTTGTTCCATGCAGAAGTATCAAGCTAAAGATCTTCATTTTTTGAGCAACACAAAGCTAGCATCACCATTAAATTAA
Organism: Vitellaria paradoxa; assembly: GCA_019916065.1. Classification (NCBI taxonomy): domain Eukaryota; kingdom Viridiplantae; phylum Streptophyta; class Magnoliopsida; order Ericales; family Sapotaceae; genus Vitellaria; species Vitellaria paradoxa. The sequence continues at coordinate 17,057,920 of CM034240.1, forward strand.
TAATTTCCCCACCAACCAACGACCTTATACTTGAAACCTTCCCCTTTGAACAATAATTTAAAAACTAGAAAGAGAAGGCCCCCCATTTGATAGCCTCCACAATCCAACAGTCAATGAGAATGATCCAAAGGATTGCACAGAGCCGCAAAACTGACCACACAAAGGCAAATCCAGCAATCTCAAGTCCTCAAATAAAATCTAAAGGAGCTCATGTTATCTATATTGAAGCACACCGCATTCTCTCCACTGTAAATCAAATAATGTTGAAGTCCCCACCCACACACTACCCACCAAAATGCAGGACAACCCAATTCTTTCAAAGAGCTAACTTTGTCTCTTCAACTCACTGGGTCATAAACCTTGTTGAACAAATGAGAGAGAAACCACGCACTTCAATTCCTTCCATAGTAAGAAGCCTTCTGTCCCACGTTGCCAAAAACTCCACCCCGGTGGGCAAAGCACGAGCAATTGGAAGATGAATCCATTTCACCCGTCTTCCGCCAAAAATCCCTTTGACACCAGAATCATCCAGCACCTCCAATTAAGTTTTTTGCACACTACATTAGAGCAACCTAAACACTTGACCTCTTAACCAACAACCCCCCCCCCCCCCAAAAAAAAAAAAAATATTAATACTCCTAACATTCTAGGTTAATAATATTAACTTCATGCGTAACTCTGATAAATGTTTAGTAACTAGAATACTCTAACAGCATTAGCTATCTCCCCACCTTGCTGCAAATACCCATTTTATCTACTCCTTCAATTTTGACAGTCCCCACCGCTCTTCAGTATGAATCAGTAACCAATTTAGAACTGTCATTAGCTAAAGGCATTATGAAAGCAAAAGCTATCAGGATGCCAATCCAGTAAAATCCATACCATGATCTGGCATGCTGCTCATGAACAAAAATATAGAGACAATAGTCCTAGATATTCAAAATGCAAGAAAAGAAAATAGGATCGGTGGGAGTTACGAGTCATCGGTAAGCTTAATTATTTTATTGCATATCAAATAGTGGGAGGAAATTTAAACAAAAAAAAAAGGAGTGAGAGGAAAAGAAAGAAAAGAAAATCCCAACCCTGAGAGCCCTTCCAAAAAAATTATCCACAGCAAGAAATAAACAACTATGCCAAAGGACTGCAAATAAGTTCAACTTCACCGACATACAGATTCTCAATTCAAGCCAAAAATAATGGGTCCAAGCTATTTTAAATATTGTTTCCAGAACCAGTTGCATCACTAAAGACAAAAAACTAAAAAAATAACAGGTCCAAGCTATTTCCAATACCATTTTAAAAAATATAGAAAAAAATTCATTTGTCATTATTGAATCCCTCAAAGCATCTTCACACCATTCACTGGAATACCTGCTTTATCAAGTCAAATATATGGATTTTTTTTTGTTTTACGGTTATTTAATAAAAATATTCGGTATCTATTGTCGATTTGAAAGTATTTGGGAGAGTGCGGATAATGAAAACGGAGTTTGAAAAAGCGTTTTCATATTATCAACCCGGAATCGAATATTTTCACCCCTTCTGAAAACGCTATATGAAATGGCGCTTTATGAAAACGCTATATGAAAGGGCGTTTTCTGAAAACGCTATATGAAATAGCGCTTTCTGAAAACGCTCAATGAAAGAGCGTTTTCTACGTTACCTTAAATCCAGTTCCCCCCTCATTCGAACCCGTCTGCGACGTCTTTCCTTCTCTCTGTCGTGCGGCCGAGCTCTGCTCTCTCTCTCGCTCTCGCTCTCGCCCAAGGCTGAAGAAGCAACCCTCCTCTCTCTCAACCGGCCTCTCGTTCGTCCGTGAGCTCTCACCGCCGGCGACCTCTACCTACCGAGCTCCACCCACAAACTCAGGTAAGTTTTTTTTTTTTTTTTGGATGCTGCGGCAGCCACAAAGGCTGCAATTGATTTGTTACAATTTTTATTTTGATTGATCATTTTCATTCAATATATTGATTGTGGTGGCTGTGATTGATTGTATTGGATGAATGTGCTGGTTTGTTGTGTTTGGTAGCCGAGAAAGTGTAGGATTTTTTTGTGTTGATTTGGTTTGTTGTGTTTGGATTAATTGGCTGTTTGTAAATTTTATAATCACTGCTCTTTGTTTGAGGGAAATGCTCTTATCTTGTAATTAACTCCCCTTTGGTGATGACTTTAGCCAGCTTCCTAATTAAATGGTAGAAATCATATTTTGTTTTATGGTTTTCAATGGTGTTTATATGAGCTTGATAATACGGAAAAAGAGCTTTATTTTCTGGTGTGCAGAACAAGATTGGATTCTTGTTACTTTTCATCTGTCTTCCCAGTGCTAGTTTTGTTGGAGGAGGATTTGATATTATTGCTTTCCTCTTTGGACCATTTCTTGAAATTTCCTATGGTGATCTACTCGGAATTCATTGAAGAAAAGAAGAGATAGAGGGAGGGAGGGGGAGAGAGAGAGAGAGAGAGGAGTCATCTAATGTCCATGGGAATTGACTTAATGGCCTGCTTTGCAAGTGTACCAAGGGTGATTCAAATTTGTCAAAGATGCTGGAGTTCTATCCTGTCCTAGCATAAGTACTTGTTCCAAACACACCCAAGAATTGGAAACAAAAAATTGGTCATGTTTAAGCAAAAGCATTTGATGCATTTCTCTCCAACTCAAAAAGCAACAGAAGGCTGTGGTTTTTTTCCTTACTTTCCCCTATGGTTCTCTCTTATGGGTTTTGGGATTCCCTCTGGAGCTAATTAGCTTGAACCCTTTTCATTGAAGAGATGCTCTCATTTGCATCTCACATTAAACAGTTAATTTGATTTAATTATAATTTATTAAATTAGGCAAATGGTTATCAGTGTTGATCATGTTCTCACATGTTATGTAGGCTTCCACTGCCTTGAAGATGTGTGCTAGTGTAGTGAAAAATAATGAAAAATAACGAAAAATGTAATTTCGAGAATTTTTTGATGTTTGACGTGCAGTAATCAAATTACATTTTTCAGATATGAATAGTGAAAGTTTTTTAACTTTTGCATCAATTTTTTTTTTTTTTAAGAAGAACCGTTTGAACAGTTTTTCATTCCGTTAGAATGATTTTGCATCAAAATTTATTAAAAGTGGTAAAAAATTTTTTTGGGATTTGTGAGGCTCTCTCTTTATAAGTTCTAGATGAAACTTATCCTCCTTTTGGCTGAAAGCTTAAGATTGAATTATCAATAACTGAGATTACTTGAGCATGGCTCGTATATGTGATAAACTAATCCTATTGTTTTGTTGGTAATTGAAGGTATCATGGCTGAAGAATATGTGTCACTTTTTTGTTATTGGGGGGGAAGTATTGTATCAACGTCAGAAGGATTATCATATGATCGTGACTACGAGCGATGCATTCGGGTGCTTCCGAGTGTAAGCTACGAGGAGTTAGTCACGAAGTTGTGCTCCGTGTTAGGTGTGCAACAAGGCCGGGTTAACATTAAAATCATATGTCCTTACCCGTATCCGTTTGGAGGTACCGTTCGCACGCGGGGGCTTAGATTAGATGACGATGACTCAATTCGGACTTTACTGGAAGGAATCAAGAAGTTGAACTGGTCTCACACTGACTTATACATACAGTATGAAATGACATCAGTTGAGCAGCCTATACGTGCACCATTGATCCCCGAGACAGATCTAGCTCCCGTGGCTAGCTCAAGAGGAGAACATAACATTTCAAGTGAGGAGCTTTCTAACCACGTGCCTGTAGATGTTGCTCAGTGGGATGCAGTTAGAGAGCTAGCTGATCACCAGCATCGAATGGAATACAATCAATCAGCTGAGTCGCCATGCATGGAGGAAATGATGGCGGATCCTGAAGATGACGAAGAAGTTCGGATGGATTTTGATGACAGTGTGGATTTTGAGGTGGGCTTCACTGTATCCCAGCCAGCGGTGGAGGTGGTAGAACCCGAGTTTCATCAACCTGATTCACAAACGTTTACAACATTGCCTGAAGTTATCACTGCCTGCTCCACATCAGGGTTTACTTGCAAGCAATGGGATCCCACGTGTCAGGAACCTCGCACTGGTGTTCTATTCAATGAGAAAATTGATCTGGTGAATGCTGTGAAGACGTACTCACTGAGGACCAACACACAGTACCAGACGGTTGAGTCTGATAGACGGCGATGGATGATCAAGTGCAAGATGTTTGGAGGAACATCGTGTAATTGGCGACTGCGTGCAACTAAGTTAAAGAAACATGGACAGTGGCAGATAACTGTTTACGTTGGGCCACATACCTGTGTTTATGCAAGGATGAATCAGGATCACTCGCAGTTGGATGCCCAATTTGTTGCGTCTCACATTGAGGAGATGGTCAAGAAAGATCCTTCAATATCTCCCGGCATGATATCTGTGATAGTTAGCAAACAATATCAGTATCACATTTCGTACAATAAGGCGTGGGCTGCAAAACAGAAGGCAATTGCTAATATTTTTGGCAATTGGGAAGAATCATACCGTAAATTGCCAATCTTCCTGCACGCAGTCCAAACATTCAACCCTGGTTCCGTTGTTAACTACTTGTACCACCCATCAGGTACTCCGGGTACTGCAATCTTGCGGCACGTATTCTGGGCTTTCAAACCAGCTATTGAAGGGTTCAAATTCTGTAGACCTGTCGTGAGCGTTGATGGCACGCACTTATACGGGAAATACAAAGGTAAGCTTCTGATAGCAATGGGAGTTGATGCAAACCTGCAAATTTTCCCACTTGCCTTTGCTGTGGTGGATGAGGAGTCATTTGACAGTTGGTTTTGGTTTCTCCACAACTTGAGGGTTCATGTAGTGCCAAACAGACCAGGCTTATGCCTTATTTCAGATCGACATCCTGGCCTGGTATCCGCAATTAATACACCTACTTCAGGTTGGGCATGGCCTAATGCCACTCATCGGTTTTGCATACGCCATGTGGAAGCAAACTTTAAGAAGAACCATGGCGGAGTCCAACTGACTAAGTTGATGTCAAATGCGGCGAAAACCCCTCAACTTCGTAAGTTTGAGGCAATAATGCAAACGATCAGAGAATTAAACCCAGATGCGTGGAAGTACCTCGATGAGATCCCTAGGGAGAAGTGGACTATGTCTCACGATGGGGGCCACAGATATGGAAACAAAACCACCAATATCTCTGAGTGCTTCAACAATGTAATGCGGGGTGCGAGGTCTTTGCCAATTGCAGCTTGCGCTCAGTTTACTTTCTACAAGGTTTTGACATATTTCAGTGATAGGAATGCAGTGGGAGTGGCTTGCCAGGGGACTGGACTTCGACTTTCTCCTAATGTCCAAGAGTTAGTTGAGAAGTTCCAAATCCGTGCTCGCGCACATCGTATTGTACGGTTCAACCAAGTTGACGGTGTGTATGAGATCACCACAGGCCGCCATGTTAGCGGAGGAGGCAATGTCCAAGTTGTGAACCTGAAAGAGGAAACTTGCACATGCGGTAAATGGAATCAGCTGAGGATTCCATGCTCACATGTAATTGCCGTCTGCGAGGAGCGACACTATGATTGGATGGGAATGCTAGCAGAAGAATACTCCATTGATACTTATGTCAACATTTATGCTCCTCGCTTCAAGCCCCTGCATGACCCAAAGTATTGGGAAACACCAAATGCTCCGCTTTTTATCCCAAATCAGCGTCTGAAGCGACAAAAAGGTAGGCCAATGTCGACCCGTATCCGGACTGAGATGGACAGAAGCGAAAGCGCATCGAAAGTTCGATGTGGAATTTGCCGTCAGGAGGGTCATAACAAGAGGAAGTGCCCAGGCAAACTTCCCGGGTAGCCACGAAAGAACATGTTGTATCGAGAGTGATAATATACTGATGTATTATGATGGAGATTTCAAGGTTATGTAATGACTAAAGTGAACGTAATGTCACTGACACTTTTGCTATTTAAGTGTAATGAAGTTGACATTTGCTTTACTTGCATGTTAGTACAACATTTGTCAAATAATTTGAATGACAATTTACTTATGTATAAAGCCTATCAAGTTAATATTTACTTTATTTCCATGTTATCATTACATGTGATGTTTTGATGTAATTTATTGTCCTATATACAGGTAGTTGTTCAGTCATTATGGACGCACGCGCAGATTTGCTTTCACCCGGACCTGAGGACCCATCAGTGTTGCACCGTCAGGGGTCGCATAGATCTTCACGGATATGGGCTGATGGGGTAAGTTTATAATTTATAATGTAGATGCCACCGATTACTGACCTCTTGTTTAGGTTCTTTACATTGAAGTCATTTTTATGTTATAAAACACATTCTTTAGTAAAACACATTGTTTTGATTAAAGTAATCTCTACTAACGTCTTATTTGTCCTCGTTGCAGGAAGAAGTAGTCCTTAAAGTCAGGAGCAGTAAGCAGTTGATGCGTGACTTCACTCGCATACCTAGAGATGCCAGGGTAGTCGAGTACTTGGTGAGAGCAGGGGTGTATGGATTCTACAGGATGGGTTCCATTCAGTTGTACCACGCCCTCCTCACGGCCCTAGTTGAGCGATGGAGGCCCGAGACACATACATTTCACTTGCGTTGTGGGGAGTGCACAGTCACCCTTGAGGATATCAGTGTTATCACCGGACTTCCAGTTGATGGATTTGCCGTGACTGGCATGGACGAGGAGCACAGTGTGCCAGAGTGGATAGGCATCATACAGAGGTTATTAGGCATTGCCCCTCCTGCAGCTGCTATCCATGGAGCACGCCTACAGATCACTTGGTTGACTCGACATTTTACACGACTACCGGATGGTGCAGATGACGAGGTTGTGCGGCAGCATGCACGGGCCACGTTGTTATTGTTGATTGGGGGTGGCTTGCTGGCAGACAAGTCTGGGAATATGGTTAAGCTGATGTACTTACCGATGTTGGAGCATCTGGAGCATGTAGGTCGATATAGCTGGGGGTCCGCAACACTTGCGTGGTTGTATCGAGAGATGTGTAGGGCAGCACATCCAGGGGCTAAGGAGATCTCAGGGCCACTGGTCATATTACAGATTTGGGCATGGGAGCGATTATCCCTTGTACGACCACTGATCCGCCAGCCGGATCCGATTGCAGCACCTATGGATCCTCCGGACCAGGATGCACCCATACAGGACGCCGCACCTGCAGAGGGGATAGCAGCTGCTGACCCAGCCCATGCTGCAGACGCACATCACGACCCCCCACCACTACCAGCCGACCCATATGGCTATAGGTGTGAACAGTAATCATTTATTATTATGGTTGTTATTTTATCGAACATACGTATAACTGCAACTGATACTATCTTTTCTCACTGTAGGTGGCTGGCTCCACTTACGATGACTAGTTCCCGTACTCTCAGATGCTATAGAGATCAGTTGGATATCATGACCGAGGCACAGATGGCGTGGCAACCATATCCAGCTGATCTTCCCATTCCACCACGTGATCGGGCGATTTGGCGGGCTAGAGTGCCCCTTATATGCTATGATGTAGTCGAGATGTATTTTCCAGATCGGGTCATGCGGCAGTTTGGGATGATTCAGGAGGAGCCAGCCACATGCGACACCAGCCTTGCATTGCATGCACTTGATCGACGAGGTCGCGGGGGGACTCGCTGGGATGTCCACCACCGAGAGCACATAACTGCATGGGAGGATCGACATAATAGAGTGGTCACAGCAGACCCATTTATAGGCCAGATGCCAGCGGATGATCCGTACATGCGATGGTATCGGACGATCACCAGGACACCGATTGGACCTCTGCGACCTGTGCCTCCAATCGGATCTCAGCCTGTTGCAGCTACGACGACTATACTGGTGAGTGACTCGTTATCAATTGAGTCATGAATTGTTATTCTTGTTTTCAATACGCTTTTTCAAACTCCGCTTTCATTAACCGCACTCTCTCAAATATTTTTAAATCGACAATAGATACCGAATATTTTTATTAAATAACCGTAAAACAAAAAAAAATCCCAAATATATTGTATCCAGGCAGACTGACCTCAAATTATCAAATATTTGAACTTGCCTCTGCCGTTTTGATGGATTTATAACTTTGATAAGTACAGTCAAATTCTACATATTTCCACATTGCTAATTATGCTACATGCAATAAGGTGTAGCTGGTCACTTTGTTTTGGGCCTAATTTGTCCCCTCCCTGTTCCCATAAATCAGCACTTCTTTTATGATTCTGAACTTCAAGACTTAATTTCAATTTAGTAAATTAAACCAGACTTCAATAACATGTATATCTTCAAATGATAATGTTCAATAAGGTATACACTTCTCTTCTTGCATTTTAAAACCATACAGTTCTTGTCACTAATTTTGCAGCATCCATTTATACAGGCCTAATGGCCTCTATGTTTTCATTGGGGCTTAGTTTTGTTTGTTCGTGGACATTCCTATTTGCCTATAGACCTTTCCCAGGTCCATTTGGCAGCTCCAACTGGGTTCGAAATTCTTAATATTATATATTAACAAAATCTGCACTTGATTGAAGGACCTTAACAGACATCTAAGCTGATCCTTTCAAGAGGCCTCCTATTGGTACCAGCTGGTAGCAACACAAGGGACTCTGCAAGCTTCCTTTTCTAGACATTTTCCCTCAACATTTTCTACTTTGGATGCATAAGACTCAAGATAACCATTATTGGCATTTATGGCAACTAAATATTGTATTTAGCAACCTAGCCTCTTAGATAAAACCAAAATGGTAACCTCAAATACAAGCAGACTTCAGAAAGGAGAGGGGAGGCAAAAGTTAAATTCAATAATCAAACTTCTAATCTAAGCTCATCCGGAGCAAACCGAAAAGAAAAAAATTGGTCTCCATTTTATATTTTATTTAATCTTCATAGGCACATCATTATTAGTTATTTATTGTTGATAAGTTTCATTGGCACATCATTCACATAATGTTTTCTGCAATTGAGCACTTTCTAATCCAGGAATGATATGCAAAAGAGATGACCAAGGGCAAAACCACCTTTAAACTCTACCAAAAGGAAGTAAATCATGTATCAGTTTTTCTAATGCAAATAAAAGCACCAGCCAGCCAAAAGAAACAACGATAAATGAGAATGACCAAATGCAAGAAATTAAATAAACTAAGAGAAAAAATTCTTCTCATTACTTACCACATCCTTGGAAGATGGCATGTCACGTAATGCTCTGTGCTTTGAATGATCACCATGCAATCCACCACCCGTTGTGTTTCTTCAGGTAAATGCTTCCACTGCACCAGACAATCTCTCCCGAATATCTGGTCCCGCTGGACTCACTTGACATAGGAAGCATACAAATCCATGAGATCTAGAAGCTTGTTTCTACTAAATTTTCAGAAAATGGAATAGGCACACTAATCATATTGATGTGATTCTGAAAGCACATTTATTATCAATTTCGAAAACTCGTTTTCTAATCTGAAACTTTCCACAATCAAATGGATAGCGTTTCCAAAAACTGAGAATGTGGTCATTTCCAGGTTGTATACAATTATGGACCCGAACACAAATACAGAAAACTATCAAAGATACCGGAACAACCTGCTTTCAGGAAATATATTTTAGAATGTTTCTCTAGAATGCACTACAAAGCTTCTCAAAAAATGATAAAATAAGGAAAAGAAATATTCTAAAACCAATCCATTATTTGGCGAGTATCTAAAACCACGGAGGAAACTGCCACAGAAGAACCTTACCACAATTTTCAGTCTGCATCAACATGACACTTTTTCATATAGACACAAGTAGTGTAGTGCACATATAAACCACTAGAATGTCCCTTCTGATGTTTCTCTTTAAAAATTTTGAAAATAAAAGTTTGCAGTCCATTCATTATGCGGGTAACACATGTTATCTCAGAGTAAGCTAACATCCAAATATCATAAGCTTAATTTTGAGAAAGAGACAGCCATCGGAGCGGGAGCTGACTAAGTACATTAATGAAAAACACAGTCGATAGCTTGAAAAGAATGACACTTGCCTTCATTAGTTATTTATTTATTTATTATTTTTTTGCAATGAATGAGGCTAGCACAATCTCATTGGACTCTTTTATATAGTTTTTTGTGGATTTATATTCTACCTTTGACGTATAGCAGCAGGGGCTCTTTTGGGTGTTTTAGATATTTTTGTACATTTCGTGTACATGGGTTGCACCCCCTTGGCACTTGGAATCTAACTTAACAAAAATGCCTCCACAAAATTCATTGGAGAAGATTAGGGTGGGAACGGCCCAACTATAATGTGAAAACTGCTGGGATTTATTTTTTTTTGGTTAAATGATATTTAATATCATTTATTTCCATCATTTATTATTACTACTGACTTTGTATGTATGACAGCTTATTATGTTTATTAATTTATTTAACTAAATGTTTAGAATTAATTGGTTTTTACACTGCTGCTCAAGAAAAGTAGAGGGCACATGGACAATTGCGATTGTGCTGATTAAGTATAACACACCTGGAGGCCGTTCCGCTCTTTCAAAGGATGGTCCAGCATTTGGAACTGGTTTTACTGCTGCTGGCTGAAGCGGACAAAAGGGATTAGAATAAGGAATATAAAGAGAGTAAAGAACTACAACGTAACAACATATACAATCACTGACCACAAAAAACAATAGTGTTACAACATATACAAGCACTGACCCTTTGTCCTGAACCAGCACCATTCTGAGGGTACTTGAATATTGGCCAATCAAAAACATAATCAAACTGATAGCCTGCACAACCATATCAAGATATTAAAGTTTAGAACAACTCCCCTGATATCAATAAATTAAAGTTACAGGTGCAGTTCTTCGTTTGTGATGTACAAACCCCCCCTTTCTTTCCCGGGCTTTCAATCTATTCAATTTTAGCTGCCGTTAGCTAATATCCAACAACAAAATCTAAACTCCCTTTTCCCTTATAGAATTAAAGTTCACTAAATTTCTTCAAATGCACAGAGCACGAACTCAGTGGTAACATATTAGTTGATAACTGATAGAGATAACTGATAGAGATAACCGATAGAGTAGCTTCTGATGGAAAACAAGACAATGTCATCTTGATGATTGTCGGAGTTGATTACTAATAAGGATAGCTTGCGGGAAATTCATAATTACCTGAAAACAATCCCATTGATCAGCCAAAAGTTTTGCCCGTGGAAAAAGCCATTGAGAAGGACCACGCAATGATGTCTGGTGAAGGAGAATGAGTCATACGTAATGAATAATAATTAATTAAAAAAAATTAAATAAATAATGAAAAAAAGAAACCCAAAACAAAATATAGTCGAAAATGATTTGACTACATACTGGCTTTTGTAAACTGAATGATGTTAGAATCTATATAGATACCAATAGTTTACTGGTTTTGAATTTGAAAGCCAGAATCAATTAACAGCTTGTTGACTCGACAAGCCTTTTGGTCCATTCAACAGTGATTTTTGAACCAGGTCAATTTTTATTCTATCATGGCAGGCAACTTCACGTTATCAGCTTGGGTTGAAACACTTATCTACCAATGCCAATTGCTTTCTCTTTCCTGTCGCCATTGAAGGCTCAAATATCAGTTTCGCTTTTTTTGCCCTACTTCTCTGCAACTCTGGTTTGATTTCTCTGTCCCATCTTAAATTAACTGTAAAACCACTCTCACTGAAGTTTTTTTAATTTCTTTTATTTTTTTTTCCTTTCAATGATCGACCTCTTTCATCCATACAAATGGTTTCTCAAAACAAAGGCATAAATTACATAAATTTCATTCTTGTTTTTATTCATTTGATCAATCTCATTTTACAGATAACAATTGATTGGTGAAAATAGCAATTGAGTAGATTCTAATAAGAGGTAAATGGAAAGCATAAACACCAGCAAGACCCAAAGGGAGAGAGAGTAGCTGGGTGGGAAAAAAGCAGCTGTGAAATATGAGTCTTGGAGGCACAAAGTAGAAATAGGCTTTGGAAGGAAGTAAGGACAGCCAGTTCACAGATAACTAGTGCCTGACTTCTAGAAGAAATTGAAGAATTTTTATTCATGTTCAACTCTAAAATACAGATGGTGACCCCCAGCTGAGACTGTTAAAGCTATATTATCAAGGTTCTTAAGAACTTTAGCCAATCTCAAGGAGTACCCAAAAAATGTGCAACTGCAAAACCTTTAGCAGATCTAAGGTTCTCAAGAACGAGAATGCTTACGTCACAAAATTACTTGTCTTGAGGGCTGTTAACTAATAATTAAGAGAAGATTTGGATGAAATTTATCTTAAAAATGGTTGTAGCAACAACCAATGTGATACGGCCATTAGTATATTAGCTTAGCTGGATCCTGAAACAGCATGATGTCATAAGAGTCATAGACTTGATTTCCTAATTCTCACATTTGATTGTTTGAACTTCTCTAAGTAAAATTCAGTTTAAACCATTGATTTTTTTTTTTCTTATTGCTGCATTTGTTATATGCCAAGGAATGTTACTGGAGTCTTGACTTACCAATGATCAAACCCCACCCGTCAAGGGGAACGAGAGAGATGAGATGCAAATACTAGGTGCGTGCGAGAGAATAAAACAATCCAAAATAAATAAATCAATCATTGTGCCTTGTATGAGGAATGTCCTACATACCATATGCTAAATATTAAATTAACAAAATTCAAATCTTGCTTTCAAATTGTTTCGGGATGAATTTGGCCTCTTTTTATTTATTTATTTATTTTTAATTTTTGAATTTGCCTTTTAATATATTAACAAACTTAGCAACAAAAGATTACATGAATCAAATTTTTAAGTGAACGTAATATTTTGAAGCCAAAGAAACTATTTGTATTATGATAAATGCATAATCTATACAATCCAAGGAGTACCAAAAGTTGATTGAATTTTTGAAATACAATGATCAAGTCACGGGTAGTTCTTTTTGGATATTTACATCAATTATATGGCTGATTTTGTTTGATCTACAAAGACTGCATGTCAATCAGTAGTGTCTACAAACAATACTTCTTGTTCCTAAGTCGCTATCTGCTCCAACTCTTCAAGTGACACACTTGGTTCTCCACACTGAAGGAGCATCTCAAGTTCAGAGCTAAATCCATCATCAGAATATGAAGGAAGAGATTCTGCATCAGAACTCTGCAATGGTGGTGATAAGACCATGGTGGCAGCAGGTGTAACATGGTTCTCAAATGCATAGGTAGCAGTCGCAGTAGTAGGCATCACAGCAGATGCAGTTGCTGTCACACTACACGTTCTTTTTTGCTGCACACAATCATCATTGTTAGTATTACCTTTCTTTCTCTTCTTGGTTTTTGAAGGTAATTTTTTCAGGCACTTCGTTTCATCAAATATTATTTTGCAAATGGCATATTCGACTGATCCAGTGGCAGTGGCAGCGGATTGTGTTCTTCCGGCCAGTGTGTACTCGTGCATGATCCAATGTCCATGGATCATGCTGCTGCAAGTGGAGCTATCGCCCTGAAAAATAGGACCATCCTCTGGTACCACGAAGGTGAACATCTTCTTGTGGCCAATGAGATGACCATTAAGGTCAAAAATTTCATGCACTCCAGTTTCGCCATGCCACGTACCGCAACCAGCTTCTCTGCGAATACGTTTGTGCGAATCTTTGACCTTGTTTAATGTTGTAAGCACGAAGATGGTCTTCTCTATCACCTTCACTCTGCTTTTATCCTTATCCCAGGCTCTGATCACCTGCCACGGATCATCGCCTTCCTCCTTCAAAACCTGCCAGGGTGCTCTGTTCTCCCCATAAATATTTCTCTCCACCAGTGGCAGTGGCTGCTGCTCTTGCAGACCAAGAACACCACCACCACCAGCACCCATCTCCATCTCCTTCCCCTTCTCCTTCTTCCACAGAAAGTCAACTATCAATTCTTCATCAGTCGGCGAAAAGCGAAACCAAGCCATTCTCTCCCTCAAGCTCTCAAGATCTGGCCCTCTGTCTGTTTCTCTAGCTGGAACGTGGTAGCAAAGTAAGAAATCCAGCCTTCCAAAGGAGAGCGAAGTATTTATAATCTCCAACGTCATTATTGATTCATCAATGTAGTAAGATTTTTTTTGAAATTCTGTTTCTTTTTCATGTTTTAGAAATCTCCAACGGCATTACTAATTCATCATTGTGGTAAGATTTTCTTTAAATTCTGTTGTTTTGACGTTATGTTAAAAAAAAAAATCAAATAAAAGCTAATTAAATTTAAGTACTTTGCAATGCGAGATGCGAAACCACGCAATTTTCTCCCTCGCGCTCTCTCAATCTAGCGCTCTCAGTTTCTTGGGCGGGAACGTGGTAGCGAATTAGGAAATCCAACTTTCCTTCCAAAAGGAAGCAAAATATTTATAAATCTCCAACGGCAATGCTGATTCATCATTGTGGTAAGATTTTCTTGAAATTCCGTTTTGACCGTTTTTTATGTTTCTAAATTTTAAATAGTGATCCACGATGAGTAACAATGTCAACACTTAGTAGGTGTTTGTTTTGAGAGTAATTGAAGGTAAATTTTACCAAGTAATTTTTACCCTCCATTGTATCACTTTGAATGATGAAGTAACAATTACTTTGGGTCAATCTCACATGAGAGTAAATTTTTTCTCTAGGAGGTGGTGGTTAACGGGAGATAATGAAAAAATTTTATTGTTTTCTTATTACCTCGTAAAATATCTCATTATCTCGTAATGTATTTCTTTACTCTCGTGTAAAATATTAAGTAATATTCTCTTATAAATAATTACAATAAATATTATAAAATAATAATTTTCATAATCAAAATAAAATTAATTAATTATTAAATTATTTTATCAAAATAATATTTAATAAATAATAGTTTATTATTAAAATAATTTATTTTATTTTATCAAAATAATACTACTGAAATATTAATTTATGACTAAAATTATTTATTTTGTCAAATTAAAATTAATGTCTAATAAATAATAATGACTTATTAAAATAATTTTATTTTATTAAAATATTTTATTAAATAAAAATTATGTCTCAAAAATAATAATTTATTAGATTATGTATTGTATTAATATAATTTATTAAAATCAATAATTTATTTAAATAAACTAAAATTATTTT
Source organism: Vitellaria paradoxa (assembly GCA_019916065.1). Taxonomy (NCBI): domain Eukaryota; kingdom Viridiplantae; phylum Streptophyta; class Magnoliopsida; order Ericales; family Sapotaceae; genus Vitellaria; species Vitellaria paradoxa. Next base: position 17,073,021 of record CM034240.1, read on the forward strand.
TTTATTAAATTATATTATCAAATTATTTTTTATTAAATTATATTATCAAATTATTTTTAATATATAATAATTCACTGTTAAAATTAATTACTATTAAAATATTAATCTATGATAAAATTATTTTTTCAAATTAATATTTTTATTTAAAATTATATATTTTAATAATATGTTTTTTTATTAAAATTAATTATTATTAAAATAACAATAATTATGATCATTTATATTATTATAATATTTTATTAAAATTAAATATTAACTTTTATCTTTGGTCAATTTATTTTCATTTCAAAAACAATTAACTTTTACCCTTTTAAAACTTTTAGCATTTCAAACATAATATAATTATTATCGATTAATATTTATTCTCTCATTTTCAAACATAAATTTCATAAACTTGTTGTCCTAGTATCCATTAGTAGAATAACAATTACCTCTGTAATCTTTTACCCTCAAAATTTTCATTCCATATCAAACATGTTCTTTAATAGAAATTTTTATTTTTTATTTTTTTTAGAATGAGTATTTAAATAATAATTTTCTAATATCATATTTTCAAGATAATAAAATTTTCAACTAAAGATATAATTCGTATTCATTTTACACAAATGATATCCAATATTTAATAATCAACTTAAATCCATCTAACTTAAAATTAATAGTTTTCTCAATTAAATTTTGATGGATGATTATATGTTACTAGAAATTTGTCAAATATGTTGAGTTTAAAAATCTAACAAGTATTGGAATGTTAGTTATCAACATTAGATCCCAAAGAAATGTTAACTTTATAAGTGTTCGATTTGTTTTCTAAATATATTTACTTTGACTCAGTAAAATTATTCACTTCTTCCTCAATATTGTTCACTTCATAGCATGCAAAATTCATTTTCTTTTACAAACTATTCAATTTAGTCCATAAAATTTTTCCCATGGCTGCATAAATTGCCCTCCATTGAAATTGTTCACTTGGGTATATAATGTGAACAATTTTATGGACAATTTTTAAGTCAACAAGTGAACAATTTTATTAATGGATGTAAAAAATTGTAAGAAAAGATGTTACCAATATTAAGGAAGAATGCTACTTTGATATCATATTTGTGTTTAAAATTGTTCACCTTCCTCAAAATCTTTCACATTTTTCCTTAAATTTGTTTACCTTAATTATAACAAAATTGTTGCTCACCTCATATTCCTTAAATTTGTACACCTATCATCGTACTATTGTTCACATTCATTATACAATTATATACCTTAAGAATATATTTGCACACTTGAAGAATAGCAAGAAAGTAAGTTCGTGGTGGGCTTGTTTCGTTTCCATTACAACTCAATTAAGAAAAATTTTATCCATAACTATCCTAATATCATTGACAAATTAAATTCCCTGTTTAATTTCCAACACACTTAAATAATCAAGTTAAATAACTTTTTACTTGATTTTGAATACGCGTCAAATAATAATATTTAATCATCAATTTTTTTTTGGAGCTTTTTAATATTCGAAAATATTTTTTTTCTTCTTCCTTTGCAAATTCATGTTTTAAAATAATAATAAATTAGAGAATTCGGAGTTGAATTATGTGCAAGATATATAGCCAGTGTATATTTTTCCAAAAAAAGCAAACATGAGCAAAGGGCTAGATCAAGCGACAAAGACTTAACATCCCTACATTCATGTACTTTGTTTGAGGTAGAGGTCTCCTCATATATATTTCAGATTTTTGCCATTGCAAAAAAATAAAATAAAATAAAATGGGCATACCTAAAAATAAGGATAGCAGCAACTGTCCCTTGGATTAGCCCGAGTAGCCTGTCAGTATGCTCTCCACAGAGATAACACGGATTCGATTCTTGACTCAAGCAGGATATGCGTGAAGGGTAGCGTACATATCTCCGATTTACCTATTGGTTACGCGGTTCGTTGAGAACTGTAATAAACTGATAAGAGTTCTGGGTTACCAAAAAAAAAAAAAAAAAAGAGGATAGTAGCAGCAACGTACTACTTGTGAAGTGTTAAGTCAGCATATACTGAGAATTTTCTGAGTAAATCTCACTGAATTCACCAACCCAAACCCAAACCAGACCAAACCAAACATTTCCTACTAGGTGGGGTCAGTTATATGAATTTGATGACGCCAATCAAATCTGTTTAGGGCTATATTCTCCGTTAAATCCAAGTGAGCAAGGTAATGTTTAATAGTTTATTTCCAACTTCTCTTAGGTCTTCCTCTTCCTTTCCTACTCCTGGCAATCTCCATACTTTCGCACCTTCTAACAAGTGTATCCGTTGGACGCTTTTTAATATGGTCGAACCATCTTAATCGATTTTCTCTCATTTTATCTTCAATCGGTGATATTTCTACTTTGTCCCTAATCTCCTCGTTCTTAATCCTATCTCTCCTTATAATCCCGCACATCCATCTTAGCATTCTCATCTCCGCAACTGCCATTTTCTGAATATAATTATGTTTTATTGTCCAACACTCTGATCCATATAGTAACGCTGGTCTTACTGCCACCTTATAATACTTTCTTTTCACCTTGAGGGAGATTTTTCGATCGCACAAGACCCCCGAAGCACCCCTCCATTTGGTCCATCCTGCCTGAATCTTGTGACTTACATCAGTATTAATCCCTACATCTTGTTGCACCATAGATCCGAGGTACCTAAAGTTTTCTTTCTTTACAATTTTTTGTGTGCCTAAACTTATTTTTATGCTATCAGTTACTCTATTTTGACTAAACTTGCATTCTATATATTCCGTTTTGCATCAGCTTAGCCTAAACCCTTTTATCTCTAATGTTTCCCGTCACAATTCTAGCTTAGCATACACTCATTCTCTCGTCTCATCTACTAAAACAATATCATCTGCAAATAGCATACACCACGGCACCTCATCCTGAATATGTCTTGTAATCTCATCCATAACTAAAACAAACAAGTACAGGTTCAACGCTGAGCTTTCGTGTAGACCAATCGTGATAAGAAATTCTTTAATCTCTCCACCAGTCGTCTGTATAAATGTCATAACTCTATCATACATGTCCTTTATCACCTCAATGTATACGATACACGCTCATTTCTTTTCTAATACTCTCCATAGAATCTCCCTAGGAACCCGGTCATAGACTTTCTCTAAATTAATGAATACCGTATGTAAATTTTTTTGACATTCTCTATATTGTTTCATTAACCTCCTCAAGAGAAAGATAGCCTGATCCACAAAAAAAAAAAAAAAAAAAAAGTCTCATTGAACGAGTGGCTTGATCCAAGTAAATATGTATACACATGCTATATCTGAATGAATCACTACAAATTATAATGACACTAGCACCAAGAAAACAGACGTTACATACTTCTCCGAGAGAGAGAGAGAGAGTTACAAAAAGAATAAGCTAGAACATCATTAAAAATGTATTTTTGAATATTAAGATTGCAAAATCAATGGCAAAATGGGGTTTTCCCAAAATACAAAGAGCACCATTTTCCAACTAAAAAGGAGTTCTTTACTTTCTCTTTTCTGTCCCAATTGTGAGGAGCTCAAACTTACGAAGAGAATCATAGCTTGGTTTGAAGGGCGTAGCATGGGAGAAGTCCGTCATCTTGGGTTCATATTCAGATTGGATCCTTTGGCTGGTCAATGGTTGGCCACTGCCCGAGGCCAACCTGCCTGATAGACCATCAATGTGATCAGAAGAGCTTGGCTTATTGCTTGAAATGGCAGCCCTGTTTGATGTGTTGCTGGGAAGAAATGCGGCCTCTTCCAGTATCAGGTTGCTGATAAAGATGCATTTGATATTCATTCATTAGCACACATCCCGCGTAAGAACTTGGCATTGCAGATTCTGAATCTCAGTTATGCACCAGTCAATGCCGTTGAAAAACACCATCAACAAACAACATTCCCAGTCCAATGAATAGCTTGAGATTTGCATCCACTTCATCCCCAAAAAACCTTAAGCATTTCCGCACTTCAAGAATGGTACAATCAGAGAACAATTGATTATAATTGATACAGGATGACCAAATACCCACTGAAGCTTACATTGAGTTATCATTAAACAAAATGGAAACTAATTTATGTCTTCTAAACAAATGGATGAAAATCCATAGCAATTTAAACAATATTTCACCCCTGATCAACTCAACCACAGGCAAGAGCCTCTCCTTACAGATATATCATGCCCTCTGTTCTTGACTGTTGCTGTTGAACAAGTGATGCAGCGGTGGAGCGTTGATGAGATATCGTTCTCGAGTACGACAAGTTGCTCTTGAACTCACAAGAACATGGTCTTGAATTACAAGAACCAAACAAAAACACAAAGTTCTTAACTAAACATATTGAATAAATTGAATTGAATTGAATCCTAAAAGTGTTTTCAAAAGGGTCATATTTACAAGGAAAACTAATCATGAATCTAATCCTAATTAGGATAAGTTTTCTAAGAGTCTTTCTTTCCAATCCAAATTCTATTCAGATTACAAATATCCTTTGGCTCAAAGACAACTAATAAAATCTAATCCTAATTAAAATAGACATAAAACAAATTTAAAAAAAACTAGGAAAACTAATCCAAAATAAACTAAGAAAATATCAAATCTGTCCTACATCAATTCTCCTTCTCTTAAAAATAACTCGTGCTCGAGTTATCTAAGGAAAGATAATAAAAATAAAAATTTGGAGGAAAAAAATTTAGAGGACTACATGAGTAAGTACCTTCAATGCCATTTCTGTTGCTAACAAAAGGATGTATAATTCCAGCCTGAGAATAATCTTCATCTTTAAATGCGATAGAGCTCTAATTTTGTTTTTTGTGATCAATTCTTCAAGTAATTCTTCATGATTGAAAAATTCAATCACATCAACCCATACTTTCTTAGCAAATTTTAACGCACTTTCAACTTTAATTTCCAATGCTTGATGATTAATGAAACCAATTTCTTTACCATCGAATAAATCTAAGTTGTAATGCTCATCACCAAAAAGATCAATGACTTCTAATGTTGTAGGATTTTTAATATGCTCATCTTGAAATATTGTGGGATTTTTAATCTCCTCCTCTTGAAGATCAATTATAATTTTATTTTATTCCAAAAATAGTTGATCTAAATTATAACTATTTTCAAAAATAGTATCCACAAAAATAGAAATCTCTTTTACCTTAATAACTTGTTTAAGCTTGTCACAATTTGTCGTTGAAGACTCGACATTTATCTCTTCTTTCTTAGTTTTCTTAATGCCTTAAACTTCTTCACTTAGAGGTATTCCTTCATCTATATGAACAATTACAGTTGGATAAGTATCCTCTTCAAGTTTAAAATGTCCATCAAAAGACGAGAGATCCATCTTCATTCAAAATGAATCATTATTGTTGTGTCTTCTTTGAATAGGGGCTACTTGAATGGGAGTTTCATCTTCATAGTTGAAATTATCATCCACCGGGTTCTGCCCTGGGTTATAATTGAATTATCTCGTGGGTAGTCGTATAACATTTTGAACTCGTGGAGCCCTAAGGGCTACAGCTCAACTAGGGCAGCCATATTGTTGAGATTTATACGATTGAGTATCGCTGCAATTTCATCTAGACGTCGAGTTTGAGCATCCATACGTTGCTCCAATCTTTGGTGTGCAACCCAAAGGTTCTCCAAACTACGATCATCGTTGTTTGGGCCCTCCATTGAATAGTGAGCACAAGGAGAAACCTTGCATATACTCAATGGGAAAGAGGAAAACCAGGCAAGACAAATTTACTCTGATACCACTTGACACAGCGGCGGGGTGTTGACGAGATAGCGTTCCCGAGTACGACAGGTTACTCTTGAATTCACAAGAACATGGACTTGAATCACAAGAACCAAATAAGAACACAAAATTCTTAACTAAACATATTGAATAATTAAATTGAATAACTTGAATGAAAAGTGTCTACAAAGGTCTCTATTTAAAGGGAAAATTAATAATAAATTTAATCCTAATTAAAATAGGAATAAAACAAAATCAAAAGAAAATGGGAAAACTAATCCCAAAAAAATTAGGAATTATCAATTTGATATTTCCTAATTAAAATAAGAATAAAATAAAATCCAAAATAAACAAAGAAAACTAAGAAATTAGGAAATATCAAATCTATTCCACATCAACAAGTTCATGTTTTGGCCACCTGACAAAATGGTGAATATTCACCTGAATATTTTTAATACCTGTTGGATCGCCCCCGCAGCCCTGAGGCACTAGTTGGTGGGTTTGCTCCCACACAACTAGTCACTGGTTCGAATCCGCTCTGAATATAATAGCTGGGAGTACTACCATACTTTTCAGCTTCAAAAAAAAAAAAATCCTGCTGGATCAGCACCAATATATCTGATAGATATTAACTTCAATTCCTTTTCAAGTATCAATTGTTTCGTTTAAAATTCTGCCAAAAATTCCATCTAATTTGGCTGACATATGAACTGTGCTAGCACCTACAAATAAATATTTTCATCAAAGATTTCAGATTAGCAGTGAGGATAGGCTTTTTTTACAGAGGAATACAATAAACTAATTGCACCAACTTTTTTTTTTTGGTAATTACTAATTGCACCAACTTCGTTAAATGACCGGGTAAATTAACATCTGAAAACTTTTAAGTTGTTGCTAAAGCAATGCATTTCAGTTCAAGAGTGGGTTTATCACCAAAAATGCTAGAAACGGCCACCACACGAAAAAAAGTTGGTTCCAAATAAAAAATCCACTTCATATTGCGTTTGGTTACAAAAAAGCTTCTAGCTTTTTTTGTAGCTTTTTTTTCACCATTTTTTTTTTCAGAAATTATAACTTTTAAGCATGCTAATTGTATTCGTTAAAAAAAATTGAAAAATTCATGTCCATTAGGGTAGAAGCTAGAAAAAATAAAAAATAATAATTTTTTCCTCACCTTTTTCCCCAAACGGATAACTTTTACTTAAACGGACGTGAATTTTCAAACATATATGTATATATATATATTTTATGAATGCGATTAACACACCTAAAACCTACAACTTTTTAAAAAATTAAATTTTGGTGAAAAAAAAAGCTATATAAAACAAAAAAAAGCTAGACCAAGTTTTGTAGCCAAACGAATGTGGGGAAATTTCCAAGAGTTGATATGACTTAAGGTCCGTTTGGCGCAGCAAAAATCAACGAAAAACAGCGAAAAATGTAATTGAGAGAAACTTTTAGTGTTTGGTGCACATATTTCAAACTGTATTTTTTGAAGATGAACAGTAGAATTCCCATTCTGACGGATTGAATTTCCGTTAGAACAGATTAAAAATTTTGTATCAGCCATGACTGAGAGAGGGGGCAGAGAGAGAGAGAGTTCAATTCTTTTGAAGTATTCTGCATGTGATCAATTGATGGATTGACGTGAAGAATCAATCTTACAAGCCGTTTTTTTTTTTTTTTTTTTTTTTTTTTTTTTTTTTTTTTTTTTTTCAAGCAGCTACTGTATAGTGTTTTAGTCGATTAGTAGCTCACGAATATCTAACCATTACGCGTGACGTGGCTGTCACTTGCTTCAGTCGATTATTCCCACTGCGTGACACTCGTCCAAACGACACTTAACTTAACGTCGGGATGGTTTTCAATAGAACTGGGCAGGAAAAAAAAAAGACAAAGTGTTTAAATGATTTCTACAATTCGTCAGAACAACTCTAGAAAAATTAGACACAGTGCGTGTCATTCTGTAGCTTGTGAGTTCATGATGAGGATAGTCAAAAAAATTTTTGTCATTCGATTAACTAAATTCCAGTTATCGACTTTTTTTTTTTTTAAAATGTATTGGACTTTTTTCAAACTTCGAAAAGGTAACGATGTGTAAAAATGTAATAGAGATTTTTAAAAGATTTTCAGAGATTTTCACCAAATTTTGTTACGCCTAACAGGCCCTTAATATCTCAAGGTATCCGGACAAATTAGTTAATTCCATTAAAATTGAACATCAAATGAAAACAAAGTTTTAATATCCTCAAACAAGCTACATCAAATCTAATTTGTTATTTTAGAAATCAGTAGCTGCTCACCTATACATGCCTAGAATGTTCCTGAATAACTCCACATAATCATAGGGAAAAAAGAGAGAATTCCATACTGGTGACAGGGACGCATACAGATCCACCAAAGGTAACAGTTTGAAGATTGTACTGCATCAGCAGCTTATTATCTGAAACCAAAATGAATAAGAAACCAATTTAGAATTGTCATTAGCTGTAGGCATTGTGAACACAAAAGCTATCAAAATGCAAGAAAAGAAAGCAGGATTGGTGGGAATTAAGAGTCATCAGTAAGCTTAATTATTTTATTGCATGTCAAACAGTGGGAGGAAATTAAAAAAAAAGAGTGAGAGGAAAAGAAAGAAAAGAAAATCCCGAGCCTGAGAGCCCCACAAACAAAATTATCCACAGCAAGAAATAAACAACCATGCCAAAAGACTGCAAATAAGTTCAACTTCACCAAAACAGAGATTCTCAATTCAAGGCAAGCCAAAAATAATGGGTCCAAGCTTGTTTCCAGAACAAGTAGCATTGCTAAAGATTAAGAAAAAAAAAAAAGGGATAATACGTCCAAGCTATTTCCAATACGTTTTAAAAAATATAGAAAAAATTCATTTGTCATTATTGAATCTCGCATAGCATCTTCACACCATTTACTAGAATACTTGCATTATCAAGGCAAATATATTGTATCCAGGCAAACTGACCTGAAGTTATCAAATATTTGAACTTGGCCTCTGCCATTTTTCTAGATGTATAACTCTGATAAGTACAATCAAATTCTACATATTTCGACATTGCTAATTATGCATGATGCAATGAGTGGCGGGTCACTTTGTTCTGGGCCTAATTCATCCCCTCATCATTCACATAAATCAGCACTTCTTTTATGATTCTGAGCTTTGAGACCTAATTTCAATTTAGTAAATTAAACCAAATTTCAGTAACATGTATATCTTTGGTCACCAAAAAAAAACACGTATATCTTTAACTGATAATGTTCAGTAAGGTATACACTTCACTTCTTGCATTTTAAAAACATTCAGTTCTCTTCACTAATTTTGCAATGTCCATTTATACAGGCCTAATGGCCTGTATGTTTTCATTGGGGCTTAGTTTTGTTTGTCCATGGACATTCCTATTTGCCCACAGACCTTTCCCAGGTCCATCTGGCAGCTCCAACTGGGTTCGAAATTCTTAATAATTTATATCACAAAATCTGCACTTGATCGAAGGACCTTAACAGACCTCTCAGCAGATCGTTTCAAGAGGCCTCCTATTGGTACCAGCTGGTAGCAACACAAGGGACTTTCCCTCAACATTTTCTACTTTGGATGCATAAGACTCAAGATAACCATCATTGGCATTTTTGGCAACTAAATATTGTATTTAGCAACCTAGCCTGTTAGATAAAACCCAAATGGTAACCTCAAATACAAGCAGACTTCAGAAAGGAGAGGGGAAGCAAAAGTCAAATTCAATAATCAAACTTCTAATCTAAGCTCATCTGGAGCAAACCTAAAAAAAGTTGGGCTCTATTTTATATTTTATTTAATCTTCATTGGCACATCATTATTATTTATTTATTGTTGATAAGTTTCATTGGCACATCATTCACATAACGTTTTCTGCAATTGAGCACTTTCTAATTCAGGAATGATATGCAAAAGAGATGACCAAGGGCAAAACCACCTTTAAACCCCACCAAAAGGAAGCAAACTGTGAATCAGTTCCTCTAATGCAAATGAAAGCGCTGGCCAGCCAAAAGAAACAACAATAAATGAGAATGACCAAATGCAAGAAGTTAAATAATTAAGAGAAAAATTCTTCTCATTACTCAACACATCCTTGGAAGATGGCATGTCATGTAATGCTTTGTGCTTCGAAGGATCCCCATGCAATCCACCACCCAATCTGTTTCTTCTGGTAAAATGCTTCCACTGCACCGGACAATCTTTCCCCAATATCTGGTCCCACTGGACTCACTTGACATAGGAAGCGGATAAATCCAGGAGATCTAGAACAAGCTTGTTTCTACTGCATTCTCAGAAAATGTTATAGGCACGCCAATCATATTGATGTAATTCTAAAAGCACATTTATTATCAATTTCTAAAACTCGTTCTCTAATCTAAAACTTTCCACAATCAAACGGATAGCATCTTTAAAAACTGAGAACGTGGTCATTTCCAGGTTGTATACAATTATGGACCCAAACACAAATACAGAAAACTATCAAAATACTAGAACAACCTGCTTTCAGGAAATATATTTTAGAATGGTTCTCTAGAATGCACTACAAAGCTTGTTTTCATATCACCTCTGATTATCCATTTCTAAGAACAAATACTCTTTACAATAGCAAAAAGGAACAAAAGGTAATAGCTTAAGATGGATCAGTAAAACCCTTTATGAGCTATAAGCAGTTGATCTCAACATAAAGATTAGAACTTTGCATGATAACCTTGTCTTTCTGACAATGCAATGTTTAGATAGGTCAGTTCAAAGCTATTGACTTAAAACTTTGAACTTGAACAAATGAATCCTTGTAGATTTTTTAAATTTGTAGAATACTTGATCAAGTTTCCTTGTTATAGTTATATCATGTTTGTGAATATGCGATGCAGCGACGGGCGATAAAAACCACAAAATGGAGACCTTCCACAAGTTTGTTGAATTTCTGCACAGAAACTGCCAAGCAAATAGGCAACTATTGCAAAGGTTCACAGATCTATCAGAACAGTAGGAAGAGAATAGGATCTCTGTATATTATTAATCTAAAAAAAAACCATATATAGAAAATCCTTGACCAAACAAAATTCTAGTAAGGCTTAAATCAAGCAAAAAATAAAAGAAATCACCACAAAAGAGAAAAATTACCCAAAAAGACAAATTTGACTAATGCCAAATTGGACACAAAGTAAAGAAAAATAAATCTTCTCAAAAGAGACTAAAAGAAGGAAAAAAAAATTCTAAAATTGATCCTGGATAAAATAAAACTGATAACTAAATATAATTATTTGACAAGTTTTCAAAACCAAGTAGGCAACTGCCATAATAGAACCCTGTCACAAATTTCAGCCTGCATCAACATGACACTTTTTCATACTGTCACAAATAGTGTAGTCCACATATAAACCACTAGAATGTCCTTTCTAATGTTTCTCTTTAACAATTTTGAAAATAAAAGTTTGCAGTATATTCATTATGTGGCTAACACATGTCATCTCAGCGTAAGCTATTATCCAAAAATCATAAGCTTAATTTTGAGGAATAGACAGTCATAAGAGTGGGAACTGACTAAGCACGTCAACAGAAAACATAGTAGATAGATTGAAAAGAATAACACTTGTCCTCATTTGTTATTTATTTATTTATTTTTTCCAACGAATGAGGTTAGTTCAATCTCTTTGGATTCTTTTATATAGTTTTTTGGGGATTTATCTTCTACCTTTCATGTATAGCAGCAGGGGCTCTTTTGGGTGTTTTAGATATTTTTGTATATTTCGTGTTTATGGGTTGCACCTCCTTGGTGCTTGGAATCTAATTTAATAAAAATGCCCCAGCAAAATTGCCTGGAGAAGATTAGGGTGGGAACCCAACTTTAATATGAAAACTGCTAGGTAAATTTTTTTTTAAATAGTACTTAATATCATTTATTTCCATATTTATTATTACAACTGATTTTGTATGTATGACTTTATTAATATATGTAACTAAATCTTTAGTATTAATTGGTTTTTTACACTCCTGATCAAGAGAAGTATAGGGCACATGGACAATTGCGATTGTGCTGATCAAGTATAACACACCTGGAGGCCGTTCCGCTCTTTCACTAGATGGTCTAGCATTTGGAACTGGTTTTACTGCTGCAGGTTGAAGAAGACAGAAGGGATAGAATAGGAAATATAAACAGAGTAAACAGCTACAATGTAACAACATATACAAGCACTGGCCACAAAAAATTATAGTGTTACAACATATACAAGCACTGACCCTTAGTCTTGAGCCAGCACCAAGCTGAGAGTCCTTCAATATTGTCCAATCAAATACATAATCAAACTGATAGCTTGCACAAGCATATCAAGATATTAAAGTTAAATACAACACCCCTGATATCAATAAATCAAAATTACAGATGCTGTTCCTCATTTGTGATGTACAAACCCTTTCCCCCCCCCCCCTTCCTCAGGCTTTCAATCTATTCAATTTTAACTGTCGTTAGCTAATACCCAACAATGAAATCTAAACTCCCTTTTTCCTTATAGAATCAAAGTTCACTAATTTTCTTCTAACGCACATAGTTTGAACTGAGTGGTAACATATTAGTTGATAACTGATATAATAGCTTCTGATGGAAAACAAGACAATGTCTTCTTGATGACTATTGGAGTTGATTTCTAATAAGGATAGCATGTGGGAAATTCATAATAACCTGAAAACGATCTCAATGATCAGCCAAAAGTTTTGCCCGTGGAAAAAGGAGAAAGGAGAAATAACTTCAAAAAGGAGAAAGGAGAACCAATCTGATGGGAAAAGTAATACTATGAGGCCATGGTATTACACATCCCCCACGCCCTGGATTTACATCCCCCACGCCTTGGATTTGCTTCCCGCCAAAATCCAAAGATTCAAAATTATTTTCTGTCATATCTCATGTCAAATCATATCTTTTATCCTATCAACCAAACACAAAAAAATAATTCCATATAAAAAATTAATCCCATGTTATATCTAATCCCATATATTATCTATAATATTACTTATATCCCGCCATCCAATCCTCCAAATCAAAGATAGCTTAAGTGATATTAGAAATCATGTACTTATGTGCTAATTGTGTGTTTCTTTATTTCTTTCATTTTGTAATATTGAAGACAATCTGCACAGAATACTACAATTTCAAGAGGGGCATCTTCCTCTTACAGTTGGTGATTTAGAAAAGTGCTTGAAAAGGTTGGTTTTTATTTTATTTTTATTCCTTGGGAACAGGGTTAACTTAATTGTGGCTTGCCGGCCTTATGGCAGGAGGGTTGTTTTTTTTTTTTTTTTTTGAAAAGTAAGATAAATATATTAAATAAATACAAAATCTTAAGGGCATACCCTGTATTTACATTCACTGCTCAAAATCTCTGTCCAAACAGGATAACTATACCAAAAGATCAAATCCAATAAACAATCCCAGCTCATCTCAAGACATAAAACAACCAATTAATATCAAACTAGATATGCTCCATGACAGTACATAGCCTAACAGAAAAACCCAATTAATACTAACTAGCAGTGTGAACTGCTACTAATCAGCATACTCATCATAAGAGCTTGAACCCAATTGATACCCAATTAATACTTCAGTCAGCATTTTGTCCAAGCAAGCCTCAGCAGAACTGCAAAAAGCAACCAGCAAAGCAAACAGCAAAAGCAACATCAACAATGCAGCTCTCAGCAATTCTTCTCAAGACAGCACCCAACTCCATTTTCACTAGGCAGAAGTAGCAGCAGACTAGATGATGCAGCAACAACATACCATTAGATAAATCCGTGCAACTGCAGCTTTAGCAGAACTCAACAGTAACACAATCAGCCTATTACCATATCAACAAATTCAACAGAACTCAGCAGCAAAATATGGTGCAGCACAACACTTAATCCATCACAGCTAAACAGAGAGCCAATAAAAAAGCAAGCATTATGCCATGTGGAGCAGCAAATAATCGTAGTTACTACTCTAATCCACAAATCTGCATCATCCGACAGTAATGGCCATGGTATAACTCTCCCATGAGTGCATAACACATAAATAAAATCTCATCTGTCTAAATCAGATGAGATGGGGAGGTTCCAGTTGTTGATTATGAATCTGTTGGAGTTGTGATTTGGTATGGAAGAGAGGTTTAGGAACCTGCATTTTACCAAGGACAAAATAGCCTTTAATATGATAACAACATCAGTATGATTGTTTTCATATAGCCGCCTATTCCTTTCTCTCCATATCGAGTAAATCATTGCTGCAAGACTGAATTTGCAAATGGAATGCTGGAGGCTGTTGCTTTTAAGATTGTTATTGGCCCAAGAAATGAAATCTTCCCAACTTTGAGCATGGCAGCTAGACCACACTTGTCCACAAGGGACTTCCATATTATCATGGCAAACGGACAGGTGATAAGTAAGTGAGATATGGCAGGAGGGTTATATTTTAGTAGAATGAGAGTATGGGGGAATTCAGGCTTAGACTAACTGAGCAGAGATTTTTTCCTATATATGCGCACTATAAGATCAGTTAACATTTGGAAATACTAAACAAATTCTCCAGATCTTCAGATAAAAAATAAACATACAATTAATTGCAATTCTGAATGACATTACATTAAACAAAAATCTGAATGGCATTACAAAAATGTATGACAATAGTCTCATCTAGAACAACTACAACAAAGGGAATGTATACAAAAATTTGCTTATGAGACCTCGGATGCTGTAATTCCCTTTGGCAGGATACCCTCCAGACATATCTCAACTTGATAAATATTCTTTTCACATAGTTTATCAACCAGAGAATGGCAAATACATTTACTGAGTGTGTAACCTATACTAAACATATAATCTAAAACAACTAAAGCATCATCCAACTTATCTCCTTGTGAGAGACACTGAATTAGTCTTTCCAGCGTTTGCTGTTGTGGTTTGAGCTTGTTTTCCAGCATTGTAGCCAACCATTCCATCCCTTCAGTGAGATATCCTTTATTGCTTAATCCAGTTATGATGAAATCATGAGTACAGACTGCTGGTTCCACACCTCTATTTAGCATATCTTTCCACCATCTTTTTGCTTCATCCATATCTCCCATCTCGCAAAGTTTTTCTAGGAGGGCAGTGTAAGTGGCAGTTGAAGGCTGCAAACCCTGAACCAGAAGTTCATTCAAAAGTTTTGTACTTTCAGCAATTTTCCCTTCCCTGCAGAAACCCTGAATCAAAGAATTGTATGTGATAATATCACGATAGATTCCCTTCTCAGCCATTTTGTGAAACAACTCACGAGCTTCATCTGCTCTTCCATTCAAACACATTCCTCTGATCATAGTGTTGTATATCACTGTGGTCTCTTTATAACCCCTACAACCCATTTCCTTGTAAAGCTTCTTTGCACCTTCTAAATCACCAACCTTACAGAATCCATAGATGAGTGCATTGTATGTGTATTCGTTTGGGACTATTCCCTTATGAACCATCTCAAACCACAACTTCCGAGCATCCCCAATCCATTTCATCTTACAAAGACCAAGTATCATTGTTGTATACATGAACCTATCTGGAGCATATCCTCTGTCCTTCAAATCATTGAAAATCCGAAATCCTTCCGGCCGCATTCTTCTCTTACATAGTCCGCTGATAATTTCCTGATACGTAAAAATATCCGGTTGATGGTTTTTTGCAATCATGGTATGAAGGAGAGCTGATACTCTAGAATAGCACCCATTCTTACAAAATCCAGATATCAACTTATTAAAAGCAACATTACTGGGAACAAACCCATCATCCAAAACTTGCCTAAGAAGCTCGTAGCCTTTGGAAACATTGTTATCAATGCAAAAAGCTTGAATTAGATATTCAACTGTTTCCACATCCCCCACAACACCACAATCCATCATCTCCCCGTACAACTTCCAAACAATATCTGTTCGCCTGGCCCGAACTGAACCCAACAAAGCCGAATTGCACGTCATTAGTGATGGGAAAATACCAAGCTTCTGCAATTCATCAAACATATCCAGTGCTTCCTCAATTGACCCATTTTCACATAGACATCTAATATAAGCCTCTAAAGAAGCTGGTTTAGGAGTAAAATTTATAGAACTCAAGAACAATTTCGCTGCATTGGCAGCTTTTGCCTCTACAAGACTATCAAAAATCACATTACACGAAAATTTATCCGGCACAAAGCCACCGTGAGATCTCAGCCAATAAAAGAAACGGAGAGAGAGAAATACATTGTTTTGCTGCCTCAAGAGCTCAAGAAAAAAGCAGGGGTCGAGGAAATCAATGGATGGGAAATCAGATACCAGAGTTTGTTCCCACCTGGGTCGAGTCCGAATCACCCTCGAAACATCTTTGGCGATCTGGGTAAAGCTCTGAAGCTTCTGCTGTTGATGGGTCTGCTCAGTTTCTTCACCGCCAACCTCTCCTCCGCCACCACCGTTGCCGCTGCCTCCGAGGTTTCGGATTTGGGGGTTGGGTTTTCGCACGGTGCGAGGGCTTTGGCGGACTAAGAGACTTGCAAAAGAGGGCGGAGGTCTTGCCATCCAGTGTCAGTAATGATTCTCCGATTATGACTGTAGAAATACATAAGAAAACTTAGATATATCTATATGTATATTGTGTACTTACACGAGTTGGATCTTCGATCAACTGAGAGAATACATCCCACCGCACAAAGTTTATCGCCTGCCAAACAAACAGACTGCTGGAGAAAACGTGATTTTTTTTTTTTTTTTTTTTGCGCTGATATTATATTTAAATTTTGATTGATTAAATATCGATGATTTTTCAGTATTTAAAAAAAAAAACTGTTGCCTGATAAAACACCTTCGAAATAGTGCTTTTAAATAATTTTTTTAGTTGACAAAGCTTTTAAGAAACGATCTTTCAAACAATATTTTTAAAAAATATCATTTCAAAAAATATTTTTCAAAAGTGTAATTTCCAAAAATAATTTCAAAAAATATTATAATATTTACACATATAGAGAATATTATATGCAAATGTGTATATTGTAGGTGCATTTTGTTTGCTTAAAATTGCTAAAAAACTATGAAAATTCTAGAAAATTTTTAAAAATTATTCAATTTTTATTTCACTGTACAAATTATAAAATTAAAAATTATTTCAATTTATCTCATTTTATCTTACTTTTTGTCACATCAAATGCCTCCTGTATATTGTATATAAATATGATTAGTTCTATGCACAGAATGCATAGAATTTTTTTTTTTTGCCTTAATTTTTATCATTTTTGAAATTGTTGAGTTAAAATTGTTGGAAGAAAAATGGTTGGGTTAAACTATTTTTAACCCTAGGAAAAAAAATGGGAAGAAAAATTGTTGAATTAATTTTTTTTTCTTTTTTGCAAACTATTGGTTTTTTTTTCTTTTCTTTTTTTTTTTTTTTGTAAATTCTTCTATGACTTTTGAGAATTTTCAGAAGGGCTCCATCTAATTCAAGGTAAAATTCTACAATTTCTAGTTTTAAAGTTAATTTCAAAGTATAAAATTAGAACAATATATGTCACAATTAGTTGTTAATTATTTATTTGAATTTTTTCTAATAAAATCCTAATATTTCTTTAGTATGAACTTTTTCAAGTGAATTTTTGTATATTATTTAAAATGAATTTTTAATTTTTTTAAACAAAATTGGCTGTACCTCCTTTTTCTGGCCTATTTTTTAATTTATAAATTTAGTAAATTAAGTTTTGATTTTGTTATTTAGATTAAGGAAAAAAACAATTTTAACCCTACAATTTTTCTTCATAGGGCAAAAAATAGTTTAATCCAATCATTTTTCTTCCAACAATTTTAACTTAACAGTTAACAATTTCAAAAAAAAAAAAATTAGGGTAAAAAAAACTATATGCATTCTGTGTATAGCTAATCATATTTATACATATTTGTATATAAAATTCTCTCTATGTATAAATATCAAACTAAGTTGAAAACATTATTTGCAAGGGGTTTTTTAAAAACACCTTTTGAAAGGATATTTTTAAAAAAATACTATTTGAAAGAGTATTTTTTAAAAGAACTCTTTCAACTAATGCTTTCTTATTTAAAAAAAATTATTTAAAAACACTCTTTCTAAGGATGCTTTCTCAGCTAATAGTATTTTTTTAAATATTAAAAATTATTAGTGTTTAGCTAAAATTTAAATATAACATCAGCACAACGTAAAAAAATTCAAGAAAACGTACTGCAACCCCACAGGAGGATGAAATACCTTTACTATTGTATAAATAAAACATTAAAATTTTGATAAATTTTAAAAATTAATGAAATTTTAATTTTGATAATTTTATTTTTATTGTATTTTTTTAACTTTTTTTTATAGGACTCTTATATTTAAAAATTTTTTTGGTGTTTAAAAATTATCCAAATGAAAGAATTTTTAATCTGTTTTGTAACTTTTTACCAATCTACCCATTAAAAAAGCCACTCTTTCATTCATCCTCTAGTCTATTATTTTAATAATTTTTAAACACAAAAAAAATTCTAAATATGAGAATCTATTAAAAAAAGTGATATTTTTTTATAAAAATAAAATAAAAATAATTGTTCACAATTCGTTTGATGAGATACAAATTTTACTTTTTTTTTTTTTAGTTTTTGTTACAAGTTTATTATTTTTTATTATTTTTATTTTTTCAAAAAAAATATTAATATTTGTATTGATAAAAAATCATAAATTTTTAGGTGCTAACAAAATTTAGTATGAGAGAAAGCGATCAGCGAGAGAGTGAATAAAAAAAAAAAAAGAAGAAAAAAATGAATTTAAATGAGAGCCGTTGAATTTTCTCTAAAAAAATCCAACGGCTTAAAATTGACACACGACAGTAAGCCGGTGCTCACTGCACTGGTCCTATCATGTTGATTTTAAGATACTGGAATGCTGCTCGTACATCATGTGCCGTTAAAGGGAAGTGAACAATTGCCTACATAACGAGAGCTATTTCTAAGAGATGAAATACAATAACAAGTGGTATTTAAAAAAAAAAAAAAAATCATACGGTTCATATTTCACGGCAAGTTTTGGAATGGGAAAAAAGAATTCATCAAATTAAATTGAGGGCTAGCTTTATATAATGATATAAATGTTATCCTCAAGTCTGTGAATTTTAAATTTGAGTTTAAAAATTAAAAAAAACTTTGAACTCAATTAGTTTATAACCAATTGTTTGTATTGCACGTATTATTTTTGGCTTGGCCCCGTTAGGCTTAAAATAAAACTCTAAAAAACCCTACAAATTTCCAACAACCCCTCTACTTCTAATTTTTCCACCATCATTGATTTTAAAAATTTTCAATATTTTGCTAAAAAAACAAAACAATTTTAAAATAAATTAAGCAAATGTGTAAATTTTTTATACAATCATATCCTTCGTATCGAAAACTTTCAAACGAGTACTATTATTGCTATTTTTTGTGAACTTTTTTAAATCCGTGAGAACGGATTTGAAAAACCATTCCAACGATTTACGACTTTTCAAGAAAAAAACATCATCAAAATTAACTGCAAACTACGTTTTATCTCAATTTATCTTTTTTTTTTTTACTCCAAGCAGACCATAAAGGTGTTGGTTCAAAAATGAGAAATAGCGACTATTTTTCCTACTTGATACAAATTGTGATAATATTGTTGGATAGGATGAATCACTGTAATTATGTGTGTAAAATAGTGTTATTTTGTGCGTGTGATTAGAATACCATGTTTCATGATTTTTAGAGCAATCCACATCCTGATCTTATACGTGGCATGGGTGTCATTGTTTGTCTAGTTCAAATGTCGCATTTCAAAATTTCTGTAATAATTCACATTTTCACAATAGAATGCTATTCTACTTTATGCTCAATTAAGTACAAGAAGAAAACTTTTTTTAAGAAATCACCCGTTTTAGTAGCAATCTCACTTAAAAGCAGATTTTATCGCAAAATTCCATAAAGTACGGCGCTTGCACGGATTTAAAATGCATAAAAAAATATTAGAAATTATGTCTATAATAATACTCAACTCCATTCGGATAATGGCTCCGTTTGACTTGCAAAAAAATTCTAAAAAATTCTATAAATCTCTATTAACTTTATATCACATCAATTTTTTTCTTTCACTACACGTATTACGAACTCTTAATTTATCTCAATTTATCTCACTTTATCTTACTCCAAACTCACCCAATGCAAGACAAGCACCCCATTACCACCCGATAATATTCCGCCTAACAACCTCCCCGCCCACATTAACTTTTATTCCATCAAACAAAATGTACAACTTAATACTAAGCACTTGTGCAAAATTAAAATAATGCAAATTATATGATTATAAAAATATATTAATAACATTTGTATAACATTTTCTCATGGTAAGTACTATTATTAAGGGCATCCACGTCACACCATGCAGGCGAAATAGCCTCCGCTAAGAAATGGCGCGTTACTTTGGAGCTTAACCTCACTACCAGTGCTAAAGCACATCTACACAACTTTTAAGCCCACTCACAATGATAAGTGTTTTATATTTTGTAGCTAAAAAATTTTAAATACAAGTAGCTCTCCACAATTAAAATTTACTGTTATACTTTAAAAAAAAAAATTTTACTATTATTACCAGTACTTTTGGTGAGTTTTTTTTTGTTCTACGGATGGTTGAGGAAGTATTTCTGCAATTGCTGCTGGGGAGAAAGTGTTTTGAAAAATACAGTTAATGAGAAACCGAGGCATGTGAGCGCGATTTTTCAGATTATTGTTGAGCAGAAGCCGCGGTCTGGGAGCACGATTGTTGCGCCTACACTGTGATTTTGAGATCATCTGCAAAACCCGTAGCATGAAAGCGTGGTTCTTCCTGGCTTGGGATTTCAGAACCGCGGTCTGGGAGCGCAATTATTGTTGCCACTACACCACGAGTTGACCTGGAGCTGAAGACCCATGGCATGAACTGGAGCTGAAGACCCGCGACATGAAAGCGTGTTTCTTCCTTGTTTTGCTCCCGTCCATGATGAAGTACGCTTCTGCCTTCCACCTTTTATGCTCACCTATTTTTATGAATCGCTCACCCCTGAGTTTGGGACAGCATCGAATTTAGAAACGCATGGCTGTGTCTTGGAGTGAGTAAAGTTAAATTCTATTTCCTACTTCAAAATCATCTGCTGTACATCTATTTTTAATTGAATGTTAAGAGTTTTTTATTTGCTTTGTATAAGGCGACTTCAACTAACATCTTTCAGGTGATCCCAAATCGAGGTGATCTCAAATCGCAGTTCTTCCTTGTTTGCGATTTCAGATAACTGATTCCTGTTTTGCAAAGAGACTTCTTGAGCTAGGGAAAGACATTTCGAGCGAAAAAAAAAAACGCACTTTTCTTCTCCAGACGAGAGATGTTGGGGTTTTCTTCTTCTGCAAACGAGAGATAAGAAAACCCGCGATTCCATAGCGCGGTTTATCAAAAACCGCAATCTCAAATCGCGGTTTTCTTCCGTAGCCGAACCTCCGTAACCGCTGTTTGAAATCATGGTTTCTCATTAACCGTATTTTTCAAATTTGTTTCTCCTCCGCCATAACTGCAGATTTTGTTCCGAAATCATCCGTAACACAAAAAAAAGTCTCTTTTGGTAGGTCTAAGTATTTTGACCCCCCACCTAGCATTTTTTATTCCGTCCCTCCTAAAAGCACCACAAATCAACCAAACTTGACACCATGACATGGGAAAGAATCATTCAAACACAAGGGTTTCGCCCAATGCATGTTGAAGGACGTTTGTACTCCACAATCCGTTCACCACAAAGAACAAGTCCCCAGTCCACAGCAGAAAAAGACGTATTCAATTTAATTTTCAGCAGAAATCATCTCTCTGAAAAACATATTCTTGGAATGAAGAAAATATAGCCCTCAGAAATTAAACTTCTATCTCTTCTCCCTATCGCATCAAATTCTATCATCTTCTTCAAACCGAGTGGCACTGTTGAGAACATCACACTCGCTTGTGCTTGTTCAAATCATATTCAATTTTCAAGTTTAATCAACGCCTATTCTCCATGCTTCTTTTCCATTAATTCAAACTCTTTCCAATTAGATATCTCCCTCTTCATATTAGATTTGCATGTCATCATAATCTGTTCCACCTTGAGGAAATCCTTCAGCTGAAATGCCGCGAAACAAGTTCAGAGACTGCCGCTCTCGGCACGTTTATTACCGGAATCAGTAACCAGCCTTCACACCTAACTCATTCTTCAAAGTTTGATAGCAATAAACCATCCCAACTGATAAGGAAAAACAATAAGCATGGGCAAGAGAATGAACAAACCCTAGCTTTTCTTAACAACCTCGAGAGAATGGACTGCAGAAAATTCTCTACAGAGAGATGAAATCATTTTTCACAACAATTTCATCCGAACAAAAATTGGTTATTTTTCAAGGGATATATTTTTTTGTTCTATGTATTTCAAAAAAACAACTTCCACCTGAAAATTAAGTTGAATGTCTTCTGTAAAGACTACTTCTACCGATGCATGAATTAGGGAATTGTTACTTGGTGAATGGATTGCCGAATACAAACTTCCTCCTGCATGCACTGGGCGAGAGCCTCTCTGCACACCCTCTTTAATCATAAGCTGTAAAAATAACCAGAGGCTCCATATCAGCTGACACTGCTCCCACCAACAGAAGGAACAGCAATAGCATAAGCAAAACCACCGCAACTCCAAAAGCACAGCCTCAGCTGAAACATATTCCACAGGCTTAACTAGAAAACAGCTACGCTCCCAGAAGAAAACCACCACAAATTACAACTGCAGCAGCAGCAGTAAAAACAAAAATGGACAGGAGACAAGAAAACAGCAGACCGTAAGTGTGTGTGTGTACATCATGTGTGGGCATACACAGAGAGAAACAAGAAGAAGAAAGATGAGAAAACCAAAGCTAAACCCAACCTAATCAAATAAAGAAAGCTGTCATGTGCTATCTGGAAACCACTTGGGCCTGAGTAGCAAAAGTTCCCTTTCATGCACCCATTGAGCTAGACGACTATGGAGGCAAAAGTTGAACATCAACCTTGAACCACCCCCCCCCCCCAAAAAAACAAAAAAAAAAATATAAATAAATAAATGAATGAAACTAACCCCACCCCGAAACACACATACACAAAAAAATGACTCTGTCAAATAAAAATAAAATAGCACAAAGTAGTAATCCACTTAAAACAATTAATGTTTGATCACTTCTCAAATACATGCAATCATCAAGCAAACAGTGTTGCCACATCCAGTGTCAATATTTGTCATGTTTGACTTGGATAATTCATATGATTTTTAAGCATTCATGTAAACATAAACTATGTTGTTAAATAAATGTCCATCATATGAACTTGACATGTCAGTCAATTACTTTTTATCCATCATGAGACCCAATATATAGAATATCAGCCAAAGTCCGTGAACAGCCACGTAAATATTGCCAAAGGTTAAGCCTTAATCTCGTTTTAATTCCCAGCACCCAAATTTAACAATGGGGATGAACACTAAAATAATATGTCTTCTTTTATAGGTATAATATAAGACATTGTTGGACACACTTCTATTCCCTTTTTCTTTTGGATTAGTTCTCAACTATTATGAGTTGAACACAAGTACTTAGGCTACGTTTTTTCACCTGGATGAAATTTGATGGACAAGAAATACAATATGGGATTCTATACCTCATGAGATTAATTTTTTGTATGGGATTATTTATACGGTGTTTGGTTAGATGGGCTAAGGAATGGGATAAGAGAATATGGATTTTTGGCATTTAACTTTTGGAAGGAAACAAACCAGGAAGATGGATGTACAATACTAGCTCTCCTATGGTATTCCATATCACCCATTTCGAGGGAGATAACATTCAGTCCGGAATAAATTGATTTCGCCGAATAAGGGAATGGGTGGGGTCCCACTAGATAAGAAATTTAAACCCCCAAACAAACTTAGCTTTAAAATAGACATCATCCCAAGTCCAAAACATGCATTTGGCAACAAAAACAATCTGCAACAATCAGAATGGAAAACACACTATGAATTCCAACACTTTAGGTCGTGTTTGATTGAGTGGATTAAGGTGGGGGATTGGATTGCACATCTGTAGGCCTCACCAATCCGTGTTTAGTTGCAAAACATGGTCTGCATTTCATGTCTGGACTGTATATTCTAACCCAAAAGTGGGGGAGATGCAATATCATTTATTTTTTTTTCCCTGGGAAGGTGGTGGTATTTACTTCCTGCGAAACGTGGATATAGCATTAGTGTAGGATTTTATTTTTATTTTTTCGCGTCAAATTACTTGTAATGGTATATCCAATCCCATACTTTTATCCAATAGTATTTCACTTATCCCCTAAATCCTTTCCCTCCAATCGATTTAGCTTATAATTTTATATATGGACATGGTGGGAGGGCAAAGGAGGATTGAAGTTTTATATTTGTTTTTCCATGACACAAGTAAAAACTCAGGTATGGTCAAACATGACTTTGTTAAAATATATATATATATATATTTTTTTTTGGGGGGGGGGGGGGCAGGGGCACTAATTGAATTCAAATACTCCTTTTTATATTGGATGCGTCAGCTAGTAGGATGGATACAAGTAGACCCCCAATCCCGTGACATGGTTGACACTAGCATTCATATGTGCCCATTTTTTAAGTAACAGTAAAGGGTGCCCGTGCTTTGCACAAGCTAGCTTCTAGGAGAGAAAATATAAATTTGTTAAGGGCGTTTTTGAAGTAAGGATTTGGTGAATAAACTCCCCCCGCGGGGGGTGGGGGCCGCCCCCCGGGGCGGGGGGGGGGGGGGAGGGGGAGGGGGAGGGGGAGGCAACATTGTTGGCTCTGTGCTTAAACTGAAACTAAAAATATTCAAAAATGCAAATTTCCCAAACACATTCATTTATTTTTGTCTAATTTTTGGTGGTAAAAAGATGGCACCAACTATATTTCGTTCAAATTGCCATTCCTAGCTTTAATAGGAAGGCCAATCAATTCTTTTTCCAGGTATACTTGCTCTACAAAGAGTAGGAAAAACTTACCAGAAAAGCTTTCCATCTGGCTTTTTGTAAATAAGCAAAATGTTCGAAAAAGCTGAAGCATTGGTTTGGCAACTTGCGTTTTTAGCTAAAAACCAAAAAAATGCTCCTAAAGGGAGGTTGCCAAACCAAGCCCAGTTCTATTGCCATGAATTGAACAGGGAACAAACTCAGAGAAATCATAGGATCCAATAACTATGATTGTATAAAAATGTGGGAAAAGAAATGTGCAGTTACCAAAATGCTAAGCAGAAAAATGCAACAACTAAGGATACAAAGGAGGATACATATGAGGATAAACCGCTGAAGCCGGAATGACTTCTAACTGCAAAGTTTTGTGCGCACACCAAGTCAAGAACAAACTTCACATCAGAGCATAACTTTTCCAAAAAGGAAATCAAATAAACTATTAAGTATGAATGTCTAAGACCACTTACCCTGCATGGAGAGAGCAACTCAGGATTTCACATGGAAATCGCAAAAACACCATTGCAAAACAAGCAATGCCATTACTGTAATGGCATCCCTGCTGACCTTAACTAAATGCTGGTCCCAATGGAGACATCATCCTCGTAGAAATCCCGAGATTCAGAGGGATCATATCTGTCCTCAAACTCATGCAGTGTAACAGAGTCTGATCTGCGATCCCTGTATGCACGACTTCGTTTTCTATCTTTCATTTCTGAGTTCAGATCACCGCGCTTCCGATCACCGTGCTCACTACAATGATTAGTTTCCCCATGTGATCGGCTGTGGTAACTGTCTGGACTCTGAGAAAATGAAAATTTCTTTTGGAACAGTTCCACATCATCTTGATGACCATGATTACTAATTTGGTTGTGTGAGTGACCTTTAGTTCTGTGTCTACCTGGGGTTTTGGAATTATACTCTCTATCACATCTATCCCTCTCTATACTTCTCCGCAGTTCTAGATGCTCATGGTGCCGACTTGAATCTCGACTACGTCGCATATGATCATCAGGAGACTCATCGTGTAATTTTTTAATTCTGATATTATTACGAGAATGCAACTGCTTGTGGATATAAGGCTCTGCTCTGCTCACTTCGGAAGATTCACGTATATTTTTCTTTAGCCCATCCATGTCCAATGAAGAAGGTTCAGATGAGAACTTTCCGGACTCCTCAGCACCCCTTACCAAGCAACCAATGCCTCCTGCTCGTGTAATGTCCTCCATGTATTCCTCTATTATATCCCTCATCACCTGTTAGAAATTAAAATTGAGAGAGAGAGAGAGTGTGTGTGAGGGAGTGAGGGGGAGAGAGAGAGAGAGAGAGAGGGAGAGAGGGAGGGGGGGCTACATGAGATTGCTGCAAATGACTTGAGAACAAATAGTTCAAGAATAGAAAGACAAAACAAAGATCATTGTAGAATAGAATGCAAGCAACATGGCAAAAGGCAAACAGTAAATAAAAATAATCTACATAACATGCAAAAAGGAAGAAAGCCAAGCTCTTACACAAATGAGATAGTTTGCAGTTGAATAACAAGCTCCCTCTTCTTTCCAGCTTAGCTGCAATCGTTTTTCTTTTGTGTGTGTGTGTGTGTGTGTGTATTTTTTTTTTTGAAAAGATAAGTGTGTGTAGTTTAACTGGAAGCTAAAAAGTCAACAAAATCTAACAGTTTTATCTTTTTCCAAAACAAAGGCTTAGGCATAGTATACTGATGTCCATATGAATATAC
Organism: Vitellaria paradoxa; assembly: GCA_019916065.1. Classification (NCBI taxonomy): domain Eukaryota; kingdom Viridiplantae; phylum Streptophyta; class Magnoliopsida; order Ericales; family Sapotaceae; genus Vitellaria; species Vitellaria paradoxa. Next base: position 17,099,557 of record CM034240.1, read on the forward strand.
ATATTTGATAAATACAAAATAATTATAATGGGAAGGTAACAGGGGATACCGCCCAAATACAAAAGACAAAACAGCCAAAGTAAAACCTATGCATCTATATTCTTAACGAATGACAAAAAACTACGTAAACTTGGATCTATATTCTACACCCCTGAAGTCCATGTATAAAAAGCTGACAAAAGATTCCTTTCAACCCATGGAAAGGAACTTTGAACCCTTGAAAAGTTATTTCTTTTGCCCCAAATCAACCAAGACAAATAAAATCAAACTTTCTTTTCCATTTAACAATACAACTGCCCCACCAAGCTTATATGGTTTGTTTTGCTTTGATCAGGAACATCCAATGCAATCTAAAACATGAAAGAATCAAATCCCACAATCATTGGTCAACAGACAAAAAGATGATCAATGGTCCTCCTTACTTAAGCAACATTAATTAATCATAACCTTTCCACTCAAAATGAGATTGTTATAAGAATCTTACAGGCAAAAGCTTTTCTGATCTCTTAACTACTTAACTTGAAGCTTTGAACAGTGACAAGAAATAAACAAATAAAGTAGACAATGAGCTCTTAATCAAAGTGACTCTTGCCCCTTTTCAGAAGTACTTTTGTTTCCATCTAACTAGTTTCTTTTGCATCCTATCCAACACCCCAGCCCACACTCCTTTTCTTTGAAAGGAGCCCCCCGCGACAACCCTAGGTATGTAGAGGGCAAGAAGTTGACTCTACAACCCAGCACAATCACAAGCCCCGACAATGTGTGCCCACAATGCCAATTGGAATAATTTCTGACATACCAAAATTGATTTTTAATCCCGACATTGCCTCAAAACAAAATATAACACATCTAAGATATCCTATTTGCAACACATCTGCTTCGCAAAAAATTATCAAGTCATCGCCAAATAATAAATGGGACACTTCCAAAAGTACCTCAGGAAACACACTCAACAAAGAAACCATTTAAGAGAGCACTCTCCCTTGCTTTCCTTATCATCCTGTTGGATACTTCCATCACTAAAATTAAAAGATATGAAAATAGAGGATCCCCATGAGTCCACCCTCTAGAGGCTACAAAAAATCCAAATGGCGTACAGTTGACCAGATATACACCATTTCATCTATTTTTGCCACTTCTCCCCAAAGCCCATCATCGGCCATAAGTAGAGTAAGAAATTCAAGTTGATGTCTTCATGGGCTTTTTCAATGTCCAACTTGCATATTACACCAGGCATTACCTGAATTGCTACTATCTGTTGGATTTAAAAAAAAAAAAAAAGAAAAAAATCATGACCTAAGAAACCAGTCCTTCTACCTAGGCATACGAATGGCACACCAATCCCCTCAAATTGGTGGATTTGGAGCAAATGTCAATCAAATTCAACTAATCAATCCTCATATTCTAATCAATTTCTATTTTTGACATGGTTGCCATGTGTACTATTGTACATGAAAACAAAGTGACATTCCATTGAGATCTTAAGTAAGACTTATGATAAAGTAAATGTCACATCTCTTTATTTTAAACACTATAACCGTGGCTCTTTGTCCGAAGAAATTGATACATAGCCCAACCGTGGCTCTTTGTCCGAAGAAATTGATACATAGCCCAATTAAAAATTTAAGTGTAAGCACAAGCTAGAAACACACCCTCACGATATCATGTTCTCGCTTCCACTCCACAAATCTGTTACTTAGATGTAAAACTTTTCAAGCAAATTGATATGATCACTGAATTCTGTACCTAGCTATCTGCATACTGAATCGATTCTGATATTAAAATATTAATATTGAAGTCACCATATTTGTTGCTCTTAAGCCTTCTAAATGCATATAAAGAAGTCTTATCCTTCCAGAAGTTTCAACAAGCTTATTGCAATTTCTATGCTCATAAATTAAGAAAAAAAGGAACGAGTTACCACTTTAAAGAAGCTTTCCTCTAATATTAATTGTAGAATGTGATCTAATAGAAAACAACTTAAAAAGTCTTAGAACAACAAAAAACAAGCAATGGAAAGATGTAGAACTAGGTTAGCTGTTTGGAAGTTGAAATACCTATCTACAGGGGCCAGAGTTACACTGATAAAAAGTGTTCTTTCCAGCCTTCCTACATACTTCCTCTCCCTCTTTTATGCTCCTATTTCTGTCATCAAAGAAATTGAAAGAATGCAAAGGAATTTTCTTTGAGGCAAATGTGATGGGGTCTTCAAACACAGCTTGGTGGATTGGAAGACTGTGTGTTCTCCATTAATCTCAGGAGGTGTTGGCATTAGGCAGCTACTGCTGCATAATGAAGCTCTCTTGGGTAAATGGTTTTGGAGATATTCTCAGAGGAAATCCAGCCTTTGGAAGAAAGTTATAGAGACTAAATATGGAGAAGAACTAGGTGGCTGGTGTTCAGCCCCTTGCTCTAACTCTTTTGGTGCTAGCTTATGGAGAGGAATAAGGAAAAACTGGATAAAATTTGCTAGCTGTATTTCCTGGAAGTTGGGCAGAGGTAATAGAATTCTATTTTGGAAACATGACTGGTTGAATGTTGGCTGCCTATCAGTCCTCTTTCCAGAGATTTTTGCTCTAGCTGTAAATAAGGAAGCTTTTGTCAAAGACTATTGCAATGGAATGGATAGAAATAGCACCTGGTCTGTACGGCTTCGCAGGAATATGAATGATTGGGAATTGGATGGTTATTTGTTACTTATGAAGCTGCTAAATAATGTTTATTTGGAGGATACTGAGGACTCCCTGGTTTGAAATGTGTCAAAAGCTAAAGTTTTCACTGTCAAGTCCTTCTATCAATTCCTGCAAGGAGATGCAAAGGATGATTTTCCATGGTTAAATCTTTGGAAAAAAAAAAGCTGTCCCTAAAAGAGTACTTTTCTTCTCTTGGTGTGCTGCTAGGGGGAAAATCCTAACTATGGATAATTTTAAGCTCAGAGGTTATTCCATTGTTAATCGGTGTACTTTATGTTTAAACCAGGAGGAATCTATAGCTCATCTTTTCTTACATTGTCAGTGGGCTATCGAGTTGTGGAACTTGATTCTTTCATGCTTCGGAATTCATTTTTGCTTCCCAAAAGATTTCCGTGATTTTCTCTTGGCTTGGTGGGGGCAGCCCTTTGGAAAGCACAAAAAGCCCATATGGAATTTGGTTCCATTTTGTATGTGTTGGCTGATATGGAAGGAGAGGAACCGAAGGATTTTTGAAGATAAAAGTAGACCTATACTGAGAATGAAGAGTACATTTCTTAACTGTCTATATGGATGGGTGAAAGATGGAAAGGAGATTGATTTATTTTCCTTCCTGAACTTTCTCGATCATATTAGTTGAATTCTGTTTTGGTGGGTCAGATTGTATTTGTTTTTCTCGATGGGCTGATTGTATTTGCATCTCTTCGATGCTTATTTGATTTATATTCCTTTTAATAAAATTTACTTATCTTTTTCAAAAAAACAAAAAAACAAGCAGAAAACATATGCATACTAAACACTGAAAAGCTACTGCTTGCCTGTGTTGTAGTTCGCTTCAACTTCTTGCCACGATATGACATTCTTCGGCGTTTGTAATCTCTTTCTTCAGCTAACAACTCCTCTCTCGTCTTTGTTTTATTTGTTTCCTGGACCACGAATTTGAGATAAACAATTTAAAGAAAAAAATTAAGAAGAACAAATACAGTTCCTAAGAGCAGTCAAGAGAAAATACAAAATAAAATGTTAGTGAAAGAAACAACTGCAATTAACAACTTTCTATGCAGTTGTTTACAATCGTAATTGCATACAAAAAAAATATATATTTGAAACAGACAACCATGATTATAATGCCACTGTTCTACATGTTTTCCTTCTCCAATAGTGCCCATCGGCAATCCTCATGTGAGTATTAATATTCCAAGTTCTTAGAGAAATTAGACACAACATACAAAAGCACTAGGAAAGGAAAACACTAAATGACAAGGCTTTGTAATTGATAAGGTTGTGTGCCATTAAAATGTACCTGATTATGTGGACGCTGCCAAAGAATACCATCATGCTCAAGTAAAGATCTATAGTTGGAACGTTTTTTCCGCTCCTCATCAGCTCTCCTAGAGACATGTGCATGCTCAGCCATCCTACAAGGCAATTAGCTCCACCATACTCATTGGTATAAATTGGAAGGGAAAAAGTAAAAATAAAAATAAAAATTGGAAATTGAGAGCTCCAACCATAAAACACCATGTGAAATTTATTTATTTTTTTATAAGTAAGATGTAAGTATATAAAAAGGTCCGAAGGGGATAATTCACAAGAAGGTTACTTTCTATGCAACAACCTAAATGATGAAAATTCATCCATCAAACCAGAAAGGCAAAAATGAATATATAGGCAAGTTTTGACTTGCAACTGCAGCAAGACCATCGAGGAATAGAGGTGATCAAAAACACCAATTAGACTGGATCAAAAGAAAACAGCAATAACAATTGAGAAAGAGAACAAGAACAGGATCATACCGTTGGTGGCAAGTAAGTGGTCGAGCACCCCGTAGTGCCTTGATTTTTTCTTCAAGCAACGCACGTTCATGTAAAGCAGCCACTGCTGCTGCTACTTGGGAAACAAAAATCACTCTGCTATGAATAGATTCATCCGGTACATTAGTCCCTTCATCCTCCAGACTTTTGTCAAACGAATCGACATGCTTTGCATCCACATCTTTCAAAGGAAGTAATTGAGGGGTTGTTCCCACCATTGGAAATACTGACGAATTCAATGATTCCTTTAATATCCATTGCTTAAGCATGTTGATAGCAAAAAGCTTCCCATTCACTTCACCATACAACACAGACAACTGGAAGGAGAACCACTGTAACACTTCAACCAGAATGGGACATTTGAAATTCATAGTAGCTGGATTCGATCCGCTAAACGCTGAATCCGCTAAACCAACAGCTTCGCTAAAAATTGCTTTCAAACAGAGACAAAATAGCAAGACCATGTGGTCGCTCATAGGTACATCAATCACAATACCATAACGCGGTGAATTCACAATTACCCATCTTGGGAAATCATGTTCTTGAACCATACGAGAAAGCAATATCGCTCGAAGGACACCGACGGAATAGGTGGTAGGATAATCGTTCCATGCCTCAATTTCAGTCCTAACAAACCACAACTCCGAAGGAAGAAGCTTAATATGCTCCACAGAATAGCCCTTGATCTTACTATTGTCACTGCTTGCAAAATTCGCACACTCCACGGATAAAATTCCCGGCAGCGTAAACGTCGGGCTTGTGCTGTCTAGATCGACGGAGCCAATGACGCCGGGACAATCCCGATAGAAGAAATTAGGGCCGAAATCGAAGTATTCATCAAGCGAGAAGCAGAGTTCGGCCTTAGGATCATGCAGGGTTTGAACGGAACGGTTCTGTTTGATTAGTTCGTCCGAGGATTGGCGAGTGTTGGGATAGCGCAGTGACTCCAGGAGGTCGAGGTTTGACGCGCGGGCAGAGGAAGAAGGGCACTGGAGGGAGTGGCCGAAGAGGGACTCCGGGGGCACGCGGTGGTGGGGATTGAATGGACAGGGGCAGAAGATGTCGCCGGGGGCCAGGCCGGCGGCGCTGGTGGAGGAGATGGCCTTGAAAGTGGTTTCCGAGAGGCGTATGAGATCCTTAAGAGCTGAGAGAGCGGAAGGGAGATCAGGAGGAGGAGGTGGAGGTGGACGCGGCGGCGGCGGCGGCGGAGGCGAAGTGATGGGGTTATTTGTGGTGGAAGAGGGGTATTTCTGGTTGTTCAAATGATAGTGGAAGAAGTTAGGGTTAAAGCTAGAGTTGAAGCTAGGGTTAAGGTTAGTGGGTGAAGGCAGATAGGCGAAGGATGACGACGACGATGGTGACTGAGCTCCGAGAAATTGAGCTGGAGGATTCATGATGATCGACAGAACAGAATCAACGCAACATCGAATCAGTACCCAAATTATACCGTCTCAAGACTCTCAACTCACAAGGCCTGGTGTAAAATAAAATTAAAAAAAAAAAAAGTCCGTTTAACAAAAACAAGTTCATGTGTTTGGAAAAAAATAAATAAATAAAAAAGCTGGTTTTTTTTTATTTTTACGTAAACCAAGATTTAAAAAATAATTTTATTTCCTTTCATGCAAATAAAATCATAATATTTAGGAAAAAAATATTTATAATTTTAATAAGATATATTGATCGATTTGTACAAAAAAAAATAATTTTTTTATTTTTTATCCAAATAAATCTTTAGATTGGATGTAGTATCTAACCATCAAGCATTACATCTTGGGCTACCCTAGTTGTGGCTTATGCTGTTGAGGCTCATTTAGCCAGCGAATTAAAATAAGCAATGCGAAGGCTGAAGACTTTGTCTGTTTAGATGGAATGAAATGGGAAGAAAATGGGAGATTTTAAAATTTCAATCAAAATATTCAGAAAAAATATTTATAATTTTAACAAGATATATTTATCAACTTATACAAAAAAAATTATTTTTTTAATTTTTTTTAGCCAAACAAATCCTTAGGGCTGGATGTAGCATCCAACCATAAAAAATTACATCTCATCAAGACACATTTACCTAGGAAAGTAAAGTTACTTTGAAATGGTGTCATACCTCAACACTCTCTTAATCTGTTGTATTTAGATATGAACTGACGTATTTGGATGTGAGTAGCTATGAACTGATGCATTCGAATGTGAATATTCAAATGGTAAGAGCATTCAAATATAAACAAGGTGTATCCATATATGAACAACGTGCATCTAAATACACTTCCAGATTCATGAAACTCTCATCCAAATGTACTAGATGATATCTGAATGTGTCAGCTATATTCAAATGCACAATGTTCATTTTCGAATGCTCTTACAGCTCAGATGCACAATATTTATTTTTGAATGCTCTTACATTAAATTTACTTATTTAAATATAAAAATAAGGTTTGAAGGAAAAATTCCTTCCATCCCTTTGTCTTTTCTTTGGTGCTTTCAAATTAAGTTTCATTTGTCGCGAGTCTAATTAGTGTTTTGCCACTCTAGGTATTTTTGGTCAAACAATATTGTTTGGCATTGGATAAATTTATACTGGACTGTCATGATAAGTCATTATGGCTCATCTTTTGTTTCGACAATCAAGTGATTTGTATCTTTTGATATAATTCGCCTGTCTATTGAAGTCTTGTAAGTTGACTAATACTTAATCTCTTTTTACAAACCCACATTAATTAGTTGATCTAATTATAGACTCAAATTAATTATATTAGGATCCAATTATCAAATTTATTAGTTAGTTTAATTGTTATTATAAAGTATAAATAGAGAGTATTGTAAAAAAAATATTATGAAAAGAGCTATCAAAGTGAGAATTAATCTTATTGGGAGAGAAGAGTTTCTCTCATATCAAACCTATTTTCTTTTTTTTATTCTCTTTTTACTTTTTTTATTTGCTAATCAACAAAAAGTAAATTCACTTAATGTTATCTCTTTAAGAGATTCTATTCAAAAGGATTGTTAATTGGTAGTTAAAAATTGTTGTTTTTCAGAATAAGTTTATATATTAGACAATAAAATCGTGATAATATAACTTTATGACATACTCAATCAGTACTCTAATTTGGAATTTATGTTCCTTACCTTTTTCTTATTTTTGATGATTTCATTGCATATTTGTATCCTATGATAATTAATATATAATTTAGTTATTTTCTCTCTATTTTCTACAATTTTGAATTCTAACAAAATGGCAAAAAAATCTCAATTGTTGACTCTACACACCTTGATAAAAAAGTCCCTTTAGATAGTCCAAATTCACATTTAAGGGACATTGATGCTTATAGAGTGTTTGTAGTTCTATAGGCAAATGATATTCAGGTTTCATAAACACTCCGAGATTGGACAAGTATGTTATTAAAGAAGGTTCCAAGTTACCAAAGAAAAAAAAAAAAAAAAAAAAAAAAAGACAACAATAAAAATTGTATAACTACTATAAATTTAAAATAAGTTACTTGTGGTGTTGTCACCAATTTAACTATTAAGTTTGAACATTGTTGATTAAATCCCCATTTTATTTTCATTTTTCTCAAAAAGCTGTCTTAGTGCCCATTTATAGAGCGCAAAAAAGGCACCAAGGAAAACAAAAAACATCCAAATGGGAGAAAGTTTAATGTTTGGTGCATCGCTCAAAAAGTTGAAGAAATTGGGTAGAAGTTGAAAAAAATTAGATAAATATAAAATTTTTGGCGTGGAGAAAATTTAAAAAAAAAAAGTTAAAAAAATAAGAAAATTTTGGAAATTTTTTGAGATTTTTGGTGCTACAAACGGTCACTTAATAATGCAAGCAACCTTGTCACTTGTAGGGTATGCAAATAAAGAGTGAATTAACATCAAGGTTTGTTCATTAAGTCTTTGGTTTTTATGTCAATTGAAAGCTCTAGTGAACAAGTACAAATTCATTGCTTACTGAATCAGTGCAGAAATAGGGAGCCAAAGCTCATGTAGTTCCTTGTATTGTTCAAAGATCAATGGCAAATACAAAGAAATATAGAGTTCTTAACAGAGATGTGGGGTAAATACTCTCATCAGTATACAACTATCTGGAACACAATATAATACAAACAATCTCCCACTCCACTGCCTCATCTTCTGTAACCAAGAATCTCCCCTCTCAATGTTACTGAGAAAATAAATAAAGGAAGAAGACCAATGTCTCTGTTAATTTCAGTCAGTGCCTCAAAGTTGAACCAAAATTTCCCCAATATACATACTCGCTTCAGAATGTAAAGAGAGTGAAAACAGGCATTGAATTATGTGGAGTGAGAACTGTTTCTTTCCAAAGAGCCCAGTTCAAAAAAGACGAGGTTGATAAACAAGAAGCTACTACTTCTTGTTTCCAGTACAAGTGACCGCTTTATAAACATCAAGCATGGGAAAGGTTTTGTTCAAACGTTTGAATGAATCTTTCGAAATAGCATTGATTGTAGAAAGGGCATTCGCTAACTCCATCGCCTCAGGTCTCCAACCTGCAAAACCAATCCCTTCAACCAACAGAATGTAGGTGGTTTCATTTGGCTTGCAGCCCCTTTCGACCATTTCTTCTAGCATGACGATGGCTTCATCAATTCTATGCGCTTTGCACAACCCGAGAAGCACAATATTGTAAGTGACAACCGTTGGTCGGAATCCACTCCCCTCCATGTCCCCCAACAATCCAATAGCCTCATCCACCATCCCGTCCCTGCACAAATAAGATATGAGCGCATTATAGGTAATCTCATCAGGCTGAATCCCTTCATTTATCATCTCCGAAACCATTCTCAAGGCCCTGGTTCTATCTCCGTTACTCCACAACGCACTGAACATTGTATTGTAAGAACTCACATCTGGAGGGCAACCTATTTCGCTAAGCTTCTCAAACATTTCCAAGGCCTGGTCAGCATTTCCACTCTTACACAAAGCAGACAAGATTGTGTTGTAGTTCACAATATCCGGAAAGCAACCAGTGGTGGTCATGTATTGCAAGAACTCCAAAGCCAAATCTAATCTCCCGTCTCTGCAGAGTGCAGAAATTATCGGATCGTAGCTGTAAGTGTCGGGAGTCAACCCTTTCTCCATCATAAGCTTCAAAACATTAGCTGCGTCATCAATCTTGCCTTCGCGACAAAGCGAGCTTATCAAAATGCTGTAAGTAACCACATTGGGCTCACAACCTCTGGAGTACATCTCGGCCATGAGCTTTTCCCCATCATTCCATCTCCCTCGACTCAACAATGCCCTCAACAACATGTTGTAAGAGATCACGTCCGGCTTGCAACCCTTAGCAGGTAATCCGCTGACAAAATCAAAGGCCCGGTCCAGCTTTCCTTCTCGGCATAATCCCCTGATGATTGCATTGTAAGTATACATGTCCGGTCGGAGCCCCCTCGATAACATCTCATCTAATAGCTTCATTGCTTCATCTATGCCGCCTTCGAGGACAGTTGCTTCTATCAAAATCGTGTAGGTGATCACTGTAGGCTGACAATTATCCTCCAGTATTTGATCCAAAATCTTCAAGGCTGATCCCAACTTCCCTCTGCTACAAAGACTCCCAATCATTATATTATAGGTTACAATATCTGGCGAAAATCCCCGAGCTCTCATCCGATTCAACACTTTGTTGGCTGATTCAATTTGATTCACCTTACAAAACCCACTAATTAGTGCATTATAGGCAAAAACATCAGGCTCACCGTGTAACTCCAAAATCTCCATAACCCTAGCTGCTCTCTCCACATCTTTTGAATTGAAGAACCCTTTAATGAGCTTGGTACAAAGGATTACATCCGGTTTGTAACCCTTACTCACCATACACTCGAGGAAATACAGTGACTCGTTGTATTTCCCTGCTTTGCAGGACCTATTGAGGAGTTTCATCATATGGGTATCTTTGAAATCATAGGATTGCAAATGGGTTGGTCTTGTTTCAGCAGAAACCCCAACTCTCGGCGGGTTTCTAGGCCTGTTGTAGTCATGAGGGCTAGGGTTTCTGCAGCTCACAACAACAGAGTTTTGATGAGAATGTAAAGTGGGTTTCAGCCGACTGGTGAAGGGAAAGCAGGGGATAAAGACCTCAGTAGAATATATTGTCATTGGTCAGTTGTAATTACTGTGGAGCTAGCTCATTGTTTGCCGTCAATTTCAAGAGTATGTAGATATATATATGCGTTTGTATATACAGAAAGAGAAAGAGTGTACCTGCAACTGTTAGAAACTGGGGTTGAGGCCATGAGAGTTGGCAGTTAGAGTTGTGGAGCATTACAGTGCATACTTGAGGAAGATCTAATTTCGATTCCCATTGGTTGATCATCCGAACAGACCAGATCACATAGTTTAGATAAGGTGGGGCAAGTTCCGGTCGGGTTCCGGGTCGGATCAAACTCAAAAGTTCGATCTGGGAAGCTCAACAAGCACAAAGAGCCTGCTTGGTGCTTCCTATTTTATTTTGGGAAAACAATTTTGATTGAAAAAAAAAAAAAAGTCGAATTATTGTTCTGCAACATATCAAAAAATGCTGCTATCTTGCTAAAATTTTTGGTGTTTATGTGTTTGGTAACGAAATCAACTTGTGAGAATTCTTTTTAACGTTAAAATGACTATCTAATTACCCTTTATAAATTAAGTTGAGGTTTTTTTTTTTTTTTTAATTATTATTATTAAAAGCAAATTAATAGAAAAGATTAATTTGTATTAATAAATAATAATTATACATATGATGTAACTAAATTTAGAAAGCTCAACCGACACGAAGACAAATTTGCTGCACCCCACCCCCTAAGGCTCCAATACCTTACTGCGTAACAACTACATATTTTTCATGTATAGATAAAGGGCCCGTTTGGCGTGCTATAATTTGTTGAAAATCTCTGAAAATCTCTATAAATCTCTGTTAACTTTATATCACATCAACTTTTTTCTCTCATTGCACGCATTACGAACTCTTCCCAAACCACAATTTATCTCAATTTATCTCATTTTTTCTTACTCCAAACAAACCCAAAGTTGATGTAGTCTTGTCTGTATATGCAATGGTGTATAAGTGTATAAATAGGATAGAACGCAGGTCAACTATAATGAAGTTATTTTTTCGTAGTCTTCGATCCAAGTTTTCATAAACTTGATCTGTCGAAAAAAATAGAGATTTGTCCATTTTGAACACTGGTGTGACGTCTGTTAAAAAATTTCTAATACTTAAGCTAGCAAATGCTCCTTAATAATTATAGCAGAGTTTGTTTTATATATAGAGAGAGAACCATACCTCCATATAGATAGATAAAATATATATATATGTGTGTGTGTTTCAGAAGATACTTCTTCCTCTTTTTAAAGTGTAGTCCATCTTATCTTTTCTGTTAAGTAGTGGGAAGGTGAAAAAATGGTCAGGTGGAGATTTCTTTCTCCCCAGTGTTTACAAACTAAGGGATGAGGGAGTGTCACATGTCATAGTGATCCCCCAGTATAAAATTTTAAACGAAAATTTTGAAATATTAAAATTTAAACCCATCAAATTGTCTTGGTCACTGAAATTACACACAAATCTTTTTGTTTTTTAAATTAATAAAAATACCCCTAGTAATTTGCTCTTGCTTGTCATTTGCAGCTACCTCGTATGCGGAAGCAGGGGCTGAAATTGGTGTAACACGCCACTGTTTCAGTACCCCGATCTCCTTTTTGCGATCAAACAAGCGCCAAAACTAGAGTACCAAATCATTTTTTTATTTTTGATGATCGTGACTGAAGATAGGCTAGCTAGTGTGCCTTTGGCACTGCTTTAATTGCAAAAAGGAAGTGGAGTACTAAAATGGTAACATTTTACTTTTGACGTCAACGGGCTGAAATCACTCCCAACTTTAGCCTCTTTTTCGCCTTGTACATGCCCACATGTAGAAGCAACTCATTCTCCATATTCAAATAATTTTAATTTTTTAAAATTATTATCACAAATTTTATTACGTTGCTATAATTATCTTTTAAAAAAATTAATTTAATTACAAAAATATCTTTTTTTCTTTTTAATTAATCAATAGTAAATAATTTTTACCTTTATTAACTAAAAGTATGAATCTGTGCTTACGTATAACATGAGTTTATGTGAATGTATAACATAAGAATTCATGTTTTAAATTATTTATTTTTCTGAAAAAAAAATAAATAGCAATTGATAATATTATGCATATATAAATGGGATCCGGAATGCTAATATCACAGTGATATTAGTCCTGTGACATCGATTTTGTGAGTCGTTAGATCAAAATCGGACATCACAACAAAAGTAAATTTAAAAAATTTAAACAAGAATTTTTAAATTTACATTTGTTATAAACCATTCGATTTTGATCGAACGACTGATAAGACTGATGTCATAGAGTTAACATCATAAGTAACGTTAGTCTCCTAAATGTGAGATTTGAAATTGTTTGTTTTTAAAATAAGAAATAGATGAAGAGTAAATTAGGAATATGGCATATCATTACATTATGCATTTTAACCATATCATAATTTATATAGTTGCATAAAAAAAAAAACAAAAAAGTTTCCATTTTTCAATAGTTTAATCTCCCAAATCTATGCTATAAAAAGATAAGAACTCTCAAATTTTGAAAGCACACAATTTTTATTTTTTTTTCTATGAAAGAATATTTTTTTTCCAAAATCTACTAAAACTATAAAGCACCTTTTTTCATTCTATATTGATCTTAATTTTTATTTTATAGCTTCAGGAATATATTTCTTCCCCACAATACACCCTTCAACCCACTAAATATAAGAGGACTTTCCACTTCTAGAAAACATTTTATACTATAGTATTTGAAAGAAATATTCTTGCCACTAAAGACCAAGGATTCTTAAAAACTCTCCACACAACTTCTAATTAACAATACTTGATTAAAAAAATTTCAAATCTTTACAGTCCAGACTCTTATACTTATAGATCTAAAAAGGTTTAATTTTTTTACTATACAGTTGGTTATTTGTAAGTATGAAGAGTATAAATTCTTGATTAAACTAAACAGAGCGATGACAAATTATGACTGAAAAATATTGATAATCACAGAAGTATTTGAGCAAGTTTAAAAACCATAATATATCTTAATCAAAGATAACACAACACTTAATTGTTAAAAGAATAAAAAAAATCAAAGTAGAGAAAGATTAACAGTAAGCATTTTTTTAAGTCAATTAAAAAGTTAGTTTCTATGTAATTTTCCTTCTTATTTTTTTAAATTTATAGTTACTAACTACTTTTTCGTTTTTCATTGTACTTCCACTTCTAATTTATTTAGTATAGAAGTCTCTCTTTTATCTTTGCCACAAGTTCAAAATGCATTGTTTATCTTACAAACTATAATTTTTTTTCCCTCAATGTGGCATAATTAAAATTACAATTTTACTTGCAAATACTCCAAAGTAGGACTTGTGACAGAAAGTAGTTAAGTATAGAATTTTACTTGCAAAAATATTTTAATTACTTTTTATGATATATTTTATTTATTTATTTATTCTATAATTTAAGTTTGGACTTAAATCAATTTTGTTAAAGTTAATTTCTATTTTACCTATGAAATCTTATCTTAGTTAAGAGTTGCCTATTCCCTTTGAAAAACTTCATTAGACAATTAAGAAACTGAATATGATTTATAATATATTAGCATTGCTTTATTACTAATAAATAGAGTTTATAATTTAAGACTTTATTCATTCAATTAATAATATTAGTTCAAATTTTGAGAACTTGTTTTATTTGTATTTTTGTAGATTCAAGAACCTATCATTTTCGCAATTAGAAATAATATCTCACTAGACACCTTTTCTTACTAGATCACTACTGTGTCAAGTGACATTAGAACACATTTTTTCTTTTTTTTTTTCTCTCTTTGGGTAAGTATCTATAGAGTACATTCGTCTTACCTAATTTGTTATCTTTTCATCAATTAAATATGAACAGTCTCATTGTACTCTTTGCCAATGGAGAACCTAAACAACAAATACCAGAGTTTGATGAATTTTTGTATTTCAAACAAAAGATCGGAACAACATATAAACGTTCAATTGCCAAAAGAGATACTTATTAAACTAGTAATTTTTAAAAGTATATCGTTTTTTATTTGCAAAATTCTAGATTCGGATATTTAATTGAATGTTAAAAGCTCATTAAGTTTAATATGTAACAACAATCAAATTAGGTCCAACACAAAACCTAACTAAGCTTAATAAAGAAAAGGCAGCTATAGATTATTCTTAAATTTCAATCAAATCTAAGATTTCAAGATGGAAACAAGTTTTTTTCAAGAGAGAAGTTTGATGTGAAACACACAATAAAGATAAGTGGTTAAGAGTAGAATTTTATTTGTAAAAACATTCCGATTGATTTTAGGATATACTTTATTTATTTTTGTTTTCTAGAATACAAGTTTCAACTCAAACTTTAACCAAGGTAATTTTTTATTGTACCTAAGAAATCTAATTTTAATTGTGGAATTTCATATACCAATTAAAAACCTTAATAGAGATTTAAGAAACCAAATATGATTAGAGATATGTTGGTATTAATTTACTATTATAAATTATACTTGTCATCTCAAATTTTATTCACTTTGATTAATAATATCCATTGAGACGTTTATAATTTTTGTGTTATTGTGGATTAAAAATGTATAGTTCTCGTATTTGGAATAAAAATCTACAAAATATCTCACCATTACGTCATATTCTATATTTAAACGAATTTGTTCAAACGCCAAACAAGTTCATTCATATCATCTCAATGACATTCCAATTAGTTAATCATAGTGGCATTTGATTTGTTTTTCTATTTTTTTGTTTTTTGTTTTTATTTTTTATTTTCTATTTTGTTCTCATTTTTCATTTTGCACTTATGAAAACAAGAAAAACTCAAAATACATTTGGTTACTTATATTTTCAAATTTTGTCTTAAAAAACAAAAAATCAGTTTATACATGAAATAAAAAATAACAAAAAATTCGTTTTGAACATTTTTAACCAAAAATAAGAAAAATTTCAAAGCAAAGAAAATAAAACATTTTCTATTTCTTTATTTTAAAATTTTTAAAACATAAAACAAACACAGAAAATAGGGAGAAAATAAAACAAATGCCACCTTAATATCTAAAAAGATCGATACGCCAAAATGACAACAACATGACTATTTCTACCATGCAACACATTGTATTATAGTAGTTGTTTATAGAAGCACATTTTATGGCATTATAAACAAATATATATTAATAAAAGAAAAGGAAAGAAAGGAAGAAAAAGGGGGGAAAAATCAACATTCATATATCAATAGATAACTAGGAGATATATTAGTGTAACCCAAACATAATATTCAATAGAAGTTCTTGCCTCATCAATTTTTCTCTCTCTAAACAACAAATAATGCTCTGGATTACCAGCAAGCTACACAGCAAAGTAGTTGCTAGGAAAACATAAAAACACATGTATAATAGGCTACGGGGATGGAAAGGGGATGGAACAACCTACACAATGACAAGACTTGCTGTAATCTGTAAACGTGAGAGCTTTAAAAAGGCGTGTTAATATTAGACTATTAGTCCATGTTTCTCTTCTAATACCTCTCTTTCGTCAACATTCTCTCATATCAGTTTTAAGGAGATAAATATAAAAATGGAAGAGAAAAATAGTTCATTAGAAACAAATACAACCCAGGGCACCTGGATGGATCTCTTTCATTACTGCAAACTGGGCAAATTGCTTCCAGCAAAACCTTCCCTGTATTTCATTTCTTGAATTCCCCAATGCCGTTGCCTCAATCAAACGAATTCATAATTGCAGTAATCATCCCTCAGAGTAACAAGTCCAATTTTTATCAACAGAGTGGTTATGTGGTATCACGTAAACCCTGGATAGAATGCCAAAGAAAGACCTTTTCCGGGCATACCTTTTCTATAACTGTCTTTAGCTCTCCTAACTTCTCTTGGAAATCAATTTTTTGGAACCCTGAGATTTGCTGATTAAGGAACAACAACCAATTTAAGAATTATTAGAAATATGAAGGGTGTGTTGGATTATGGATTTGTCAAAGGAAAATGAAAAGATGGAGGATTCAAAATTAATTCTCTCATTTCAGAAAATTCATGGAACTTGAGAAATTAAAAATAATTAACTTAGGAAACTAATTTATCGATAAAAATGCATTTTATTTTCCTATATTTTCTAATCTACTTACGGTGGCCTGGAGTAGAGATAAGGTTGTTCTATTGCGAATTAGGAGTCAAATGGTTTGAACTCCTCCTCTGCTTGCAAAAGTAAAACTGCCTACATTTGACCCTCCAAACCTCATAATATACAAGACTGCCCTTTTTATATTTTTCTAATCTACTCAATAAGAACATGCATTTTGGATTCTATAATTCCATTCCCTTTTCCTTTTTCATTTTCCCTGCCGTTTTCTTCCCTTGCCAAATCCTTAATCAAAACACAACCGAGCTGAAAATTCAACGAAAAATGAAGAAAATCCTTATTACCTTTGTCAGCCACAAGATGTAAGTTGCAGAAAACATTGCATGTGCTTCAAAATCTTCAAAATCATTATCCGGAATAGTGGAGCAGGTGCGGAAAAGTTCGAGCTCGGCATCAATGAAGGTACCATTCCCGTGATTCATGGTAAATTTATGATCAGAATTGCAGGATGCATCACAAATATCAATTGCAAAATGCTTTAACCAACCAAGGGAGAGAAAGCGCCGATGAAGCCATAGGGCCTGTTCAACACACCACCACCAAGAAATACAATGGTGAAGCATTTTATCTTGGCATGCATTTACTTACAAAAATGCAAACACGCATGCACAAGGATGGCAGCACCCTGAATTCCACTTGTTATTATTATTTGTTAGTTGGGATCCGCTACATGGAATTTGTGATTCCTTCCTATATAGGACTGTAAATGCAATTAAACCTACATACTAGCATGTCTTTCCTTCCATCTCAACCCACATCTCCTCTAGCATTCCCTAGGTGAAGGCAATTGTTCCATATTGAATGGCGCCTTACCACGGCCAGCTCTGTAGGATTATAATTCTAGAAAATACACACACAATATATCAACAAATTATCAGTCTCCATTAATTTTTTAAGAACAGCAGAAACTAACTATAGGAAAGAGAAGGATGACACATTTTTCAAAAATAGGCAGCAAAGAAAAGTTGAAATACCAAGACAAGTTGTAAAGGACACAATCAACAAAACTAAAAAGAACCATGAGCCTTGTTAAGAGTATTATAGAAATATTTTTCTTCCCTATGCCTTTACTTTTCCTAGTATCTATGGTATTATTTTTAGATTTCTCCTCTTTTTCAATTCTTGTTTTATATTCTTTTCAAGTTTGTACGGGATTATATAAGTTTATTTTATTCCTCTTTTTTAATACATTCCTACTAGTATAAATACAAAGCATACACAACCCTATTTGGGCATCAAAGCATTCACTTAATTTCAGTCTTTTGACACGATATCAGAGCAATTAAGCCATCTGTGAGTTTTTCTACTGAATTCTGCTCACTGATGCATGGCAGCTTTTGTCACTTGTTGGATCCTCACCTAGTTTTGTAATTTTTTTTGCCATAGATTTTATTTTATTTTTTTTGTGGGCAGCAATCTTCCACCAGTTTGCTACATTTTTTTACACGTTTAGCAGCAATTTCAATGTAGTTTATCTTTTTCTACTTTTTGGTAGTTTTGGTGCAACCTACGCAGCAATTTTTTGGCAAGTTCCAGCAGATTGTTCTGCAGTTTCTGCAACAAATTTTGTGGCTTTTTCAACAGATTTGTTTCAGTATTCACAACAATTTTTGTTGCAGTTCCAGCAATTTTCATAGCAGTTTATCTGCCATTTTTTCCACAGATCCACAGAAGTTCCGTTGTCGTTTCCCAGGCAATTACACTACAGTCCAACAGCTAATTTCACTGCAGTCCAGCAGCCCTTTTGTTGCACTCGTAGCCTGTTTCCTTGTAGTTTAGCATATGTTTTTGATGCAATGTTAAAGTTGTTTAGCAGTCATTTTCGTTGGTTTGGCAACTCAATTTTGTTGCAATCTCATGGCCAGCTTTTGTTACCCAATTCGCGATAGTTTTATTGCCGTTTAACTCCAGCATTCTAGCCAGTCCAAAGTGACCCTTACCGTTGAAGCTCTGTCACCGGCAAGCTTTACCATCAAGTCTTCCAGCAAAGTCTCAACACCAGCAGCATCCCTTGCCTCCGGCAACCACCACTGTCTGGTCATGTTACCAAAAAGTGCTCCTAAGTCCATAGAAAGGTCCTTCGGTTGCACGGTCTAGTGAGGTTTGGGCTTGTTATTCATCACATGCTCTTTGGCACTTTCCATACTGTTGATTCATGTATGCTAGCCATTGTAATTAATGTTGATTTATGTATACTAGCTGATTCATGTATGCTAGCCGTAGGAATTAATTAGGAAGTTATAAATGCTATGTCATAAATATAGCATTCCTGTATTGTATATAAAGGCTATTTCACTATGTAAAATGGATATTGAGGAGTAATAAGATTCATTCTTTTCTCTTAATTACTACATGGTATCAGAACCTAAAACCACTTTTTAGGTCTTAAATTCATAGCTTTTTCTAAGCTCCTGGCGTGGTTTTCTTCAAAAACCCTAGAACACTGTGAAGTTGTTTTCTTTCCTCAGATCAGAGTTGAAGGTAGTTGACACCATCCATCCCAAAAGGTGCGCCACCAAATTCCGACCGACCTCTCTTTTTCCGACCACCGGAATCAGCGCGTGTGAATCACACGCGCCTCCTGAAGTTCCGGCCGACGACGGCGCGTGAGGACTATTCCGGCCACCTCCTTTTTTTGGCCTTCTCCAATTTTGTTCGCCATCCTCTTCCGACGCCATCTAGCTATTTTCCTGGTAATTTCGACCATCTTTAAGTCGTGATTCTTCTTTCCTGGACGCTGTGTTGGTTGTCTGCTGTGTTGGCTGTCTACTGCGTTGATTGTCTGCTGTGTTGGTTGTCTGCATTATGGAAAATGAGAAGCGATTTGCAACCATTAGTACTGATAACTCTTCACTACAAATTAGCCATGTCAAGCTTGATGGAAATAATTACCTTGCTTGGTCAAGGTCTTGTTTATTGTTTATCAAAGCTAGGGGAATGCAGGGTTATATTAGTGGTGCTAAAATCAAACCAGCAGCAAATGATCCATCATTCAATCAGTGGGATTCTGAAAATTCACTCGTAATGGCATGGCTTATCAATTCCATGCAGCCCCAAGTTTCAAGGACATATTTATTGCTTGACACAGCAGCAAAAATATGGAATGCTGTCACTCTCACCTATTCACGAGTGGGAAATGATGCCCAGACTTATGAGATTCGAAACAAGGTTCATGGTTTGAAGCAAGGAGAGATAACGATCTCGCAGTATTTTTTCGAGTTGAATGGTTTTTGACAAGAACTTGACTACTATCAAGATTTTCAAGCCGATTGTACTGAAGATGCAGTCAAATTTTAGAAATTGCTTGCAAAAGAAAGGGTCTATGATTTCCTGGCCGGACTGAACAATGAATTTGATCAGATCAGAGTTCATGTTCTGGGTAAGACTCCTTGCCCTTCTCTTGAGGAGGCATATTCCTATGTTCAGCAAGAAAAAAGCAAGCGCAGTGCCATCCTCTATGTTCCACAGGTTGAAAAATCTGGTTTGGTAGCAACTAGTGATTCACCTGAGCAGCTGAAGGCCCATAGTTCTAATAAGGATCATTTACAATGTGATTATTGTGGGAGACCACGTCATACTAAAGAGACATGCTGGAAGCTACATGGACGCCCAACGAGAGGTCGTGGAGGTAAATGAGTTAACTCTACTCAAGCAAATCTGTCTGAAGCTATGGAATCAACTCCTGAGATAACCTCCTCTGATTTCTTCTCTCCTGATGAGATTCAGCATCTCAAGCGTCTGCTGTCTAATAAAGATTTTTCCTCTGGTGCCAAATCCAACTTTGTGTAATCAGGTAATGCTTTTTCTGCTTCCCTTGATACTGATTGTTGGATTATTGATTCTGGCGCGAATAGACACATGATGGGCTCTTCGAAAAATCTTCTTGAATACTCACCATGTTTAAGACGAGACAGTGTCCGAATAGCCGATGGCTCTTTTACCCTAGTGTCTGGAACAAGTTCTGTTTTCTATACTCCCCATATTAAACTATCCTCTGTGCTTCATGTCCCTCAATTTCCTGTCAATTTGTTATCTGTCAGTGCCCTTACAAAAACTCTCAATTGTAAAATTGAGTTTTTCCCTGATCATTGTGTCTTTCAGGATCTTCAAACAGGGAAGAGGATTGGCAGTGGTAGATTGCACGATGGCTTATATATGTTAGATGGGAATCCAGGTTCTGGTCTTCAGCAGGCTTTTTATGGGGGCAATAAGGATGTTACTCAAGAAATATTGCAGTGGCACCGACGGTTGGGACATCCCCCTTTTTTGGTGTTAAGCAAATTATTTCCTAGTTTGTTTTCAAAGATTCAGTTTGACTCATTGTTCTGTGATGCTTGCGAATATGCAAAACATTCTCGAAACTCTTATCCTTTGAGTAATAATAAAAGCAAGGTTCCTTTCATGCTTATTCACTCTGATGTTTGGGGTCCTACTAAGACTACTTCTTTGTCTGGTAGTCATTGGTTTGTCACCTTTATTGATTGTTGCACAAGGATGACTTGGGTATATCTACTTAAGGCTAAAAGTGATGTGTTTTCCTGCTTTCAGTCTTTTCATAAGATGGTTTGTACCCACTTTGATACAAAAATAAAGATTCTTAGGACTGATAATGGCACTGAATACATGAAAGGAAAATTTGATTCGTATTTAAAGTCACATGGGATAATT
Source organism: Vitellaria paradoxa (assembly GCA_019916065.1). Classification (NCBI taxonomy): domain Eukaryota; kingdom Viridiplantae; phylum Streptophyta; class Magnoliopsida; order Ericales; family Sapotaceae; genus Vitellaria; species Vitellaria paradoxa. The sequence continues at coordinate 17,120,972 of CM034240.1, forward strand.
CATCAGACTAGTTGTACTTCTACGAGTGCACAAAATGGAGTGGCTGAACGGAAGAATAGGCATCTTTTGGAAGTTGCTAGGTCACTTATGTTTACCATGAATCTTCCTAAGCATTACTGGGGGGAAGCAATCCTAACTGCTGCATACCTTATCAACCGGATGCCTCTTAGGGCTCTTAACTACAAGAGTCCTTTAGAAATCTTAAAAGGGCATAATACCTACACTGTTCCTCCAAAGGTATTTGGGTGTGTCTGTTTTGTTCATATTAAGAATGCTGGGAAACTAGATCCACGAGCCCTTAAGTGTGTGTTTATTGGGTACTCACCAACACAAAAGGGTTACAGATGCTATCACCCTCCATCTCGGAAGTATTTTGTGAGTATGGATGTCACTTTCAGAGAAACTACACCTTACTTCAGTTCAACCCAGTCATCTCTTCAGGGGGAGAATAATACAAAGGAAGAGATGATACCTAGTTCTGTAATCATTACTGATCTTACCCTAAGGGAAAATGATGGTCAGAAGAGAACTATTATCCAGGGGGCGGAAATTGGGCGTTTGGACAAACCTAATTTGAAAAAGTACTCAAGGAGAGACAAAGACAAGGCAGAAGAAGCCATCGTGCAACCTACTCTATGCTGCCAAGAATCATCCTCTTCTGGTGAGTTACCTTTTGATGATTTAAATAAACCTATTTCTCAAAGGAAAGGTGTCAGGGCCTGTACTAAACATCACATTTCTAATTTTGTTTCCTATAACTCTTTGACTCCCACCTATAGAGTTTTTGCCTTGTCCATTTCGTCTGTGTCTATTCCACAGGGTTGGAAGGAAGCACTCAATGATCTGAAATGGAAGGGAGCGATGTTTGAAGAAATGAAAGCTTTGGCTAAAAATGAGACTTGGGAGCTTGTCACCTCTCCACCTGGAAAAAAACTGGTAGGCTGCAAATGGGTGTTCACTGTGAAACACAAAGCTGATGGATCAGTTGACAGGTTCAAAGCTAGATTGGTGGCGAAAGGATTCACTCAAACTTATGGGGTAGACTACCAGGAAACTTTTGCTCCAGTAGCTAAAATGAACACAATCAAGATCTTGTTATCATGTGGAGCCAACCTTGATTGGGATTTACAGCAATTTGATGTGAAAAATGCATTTCTACATGGAGATTTAGAAGAAGAAGTGTATATGGAGATCCCTCCTGGATTTGATAATGAAGCAACACATGGGAAAGTATGCAGACTAAAAAAGGCCTTATATGGATTAAAGCAATCTCCCCGAGCATGGTTCGACAAGTTCAGCAAAGCCATGATCTCTTTCGGCTATCAACAGAGCAATGCAGACCATACCCTATTTATTAAACATAACAAGGGTAAAGTTACTATTCTCATAGTTTATGTTGATGATATAGTGATGACAGGAGATGATAAAGAGGAGATGGCTCGATTGAAGGAACTTCTAGCTCAAAAATTTGAAATCAAGGATCTAGGAAAACTGCAATATTTCCTAGGAATTGAAGTTGCTAGATCAAAGAAAGGTATCTTCATTTCTCAGAGAAAATATATTCTGGATCTCTTGGAAGAAACTGGCATGTTGGGTTGTAAACCAGCTGAGTCTCCTATTGAAAACAACCACAAACCGCAAGCTGGAGTTGGTAATTCAGTTGATTTAGGGAGATACCAGAGATTGGTGGGAAGACTGATATATCTCTCTCACACTAGACCAGACATTGCATATGTAGTCAGTCTAGTGAGTCAATTTATGCATGATCCACGAGAATCACACATGCAAGCGGTGTTTCGCATCTTGAGATACCTGAAGTCTGCTCCAGGGAAAGGGTTGCTGTTCGCCAAGCATGATCACCTTCAGATAGAATGCTTTACAAATGCAGATTGGGCTGGATCTCCAAGTGATAAAAGGTCCACTACTGGTTATTGCACACTGGTAGGAGGAAACCTGGTAACATGGAGGAGCAAGAAACAAAGTGTAGTTACTCGATCAAGTGCTGAAGCAGAATACAAAGCTATGGCTCAAGGGGCTTGTGAGCTTCTGTGGTTACAGAAGATATTGAAAGAAGTAGGTCTGTCAGGCAAAGGGTCACTATCCTTGTATTGTGATAACAAAGCTGCTATCAGTATAGCACAAAATCCAGTTAAACATGATCGAACCAAGCACATAGAGATTGATCGACACTTCATCAAAGAGAAATTGACTGATGGTGTCTTGAGCTTACATCATGTTACATCTGATAAACAACTAGCTGATGTGTTCACTAAAAGGTTATGCCACAGGACCTATCATACTTTAGTTTACAAGTTAGGCATGTGTGATATCTATGCTCCAACTTGAGGGGGAGTGTTGATTCATGTATGCTAGCCATAGTAATTAATGTTGATTCATGTATACTAGCTGATTCATGTATGCTAGCCGTAGGAATTAATTAGGAGGTTATAAATGCTATGTCATAAATATAGCATTCTTGTATTGTATATAAAGGCTATTTCACTACGTAAAATGGATATTGAGGAGTAATAAGATTCATTCTTTTCTCTTAATTACTACACATACTTTAATTTTCAAACTAAAGTTGGTGTCTTATGGCACCTTGAGTTTGAGGGGAAGTGTTAAAAGTGTTATAAAAATATTGTTCTTTCCTATTTCTTTTTCCCATTCCTTTCCTAGTTTGTATAGGATTATTAGTTTTCTCCTACTTTCTATTCCTGTTTCCAATTCCTTTCCTAGTTTGTATGGTATTATGTGAGTTTTTCCCATTCTTCTCTTGTATTGGTTTCCAGATTCCTACTAATATATATAAAGCATAGACAAATCTGTTTGGATGTCAAAACCATTAACTTAATTCTAATTTTTTGACACAAACCCAATACTAACAACACAAATCAACTTCCATGCTAGTCAATTTCAAGAGAGTTAAAATGATCTCCAAAGACCACAAATTTGTTGCTCTTCTCATGGCCAATAAAATGCTAATCCATTGAACAGTCTTGGTATCCAATTAAACAATTGCTCGAAGAGTGAGGAATAACTCTGAATTTTCTGCTGAAAGATGCGCATAGCACCCAGAAGTAACAGCCCTAATCTAAACCCAATTTAGAACACCATTGAAATGAACTTGAATCAAACACATAGACATGGATAAACCCAAAAAATGGGGGATTCGTTAATGCCTTCCAGAAGTGCTGTAATATTTACAAAAATGGCAAAGATGTACACAAACTGGGTATAGGACCTTCTTTGGCTGTATTTACATAATCAAAATGCAAATGGCTTTTCCACAAAAAATACTTGAAAAAAGAAATCAGTTTACCTCTCTCCCTACGTAACGCTTTATCAACATCTCATTCCAATCAAGCTCCTCCTGTCATGCCCAGAGTCAAAAATTCGAGATGGTAAGCTTGAGGAGTTTACAGGGGTATGAGAAGACCATATTTTATGTTCCGAAGTAGCACTAAATAATTAACAAATTCTTCACGAGTGAATGTAAACATGCCCCATAACTGAATAACTCTATTTCTTCACCATGCACTCGAAACAAGTATATCTCTCTTCTCATTTCAGTTCATTATCATGCTTCTTGGTGGACTGAAATTAAAAACACTGACTACATCATTATAGAACACAGGCATAGTCTTCTACTTTTAATAGAATGAACAGCCATAATTATGATTCCATGACCAACACATTGTCATAAAACATATTGATATTGTGGAGAACTTGGTAAAGTTCCCCGTACTAACTATACCATTGTTGCTAAAATCTTGATTTACTAAATTTTACGATTTATTATTATTATCATCATTCTTTTTTTGGGGGGGGGGTGTTATGGGTGTGTTTGGAGTTATATAAATTTGTATAAATTTGTAAAAGTTAGTGTCTCGTGCTTTTGTATTGTGCAGTGAGTAAAAAATTTAAATTTTAAAGTCTCATAATTCGTGTTTATAGAGATTTGTAGAGTTTTTATTTTTTAACTCCAAACAATGCCAATATTGTCTCTCCACTATCAATTTTTAGAAACCTCTAGCAAGCAACCGCTACTTCTCAACAATACCCCGATTCTTATCCATAGCCTTAAATTTAGAACTACTAATGTCACGCCCCAGATCTCATGACCCGAGAGGTAAGTAAAAAATCATACAAACTATGCACTAATTAACAATACCTTGATCAGAGTATTACGATCCCTAGAGCAACATACATAATGACCACAATAATAACTTAAACATAATATAAAGTAAGCCTTGGCACAAGCTAGGCTACCATGCTCCAACACATCCCACAGAATAAATAAACATAGGCCTTATGGCCTTTACAACCCAATTGAATAAATCTCCACATTAAATAATATTACAATGCCAAATAAAATTAAACTAAAGCAAATGAAAATGCAATATCTGCAATAGTTTGTACAACTTCTAGTCCCACCAAATGCCCACCTAATTCGTAGGATCTGTTATTGCAACAAAGTCTATACTTGCGGAGTTGATGAATTGCCTCTCAATCTTTTCTTGCTCTCACCTTCCTGTTGAGTTCCTGAACTCCACCATTGCGACTGTCCTGAATATTTCTGGTTTCATTTAGATCCCCCTCAACTATCATTGCCCTATTAATCAGGGCCTCATAATCCTCTAATCCAGCAACATTTTTCTATTTCTCAACACTGGTTTCAATCCTCTCTCAAATTTCCAACATTTCAGGCAAACGGTGGAAACAAGTTCTAGCGCATACTTAGGTAAGTCAGCAAATTTCCTCTCATATTCCAAGATTGTCATATTCCCTTGCATTAGACTAGCATACTCTTCACTCTTTGCATCTCTGAAAGACTGCAGAAAGAAATGATCCCTAAGCCTCTCCCAAGTGAGACCTATTGATCTTCCTGAATCCCTCACACTGGCCCACCAAGCTGATGCCCATCCCACCAACTCAAATGTGGTCAAAGTAATGTGGGTCAAATGGTCAATAATCTCCATACCCACTAAAATCTTCTCGTGCTCATCTAAAAACTGCTCAGCTACGTCTGTATCTGCTACACTAGCATAAGTTAGAGGCTTCATCCTCTTAAATCTCTCAAGTGTACTTGAACCGATTTGCAACTGTAGTTGGGGGCCCGCTCAGGCTCACCCTGCTATCGTGGCCATGGTCACCGCCAACTACTAGAGGACTACCCCAACATCTATGGCTACAAGCTGTGGAATCCCGAGACCACAATTGCAAACCGGTTCAAGTGTATTTGAGATATTTAGGAGGATGAAGCCTTCAACTTATGCTGCTGCAGCAGATATAGACGTAGCTGAGTAGTTCTTAGATGAGCGCAAGAAGATTTTAGTGGCTATGGAGATTACTAACCATTTGACCCACATTACTTTGATCACATTTCAGTTGATGGGATGGGCATTAGCTTGGTGGGCCAATGTGAGGGATTCAGGAGGATCGATAGGTCTCACTTAAGAGAGGTTTAGGGATCATTTCTTCCTGCAGTTTTTGAGAAATGCAAAGAGGGAAGAGTTTGCCAATCTGATGCAAGGGAATATAACAGTCTTGGAATATGAGAGGAGATTTTTTGACTTATCAAAGTATGGCCATAACTTATTTCCACCGTGCACTTGAAATGTAGGAAATTTGAGAGAGGATTGAAACCAGTGTTGAGAAATTGAATAACGCTACTGGGGTTAGAGGATTATAAGGCTCTGATTAATAAGGCAATGACAGTTGAGAGAGACCTAAATGAAACCAGAAATACTCAAAAAAGTCACAATGGTGGGGTTCAGGAACTCAATAGGAAGGCGGGAGCAGTAAAAGATTGAGAGGCAATTCGTCAGCTTTGCAACTATAAACTTTGTTGCAGGAACAGATCTTAAAAATTTGGTGGGCATTTGATAAGACTAGAAGTTACATAAACTGTTGCAGACATTGCATTTTCATTCACTTAAATTTAATTTTATTTAGGACTATAATATTATTTAATGTGAAGATTTATTTGATTAGGTTGTAAAGGCCATAAGGTCTATGCTTATTTATTTTGTGGGATGTGTTGGAGCATGGTAGTCTGGCTTGTGCCAAGGCTTAGTTTATATTATGTTTAAGTTATTATTGTGGTTATTATGTATGTTGATTACTGTGGTTATTACGTATGTTGCTCTAGGGAGGTTGCAATGATCTGATCAGGGTATTGTTAATTAATGCATAGTTTGTATAATTATTCACTCACTCCTCGGGTTATGAGGTCCAAGGCACGTGACAACTAAGCATTCTCTCTCTCACCGAATTAAGAATCTTTGTTAAAACCGTATCAACATCCACAAAGGAATTTTCAAAACATCTTCTATTTCGCTCTTGCCATAACGATAAACCATACCCACAAGACACAATTTCACTAATATGCATTGTAATGTTTTCTCTTCAGCCAATTAGAAGCCCAATTCACCCTATCCAACCAGTTGGTATGAGAAACATCGACATTGCATTATTTCATCTAAGATTCCCAGATCGTCCTTGGCTGTCAAAGAGGGGGAGATTTGTTATAAGTTGGATTAGGAATTAGAAGTGGTAGCACGAGTAAAATAAGAGGATGTTGATGGTCGAGAGAGAGAGAGAGAGAGAGAGAGAGAGTCATGTGGATGATGGGTGGCAGTTTCCAGGTGGGGTATGGCAAAGGCTGTAAAATGGTTGAGGTCCATATTGGTCTTAGAAAGAGCAAGAAGATAATATTACTAATATTAATAAGTAAACAATTGAAAAAATAAAGTGTTTGAATGATAATTTCGCTGATAGGAAATGCCATTTATACAAGAAAGTCGATTGGAAGCGCATCTAGCATTTTAACAGACATGCCATCCACACCCATACAAATATATATAGCAGAAACGGAAATTTACAAGGCAATGATGTCCACTGAAATAGAGAAAAGGAAAAGAAAAGGAAACAACAATAACAACAATAGCAATAACAAGAAGCAAGGACATACTTTCCACACTCGACGAAGTTCTGCACTGTATCCAGAGGATACAATTGGATCTTGAGTATGCAAAGATAGCTCTAACATCCTGAGCATTAACCGCTGCAAATCAGAAAAATCCATTGGTAAGAAAATGACAGCAGCATCACCAAAAAAATATGGTACCATTTAACCTTTTGAAGATTTTGGCAGTTAGTCCCCCATGCATATTGTAGACTTTATGCACTTTTTCCTTCCACTCATCAATGTTTTGTGATTTTCTAGGAAATGTTGTTTTCCCGTTCTGCTTTTTGCTGTTTAAGCTTTGTCCATGAAGAAGATTTGACAAAGACATACAGACGTAGGTAAGTTGGCTTTACGTTAACCCTACAATCGGAGGAGCACGTGGCAGAATTTAATGAGAAAAGATGTAGCAATTTAGCTATGATCCAGCCTAACAAAGAGAAGAAAACAGACCCAAGGGGGTGAGAGATTTGCCAATGAAATAAAACAGGGGAACACAGTAACAAGGTACCCAGGCAACGACAGTATCTGAGGAATCATCTACTGAAACAGTGAAACGAAATAACAAATGGATTGAGACTACATCATAATTATGTCAAACCCTTTGACCAGAACACCTAGACAGAACCCTGTTGCCAGATATGCTAAGACTCAAAGTTGCTGGAAACTGGTACATCAATAACTGATATAAGACATCATCCATGGAGTAGAATCCAAAAAATATGGATAAATGCCGAAGAAAATGACATCCATGGAGTAGAATCCGAATTAGTAATCACTCTCCAAAACTATGAAATTTCACAGAATTAAGAGGATAAATTTAACCTTTCTTAACAAATGACTTCTATAAAATGGGAAGAACACTACATATAAACAAGCAGAGCTTCTATATAATTTATGTATGCACCAGTCAAGTAAGACTGTCTAAAAGAAACAGGCCTGAGTAAGAAACTCACTGTACGATAGTGAAAGCAGGAGCTATCAGCAACGTGCAATCCAGTCCAATCTCTGGACTTGTTCAACTCGTGCAGAACCTGAGTACATGAATGGAATGGGGGCCCCACAAAAAAAAAAACATAGAAGGCTTCTTAAACACTCTAGATACAAATAAGATAAAAGCAACTAAACATTTGTATATGATGCTTTTGTGTTGTACACATACCAGCAAAAAAAAGAACAAAAACAACTAGAAAACAAGGGAACATTATCAAAACATGGAAATGAATACAAGATACATCCAGCATAAGATGATGTTTTAACATACCAAAACTTCCTACAATCTAGTTTGTCTGGTGTACATATCAGAATAAATGGAACACAAAATAATGCTGAAAAGTATTGAAATGAAGTTAAAAAAGGGGTAAGACCAGGAAATTTAAAATCAAACCTGTTCTCCTGACATATAGGAAACTAAGAACAGTGAAAATTATTGAAACAATGTTAAAAATGGGGTAAAACCAGTAAAGTTAAAATCTAACCTGTTCTCCTGACATATAGGAAACTAACCAGCAACGGTGATTCCATGCACGATAATTCATTTTCGATTTCTGCAGGGAAAATTAGAAACAAGATTAGTAAAAAGGTCCTCCTTTTGGCCCTTTTGAGGCCCTTATAGCCGAATCTATAATGTAAGCCATGCACATGAAAACTTGTGCACGAGAATGAATCTCAATTGGTAACTGCAATAAGCAAGCTCTTTCAAAATCTAAAATAAATGGACTACACATGGCAAACCTCAATATTTTAATATTCGTAGCAAATGATCATGGATCCGTAAGGCAGGTTCACAATTGTTCAAAATGCTGGAAAACTACCAAGTAATGTGTACCTTCTGGAATCTCCCCCCCACCCCCGGTAGATAGTGGGGTAAATATTATAAAAGCAAACCTAAGAAATGGAATGAGCGAAACAAATTAACGTCATATTTTGAAATCATAAACAATTTCATACAAGGACCCGAAGTTCATTTCAATAGGTTAAACAAATTAACCTTACATTTTGAAATCATAAATAATTTGATACAAGAATCAAATTTTCACTTTAAGAAGTTTCAGAAACATTTCAAAAGCAACAAAAATGTATGAAAAAAACGTAAAAATGTTTTGAAACATAAATGGACCCTTATCTAATGTATAAAAACCTAATAACAAATTTTTTAAGTTGCTTTGATATACATTTTTTTTTTGGGGGGGGGGGGGGGGGGGGCATTTCCTAATAACTTGTTCTTTTGGGACAAGTAATGACTTAATATGGTATCAGGACTCTGGTTTAGGAGGTCTTGGTTCAAATTTTACTATCATGTTTGTTCCTTCATTTATTCTTGTGCACTATGTTCTGTTTCAGTTGGTGCACCATTTTGTTTATTCTTGTGTGCTCTATTTTTGTTTCAATTGGTGTGTTGCTTTGTTTAATTAGTCTGTCTTTCTACTCCAAATACAAGATGAGGTTACACGTGACATGGAGTGTTAAATTAGCTTGATATACATTGTTGGGTATATTTTCTAACAATTTAAGCATTTGGGACAATTGACGAGTTTACAAAATTAACTGAATATCATATTGTTTTGATATGTTATGTTGTATTTAAATATGTTATACTATGTTTCAATAGAAACATTGTGACAACTCGGATTTTTCAGAATAAAAATAAAAATTTATGAAATTTTGAAATATGAGTCTCAGAATTTTTCTAAATTTAATTTAAAATTTTGAAGTTTGAAGGATGGGTTCCAAGTTAGCATTAAAAATAAAATTTTAAATTTTAAAGTTCTAAATTATGGGATTAAGGGGTTAAGTGCAATGATTTATAAATAATGAAGGGATTTCTGAAATCATAATAGGTACCTTTAAATTTTAAAAGAAGAGTATTTAAAAAAAAAAAAATTATGGCTGAAAGGGGCTCGAGCGCACAGGCCTCACTGCCTTGGCACCCAAACTGAAGCTTCCTGTAACTTCCAAACTTGGCTCTATCAGTTTGTGGCAATGGGTTGGTGAAGTTCATACGCAGCAAGTCAAGGGTAGGTTGCATGAATCATCACCCTAGCTTCACCACCTGCGTTTATCTCCTCCCTTCTTGTGTGCGTCAGCAGTACATGAGGTTGTCTCTGTGTGTGTGTGCGCGTGCACGCGCGCGCGCTTCGGGGAAGAAGAACCAAGGGATAAAAAAAATATATATATATAGATTTTAATATTTTCCAACCCAAATTCCCCCCCCTTCAAAAATTAAATTAAGGTTATTTCGAATGCAATTGAACCATTTTTGAGGAGTTAGAAGCATCGGTGGATTGGTCCAGAGTTGTCTGGCAAGTTCAAAATTTTCTCATCACTGGTTTTCCTTACTGGATGGATCAAGTAGGGCTTGAGTGATGATTTATGCATAGCTTGAATGATATATTTTGTTGCGTGTGCGTTAATTGATTGCTCGTCTATCTTAAACAAACTTCAATTGGAGTTATACGTTTTGAGCTCAGTGTACATGTAAGTATATATCTATATACATGATGGGTGAGGAGGATGGATTATAGTAGGTGTAATTCTTAAATGAGAAAGGAAATTAAATGGGTAACCGTAGGTTTGGTTGAGGACTGAAATGGAGGAAGAAAGATAACCAGAAAAGGAGATAATACAAACCCAAAATTGTAATTCCAGAACAGGATTCGGGTTCCTCTCTGCTGTAGGTACCCGGGTGCACAGGTTTCCACGGGCACGGGTAGAGTGGCAGGGAGGAGGGGAGAAAAAAAAGGAGGAAAAAAAGGGAAGAGGAAAAGAAAGAAAGAAAGGGAAAAAAAAGTATTGAATTAATACTAATAGGTATTAAACTAGTAAGTATTAAATTAACTGGATTAAAAGAAAGGAAAATTTTAAATTAACGAACTCTGTCACTTTAAAATCTATTCATTTGCTTGATTACCTATTTGGTTCTCATGCGATTAATTTGTAATTTATGTGTTAAGTTGTGAGTTAAAACTTGAGGTGTTTAGCTTTAATTAATATTTGATTAATTGGCATATTAGATACTAAGTATGTTCCTGTCTTATTATGTGATTAGCATTACGGATCTTATAGTTTGATAGATGTCTTGGGTAAGAAGGGAAAGATGGAAAAAAATAATAGGCTACAGGATTTGCGTTTAGGCCTGCAGAAGATATTAGAAAAAGGAAAAAGAATGAAATGGAAGAATAACATTACAATAAGATAATAACGGGATGCATTGTAATAAGAAAATAAAGTGGTTTAAAATTACCAATGCTTTGGTGATTATCTATAAAAGGGGAAAAGAAAGAGGAAGATACTGATAAGGCGATTTGTATTAGGGATACTGATAATGAAATTGAGATGAAGAATTATTGATGAAAAGAGGAAATATTGATAATGCAGTAAAGTAATTGAAACCTTAAGAATTGGTGCGTGTGTGATGTTGTGCATGCGTGTGTGTGTGATGTCAGAGAAAATAGAAAGGGTCTTAAGATACCCTTGAGTTGAAAATTCCTAAACTTGCACAAGGTAGGTCTTCATGTCAGAACATGGCGCAATTCATCGGGTATTGGCCCATAAAAGCCGATAGGAGGATAAGGGAGGTGTGTGGTGTGTGTGCATGTGTGTGTGTGAGAGATTAAAAGATGAATAATGAAACGGATAATGAATCAAACAAGGAAATGACAAATAAAGATAATAATAAAATGTTATGAATGAATGTCATGCGAACATGAATAAGAATATAACGGGGTGAAAGGTTAAGATTTTGACTTGAGAGTAGATTATAGTTAAGTCAAAATAATTAAGCTAAGATCAGACTAACACGATGGAAATGTGGGTACTTGGGGCTAGGAATTTTGATTCCATTATCTTGTTGATTGTTTAACATGTTTAGTTTAATATCCTGTTCACATTAGAAGCATGATAGGACAAGGTTTGTATGCCTACATGGAAGTGGGCATACGTGGATTAGTGCTCAATCCTCTACAGTCTATCTTGCAGGTTCAGAGTTGAGGTCCACCAAGGGAAGGGAGTCAGCTTATCTTGCGGATTGTGTTTTAGTCAAACCATTGTTAGCCTGGCTACGGCTAGGTGGTTGTTTGTACTTACTCTGTCATTAAAAATTTTTCTAGCATTTCATTTTAATGGTCCGCTCCATGTTCAGTTGGGTTGATCGGGGAAAAAAAAAAAAAAATAGCCCACCCCTTGGGTCCCCAAAACCCAGGCCATGACAAACATTAGGATTATTATACCATTAGTGTTTTGTGAGTCTCCCAGAAACGGAAACATTTCGGCCATTTTGATAGAAAATAAACAATTTTTTTCCTCGGTATGATATGCAGCCTTATACAAAAGCTTGGACTCATTTACTTCAATTGTAATAATGGAATTCCTATACTTATTCCAAGTGATAATGTGAATGGATAACATAGCAGGTCTAGAAACAGTCACAAGAATTGAAGCAAAAAGAACAGGCATTGGATAATTAAGAATGTGTTAGGCTAATAATATTTATCTCGGGCCTATTTTCCTTTCCAGGGAAATCAGATAGTATGATTACTCCAACAGTCATAAGGCTCCATCCAAATGTCATATGTTCACATCAATATCTGTATGATTACGCATGACAATGAGAAGACTATCTAAATAATATAAGGTCCTATAAGTGCAAATGTCTTTTTTATGGAACTAGTTTCCTAGAGCATTTGCTTAAAGAACATCTAATAAAAATCAAACTATAAATCTCAAGCAACTCCACAGTGTAAATACAACATGCACAAGGGTCTGAGCATATATAGCGTCTGTTTAGAGTAGCAAATTTGGTTTTGAAAAAAAGAAAGAGAGAGAACAAAAAGTAGGCAAATTTTATATTGTTTGGTATTTGATGTGTTCCTCAAAAAGTGTGAAAAGTTGGAGGAAGTTAGTAAAAATTGGAGATTTCAAAAAAGTCGGAGAAAATTGGAGGAAGTTGGAGACTTTTGGCCAAATTTGGCACTCTAAAAGCACACACAATATGTCATGGCACCATAAATAAGAATAACCACCATAAACCTCACATCTTCACGCACACAGTAAAAAATGGCCATGCAAGAAATAATCACCATTGACAAAGTTAAAGATAAGGGCAAATGGCACATAAATCTGTAAGTTTTCCACACGAACATCCTTCAAATCCATTTATTACCCAAGCATTAAAAAGGCTTAGGCTCATGATGTGGAAGCCCAAAAAAAAAAAAAAAATTAAATAGTTATTATTAGGATTTTATTTTATTAAGATTAGATTTTATAATAGGATTTTACTTTATTAAAGATTTCTTTTATTTTAGTGAAGATTTTATTTAGATTTATTTTAAGTAGGATTTGTTAGAATATTTGATTTTTACTTTATTTTTAGTAATCTTGAGGGTGTATTAGCCTATTTAAAAGCTTAAAATGATTAGGCTTAGACACATAGATGAATATGAAAAATTGAGTTATTAAAACCTCCGAGACTTGTTCTCCCTCCCCCTCTTCTTCTTTCTTCCCTCCCTCCTAAACTTTTTCTTCTCTCTCTATTTCTCTCTCTTTACTTTACTTTCTATCGTCTTACATCAACTTTGATACAAGAGCAAAACTTCAATCACTAAACCTTCCTCAAATCAGAATTTTATTCACTGTCAAGAGTCCCAAACCCTAGCAGCCATCATAGTCCAAAAAAAAACACTAGCCGCAATCGTAGCGCATGCGGCCTACACGCCGTCAAGGCCTACGAATACACTTTCGTGCTTTCCAGCAGTACCCAACTCCGGTGACCACCACCATTAGCACTGCTGCCCTCCGGTGAACTCGCCGGTGACCTTAAAAAATTCCAGCGAAGCTCTGATGACTGGCTAGCAACCCTGCGGCGACTCTCCAGCAAGGTTCAAAATACTCCAGACCACCTCTTGGTTCATTTTTGGCATATTTCAAACCTCAAAAAATTCCAGCAAAACTCCGACAAGTGGCCGACAACCCTCCAGCAACTTTCCGACGACATCCAAAATTTGTCTAGAACTTTTCAGACCGTATTTTTGCATATTCCAAACCAACAAGACAGCAGACAACCTATTCGGACGATTCACAAGTGGGCAATTCACATAATTTGGAGCAAAGGTTTGGATTGAGGTTCCAAGTTGTCAGTACACTGCTGGCTACTCATTCAAATGATAACCAAATGCAAACCCAAATAGCAGCCCTCACTGAAGCCATTCAAAGATTGGACACGAGCTTGAGAAATGCCATTGGCCAAGCAACCCTATTTGCCTCTGTTCTAACCAAATATCGAATTCAAAGCCGAATACAGCTTCAACTTCTCCATTTGGTGCCTTTATCAATATTCCAAAACTCATTGATGAACCGAACAGAAAATCTAATGACAACCACCTTAAAATGAAGAGAGAGCCCAACTAAGATACAATTTAAGAGTTGATTTATGAATCTAATCCTAACAACTTTTATTTTTCAGATGATGAGCATGATAACCAAATCGTGAACAAGCCACTTGATGAAATTGTTGCGACCATTGAAATTGTTGTTACTACTAAAGTCATTTCTCTTGATGAGGTACAGATTTTTAGTGATATTACTAAGATCCCTGTTGGAATTATCAGGTTGAAGAGTATGCCTAAAATCTATAGTGCTTTTGTGGATCTTATCTTTCCTCCTACACCTAAACCTTTCCCACAAATTAATCCATTTTTTATCTTTTTCCAACACCTATAAGTTTTATTTTCTGAATCACGGTACTTCTATCTTGGGAGACTTGATGGAGACACTAAATTTCTACCACCTCTAACGCACGTCCATGAATATTCGATTTGTTCGTGGCCCAACGATTGAAGGAATACACAAATTTTCAATTCAACGGAGTCAAGTTTTTCTAAGGGGTGGAGAATGATGCGGAAGTCAAAAAACAATATATATATATATATGCATATATTAAATAATTATTATTAGGATTTTATTTTATTAAGATTAGATTTTATACTAGGGTTTTTCTTTATTAAAGATTTATTTTATTTTAGTAAGGGTTTTATTTAGATTTATTTTAAGCAGGATTTGTTAAAATATTTGATTTTTACTTTATTTTTAGTAATCTTGAGAATGTATTAGCCTATTTAAAGGCTTAAGATGATTAGGGTTAAACACATTGATAAATATGAAAAATTAAGTTATTGAAACTTCCGTGACTTATTCTCCCTCCCCCTCTTCTTCTTTCTTCCCTCTCTCCTAAACTTCTTCTTCTCTCTCTATTTCTCTCTCTTTGCTTTACTCTCAATCGTTCTACATCAGCTCATCATTCAAGCATTGAACATTCATAACCCTTATGGAGGCTAGTTCCAATCAAGTGTGGGCCTGTCCAAAGCACACTCACACCGAGCCAATAAACATCATCAATGTCACTCCATTCAACCATAGATTAGTGACAGATTACCACTGAGACTTCATCCAATCCTAGTTTTGTTGGATAAGGTAGTAAGGTTTAATCAAAGATGCACGTTCAAATCTAATTACTGCAATTCTTTTTTTTTTAATAAGAAAATTCACATAAGATCTTTGATTTATTGCAATCCTCATATAGCATGTTTGTGTTCATACTTGTGTCAAATGACAGAATTTCTAGTACAAAAGTACGAGCATCTACCCGTCAATCATAATGCATCATGCCATGTAAAGAGTATAAATGACACATTCAACTATCTCCATCAATTGCTATAAACTTACTTCCACTGGTACCTTGTTGTTATCTGGCAACACAAGGTTTGATATTCTTTCAGCAATGTCTTTCCAGAAAGTACTTGACGTTATCAACTGGTATTCTGTTTATGATATTAACTTTAAATTATCTCCTCAAGAAGATTACTGTGAGAGCATTGCACAAGCCAGGAATCGAAATTTTGTTGCAAACCCATAATAGATGAACAGTGGCTCCTTTTTCATTGTTTGCTCTCCTTACAACTTTTACAAGACAGTTGAGGCAAAGAAAAAAATAGAAATCTAAAAATGACTACAGTTAGTGTAATTCCCCCATTAGAGACGTTCTTTCATTTGAATTCACTGGTTACGTAGCAATCATCCATACTACTCAACAGAAAGCACTTTTAGATATTCTTTAAACCCATAGAACATCATGATTGAAAAGAACTCCAAACTATCTTTGCCTAAGTTGAATATTTCCAAAATTATATGATAACTCAAAACCTTGAACATAAACATCTAGTGCATGATTTAAATCCTAAGCTGGGGATCATAGCCAAAACTATCTCCCATATGCTCCCTAAGCAAGCATTGAACAGAAAATGAACTTGGACTTGCAAAATAATCAATGTACCATGGTAGAGGCACCACTTAATTAAATAATATGCAACTTTAGAAAGGTACAGCCATACAATCCGGCTCGATCTAAGCAAACCCAGTACAACACCTTTCATCTTCATAGTCATATCTTCATATATCCAAGAAGGCAAGAAACACGGTAAATTGTACGTGCAGGTTAGTTCATCATCTGAGTACCAGATGGAAGAGTTACCATTTGTTTTTTATTAAGTTTATACATATTACTGATTGACATGAGCATGAACAAAAATAGCAAGTGAAATCTACATTCCTTGAAAGGATTGGGGGTTTGAGGATAGAGTTTCTTTTTCATTTTCAGGGCACTAGGCAAGAGCTATAGCAGCCTACGATGAAGTTGATACGGAAACATATGCTAGGACGGTTGGGTGGGGTTGGAAAAGGGTTTTTATTTTTATTTTTTTTTTTTAATTTTTGGTTTTTTTTTTGGGGGGGGGGGGGTTTCAGGCCAATGGTCCTCCCCTGCTTTAGACTAAGAGAGTGAGGTTGGTCCGACTCCATTATAGGACTAGTACGCCAAGCAGCTTCTCATTCTGTTGTGTTGATGCGGAAAGCAAGCACGCTTAGACTGCAATGTGAAATCTTTGGTCTGTCTATCATTTCCCATTAAGGGCTGACTCCGCTAAGCAAGAGGACCACTACTGGGCTTATTCTTCTACTAACCAATGACCAGGGGACTACCCTTCTTCCTCCACTACTGATATTGACTGACCTGTTGATAGGATAGCAGACACAGTTGAGAGAACATCTAGGCAAAGATAAAGGACCTATGCAGCCGTAGGGCACACAAAGAGCTCATTCAGTTTCGTGTTTGGTAAAACCCATTAATTAATCAAAAGGCCTGTCTTAAGCATACTTATTCAATTTCGATATTGAATTAGAATCATGAAATTGATTCAACAAGAAAAAATAGTGTCTTTGGTCCTCTATGGAAGCAATGTAAGTTACTCTATATGAATTTGAATTCACAATGTTGGACTGGATGAACTGCCTCAAAAGTAAACCTCAATTGAAAAGGGGGCAATTGGTAGGCCCAAGTATGACAAAAACGTACATGATTTATTATCCAGGGAAAATATATGAGCTAGCTCTGCCCATCTTAAATCTTCTATTTGACAAATAAATCTCCAGATTCAAATTTCATTTCTAACTTGTAAAGGTAAAGAATGTGGAATCATCAACGTCAAATGCAGCACAGGCAGCTAATATTTTCATAGGAAAGAAAAGGAAACATTAGAACCCCATTTTAGGATCAAATATCCAAGCTTTGATGCAAAACGACATTAAAAAATTTACAGTGAGTTAATTGGCCTTCATTATTTAAAGATTAAATGCAAGAACTGAAATTAACCTCAGCTATTTTTTTCACTAGCTCAGATTCTTTTTCCACTATCTCTTGCAGATTTGAACATATTCCAGCAATCATCTTGATCACCCACCTCCTATCAACAAATCAGCATTATTAAGAATCCAGCTATCAATCATGGAAATTGAAAATAAATATTAGAAAACAAAATCTAACTTCAAATGCATATTGCATGTGTAAACAAAATCTAACTTCAAAAGCATATTTGCATACATATATACAGGCATCTGCCTGTATGGGAGTATAATTCTTCAGATCAACTGTACCTATGCAGCAGATCAAAAGCATAAACAAATAGCTTTATTTTATACTGGCAAAACCAGGACTATTTTTTAGCCAACAACGGGAAGTACTTGCATCAATGTTGCATACTCTAGCATAAAGCAAATCTGCTTAAATAAGTTACAGTACCTATGGCTCCAAGCACGTTCACTTTTTGGTGCATATGACAGAACCAATGATGAGAATAACAGCTCATCCATTAGCATCTGAAAGTGTTGTTTATTTGATAAAACCAATTTCCTGCGGAATACACACAACAGATAACAAAAGTCATGATCAATAGATTCAATACTAGGTGAACAATCAAAATAAATTCCATAAGATCGTATCACAAAAGACAGGAATGTGAAAACAAAATTCATGATCAAGCACCAATTTCAATGCAATTAAAATTGAAGATGGATAGACCCATCACCTCCAGATCACATGCAAAAAATCTGATCTGAAAGTAAGTGGCATGGAAACACCTAGTTGAGCCTTTCTTATCTAGTGCTAATAACCCCATAATTACACCGTCGAGCAACTATGTCAGGCCTCATATAAGTGTCGAAACTCAGCAATTTAGTGCCCCAAACAATAGCAATGCAATAGATTATAAAACCCCATGGAGAACCTACTACTTCATTTTATCATATGCTTCTCCAAAGGTTGGTGGATGAATAAACTCTCCACCACCTAGATAAATTGAATGATTAAGAAAAAAAAGCATAACTTCTAAAAAATTGATTAAGAAAGCTTATTTTTTTTTTTTTTTTTTAATCAAGAAACAATAGAAAGAAACAAATGTAAGGAGCTTTGACATACCCAAATCCGAACAACTATGTCCACTATCAACCAACCAAGCAGGCACCCAACTTAATTTATAAGCGAAGACAAGGATATTATAATGGAGTATGTGGTTCAATACTTTATTGTTCCACATAAAGGGAAGAAGGGAAAAAAAAAAACAAACAAACAAACGAAAAAAACAAAACAAAAACAAAACAAAACAAAACAAAACAAAAACAATAAACAAAAAAACAGAAACAAAAACAAAATCTAGCCATTCATCCTGTTAAACTTTGGAGGGTTGTAACAATTTAATTCCTCTGTCAAAGGTGCTGATTTATTTTCTAAGAAATATAAACTTAGGTACTGACCAAAATATATATATATATATAAACTTGGTAGGTTATAACAAATGATTAACATATAACAATACATAACCGATTAGCAAAAGTTAAACAATAGACAGTACAAATAGAGTAACTGCGGAGGTCAACTAAAAGAGAAGATGAAATTCCACGTAAATAGTTACAAGCATTATAACAAAAAATAGACCGTATTAATAAAGCATAGCAGGCCAACCAGAAAATAAATAAAACATGCGGAAGAAAAAAAAAAACAGCTTACAATGACTAGCAAACAGATCTCATCTAACTCCCAAAGGAATGAAGCAAGCACCATACATATATAAATAACCAAAGAAAATAAAAGTAATAAAATGAAATATTAGAAAGGGAATGACCTGGAATTCCATGCAGTGCCAAAATCACAGCTTAGCAACAAAAGAGCCCTGCTATGCTTCATGACTTCACTTTCAATGATATCTAGGGAAGATGAAAAGCAGCTTGAAGTGTAATTGGTTCCAGACACATCTTTCTCTACACCCAAGTTTCTATGTGTCTTGTATCTTTCAAGCACAGCCGTAAAAGTATTTTTTGCCACATTATATAATGGAAGAAGAACCTGAGTCGAGATGCCCAGCTTATGATCTCTACACCACAAAAGAGTTTCTGAAACATCAACATCTGAAACTATAGACCTTAGGACCCCATCTTTTGGCTGAAGCATAGTTCCAGCAGAAGCTGGGAGGGGACCACCAACATCTTCATTGAGCGTGACAAACTGGGATGGATGAATAAACCCCACTTCATCACTGGATGTAAGTCAAATACATAAGAGAACCAAGGCGATGTAATGACAAAATGACAGGAAGGCTTCAAAGGAGAAATCCATATTAAATTGCAACGGACTGAATTTCCCAAGGGAGGACTAGCAACACAAAAGATAATTTGAATTTGCACAGCATGGAATGAAAATGAATTGTATAGAGCACATGTCACTGCATTGCCCAGCAAAAAAAAGTAAATTTACTTTATTGAAATAGCAGGATTTAGAGGATTTATTTTGTTTTGGTCTACCCCACCCTTCACTCGAACTCATTAACCAATCAACGTAACTGAAGAAAGCTAGCGAAGCTAGCTATCTCTGCAAGCCAGGTCTCTCGCTCTATAAAGTTTTAGTTGGTGCTTCAAACATAATCATAAACACAAGGATAACACGTCATAATTGACAAAATTTTGCCACATCGCTGATGTTAAGATTGATGAATAAAGAGGCTGCACATACTCTTGAGATTTTCAAGGACTGTTCTACTTTGAACAGCCTCTGTAATTCTTTAACTTACAAAGTTAATATATAAAATTGATCTCATTCTCTGTTTTACCCCTTCAAACGTGCTCTTTTACCACTTCAATTATTTGAAATAAACCAAAAACATGTGTTCCAAGGACTAAAAATTCACCGAATACCCACATAAAACCTATGTGGAATGCAAATTTGAAAAGAAGTGCATGATTCAAATTCATAAGTACTTCGATTGTGTTAAAGAAACCCAACAACACATAAGAGTAGGGGCCTCAACCTTAAAACCTAGGTGTCAAAGTGAGGGACGTCCATCTCTTATAAGGGACAAGTAATTTTGACTTCGGGCCGATGTGGGACAACATCTAACATCCTCCCTCACGCTAGCCCATATGAACATAGGCTTAACGTGGACTATGGTGAGGCCCCATTAAAAGCCCGCTCTGATACCATGTTAAAGAAACCCAACAACACATAAGAGTAGAGGCCTCAACCTTAAAACCTAGGTGTCAAAGTGAGGGACGTCCATCTCTTAAAAGGGACAAGTAATTTTTACTTCGGGCCGATGTGGGACAACATCTAACAGATTGAAAACATTTACAGATTTAAAAAGAAGAATAAAAAATATCTACAAAAAATCTGTACATTTTCTTTTTCTGTTTTGTGGGTATCAGACAAATTCAGCTGAATAATTAAGAAGACTTGAAAAAAAAATTATTAAAAAGTAAAATTTATTAAGAAGGCATCAAGGGGATTCCACGAATATAGTCTCCAAACAATAACTTAATATTTTCTATGAAAGAAAAGAATTAAGCAGATCCAGATCTATTCCACCAAAAATCTACCATTGTAAAATAGCTAGGAACGTGCTTCAAATCCTAAAAAATGGGCATTCAATTCTTTAAAAGATCTTTAATTCCTTTCCAACCTAGTAAGCCATCCAAGACAAAAAAGAACCATCTGCCATGCCTTCTTTCTTTCCTTAGAAATCATTGTGCCTCACCATGATTGAATAACCAACTTAGCTTTCTTCAGGAACACCCAATGGACACTAAAACAATAAAACTAAAATTCACAATTTCCAAGTCCACTCATAAGGAATAAAAAGATGACCAACAAACTCCCCATCTTTCTTACATAAATAACACCAGTTCACAAAAATTTCGTCCTAAGATTGTCCATGGTGAAAATATTGCCATGAACCAAACAACAAATAAAATATGTAACCTTTTGAGCTGCCGCTTATGACCATATAGTTTTCCAAGGAAATCCCTCCTCACAATCCACTAGTTCCTTATAGAAAGGCTTCACCTCGAAAGGCCATGATTTTGTAGTCTTCTATCTCATTCAATCCTTCCCCTCACCGACCTTTTGAGTATGTAACTAATAACTACATTAAATCCATGAAAATTGCAACCTCAAAATCTTCAAATTTCTACAAAAAGCCATATTCCAAAAGTGCTACCACCTGCCAATGAAAAGGATTCCTTTGTAGACGTATCTCTGTTCACAGCCGACCTATACAATTCTGGAAACGTATCCCTCAAGAATATACTGCCTATGCAACCAATCCACCCAAAATTTTCTACCTAAAAATGTAACTGTTGAGTTCATCCATGACCCCCTAATGCCTTTCCATAAGCCTATACCATGCATTCATATAGTAGTCCAATCACAAATAGTTCCATATTTTGATAGTACAAGTCTTCTCCATAAACTATCTGGCTCATTCATATATCCCCATAGCCATTTCCCCAAAAGAGCCTTATTAAAAGGCAAAATCCTTCAAACACCAACTCCCCCTCCTACGCTGGTCTATAAACCTCCTCCAAACCTCCTCCAATTTAGCTAAATGATATTTAAATTCATCCCCCAAACCACCCCACGAAAAATCCTTTTGCAAATTTTTTTTTTTTGGGGGCGGCATAGAGGGACCTTGAATAATGACATAAAATAAGTTGGCATACTTGATAAGGTACTATGAATAAGTGTCAATCTTAATCCTTTGGAAAGATAAGCTCTCTTCCATCCTTTCAATCTCCTTAGCAATCCCAAATATTTTTTTGACTTAAAAGATGAACCTAAAGGAAGCCCCAAAAATACCAAGGGATTATTACCTTCTTTACAACCCCTGATAGTGGATAGATTTTCCATGCCAAACACATCTCCCACTAGCAGTAACACCAATTTGCTATTACATTAAACCCAGCATTACTTTAAAACACAACAAGAAACACCTCAAGTTCCCCAACTACAATAGATCTGCCAGCAAAAATATATATATATATATATACAGCGAGAGAGAGAGAGAGAGAAAGAGTTATATGCAAACAATAAATGGGACACCGTCACTCTTTCAAAAGCAACACCACCAACCTCAACGCCTTCAATGAAACCTCCTTGTATAACTTTTTAAATTAGCCTACTCAAAGCTTCCATCTCCAAAATGAAAAGCAAAGGAGAAAGATCATCTTGCCTTGAACCCCTAGTCGAGCTAAAAAATCATACAAGACTTCCATTCACTGAGACTGAAAATATGGTTGTAGAAATGCACTAGAAAATCCATTTCTTCTACTTATCTCCAAACCCCATCTAACTCAAAAGGTAAACAAGAAATCCAAATTGATACGATCATAAGATTTCTCAATATCTAGTTTACAAATAATCCCAAAATTTCCACTTTTTAGCCTCAAGTTGATTGCCTCGTTTGCAATTAAAATTGCATCAAGAATTTGACATCCCCCACAAAAGCATGTTGTGCTTCAGAAACTATACAATTCAAAACTTTTTTCAATCTCATAGCACTTTTGCAATCAACTTAAAAGACCCTCTGCCATACTAATATACTTAATCTCCATGGCACCCTTTTTTATGAATTAAAGCAATGAAAGAAGCATTAAAAAAGATCCCCAAAATAAGGCGAAACTCCTGAATGGTTTTATTGGCATAAACAACCAAACGACTGCTTAACCAATATGTAGCTTATTAAAAGGGGGGGGGGGGAGAACGCAAATGAACATATACGCATACACATGTTTAGACGCAAATGCAGGAGGATTGAGCTTAAGAACTGATTGTAAATGACCGGCTTCAAAACTGTGCGATGAAATAAATAATCATTGGCGCACATGAATATGCATGTACATTTATAAAGAAGAAAACTTACATTGGAGAGTCAGAATCTAAAATATCCTCCAATTGGGTCAATAATGAACATGCATGTATATTTATGTAAGCAGAAAACTTACATTAGAGGGTCAGAATCCAAAATATCCTCCAATTGGTTCAATAACTCCAGAGGGTTTCCTTCAGTCATTGCTTGTCCTGCAAAATTGTATTTTAAATTCCCATTTAGGCTGACAATTTACGTCATCGATCTCATACAAATTGCTCTTTGAGACATTGATTCGAATTTCAGACAAAAGCATTTTCAATCTCCAGACTCTCCAGAGGCACTAAGAAAACAACATATTTGGCTAAAATGGTGTTTTCTTTTTCCCATAAAAAATAAAAGCTACGCTAAATGAATATAATTATAGGCAATAGCAGTGTAATTCATGAAAATTAATTATTTGTTATGCATTCAAAGCAGAAAAGCATTTATTGCCCAAAAATATAACGAATGTATTACTCAAAAATAGAATGAAAGAAAGAAACATGCAATGAAATCCAACAAAGACTAAAAACCACAAAGTTGAGCCAGGATTAATCAGAAGCAGACCACGTTGGGCCCCGGGTCAATTGCCCCCTACTTACCGGGAAATTTTTGTACAGTTAAACAAAAAACCTAAGTACTTTGCCCCCACTCCGCACCTACAGTCGCCCCCGCACAGCACACATGTAATTTCAGTGGAACATCCTTAATCGTTCCAATTGTCACACTGCTAGGAACATCCTCAACATATCGAACTCTGTCTTCTCCTCGAGGGCCGCAGCAGCATCGGCGACGGTATCGGGGACCACGACAGGGGAGAAGGCTGTAGTAAAGACTACTGGCTTATCTCGGAGATACTCGGCGAGTTTTCAGTATTCTTCCAGGGTTGAAGTGGAGATTTCGTCACCGGGTTTTGCAACGTTCTCTGGGGATCCACGGTGGCCAATCGGGAGACGTGGCTGGTCGAACGGTTTCCGGCGAGCGTGTGTAATTTTTTTTTTTTTTTTATAATTGATAATACTTATTTTGCAAATGTGAACTCCAATCATAAAAGAACTATGATTTAAGTGTTTTATATAACTAAAAATTTAAACAAAAAGTTTAAATTACAAAAAATTATAATATTTATGAATTTTAATTTTTTTAAAAACTTCACACTCTATTAGTTATTACATTTATTTTGAGTCTCTCTAATTAATTTTTAATAAATATTATTAAAAACACAAATTATGAAATTATAATTAGACGAAATTTAAATTAACAGTTTTGATTTGCATGTGATCTCAAATGTGAAATTTAAAATGTTCAAACTATTTTGTGAGATAAATAATAATGGGTTCATTAAAATAAAAATTTAGCAATAAATTAAAAATATAAAAATGATATCAATCGTTGAATAAAAGAAAAAATAATTTTTAATTATTGAATCTTAACTTGTGAGAGAGATATTGTCAAAAAACATCTATTTTATTATATAGATTTGGAGAAAAATATTAATTTTAATTTTTTAAACTTGAGTGGTATTTGCATAAAAAAAATGAAAAAGAGTTAGTGTAAAAATGGTTAATTGGAGAAAACTAAAAAAAAAATGTAAAAATAGCACGTGATGAAATTTAATTGAAGAAAATTAAAAAAGTTTTATAACTTTTGGTGGATTTTAATGACCAAATGACTCTTATTTTGAGCTTGTATAACTTTTTTTAATCAAATTTTAAATTTGTTTTTTTAATTAATCTTTTAGGTACACCATTTACAACTATCGAAAAAAATTTACCAAAAGAAACCTTCCAAACAGATAAATTTATGTAAATAGCCAAAAAATGCTTTAAAATAGAAAAATTTACATACATGTACATTTTTTTAGACAAATAGCTTTTCCTTTAACCTATTAAAGGTACATAAATTTTGGTAAATCACAAGATGTCATATATCTTATAAAATCTAAATAAATAATGTCATGTGTTTCATGAAACTTAACTAAAATTATATGAGTGGACAAATTACATATCACCACGTCTAAAAAGTAATACAATCTGAGAATAATAAAATAGGCCCAATTAAATTAAACCAATTGTTAGAAACTCACAAATATTGATAATTAATTTATCTTTTTAGAAAATAAATTAGAAAAAATAGAAAGTTATCATTGTTTCTAAATTTTATGTCTTGAAAATTAAATAGAAATGGATACTTATCATTAAGACTTTTAAGTTATCATGACTTTTTCAATTTTAAAAGTAGTTAGGTGACATTTATATACAAGCAAATCAAGCGAGAGATAAAGAGTATTTTGTCAGATTAAGCTTTCAAAACCTCGAATAACTCTTGAAGATTTGTAGACTTTAAGATTATGTTTGTGACAAGGATTTGTGAGGGAAAATAAAAAATGAAAGGAAAATAAAATTTATAATTTATGTAATTTTTGTATACTTAATTAAGTAAAAGTTAAATTTTGTTGATAAATATCTTTTAATTTTAGTCTTATTTTTCTAATTCAACAAAAAATAAAATAAATTTAATTTTTTCATTTCATTTCACATTCCTACTATTTTTCTTCATTTTTATTTTCCCTCCACAAATTCATATCTCGAACATAGCGTGAGAGAAAAATCAGAAATTAATTTTGTATGGTTATAGTTGTAGATATGATAATCTATTCTTTTCACAGATTAATAAAAATCTATTTATTTTTATGATTTTTCTATATTTATTTCTGAACACGAAATTTGTGGGTTCACCCATACATGAGTTTTTTAATATTTTTGTAATTTTTTCGTGGATGCGACTAACATCCCTAAAAATACTAAACAAAAAAATTAAAATCTAATAAAAATAATTATACAAAATGAAAATAAGCTAAAAAGAAACAAAAAAATAATTTATTTTCTCAAACCAACCCTAAGTTGAAATATGAATTTTCATTAAAATATTTACATAATATACCCTTTTTTTCACCTTAATTTCCGGAAGCATATAAAATCTTCGAGATGGTTTGAAAGTACTTCATAGTGTAATAATGCTAAAAATTAAAATATTTATGAGTTATTAAAAATAGTTTATTAAAATCCTTTTGAATGCTTAAAATGGATAATTAAATTATAATATGTAAGAATTTTGATTAGGTCACTATATTTGTTCAATTAACAAATGAAATATTATTTGTTGGAGTTTAATGTCATTGACACTTGTAAAATAAGATGTGTTACCATAATATTTAAATAGCATAAAATTTACCTATAATTGACCCTTTTAGGGTGGTTTGAGGGAAAAATAATTGTATTGGCTAAAATATCAATTCAGTGAATATCTAAATTTGGTAAAATTGGTTACTTATTCCTATAATATCCCTTTAATAATAATATTGTAAAAGTAATTAACTAACTACAAATCAATTAAGTGCACTTTTTTTTTCCCTTCCCTGAATGCTTCTTAGTTATCTAATATTTTTGTAATTTTTTTTAAATGACCTTTAATTACTCACTATTATATAAATATCTTTTAACTAATTAATATTTTATTTAATAATTTATAAAAATAAAAGGGAATGAAAAAAAAACCACACTCATTACATGTGTTTGATTGATAAAAACGTATGAATTATTAATTTATTCACGATAAAATTATTACCTTTTAATTTTTTCAAAGTTGAATAGTGTTTCGAATGATATAAAATCTTAAAATTTTTTGAATAACAATGTCATAATGAAAATGTGACAACTCTATTGAGTGCTCTAGATATAAATTGATTTTAGATTTTGGATAAACTTATACTCATGTTCTATGAAGCAAACATATATGAAATGTGAAAAATAAATAAATAAATAAAAAGGGGGAGTGAAGAGCAAGAGGACGAAATGAGCTAGACAGAAATATAACTTTAAAATGAGATGGGTAAATTACATTTAGATCTCTTAAACATTAAGTTAATTACATGTAGATCCCTTGAACATTTAAACCTTATACTTATATCCCTTATTTCCAGATATCTGCAACATTTAAGTCTATACGTTAATTTTCTCCGTTAATTGGTGTCAATTGTGTTGTAAAATGACGTAAATGCCCTGTGGCCCAACTCTCTCTCTCTCTCACAATTTCCTTATTATTAAAATATTTTATTAAATTATATTAATTTTATCAAATCTAATAATAATTTATTACTAAATTAAGTTATAATAATACATATTAAAACTAATTATTATTAAAAATAAATATTTATAAAATTAAATTAATTAATTTAAATATATTTTATTAAATTAATTAATCAAATATATTTTAAATATATTTTATTGAATTCAATTAATTTAAAATAATTAATATTTTTAATTTTTACTATTTAATTATTTTCAAATATATTTTTTTCCATCAGTCTCAATTTAGCGGAGGACTTTTAAAAAATAGTAATTTTTATCTTTTATCCTATAATGATCAAAATAATGTTTATAAATTACAACAATTAAAGCTATAAAAAATTAAAAATTAAAATGATAAATATCCATATTTTTTATTAATTAATAATTTTTAAATTTTATTCTATCATGTTCAAAATAATTTTTATAAATTAAAAAAATTAAAACTATAAAAAAATAAAAAACTCATCCTTATATGCCACAAACTCATCCCCTGCCCCAATTGTTTGCCCAATTCTTTAAACTCCAAAGAGAGGTAAATATCAAAGCCCACTGTCTTTGTTTTCAAGTGCCAAAGTTCCCATATTTAGACTGTTGTATAACATAACAACTTCAATGAGCAATTGAATGTCAAGGAATAGACATCTTTCTAGGAGGAAAATGAGCAACAAAATCTTTGAACAAATCTAAAATCACAAGAGAAACTAACTTATCTATTGTTTTGCTTATTAAGCTTGTTTTCCAAATTAGGATCAACCCAATAAGAAAAGAGTTGCTTATAGGTTCAAGCTCCTAACCTAACAACAGTTTAACTCAATTCCATTAAATGTAGGAGTGACAGAAAGATGACCAAAAAGATCAAATTGGATAAGACCAATAAACAAAAAATACATAAATTGGTAGATCTTAACATATTAGATTCAAAAATAAAATCTAAACATCACCAAAAATTAAAAAAAAAAAGAAAGAGTTATGCCAAAAAAAGTTGGTAGCGCCTGCCGTGGTAATAGTCGGAGATAGTGCCAAAAGCAAATCGACGGTGGGGAATTGAGTCAGGATTGTGGATTTCTTTTGGAGAGATCAGTCGAATGGTGTGATTTTACCGCCGTACATTACGTGAACTCACCTGGTTGGTGTCACGGAGATCGCTGACGGTGCATCTTCGCCCATTCAAAGGCAAAATTGATGATTTCTTGAGATTGAAATGGTCGAGCTAAGATGGGTTGGATTGGGAAGTCAGAAGAAAGGTTTCGACGCCGTAAAAGGAGGCTTTGAAGACAAAGTTTTGGCAGAAAGGAAGAGCTAAGAGAGGAATAAATTAGAGAGAAAAATTTTCTAGCTTAAGAGGCAGAACGACAATGATAAAGAGAAATTAAATAAGTTGATCCCTTATTGCCAACACTAGAGCAATCCCTTATCATCGAGTTCGCTGAGCTTGAGTTCTCTTAACACCAATGATGAGTTATAGAGAGAGAAAAGAATGTGTGTGGTGTAAATTAAATGCCTAAAGGTAAATTTGGTATATTGAGAAAAAATTTATGGCTGATGTCATATTTTAACTAAGAAAATTAATAGATGGACCTAAATGTTTCAAATATTTAGGAATAAGGAGTCAAGTGTAAGGTTTAAATGTTCAGGGGATCTACGTATAATTAGCCTAATGTTTAAGGGTTTAGGTGTAATTTACCCAAATGAGATGAGTTACAAGAAAATATTTGAACAAAAATTTAAAAAAAATATATGTATAACAAATGGGGAAAAATGCATGATAAATATTCAAAGGAAACTTAAATTAAACTACTATTTTAATAGTGATTTTTTCTTTCAGTTTTTAAAAATGAGCGAAAAATTAGAATTGCTAAATACACCCTATCTCTTAAAATCTGAATTTTATTTTAGATATTATTGTTGAATTTTTTTTTTTAACATTGAGCCTACATTAATTAATTTTATTTTTATCAAAAACGGGTTAGAATCCAGTTAAAGTTGAGGAATGTATATGATAAAACCCATTTTACCGTAATCTATATTATTGAGTTTATGTGCACTTAAGAGAGATAATGAGGTTAAGTGACTAGCATGAGCCAATTGTTGAGCTCATTATAGGTCTTTTATGGGAGAGTTCAATAAAATTAGGGTTTACCACATATATATATTTAAGTCTTCTTTATTCACAATATGCAAATATATCTATATTATTATAAAAAAGTCCAAATGTTTGAAAAACTTTTATTGAACACTTATACCCTTTTATTTTTTTACAATTTTAATTATATCAAATTATATTTCCTAGTCATTGATGATTTCTCTCACATTCGTAACTGACTTTCATTCAAACCAAATTATATCAAATTATATTCTCTAATCAATGATGATTACTTTCATATTCGTAACCGATTTTTATACAAACTAAAGTATATTCAATTATATTCCATTAGTCTCATCTTCATAACCAATTTTTATTCAAACCAAATTATATCCAATTATATTCCCTAATAATATGATTACTCTTCGGTTATCCAAAGACCTTCTAAATGTTCATAGATATCACTTGATATTTTTATTTAATTTACACTTCTATTTATCATATAACTTCTTATTTTTTATTTTTTATTTTAATAAATTATTATTTAAAACATAATTATTATTATTAAAAAAACATTATTTAATCCACACTTCTATTTATCATATAATTTTTTTCTAAATTTTAATTGAAAACATAGTAATTATTATTAAACAAAATAATGCCAAAAAATAATTAATCTATTAAATAAAGATTTTAATTTATTAACAAATAACATGTCCTTTATTATTAGACAAAATAAATGATATATCTTAAATCAAATTATAATATTTTTTTATTAAAATTATATATATTATAATATTATTTATTAAAAAATATCAAAAAAATATTAGAAATTAAAAATAAAACTGGCAATGGATGATGTAGAGAGACGTGGTTATTTAAAATGATTTTATTTTTTAAATATTGCACATATTACACTTTTCTATTTAATAATTTAAAATAATAAAAAGTTATAAAAACTAAAAATATCTATTAAATTAGGAGATATGGCAATAAGAAGATAACTACAGATAAAATTTAAAAGAAACAAAAATACATAAAAAATTAAAAAAAATATTGAGTCCCAAATTAAACACAATAATGAAAAAAATATTTATCCTATTAAATAAATATTTTAATTTATTAATATTGATATCACTTAATATTTTCTTTTTTATATACTTTAATAAATTATTATTTAAAACATAATAAATATTATCATTATATTGATATCATAAAAATAATTATAATTAAAAATAAATATTATTATTAAAGAAAATAATGCAAAAACAAAATTAAAACATAATAAATATTATTATTAAACAAAATAATATAAAAAAATAATTGACCTATTAAATAAAAATTTTAATTTATTAACATCAATTTATAACTATAATTCTCTTAATTTATAATTATATAATCTAAAAAAATAGTATTGTATATAATTGTCACTTATTCACATTTTTATTCAAATTAAAATGTTCATTAATTGATTTTAATACTAATTAAATT
Organism: Vitellaria paradoxa; assembly: GCA_019916065.1. Classification (NCBI taxonomy): domain Eukaryota; kingdom Viridiplantae; phylum Streptophyta; class Magnoliopsida; order Ericales; family Sapotaceae; genus Vitellaria; species Vitellaria paradoxa. The sequence continues at coordinate 17,152,202 of CM034240.1, forward strand.
CTATCAATTAGATAAATCCAAGTTTTTAAATTAAAAATTTTATTAATTCATATCTATTTAAGTTCTATAGTATATTTAGATGACCATAAACAAAGAGAAGTATGCAAATTATTTTTGAATCATGATCATATAATTTTTATTATTGTCTTAATATTGTATAAAATATATGTATTAGTTGTAACATAATTGGATAATTTCAATAAATCAATATCAAATATTTGATATATATTAGATTAGATAATATATTCTCATTTGAAGTAGAATATGAATTTACATGAAATTTTAATACACATAACATGTTTAAAAAAATATAAAACAGAATTCATGACTAGAAAAAATTTGTTAAAATTTTATTATGATGGCTTTTGTTTGTAATTAACATGATTGGTAGAGAGGAAGTGCATAGAGCGTAACATTATTTGTTAAATTTTTTTGGTCATTAAAAATGCGAATGAGTTTGGTATATTTACTTTTATTAGATGATATTCCTTTATATTGAAATTAATTTTTTGTTTATACATTTATTTTTAATTTATTTTTTAATTCATTTATTAAAATATATCGGGTATGACTTTTTAGCTTTTATTCTATTTTTTAATGTGATTGTTAATATTAGGTTTTTAAATTTTATTATATTTTTCATTACTAATACAATTTTAATTTTTTGTGCATCAGATTTCATGGAAAACTTATTCTTTGCTATATTTTTCAATTTATTCATTCAAAAATACAAGGTATGATTTTTTTTTATATTTTATTGTAATTCTTTAATGTAATTGTTTATATAATTTTTTAAATTTTATTATATTTTTAATTACTATTAAAATTTAAAATTTTTGTACATTAAATTCCAACGGAAGCCTTATGTTAGGGTTACTTTTTAATTTGTTTTTTTAAATATATCAGGTATAATTTTTAAAATTTTTTTTGTTTATTGTGAAAATATTATTGTACAATAATGATAAAAAATTATCAAAACATTATAAAATTTCATATTTCCTAACCTTTTCATAGGCATAGCTGAAATATTTCCTTACGTTAATAAGATTGTATATTTATTTTTATTAGATAATATTCCTGTATATTAAAATTATTTTTTGCTTATGTATTTATTTTTTGACTTATTTTTTAATTCGTTAATTTAAATATATAAGATCTGATTTTTTTAGATTTTATTTTATTTTTTAATGTTATTTTTATTATATTTTGCATTATTGGTAAAATTTAAAAATTTTTAATGTATCATATTACAATGAAAGTCTCTTATTATTTGACTTCTTTTTCAATTTGTTCCTCAAATATACAAGACATGATTTTTCTAAATTTATTATATTTTATTTAATTTGATTTTTAGTATGAATTTTTAGATTTTATTAAAATTTTCATTATTTTTAAAATTTTAAAATTTTTGTATACTAAATATTGAAAGCTATTTAAATTTTATTTTAATTTGCAATTATTTATTAGAATTCTACTTGATTGGAGACTATGGTTAATCTAACTATATTTAACAAAAACATAGTGTATTTTATGTAAATATTTAATTAATATTTGTTAGATTTTGTAATATATTTTTATCTGAAATAGAATATAAATTCACATAAAATTCTATTACACCTAGTAAATTAAGAAAAAAAAGTATAAAATAGCAATAAGGAATAGATTTGAAGTTGTATGTAAAACTTTTATTTCTTTGAGTGTGATTCATTTCATTGAATGGATTTTGGACCAATATGTTTTAGAAGTAAATCAAATGCACTGTTATGTGTTTTGCTTATGTTACAAAAATGAAATAGTTTTAAAGAAAAATCTAATCTAGCGTTTATTAGATTTTGAAAATTGTTCTTCACAAGATCTTTGATAGTTGCAGTGGGTAGAAATCATTATGGTGATGGAATTAATTTCATACTATATAATAGAAGTATGTTGTTATTTTTCTAATTTTGTAAACCGGCCAATAAAATAAAATAATGTAAACATTATGAATATACATTATCTGAAATTTTACTTTAGTTTTGAATTTTTTACTAAATTAGTAGAGAGTTTATTCTTCTAAGTTTAAATTCTCTTTTAAATATAGTTTAGAGATGTAAATGAAAGTTAAAAAAAAAATCAATGTAAAAAATATATAAAGATACTGCCATAGATTTATTTATTAAAATTATTTTAATTTTTAATTTTTATTAATTTTAAATTTAAATATATGAAAAAAATAACATACACTGATGTAAATTTATTTATTAAAATTGTTTTAAATTTTAAATTTTTTATTATTTTTTAATTTAAACGTATGAAAGAAATAACATACACTGATGTAGATTTATTTATTAAAATTATTTTAAATTTTAAGTTTTTATTATTTTTTGATTTAAATCTATAAAAGAAATAGCATACATTGATATAAATTTATTTATTAAAATTAATTTAAATTTTAAATTTTTATTATTTTTAATTTATATATATATGTAAAAGAAATAGCATATATGTGCAACACATGTACATTACAGCTAGTGTTAATAAAGGAGTCAATTGGGTGCGATATATCCAGTTCTATATTTATTAATTAAAAATGCAAAAAAATTTGATTAAGAATTTAAGGTGGCATTTGGTTTACATTTATATTTTTTGTTTTTTGTTTTCTATTTTTTATTTTCTGTTTTTATGTTTTGACATTCCCAAAACAAAAATAAAAAGAAAAAGAAAATGCATTTGATTTGATATTTTCTATTTTTTGTGTTTTGAGATTTTTCTTATTTTTGGTTAAAAATGCTTAAAACGAATTTTTGTCCTTTTACATTTCATGTGTAACACTATTTACTAATTTCGAAAATAGATTTCGAAAACACAAGTGACCAAATATGTATTGAACAGTTTTTTTTTTTATTTTTAAAAATATAAAATGAAAAATGAATTCAAAACAAGTATAACAAATGGCACCTAAATTTTTAAAAAAAGCCTCACCAACCACTGTAGGATATAAATGTAGGTGTACACAATGTGTGACTTTTTTTTTAAGTAAATGTATATATTTTTTTAATTTTATATAAATTACCAAATACATTTAAAATATAAATTATTGAAATGTTTGTAAAATATTAGGTGATTAGTCTTAAATGACATTTAAGTAGATAATTTGTAATTATAAAGCATTTACAAACGATAAAAAAATTAAAGGTAGTGTATGGTTAAAAAAGGCATTTAAGAAATACTGAAATATGCAAATTAAATTTACTAAATTAAGTAGTAATTACTAAAAAATTCTTTTTATTTACGTGAAAATATTAATAGCTGTGGAAAACTGAGGAGTATTAATGAAAAAAGTAAAAAATTTTATCTAATTTGAAATTCATTAAATTTGAAATATAGCGGAATGCTCCTAGTGTTCCATAATTCTTTTATATAATAATATAAAATGTGCATTTAGAGTGAGAAAAAGTCAGATAAAATGAGATAAAGTGAGATAAGTTGTGACGTAAAACAAGCGACGAATGGACCGTGATATTGTTCACATAAACGAAAGAATGCTTGATTCAACACAAAGAAAAAAATTCAAAATGCGAAATCTGGAAAAATAAGCTCTCAAAAGAGAAATCTTGATTTATTGAATAATAGAAATTAAAGAAAACTATTTCTCTACCTTCCGTATGTAAGCTAATAAAGTAGTCATAATTTATGTAAGAAACTAATAAACTAATCTTAAATTGAGTAGGAAACAAATAAGAGAGTCCTAAACTAAATCTGAAAAGAAATATAAATTGAATAGGAATCCTAACTAAATCTGAAAATAAACCCAAATTGAATAGGAATCTTAAATTACATAAGGCTAAAAGTACTCCTTGGTAGACTTGGACTTGGACTTGGACTCCTTAGTGGGCTTGGACGTGGTCTTTCATCAGTCTCCCCTGCTAAAAAGGAACTTGCCCTCGAGTTATTTGTATAAAATGACTCGCACGATAAAACTTGGAAAGATTAGCCACATTGAATGTCTTAGAGATTCCCATATCAGGTGGTAAGTCTACTACATAAATATTGTCATTTATCCTCTTCAAGATGGTGTAAGGACCATATTTTCTTTGTTTCAATTTGCCATGAACACCTACTGGCAACCTCTCTTTACGCAACTATACCATAATTTGGTCTCTAATCTCGAATACTTAACACCTCTATGCTTATCAGCTATAGCTTTATAGATCAAATTGCGTTTTTTGAGAGATTGTTGAACTTCTTGAAACAGATATTTGTAACTCTCAGTTAAAGCAAAAGCAGCGGCACTTGAACTTGCATAAGAGGAAGCTTGGCAAGATCTAAAATATGCTGCGGAACTTTGGTGTAAGCAATAGCAAAAGGACTCTTCCCAGTCGAGCGGCTAACAAAGCTATTATAAGTAAACTTGGCCTGGGCTAATACAAGTCCCATTCACCCTTATTTTTGCTACAAATGCAACGAGTCAAATTTCCTAAAGAACGGTTCACCACTTCAGTTTGGCCATCGGTTTGTGGATGAGCGGTGCTACTAAATTTTAATTCAATCCCAAATCTCTTCCGCAAAGTCAACTAAAATGCTACCAACAACTTGCTATCCCTATCTGAAGTAATAGATAATGGTACCCCATGCATACGGACAACCTCCCTAAAGAAAATATTAACCACATGATGAGCATCAATTATCTTTTGTCAAGGAATAAAATATGGCATCTTTGAGAATCAATCCACGACAACAAACACCGAATCATTCCCACGTGGTGTCCTAGGTAAACCAAACACAAAATCTATAGAAATATCATCCGAAGGTGCATTAGGAATAGAGAGTGGTATATATAAACCTATATTTTGCTGTTGCCCTTTGTTGATTTGACATATAAGATACCGTTGCACAAATTTTCTAGCATCTCTCTTTACTTGTGGCCAATAGTAATGTTCTTCTAAACCGGAAATGATTTTGTCTTTACCCATGTGGCAACTAAAAAAACTAGAATGTAGCTCTTTGGTCAACTTGTCACGCAGAGAACTCCTTAGAATTCACAATCTGCTTCCCTTGAATAGATACCCATCTTGGACTAAGAACTCACCCATAGGCTTATTGAGTAAATACTTGGAGCAAATTTGCTTGAAATCTTCATATGACTCATACAACTCTTTGAGTTGATCAAAATCTGGGATCTCAGGAGCAATTGTCATTAATAATGTAGCACTTCAACTTAATGCATCTGCCACCCCATTTGTCATACTAGATTTATGCGCAATAACATAATTACATCGTTCAAAATATGATGCCTACCTTGCACACATACGGTCAGTATGTTTCTGTCCCTTAAAGTGTTGTAGTGTTTGATAATCAGAATAGATAACGAACCCTTTAAGAAGTAAATAAAACTCCCATGTCTTTAAGTAACGAAACATAGTATAGAGTTCTTGTTGATACGTAGACCACTTTTGTCTTGATTCGCTCAATTTCTCACTAAAAAAAGCAACAAGCCGTCTCTCTTGTGAAAGAAACCCCCAATGCTAACTTAACTAGCATCATGCTCTAACTTAAAAGGTTAGCGAAATTTGGTAAAGCTAGAATAAAGGCAATAGATAACTTTTCTTTGATCACTTCAAAACTTTTTTTTGCGGCATCTTTCCATTGAAATTTGCCATTTTTTTTTATATAATCGGTAATAGGTGCTACAATACTACTAAAATTGCAGATGAATCTTGTATAGAAGGTAGCCAACCTATGGAAACTCCTCACTTCATTAATTGTCTTAGGTGTAGGTTAATCTTGGATTACTTTCACCTTTTCATTATCTACATGCACTCCTTCGCTACTAACCACAAAGCCTAAAAATAATAATCGGTTTGTTAAGAAAACACATTTTTTTAAGTTTTCAAACAGCTTGTTCACCTTCAAAACTAACAGAACTTGTTTAAGATGAGATAGGTATTCTTTTTTACTATTACTATAAATCAAAATATCATTAAAATATACAATTACAAAGTTGGATAAAAATGGTTTGAGCACTTGATTCATAAGTCTCATGAATGCAATTGGAGTGTTTGACAATCAAAATGGCATGACTAGCCACTCATATAACCCGTCCTTTGTTTTGAAAGCTGTCTTCCACTCATCCCTAATGCGGATGCGGATTTGATGACACCCCCCTTTAAATTAATTTTGAAAAAGATTTTGACACCATGCAACTGATCTAGCATATCATCAAGTCTAGGAATAGGAAATCTATACCTTACAGTAATCTTGTTGATTGCTCGACTATCTACACACATTCTCCAACTTCCATAATTCTTTGGAGTTAATAACGTAGGAATGGCACAAGGGTTGATGCTCTCTTGAATGTGCCATTTTTTTAACAACTTCTCTACTTGATCCTTCAAAATATCATTCTTCCTAGGACTCATACGATAATGGGGGTAAATTTGGCAAGCTTGCACCTGGAACAAGGTCAATGCAGTGCTGTACTCCTCGCTAAGGTGGTGATTCTATAGGTTCAGCCAATATATCTTCAAATTCATTTAATAGCCCATGGACTTTTAATGGTATAGCTTGCTCTTCTTGCATGTGGCCTTTCACCACCAAAACCACAGTTGCTTTAGACTTTTTCATAATCTCAACAAATTCAGCTTCGTCTAAAGATACAATTAGCAAAGCTTTTTCATTTTTTTGGGAATGCCGTCCTCAATTTTAGTTGGAACCACCACAATTCGTTTATGATTCCATGTAAAAGTATAGGTATTATCTTGACCTTTATGTGTCGCATTCACATCGAATTGCCAAGGATGCCATAAAAGAACTTGGCATGCATCCACCTCCACCACATCATAGGGAACTTCAGTTTTATAAGTCTTTTCCTAGTGATAGAGGCAGCTTGCATTGTTCTTTAATCCTCATGCTTGGTCTCTTTTTATCCAACCAATATTACATGAGGTTGGGTATTGCTCCGTTTTGAGCTTGAGATGCTCCGCTAGACTCTTGATATTAAATTCTCATAGCTGTAACTATCAATTACAAGCTTATAAACTTTAGCATTAACAAAACATTTACCCTTAAAGATTCACTTACGTTGTGACTCGCTCGGTTGTGTGGACATATATAGCAGCCTCTTTACCATGCACACCACCTCATCCATTTTTTCTTCTGCTATCTCATAATCGCCTTCTTCTTCGGTCTCTACTTCTTCAAGGTTCCATTTTTTCTCTTGTTGAGTAACATTAGCAAACATTCGTCTCGGACAATCACTAGATCGATGCCTTAACCCATTGTACTTAAAATATTGAATTCCCTTGCTTGGCTCAGCCTTTTCTTTTCCCTTTGGTTCGATCTTCTTTGGTTCAATTTCTCTTTCCTTTATTCCCAAGGTGGAACGATCAATTTTAGGAACTAGTTCCATGTTGTCTATATGAAGTCGCTTACTCATGTATCCCTTTGAAAACCGCCTATTCTTCACCACCTGTTCTATCCTTAAAGCCAAGTTTTGTGCTTAATCAACAAACCAAATGCTTTGCATGGCCAAACGGTCTTGTATGTTATAATTTAGCCCATTCACATAACAAGCTACTTATTGGTCCTCAATTTTCAGTCAAATTGCATCGAGATTGCAAACGTAAAAATTCTTCAATATAAAAACCAACTAAATGATTACCTTGATAGCAATTCTGAAATTGTTGGAATAAGGTTTGCTCGTAATCAAGAGGCAAAAACCGCCCATTTAGAAATGCTTTCATTTGTTCCCATCTCCTAACAATAGGTTGTCCTCTTATGCAATACTGTTCTTGTTGTCGCTGCCATCATGCGCCAGCTTTGCCATTCAATTATAAGCCACAAAATCTACTTTTCCTTCGAGTTCCACTTGCATGATGTTAAAGAATTGTTCTACTTCATCCAACCAATTAAGAAATTGTTCTATATCCATAACCCCATTGAAATTAGGAAGATTAGCTTTAATTTTGTAAGAATCATCGAGTGGGATTATACACTTACCTCTTGGTTGCAACTCTTGATTATAGTCCTCTTCATACTTTTCATCAAGTTCGTGTAAGGGCTATATGACACTTTCATCTCCTTTATTTTGTGTAAGCCTAGTGACAATAAGAGCTACTCGTTGTGGATAAGGGGCTGTTCTTGGTGCAAGACGTGCTGAGGGCGTTAATTTGTAACCCTTTTAATACTTCAGTTATGTTTTCCACGCTTCGTGCTAGGGTTTCGACGTGCTGCTCCATATGAACACACAATTCTTCTTGATTTTCTTTTTGCCCAGCCATCTTAAGAAGGGGCTTTGATACCACCTGATGTAGAACAAGCAACGAATTGGCCGTGGTATCGTTCACGTAGATAAAAGGATGCTTGATTCAACACGAAAAAAAAAAAAATTCAAAATGTGAAATCTGAAAAAATAAGTTCTTCATAAAGAAATTCTGATTTATTGAGTGATAAAAATTAAAAAAAACTGCTTTCCTACCTTCCTCATATAAGCTAACAAAGTAGTCCTAATTTAAGTAGGAAACTAATAAGCTAATCTTAAATTAAGTAAGAAACAAATAAGAGAGTGTTAAACTTGATCTGAAAAGAAATCTAAATTGAATAAGAATCCTAACTAAATTTAAAAAATAAATCTCAATTGAATAGAAATCGTAAATTAAGATTAAAAGTACTCTTTAGTGGACTTGGACTCCTTGGTGGGCTTGGACGTAATCTCTCATCAAGTTGTGGGTTCGTAATTCGTGTAGTGAGATAAAAATGAATAACTTTAAGAATTTTTTTTAGTATTTTCGTCGTTTTTTAGAGTTTTTTGTCTCTCCAAACAGAGTCAAAATAATATAAATATACTAGATTTGGCAAAGCATTGTAATAACTTTTGTGCTAATTACAATTATCAAATTTTCTCATAATAACCAATTTAATGATAGTTAAAAAATTCAAAATTTAAAATGCATAGGTTCTCATAATAACCAATTTTATGATAACTAAAAATTTTAAGTAATAATTTTCATAATAATCCTTTTAATGGCTGCTAGCAAATTCAAATTCAAAATTCAAAATGAATGGCATTATAACAAGTGTACTTATACACATAAAATTCTTAAGCTTTGACTTTCATAATGCCAAGTGATATCACGAAATGAATAATTTTGTATTTATTAGTTAAAAATTAAAAAAATAAAAATATATTTTTATATGAATAGAAATAATTTATTAATTTAATATAGTACTATATTTTATATGTTAATTAAATATTTTTATATTAAATAATAATATATTTGGTTGTGATAGGGATGAGTGGGAGGTAGCAGCAATGGTGAGGGACAGTGGTCGGATGTTGGTAGCATCCAACAGACGTTGATGATTGATGGTTGTAACTAGTGGTGGTTGTGTGAGAAAATGAAAACTTAAGAAAACATATTTTTTATATTTTCAAAATTTTTGAAAATTTTGAAAACTATTTTCATTTTTTTAAAATTTGAAAATTGAAAATAAATTTGCTAAAGGAGTTTTTATATTTAGTTTAAAAAAACAAAAAAAAAAAACAAAAAACAAAAAATGAAATGATTGTCAATTGGGGCCTAACTAAGGTACGTTTAGTTTGTTAAAAAATTCTGAGAAATTTTAAAAATTTTTAAAAATCATTTATTTTTAATTTTACGATACGAATTACTAACCCATAACTTAGATATCTTATTTTTTATCACGCTTAACACACCCCAAAGAATACATACTTCAATTTTCACCGTCAAAAGGCACTAGTGTGAGAGCTAAAAGCGACCCAAACTAGTGAAACCACCCATGCAAAGAGATGGGTTTTGGAGCACCGAAAGAAACAGCTTACCTCCCCCACTATTCCTTGGGTCCGGGGTGGGAGGTCCTGGGGCGAGGCCCGCGAGGGTGTCGCCTTTTACACCCAGGAAACAGCTTTTGGATCGTCATGGAGTCGCTTTCGACGAGGCATAGGTTCTGCATCCGTCACATTTGTCAGACTCACCCATTTGGCATGTGCAGCCCTACCCTTTCATCTTCATCGTTTCGGACGCTGAGAAGAGGCCGAGAAGAGAGAGAGAGAGAGAGAGAGAGGAGAGTAAAGGAGAGGAGAGAGGATCCTCGTTCTTCACTGTGAAAAGATAAACAACAACAGGCGAAGAGGAGGACGAGGACCCAGAATCGATTTCTTTGATTTTTTGGAAGAGAATTTTTCAAAAAAAAAAAAAAAAAAAGGACGACGACCCATGATACATGTACACAGGCACAAAGAAAGCATCAACAGTTTTTTTTTTTATTTCAACCAGCCACTTCCTTCCTTCTCTTTGTCCCGTGTCTTTCTCCCTAGCTACATCATTTCCTTTCAAAATCTTGAAATTGTGACCCTGTTGGCATTAGCTTGTTGTCCTTTGATTTCTTTCTTTTTACAGTTGACTTTTGGTTGTAGAAGTTTCGAAAATAAAGCTTATATTCATTCCGTTTGGTCCAATCTTGTTGGTTTTTTTGGAGCAATGTGGTTTGAAGCAATCACATATAGGTTTTTGTTGAGAGCTGGGAGGTAGGGCCTTAATTACTCTGTTTCTTTTTTTTTGGGGGGGGGGTGGTGAGGAGGCTTTGGGGAACCTGGGGTTGGAGATCTGGCTGGTTTCCGTTGCTCAGATAACTAAATGCCGTTCAATTGTCAATGTTGTTCTTGTATAACTTTTGTGGGATATGATTTTTTTTTTTTTTGGAGAAAATTGGTTGTAATAGCCTCTGGTCATTTGGTATTGTGAATTTGGGGATTCAAAGAACTGTTTGTAAACGAGGAGGAAGGGTTTTGGACCTAATTGGTTGAAAAAGGAAAGTTAAGAACATTTGGATTTTTTAGTGGCATTGTACCCAATGTAATTATGGACCGTGTGATTGGTGGTAAATTCAAGCTGGGCCGGAAGATTGGGAGTGGATCTTTCGGTGATCTCCATCTGGGTATGTCCATTTGGTATCTCGTTTAGCTTTTGTTGACTTACGAATGTGATGTTATTATGGTGCATGTTATGGGTGGTAACGAACTGAGCTGTTCAAACCTGTTTCAAATGAGCATGAACAGCCTGTTTCAAATGAGCTTAGTCCGTGAATAAAATAAACTTGAATTTAACTTGATTTGTGACTTGTTTAAAATCAAGTTTGAGTGAGTCTAAGTTTAGAAAAGCTCGATTTAAAACCTCGTAAGACGACTTGATAAAATAATATATATATTATAATATTTTTATAATATTTTATTTATTATATTTTAGACTAAAATTACATCATTTTGATTTATTAGCTAGCTGAACTTGAACCTAAATTTTTCTTTATTGAGCCGAGCTCGAGTTTATATAAAAATTCAAATAAGCTAAAGCTCAAGCTTATTATAACTCGAGCTGAGCTTGAATAAGTTAAAAATCGACTTGAGCTCGGCTTGACTCAACTCATTTCGTTTCCACTCCTATGTCTTATCCTAAAATAGTACACTTTGTTATGTGGGCTAGTTGATCCAGGTGTTAACATACAGAATGGAGAGGAAGTTGCAGTTAAGCTTGTATGGTTTTTTTTCCTGAAATCTTCCATGAAGTATTTAGTGGATTAGATGTAGAATTAATTGTTATCATTTTAATGGATTGTGTTGAGTCATTGCTTATCCAATGTGCTGAAGGAATACTAGCTAATGTTTCCACTATAAATTCCTGTTTTTCTAATAATTTTATAAATGTCAGGTTGGTAATTTTTTTGGAAATTTATTTACCAGGTATTCATAGTATCGTGGCTCTGAGAAGTTAATTATAGTAGGACATATGGTCTCAAAGGGTATGGAAAACTTGTTGTGGGTTGATTATTTTCAAGCTTGTAAAGTTCATTAGGAAGCTAATTTGCAATGGAAATTTCAAAGATAGTCACTACATTGTCAAATTACATAGTGATAAGATTAAATGTGACACCTCATTATGGAAAGTCTTCTATTTGGTCTATTTGCCACAAGTACTAATGTTGTGTTTGTTATGCAAAAATGGTTCGATGGTTGGAATGAAATGGCCTTTCCATTGTATTGTTGGAATTAATTTAGAATAGGATGGACTTTAAAAAAAAAAAAAGAGAGAGAGAGAGAGAGAGAGAGAGAGATGGCGATGAAGGTCATGAGAGTTCTTGGTGTTAGTAACGAATGATAATGGAGGTGGCAAAGAGAACGAGGGATGCAATTTGTGGTTATGGTGGCAGTGAGCATGGAGTTAAAGATAGTGGCAGGGAGGGAGCAATGGTAGTGGAAATGGCGTTGATGATAAATAGCAAGGAGGTTTGTGGTAGAAGAAGGTGTGGAAGTAGTAGTGGCAAAAGGTGGTGGCAAGTTTGCCAATTGGTGAATGGCAGTGAGGATGGTTTCAGTGTGGATGGGAATTGTGATAGTATTGGGAGGTGATGGTGGTGAAAAATAGTGGTGGAGGTGGCAGGGAAGGGCAGTGGCATTGCAATAGGGGCGGCAATGACCAACACATGGTGTTGGTGGTAGCGGCAAACAATGGTGGTTTTAGTGGCTAAAGGTGATGAATAAGGTGCAGGGTGGTAGATTGGTTGGTGGCGACCATTTGCTCTCTTCTTTCACTTTCTTATCTTCTTTATATGTATATATTTTTCTCTCTCAAGGGAATGAAAATGTTGAAACGACAATTTTCAAAGAGGGAATGACCAGTCGTCTTACATCTTTTTGGAATAGGGATTCTAGTTTTACATTAACATACCAAATGAAAAAATATGAATGAAATGTTGGAATTGACATTCCATTCTAGTCCATTCTCTTGTGCCTAATGTAAATTGTATGTTTTTGGTGTTGTGTGCCATTAAGGTTTTCACTCAATGTTGTAGTGTGACTTTTACGAGGACCTATTTGAACTCATAATGTTCAGTGTACTTATAGATGTTGAATTCATGTCATGAGATAGAGACTGACAAGATGATGGAGAAAGACGTAAAAGATGAGAAAACATGGAGAATAACTGAAAAAGTATATATAGATAAAGGGGAGAGAAAAAAACCTAGAGACTAAGACGTATAAAGGTAAAGAAGAGAGAGAGAGAGAGAGAGAGAGTTAGAAGACTAGACGAGGGAGGGGTTGGGGATAGCAAAACTGTTCCAAATATTCTTAGATAAGGGGGTGAGAGAAAAACCAAGAGACTAAGATGTATAAAGGTAAAGAAGAGAGAGAGAAAATCAGAAGACTAGAAGAGGGAGGGGTGGGGGATAGCAAAATTGTTTCACATATTCTTCTTTTATTCATCTTCAAAGCCTTGTTTCCTTTACATTAGAAAGGCCTATTTATAATTTTATGATACTTTTAAAACACATAAATCTCCTCTAAAACTAAACCTAACTAATACCAATGAAATGTTTGAACCAAGGTATTAAAAAGTAGCCATTACTGTTACATAATGGTTTTAGCCCCCTCTGATTCCGTTGCACCCCTATTTGGCAGTGTGACTTTATTTAGAACTTTGGAAGATGGTCAGGTCAAGGTAGCTTGCTTACAAGCCATTCCGCTATTAGTATAGTGGTACTTTCATAAGTGTAATTGTCGTTATGCTAATAGTGATGGTCATTAACGGTTGTAAACTTTTTAGATTTTCATTTATTAAATTTTATATTTTTTCTACATATTCTATTACAACCACACCAGAGAAGTTGTCTTAAACCTATTTCGTTTCTTTTCCCTTAATAAATTTGTAGTGCAAGCACAACTAAATATGAAAAAAAAGAATGAAAAAATATAAGCAAATCGACTATGCATTTTTTTCATTGGGGTAATTGCCTTTTTTACCCTTTATACTTAAGGTGAAAATCATTTACAACCCTTGAATTTTAAAAAGCTACCTTTGCATCTCTTCTACTTTGTATTAAAGTGAAAATGTGAAAAAAATTTGTCAAACATAACGGTTTTGACTCTAATAAGTTTAAAAATTACATTTATACCCCTATAGTTTATATTTCTTACACTTACACCTTTGATTCTATTTGGTTTTTAAATTGCTATTTTTGTTTTTCACTTGAAAATTTAACGCTATTTATAATTTCACTTTAGTTCAAAGTACAATGGATGCAAATGTAGATTTTTAAAATTCAAGGAGTGTAAGTGATTTTTACTTCAAGTATCGGGGTTAAAAAGGCAATTATACCTTTTTTTATTTAGGTCTCACAATGATACCTTAATGCTTTACTTGGTTTTGTTTTGTGATTAATTGGCTATTCCTTATCATCCTTTACTCAATTTTATTATAATTGGCTATGCTTTATCATACTTGATTTCGTGAAAATTACTTGCTTTAATTGGCTATGCTTTATCATTTGGATTTCACAATAACACAATTGTTAGCAAATAAATAAATATTACTGAATTATCACATGCATGGAGAATAACAATAGTTAATGCGTTAAATTGGGTACTTTTAAGTTATTTTTTACAATGAAATTAATAACTATTGAAAGAAAGTATGTAAAATCCGATTCAAATTGTAGCCAATTTAGTCGTACACATTAATCATGTTTATAAATCAAACAAAACCATGAAAAAGGCATGTTATAGCTTAACATACAAAGTTGTTGGGGGGGGGGGGGAACCTAGTGTATTGGTGAGATTCGTGTGGAGCCCAAAAAAAAAAAAAAAAATTCATGGCTCCGGTTTCCGCAATTCAATGGTTCCTTATAAACTTTTTAATGGTGTTAGAAGTTGTCTAATATTGGCCCATTTGAAAAGTTATTCTCCCCATATAAGAGATGGACTTTCTTCCTTTTAATACTTAGGTTTTAAGGTTGAGACATTTCCTCTTATGTGTAGTTGGGCTTCTTTATATGGTATCAGAGTAGGTTTTCAATTTTGGTGATGGTTTCTTTGTATGGTATTAGAGTGGGTTTTCAACTGAGTCTCATCACAATCCACATTGTGGCTCTGTCCATGCGAGTCATCATGAGGAGGCTATCAAAAGTTGTCCTACATCAGCTCATTAGAAAAGTTATTCCCCTCATATAAGAGATGGACTTCTCTTATTTTAACACCTAGGTTTTAAGATTGTAACCCCTCATCTTATTTGCAGTTAGACTTTTTTATAAAAGGAAAACACAACCCTGTTAGACCATGCCCTGGAATTGAATAAGCTTTAAAGTTTTGGAAAGACTGTAGTTCAATGGTGCCTTCAAAAATGGAAAAATAAGTGTCAAAGGTTGGTTTGGCTACAAGATGAGACCCTATAGTTATTAACTGTTCATTTAAATACTAGCACTCCCTCTCTCTCTATCGCTTGGGTGATGATTTGGTCAATATAATCATTTTTTGGTGTAAAAACTAAGTAGCTTGTGTCATTCAAGAGTTAAGATTACTGCTTGTGAAAAATCATCTTTCTGTAGAAAAATTTCCACAACCTTTGATGTGTGAAGCTATTAGATACCTTTCACAAAAAAAAAAAAAAAAAAAAAAAAAAAAGGAAGAAAGAAGCCCTTGGATATTTCTTTGGAGGCTAAACTAAACTAATAGCCTAGCCTATCTAGTGACTTTTTTTCCTCTCAAAAGTTACTTGAAGGGGAAAAAAAAAAATAATGAAACTGAATGTTCTTTATTGGTTTATGAACTTAAAAATATAGCACCTAAATGTGGATGTAATACATTAGATGTCTGAAGGAATAATCAATTAGGTCTACAATCAAGAGATAAAATATGACATTTCTTCAGACTGCTAGATTTTCAGCGATCTTCTTTACAACAAACTATGAAACAGGGATACTTCAAATTAGGTGCCACACTAGTATCGGATACTTCGTGGATATGAATACGGCTAGGATACGGCTGGATACGTATCGGATACGTCACATGGTGTATCTTAATTTTTTATTTTAAATTTTGCATAAGATGCGTCTAGGATACGGCTGGGATACCAATAGGATATGGGAAGGATACGGCCGGGATATGGTGGGGGTCTAAATGCAATATTTTAAACCTTTTTTGGCGGGATAAAATTGATATGATAAAAATTTTAGTAGGGATCAAACTGTAATTAACTATAACATAATAATTATTCTTATGTTCTATTATACCTGAGACACACGAAGAGGAAAATAAAAAGTCCTAAACCTCGACGAACCTCGATGGCGCACATTTGCTCGACTCTAGCAGTCCCGGTGATTTTCGGCTGTCTTTCGCTGCTTCTTTTATTTGTTTGTGCACAGCTTTCTCTTTATTTTTTCCTTTATTCTAATTTTTGTTGAATTGATATTAGAATATTGATATAAATTAAAAAAATATGAGTTTTTAAAATTTAGATATTATGGTTTTAAAAACTCCGCCTATGTTTTTTTTCATGGCCGGTCCCAAGCCCGGATAAAGGAAGAGGGTTGCGTTAGGTAGTCGACAGCCAACGTAAAACTTTGTCAAATTTTTTTTATGGATTTTTTGACACCTAATGAGATTTCGTGAGGGCGTTTCCTACTTAACGACGCGCTGTATGGTCCGAGTACAGTGTTAAATAAGCAAGGACCGCTGCATCGGCGCTCGGGTGCGGTGTTAAATAGGCAAGGGTCCTCGTACTTTCCTGGACGAGTGGGGGGGTAAGGAAGCTAGTCCAAAATAGAAGGTTGAGATTAGGTACTTGGAATATTAGGAGCTTAACTGGGAAACTTATGGAAGTGGTGGATACAATGGAAAGGAGAAGAATCGCAATTGCTTGCTTGCAAGAGATGAAGTGGGTGGGACAGAAAGCTAAAGAGATTGAGAGGACTGGGTATAAGTTATGGTATACGGGACTTAATAGATCGAGAAATGGGGTCGGCATAGTAGTAAGCAAGGACCTAAAGGAAGATATAGTCAATGTGAAACGCTGTGGAGATAGGATTATTGCAATTAAGTTAGTATTAGAAGAAGAGATAGTAAACGTAATTAGTGCTTATGCCCCCCAGGTGGGCTTAGGAGATGTACATAAGGAGAAGTTTTGGGAAGACTTGGAAGGAATGCTATTAGAGATACCTCAAGGAGAGATGGTCTTCACAGGAGGAGATTTGAACGGTCATATAGGACGCGACATAGATGGATACATAGGAGTACACGGGGGATATGGTTACGGTGATAGAAATGAAGAAGGGAAGGATATTTTGGAGTTTGCAGTGGCTTATGATCTTATGGTGACGAACATCTTCTTTAGGAAGAGAGAGGAACATTTGGTGACTTATAAGAGTGGCTCCTCAAAGACACAGATTGACTTCTTCTTAACTAGGAAAAGAGACCGTGTAGCTTGTAAAGATTGTAAAGTTATACCAGGGGAGAGCTTGACTACCCAACATAGGTTGTTGGTCATAGATGTGCAGTTTCAAAGGTGGGCTAGAAAAAAGAAGTCGCATAGATGCTCAAAGACTAAATGGTGGAACTTAAAAGGTGATAAGCAAGCAGCATTTAGGGAAAGAGTACTAGAGGAAAACATTTGGACGGTAAATGAGAGTGCAAATATTATGTGGGATAAGGTAGCAAAGTGTATTAGGAGGGTAGGGAAAGAAGTCTTAGGAGAATCCAAAGGGAGTGCTCCGGCACAGAAAGAGGCATGGTGGTGGAACGAGGCCGTCCAAGACAAGATAAGAGTTAAAAGAGAGTGTTTTAAATCTTGGCAAAACGACCAAAACGAAGCGAACTTAGAGAGGTATAGAGAAGCTAGAAGAGAAACCAAAAAGGCAGTTAGTGAGGCTAAGGCAAAGACATTTGAGGATTTATATAGGCGACTTGACACTAAGGAGGGCGAAAGAGAGATATTCAAGCTTGCTAAATCTAGAGATAGACGGACCAAGGATTTAAACCAAGTTAAATGCATTAAGGATGAGGATGAAAATGTATTAGTAAAGGAAGAGGAGATAAAGGAGCGTTGGAAGAGCTACTTCTATAAGTTATTTAACGAAAGCAGTAGTAGTGACATACATTTGGGACAGTTTACCACTTTTAGGGAAGAATTAATTTTATGTTCTATAGGAGAATCAGTAGGGAAGAAGTAAAAGAAGTATTAAAAAGGATGAAGAATGGGAAAGCGGTTGGGCCCGATGGTATCCCTATTGAGGTTTGGAGGTGCTTAGGAGAGGATGGCATAAGTTGGTTGACAAAACTTTTTAATGTAGTGCTAAAGAGCAAGAAGATGCCTGATACATGGAGGAAAAGTATCCTTATACCCATATACAAGAATAAAGGAGATATTCAGAACTGTGCGAACTACCGCGGGATTAAATTGATGAGCCATATGATGAAATTATGGGAGAGAGTTATTGAGAGAAGACTAAGAAGGACAACAAATGTTTCAGAGAACCAATTTGGTTTCATGCCTGGAAAATCAACTATGGAGGCTATCTTTCTCTTGAGGAAGTTAATGGAACAGTATAGAGAAGGTAAAAAAGATTTACATATGGTGTTCATCGATTTAGAGAAGGCATATGATCGGGTTCCTAGGGAGATTCTATGGAGAGTATTGGAAAAGAAAGGAGCGTGTGTCGCATATATTGAGGCGATAAAGGACATGTATGATAGAGCCATGACATCTATACGGATGACTGGTGGAGAGACTAATGAGTTCCCTATCACGATTGGTTTACATCAAGGCTCAGCGTTAAGCCCGTACTTGTTTGCTTTAGTTATGGATGAGATTACAAGACATATTCAGGATGAGGTGCCGTGGTGTATGCTATTTGCAGATGATATTGTTTTAGTAGATAAGATGCGAGAAGGAGTGAATGCTAAGCTAGAATTATGGTGGGATACATTAGAGACAAAAGGGTTTAGGCTAAGCTAATGCAAGACGGAATATATGGAATGTAAGTTTAGTCAAAATAGAATAACGGGTAGTATAGAAGTAAGTTTAGGCACACAAAAGATTGTAGAGAAAGATAAAGTTAGATACCTTGGATCTATGGTGCAACAAGATGGAGGGATTGATACTGATGTAAGTCACAGGATTCAAGCTGGGTGGACCAAATGGAGGAGTGCTTCGGGGGTTTTATGCGACCGAAAAATCCCCCTCAAGGTGAAAGGAAAGTATTATAAGGTAGCGGTTAGACCAGCGCTGCTATATGGATCAGAGTGTTGGGCAGTAAAGTATAATCATGGTCAGAAGATGGCAGTTGCGGAGATGAGGATGCTAAGGTGGATGTGCGGGATTACAAGGAAAGATAGGATTAGGAACGAGGAGATTAGGGGTAAAGTAGGAATAGCACCGATTGAAGATAAAATGAGAGAAAACCGATTAAGATGGTTTGGCCATGTTAGAAGACGTCCAGCAGAGGCACCTGTTAGAAGGTGTGAAAGTATGGAAATTGCCAGGAGTAGGAGAGGTAGAGGAAGACCCAAGAGAAGCTGGAAAGAAACCATTAAACATGACCTGACTTACCTAGATTTATCGGAGGACATGCCCCTAAACAGATCTAATTGGCGTCGACAAATCTATATAGCCGACCCCACCTAGTGGGAAAAGGCTTGGTTTGGTTTGGTTAGATATTATGATTTTAAAACATAGATTGAAAATAGATTGAAAATAAAATCTAGCTTTTTTATGGATTGAATGGTATTTTTCGTGCTATATAATTGTTATTTATATAATGTCTAGTAGTATATAAATGTTATCTTCTAAAATATTTTAAATAAAATATATAAATCTTCGCCGTACCCGTATCCTCATTTTTTAAAAATTGCCGTATTTCGTATCCGTATCCGTACTCGTACCCATACCCGCTCCCGTATCCGTATCTGTGCTTCATAGACAGCAAATTTCCAAAACGTGTGTCCATTTCTTTGTTGGGTCTAAAGCTTGTTCATTGCATTTTACTTGGAAGTGGCAACTACAATCCATCAGATATAGGAAGGCGAAATGCGAGTTTTCTTGCTTGCCCTGGTCCTGCTTAGTGAGAATACTGCTTCTGGCTAGACATGTAACACTATCTTGACAGAAATTAGCATTCGAAGTTTTAGTGATTGTTAATTATTTTAATTCAACCAATTCTTTCTCAGCTGTTTGTTGAGTCTTATCTTTCGAATAGAAACATTTTTAAAAATGCCTAATTATTTTTGAGGGCTATTATCCTCCTATGCACGGTAGCGACTATGTGATCTTAGCGGTTCATGCGTGTGGGGCCCACTGTGGGACCCATACGCATGGACAGCTGAGATTGTGTGTGACTAGCTGTTGGAAAATATATGTTATGATTTGATAGCTGTTGATTTTTTTGTAATTATGGAAATTAGTAATCATAGGGATTAGTTTATAACTGTACATATTTTTAACGGATTTGTTATTCCTAGAAATTAGGATTCAGTTGTTTCCTTCCTACTTTTCTTTGTAAATTCTATAAATACCTACCTCGTAATTCAGGTTGACATATGAGAATCATACAATTTTGCTTACAGTTCTTAATGTGCTTACTAGCACTTTCCATTGTTTTGATCTATCTTGTGAGATTATAAGATTTAATTGATTTTATAAATTGTAGAGTTTCCTTAGTAATTTATTCATCAGGAATCTATTATATATATATTTTTCCTTTGAGGATAACTTAGAACCATCTAACAAATTATAGCAACTACTTTATTAAGAACAAATTGCATGAAGATTAGTATATTCAAAATATCTGCAAGGTTTGAAAAAATTGTTGGAATTGACTTGCACAAGGACATTCACACCCCCAAGGGGGAAAAAAAAAAAAAAGAATCCAATGCACAGTATTCCTGAATAGCAGTATATTCTTCTTGCTGACCAATGATGATTACAATATATATTTTGTAATCGACCATATATTTCACACTGCCCAGATATGTTTGAAAATGATGAGTGTCTTCCAACATGGCAGCATCTCCTTCCAAAAGACAATCTCTCTGTTTGCTGTTCCATTCTTAGGTACCTAAACTATGAATTCTCGTTCTTGTGGTGGACGGTGGACTTTTATGTTAATAAATCAGCTTTATGAATGCTGTGACACAATGTTTGTTTTTGGCGCTTATGGAAATCAATGGACAGTGAACTACTGAATTACCTTATTTGTTTTTGGTGCTTCCAGTTATGTTTTTCTCCAAACATACTGTATGGAAAGCAATGAGGTCTTAAAATAATTTCTTTCTTATTTTCTTTTCTTATTGATTTGAAATTTTCAGGAACTTGCAAAAAACAAGCACACTATGAATCCAAATTGTACACGCTCCTGCAAGGTGGAAGTAAGTTCGCATTGTTGTTTGGCTCCCATAGGAAAAGGTTTCACTTTTTATGATTTACTAATTCATGATATTACAACACCAGAGATATATATGTCTTTCATCTATACTAATGTTGTCTGAAATATTGCATTTACTCTAAAGCTGGAATTCCCCATCTCAAGTGGTTTGGATGAGGCCGAGTACAATGACATGGTTATTGACCGTCTTGGGCCTAGTCTAGAAGTCTTGTTCGACTTTGCAATAGGAAGTTCTCTTTGAAGATGCTAGCGGATCAGTTGGTACGTTATATTAACTTTTTTACTGCATATTTATTTTTTGCCTAGGTTTTTGGCATCCATTTTAGTACTTTTCTCCATTTTATTAGATTAACAGAGTTGAGTATATGCACTTGAGGGGTTTTCTTCACCGAGGTATAAATCCTGATAATTTTGTAATGGATTTGGGGAAAAAAGCTAATTAGGTACTTGTTTTCTTGTGAGGCACATACTTCTTGCAATATTTTATAGTGCATTCTTCCAAAATCACTATTGGATATCATTTTTAGGGTGTGTTTGGAGTAACAAAAAGTGAGATAAAATGAAATAAAGTGAAATAAATTGTGAGTTTGGACTTTTTGCAGTGGAATAAAAAGTGAATTACTTTTAGAGATTTTCAGAGATTTTCAGCAAAAATCAGAATGCCAAACACACCCTCAATGTATGTATCTCATTATCTACTATTTTTGATTTTACATAAATGTAAATATGTTAATATTAATATAGCGTGAAAAGCTGCTTCTCTCAACTCAGTATTACCCACTCTACCCCAAAAGTTGAGTAGATTACCCCCAACCTGCCTCATAAGTGAACAATGCAATATAAGGTGATTCATGATGTCCTCGTCCTCATTTCACACATGACATCTGCTTAGGATGCATTTACACCTCTTCCTTAGAGTACCCATTATCTATATTGACTCCCACATTCCCATCCACATGCAGAGTATAAATTTGAGAGGGGCTTTAGTGTCCCCACTTCCTATGAGAGCCTCGTAAAAAGATGAGATAGCGGAGTTAGCGAACACCCCATTCGTTGAATCGTTCCATTTGAAATCGTCTTCTACTGCAACCTGCATCCGTTCTTATGAAGTTGCCCAAAGAAAATTACTTAAATATGATAATTAACGGGTGAGCATATTCTCAAATCTCCTTACAAGTATTCAGATGAGTACACATATATGAAATTTGGGGCTCTGAATTCCATAATAGGCTTACTATATTAGCATTATCTTGAATCTAGGTATCATAAGTTTTCTCTATTGCCACAGAAGCAGATTCAATTAGATGCGTTTGGTTACCTTGGCTAGTTAATGCAATCTTTATGGTTGGGACCATTGGAGATAATTAGACCTGTTCATTTTTCAATTAGTCTAGTGGGTAGGACTAATTGTAGAGCCAATTGGCTTAGACTCTATTACAATAAGATATTATGAGAGGAAATCAACGAGTAGTGCACTGCCTGAGCAAAATAATGACTAAATAGCTGCTGGATATCACTGGATGATGAAATAGTGGCTAAAATGGGCTATTAGAAGTCAACTAGGGGTATTAGAGGTCGATCGACTACAAAATCATCAGAGTAGACGGATGCACTGGCTATAGG
Organism: Vitellaria paradoxa; assembly: GCA_019916065.1. Taxonomy (NCBI): domain Eukaryota; kingdom Viridiplantae; phylum Streptophyta; class Magnoliopsida; order Ericales; family Sapotaceae; genus Vitellaria; species Vitellaria paradoxa. The sequence goes on from CM034240.1 coordinate 17,175,026, forward strand.
CGGCTAAGGCAATAGTGGCCCATCCATGAAGTAGACCTGGAGTGAGTAGATTTAAGTTGTGTGCACTCTGACAGTGCATGTGGGTCTTTGGTTTTGCCAATGAGACTTGTCTAGCTATGGTATGTCCTCTGGTATATTTATCACCTGATTTTGGTGACTGAAGGTGAAGTTGTTGACTTTTGCAACAACAATGGATATGGTTTTGGAATTGAATGGCGACAATGACTGCTGGTGAAGCTTCTGGAGATGACAACGGCAACCAACGAGTTGCTAGTAAATGGTTAGGATCTTTGATGACCGTAAAAGGGTTTGTTTAGGTTGGGCCACTATAGTGCCTATGCTTTCCTAATACAGAATAGGAGCCAAGCAATTAGGGTTTCTTTATACAAGTACAAGAATCTTAAAAAACAATAATAGATATTTTAGAATACAAGAATCTTAAAAAACAATAATAGAGATTTTAGAATCTTCATCTCTGATACCATGCCAAGAAATGATAATTGAATGAATTACTTGACACACTGAATTAGACTGGTCTTGTATTATCCATTCATTAGACAGAGAAGATCACCAAGATTTCATGATCCATTGTCGAACTTATTCCAATTCCAAGAGCTCGGATCACATATTTATACGAAGAGTAATATACATGAAAAAGGAAAGAAATCATCTGTATAATCTTAAACCCAATAAGGAGAGAATCAAATCCTTACACTAAAAATGTTTCCTTTTTCTAACAGTAACTAATTTTGTGAATCTTGCTTTGCACACCAGTATTAATATGCTTAGTTAGTACCACTGTTAGTTTGTCTCTGACAATATCTTCCATGTTTGCATTTGATAACTTATAGGGTCTTTATGTTTTTGTGCCTTATTATGTGGTAAAAGGTTTCTGGCATTAAGAGAACTAAAGCTCTTTGTTAAGTTAGTGTTAAATTTTTGTTTTTTATGTTAGAGATTTGCTTCATAACTTTCTGAATCTTTTTAATTTGGTGATCATGCCATAGGTGTTCATTATCGACTATAGCCTTTGAAAAAAGTATAAGGATCTTCAAACTCATAAGCACATACACCTTTGATCACCTCTTTATTGGGAAGTATAAAGACACGAACTCTGTGAACTTGCGTAGCAAACAGATTTACTTGATTAATTGCATAGGCTTGCATAAAACAGGGTTCTATTAGTCCAAGACTTGTCTTTTTGAGCAATGCTTTCCATAAGATCAATGTTTATGATCCTTAGCTACAAGTTAGGTGGCAAATATGGGCACCAAAAATAGAGCAAAATAGTTAACAAGGGTATATTTATTTGATGCCATATATATAGGAGGTTTATTCAATGTCCATACCATACTACTCACAGCTTGACCTTCCAGATGAGATTATGAAACAAACTCATAATGGAGTGAAGCTTGAGTTGTCATTAGATGAAATGAAATGTTCCAATAAAGGAAGCCAAGAGATGATTGCTGTTTGTTCTCAAGTATACGACAATGTCTGAAAATAGGCAACCTCACAGGAACTACTATTTCTTAGGGGCACACTGGATTGCATATCTGAACTTTATGCAACTCTGGAAACCTACCAAAATGAAAATAAAATAAAATAAAATAAGGAGTTTGTGTAACCTCACAAATTGTTTTTTCACATTTTCTTTTAAATATGTGTCAAATTAGATGGAATACAGATTTCCAAAAATATTTAAGAAAATGTAACCTCATTTTTCAGTAACCTTCTCAAGATCCTTTTCAATCCCTTTGTTTTGGGAAAATAAAAATGTTTTTGGAGAATTGTTTCAAGAAGATTTTGGCCTCTTTTTTTTTTTTAATTTAAATTTGGGAATTTCCCATTTAATATGCACTTACCAACCAACAAAAGATTACACGAATGAAATTTTTAAGCAAATGCAATATTTTGAATCCAAAGAAACTAATCGTAATATCAATTATGGTAAGCACATGAATTATACAATTCAAGGAGTACAAGTTGATTGGATTTTTGAAATATAATGATCAAGAAGAATCTGCAACTTGGAACTCCAATTTCACCAATTAACAGGTAGGTAGAAACCACGACACCAATTATATATCACTCACAAAAGGAAAAGAAAGGAAGGGAAGGGCAAAATTTATTAATAAAAGCAGCTGAACTGAAAATGACGCTAGTCTGCCTATGCATTCCAAAAATAAGACGAGGGGATCAAGCTGCATGTAGTTCTTTTTGGAGCTTACATCAATTACATGGCTGATTTTGTTTGATCCACAGATAATTCATGGCAATTAGCGGTGTCTGCAATGGTTTCCTCCCTTGGATCGCACTATTCTGGTTGGCAATTTGTACTTTCTTCTAATTCGTCAGGCATCAATATCCGCTCAAACTCTTCAATATACGTTCCAAGATCATATCATCGTTTGTGGGTGAACCGAATCCAAAACTGTTACTAATTTGTTGTAGGGCGTGGTCTAGTACTGCTTAATCTGGTTTTGGAGGAAGTGAGGTAATAGTATTATTGGAATCACATGAGTTGAAGGCTGGCGATGAAGATGAAGGCTGAAGAATCATCTGTCCTCCTCCTCGTCCTGATGATGATGCTGCACTTTTGAAATAATTGATCGCCAACTGCCGATGATGAATATCACCATCATCACAACCACCATGGCAATTTATACTTCCTTCTTATTCATGCGCCATTAATGTATGCTCCAACTCTTCAATTGACATATTTGGTTCTCCACGATCATCATGATCAAGCCCAAAACAACATGCACTAGTAGTGTTTGGTGGCTAAAGGACATCACACGTTCAAATCTAAGTTTCTCATCAAAATTAGAGGGAAGAGATTCTTCTTCAAAACTCTGTAATGGCGATGATAAGACCATGGTGGCATTATCTGCAGAAGTAGCGAGGGCATATGCTTCTCAGATTCATAAGTGGCAGTAGCAACAACAGAAGACATCATCATCCTAAGTGGCTGTGATTGTTCCTCTGTAGATGCAGTTGTAGTCACACTACGCATTTTTTCTTTGCTGCACACGATAATCATCATCATTATCAGTAGCAGCAGTAGTAGTACCTTTCTTCCTCTTCTTGGTTTCTGGAGGTGATTTTTTAAGGCATTTTGTTTCATCAAACATAATTTTGCAAATGGCACATCCATACGATCGAGTGGCAGTGGGTTTTGTTGTTCCGGCCAGAGTATACTCGTGCATGATCCAATGTCCATGGATCATGCTACTGCAATTGGTGTTGTCACCTTGAAAAATAGGATCATCTGCCGGTATCATGAAGGTGAACATCTTCTTGTGGCCAATGAGACGACTGTTAAGGTCGAAGATTTCATGTACCCCCGTTTCCCCGTGCCATGCACCGCATTCGGCTTCTCTGCGAATACGTTTGTGGGAGTCCTTGTCCTTGTTCAATGTTGTAACCACGTAAATTGTCTTTTCCGTTTCCTTTACTCTTCTTTGGTCCTTATCCCACGCTCTGGTCACCTGCCACGGATCATCGCCCTCCTCCTTCAAAACGTGTCATGGTGCTCTGTTCTCACCCTAAAGATTTCGATCCACCGGCGTATGCTGCGTATCTCTTGTAGACCAAGAACACGTTGGTCTACAGGAGCATACGCCGGTGGATTGAAATCTTTAGGGTGAGAACAGAGCACCATGACACGTTTTGAAGGAGGAGGGCGATGATCCGTGGCAGGTGACCAGAGCGTGGGATAAGGACCAAAGAAGAGTAAAGGAAACGGAAAAGACAATTTACGTGGTTACAACATTGAACAAGGATAAGGACTCCCACAAACGTATTCGCAGAGAAGCCGAATGCGGTGCATGGCACGGGGAAACGGGGGTACATGAAATCTTCGACCTTAACAGTCGTCTCATTGGCCACAAGAAGATGTTCACCTTCATGATACCGGCGGATGATCCTATTTTTCAAGGTGACAACACCAATTGCAGTAGCATGATCCATGGACATTGGATCATGCACGAGTATACTCTGGCCGGAACAACAAAGCCCACTGCCACTGCCACTCGATCGTATGGATGTGCCATTTGCAAAATTATGTTTGATGAAACAAAATGCCTTAAAAAATCACCTCCAGAAACCAAGAAGAGGAAGAAAGGTACTACTACTGCTGCTACTGATAATGATGATGATCATCATGTGCAGCAAAGAAAAAATGCGTATTGTGACTGCAACTGCATCTACAGAGGAACAATCACAGCCACTTAGGATGATGATGTCTTCTGTTGTTGCTACTGCCACTTATGAATCTGAGAAGCATATGCCCTCGCTACTTCTGCGGATAATGCCACCATGGTCTTATCACCTCCATTACAGAGTTCTGAAGAAGAATCTCTTCCCTCTAATTTTGATGAGAAACTTAGATTTGAACGTGTGATGTCCTTTAGCCACCAAACACTACTAGTGCATGTTGTTTTGGGCTTGATCATGATGATCGTGGAGAACCAAGTATGTCAATTGAAGAGTTGGAGCATACATTAATGGCGTATGAACAAGAAGGAAGTATAAATTGCCATGGTGGTTGTGATGATGGTGATATTCATCATCGGCAGTTGGCGATCAATTATTTCAAAAGTGCAGCATCATCATCAGGACGAGGAGGAGGACAGATGATTCTTCAGCCTTCATCTTCATCGCCAGCCTTCAACTCATGTGATTCCAATAATACTATTACGTCACTTCCTCCAGAACCAGATTAAGCAGTACTAGACCACGCCCTACAACAAATTAGTAACAGTTTTGGATTAGGTTCACCCACAAACAATGATATGATCTTGGAACGTATATTGAAGAGTTTGAGCGGATACTGATGCCTGACGAATTAGAAGAAAGTACAAATTGCCAACCAGAATAGTGCGATCCAAGGGAGGAAACCATTGCAGACACCGCTAATTGCCATGAATTCTCTGTGGATCAAACAAAATCAGCCATGTAATTGATGTAAACTCCAAAAAGAACTACATGCAGCTTGATCCCCTCGTCTTATTTTTGGAATGCATAGGCAGACTAGCGTCATTATTGGTTCAGCTGCTTTTATTAATAAATTTTTCCCTTCCCTTCCTTTCTTTTCCTTTTGTGAGTGATATATAATTGGTGTCGTGGTTTCTACCTACCTGTTAATTGGTGAAATTGGAGTTCCAAGTTGCAGATTCTTCTTGATCATTATATTTCAAAAATCCAATCAACTTGTACTCCTTGAATTGTATAATTCATGTGCTTACCATAATTGATATTACGATTAGTTTCTTTGGATTCAAAATATTGCATTTGCTTAAAAATTTCATTTGTGTAATCTTTTGTTGGTTGGTAAGTGCATATTAAATAGGAAATTCCCAAATTTAAATTAAAAAAAAAAAGAGGCCAAAATCTTCTTGAAACAATTCTCCAAAAACATTTTTATTTTCCCAAAACAAAGGGATTGAAAAGGATCTTGAGAAGGTTACTGAAAAATGAGGTGACATTTTCTTAAATATTTTTGGAAATCTGTATTCCATCTAATTTGACACATATTTAAAAGAAAATGTGAAAAAACAATTTGTGAGGTTACACAAACTCCTTATTTTATTTTATTTTCATTTTGGTAGGTTTCCAGAGTTGTATAAAGTTGAGATATGCAATCCAGTGTGCCCCACGAAATAGTAGTTCCTGTGAGGTTGCCTATTTTCAGACAGTCGTATACTTGAGAACAAACAGCAATCATCTCTTTGCTTCCTTTATTGGAACATTTCATTTCATCTGGTGACAACTCAAGCTTCACTCCATTATGAGTTTGTTTCATAATCTCATCTGGAAGGTCAAGCTGTGAGTGGTATGGTATGGACATTGAATAAACCTCCTATATATATGGCATCAAATAAATATACCCTTGTTAACTATTTTGCTCTATTTTTGGTGCCTATATTTGCCACCAAACTTGTAGCTGAGGATCACAAACATTGATCTTATGGAAAGCATTGCTCAAAAAGACAAGTCTTGGACTAATGGAACCCTATTTTATGCAAGCCTATGCAATTAATCAATTAAATCTGTTTGCTACGCAAGTTCACAGAGTTCGTGTCTTTATACTTCCCAATAAAGAGGTGATCAAAGGTGTTGAAAAGATCCTTAGAGCCTTTGTTTGGATTAGTGAGGCTACTAAGTCCTAAGGAGCCCAATTAGTATATTGGAAATGGGTTTGTACTCCTAAAGACCTTGGTATTAAGAGAATTGAGGGATGGTACAGAGTTATCATTGGCAAGTACACATGGAAATGGAATCAAGTGTGTAGCTAATGAAGGGAAATCTGTTCTATTAATCTGACATAGCAGGATTAGAAACAATCTGCAGAGGAAAAGAAATTTCTGTATCAGGCCTCGGAAGATTATCTATGTATCGGTTTTTCGAAGAGAAACTATATATAGTGAGCTTTGTAGTGTGTGGAAACAAAACCTATGTGGTGTTCTTGCCTGACTGGAGAGCTAGCAGCAACAAAAGATATGATATCATTTGTCTGGGGCTGCAAGATGGCAAATTTTATATCAATTCATTTTGGCATGAAGGTGTTCAGACCATCAATGCTCAAAGTGACAGCCTTAGTGGACTGGAGGCTGGTTTGGCGCAAGCAAGCTCCCCCTAGGCAAGCTTTCCTCCTGCATTGTGCTATTCGGAGTAGATTGAATTAATATCAAAAAGTATATGAATTGAAGCAGGAAAAAAAAAAAAAAAAGAAAAGAAACTATTGTATAGATTATATTTTTTAATACTACAATTTGGCATTCTTATGCAGTGAAAGTTGAAATCTTTTGTACTGTGAAACATGTACACATATGCCTTTCATCTATATGTTCACTTCCACTATTGACAGCCTTTCATCCACGTGTTCACTTCCAATATTAAAAGTGCTACTTCTTAGCAACTGGGGGTGCTTTGCATTTGTTTGGTTCATATGCCAATTTGATCATTTGATGGTAATTGGGATTTGAAATGTCTCATCTCCAGGTTGCCACTCTAAATGATGTTGATAAGATTTCAAACTGCAAAATGTGCCCTACTGTTGCTGATAAGGGGTGATGCCTTGGGCTCAAGGAAAATATTTGTGAAGCAATATCTTGTCAGTTGAAAGAATTATCTCCTCCTCACTGCACATGGCAATTCCAATATTAGTGATTTCCATTGTTTATTTCGTTGTTCATATTATTGTTAGGGACCTAGTTATGTGCATTACTTCTCTTCTAAAGTAGAAATCTTGCAATGAAGTTTGCTACCATGATACCATCTCTCTCTCTCTCTCTTTGTTGTTTTATTTTGTAAGTGATTGTTGTGAGGATCTTATATTACCTTTTCGTATGTTCAAATCAAAATAAAAAAAAAAATTGCAAATATTTACTAAGCATATATATGAATTAATAAATATGATTCTCTCATTCATACGCATTTGCCACTTATCATCCTTGGTTTGGCTTGTTTTCATCACTGTCATTAATGAAAAATCAATTAATTACTAAGATATTTTCTTTAGGGAGTTATTTAAATTTTCTTTAGGAATTTAATAGGAAATTCCTAGAAGTCAATTGATATCATGAATTGATAAAATAATTACTTCCCTTATAATTCACTCCAGGTTGAAAGGATCTAAATCAAATAATTTTCTTGATAATACTTAACGGATATTTGTAGTTTCCTTTTGCTTATTTTTTTGTATTTTGCTTTTGCTTATTTTTTTTCTATTTTTTAATGGAAGATAAAAAGGAAAAATAAACAAGCAACAACTTGGTGCTTGGCAGTTTTTGATAGCTAGTTTATCATTTTTTATGATAAGAGGTTAGTCTAAAAAGTTACCAAGCAAATGGCAACATGGCCCCATCCAATATGCGATTGAGCCAACTATATGTATCTATAACCCTAAGCCTTAATCCTAAAACTATTATTGCAAACAAAGTTTCAGATGTCTGAAATGAGAGACAATTGTGTTGAAGGTATAGAAGTGAGGATGGTGATGAATGAAGATCAATTGAGAAATAATTCTACCTGTGGATTTTAGTCAGATAAGTAAATTACCAGATGAAAGGCAAACATTTCTTTGTATTACGTCTTCCTTTCTTTTCATGTAATTTGGTTTGATTGGATTAGCATGGGTTTAGTAACACTCTAGTATGGGGGAGTGACTTGATACAAGTTGAAAATTCATGAATCCAACTACATCAACAATAATGAATCTAGGCAACACACTCAAGCAAACAATCACAAATAGAGCAGGGGTTGCTTGATAATCCTTGGTCCAATCACTTTAATTCTAAGCACCAGTCATCAACGTATCTAATTCCTTATATACGCACTGCATTTTTTGTGGAGTCTTGTTGCTCTATCCCTAATAAAAGCATGGTTTGACTCAAGAATGAGATAAACCACTTTTATTGTGAGATTGTTAGCTTGACTAAAGCTGTAGGCATAGACTAGATGAATCACCAAAAACTTGATGTGCCCATTGATATTAATTCTGGCATTGAGCCTAGTGTTGGCCTACCTAATAGTTCCACTAAATTTGTGGCACAAGATGTGCTTATGAGATTCCAGTTTTGACTCCACACCTTGCTCATGAGGTTGAAAGTGAGTCATCACACATTGATACGGCGTCATATGAATCATATGCACTACTTAGCCAATGGATTGCACCATCCACGTTGAAGCCTAGTTTACCTTTGATTTCTATTGATTCCTTTAATTCTACTATTGATTCTCCACCATTAGAGTTAATTCTCCCATTTGATCATGACGAGTCACAAACTACTCAAGAGGTGTTTGATATACTTGATCTTGTGCCGTTCTCATCTTCTTTACCAAGTTATGGGGCAATTCTTCAAACACAATGTCAGTGTCCTACTTGACTTGATTTTGTTGGGATTTTTGCATATATGCTGAAGCATGACCATCGAGATTATATAGACTTCGTAATTGGTGATGTTTATTTCTTGAAAAGGTACAATTTAGGCATCTCATAAGTTTTGCTTGGTAATCTCATTAGTTTGAATTTCCTTTAGTCTATGTTCAAATTGTTCTACTGTGAGATCGTTCAGTCACATGGGTCCTCACTTCTATTTTATAACATTATTACATACATTGAAAAGTTTCTCCAACAAGCTGTGATTGCATCTCTTATGACTATTCTCTTGGTAACATTGGTTTCCTGCTACTTCTCATGTAGCAACTTTTTCTTTGTACTCCCCCCCCCCAAAAAAAAAAAAAACATTTTCTTTGCCTTTCAAGACCAATCCTCTATTCCATTTTCTTCGTTTAAGGATGCTATCTTTTTGGGCTATGTTACGCCATAAATTGTCATTTCTTCTCAACTGTATGTCTCACTCCTTTTGATGTAAATGTTGATAATTATAAATTTACTATTGATGCTCTTGATCAAAATAGAGAATTTAAAAATGTAACTTGGTTAAGACTGATGCATTGCGTATTTCTTACCTCATGTATTCCCACCAAATTTTGCATACCATCCAACTTATAATACTCCAATAACAAGACATCATATTCTATTCTTAGCAAGACATTGTAGTCCAATACATATCTCATCAGTAGGAGCCAGAGTTCCATTACATATCAAAATAGGACATAACAATCCAATTCTACATTATTTAACATATCGTCATCATATAATCAATAATACGGAAACCAAAGTCCCACATCTTATCACATATCTAACTTTCATTATATCTTTACCCATTCCTTGTTATCTTGTCAATTATAAAACCATCTCAACCATATCAATATTTGTAATTTATTTGAAAACTCCCTTTTTAAGTCATGTATAATCTTTAAAAAATTTCATTTCAAAAACATGTTGTTTCTTGAAAAACATTTCAATTTACATAAAGAATCCTTATGTGGTACGCATGGGTGTCTGTACAGATTTACTGGAGGTATGTCTAGACAGCTGTCCGTACAGGGAACAGCAGAACAGCGTTTGGACAGCTGTCCGGACATCAAACTGCCCGCACAACCATGCATATGGTTGATGCCCAGCAGCCCATAAACTGGACTCTGTTCTGATTTCCCAGTTTCAATCTCAAATTAAAACCTCCCTCCCTTAAATTTCTTATTCAAGTCAGTTCGGTCTCACTTCAGATATGTTATATTGTGTTTCTACCTCGTCAATTTCACATTACCATTTTTAGATTTCAATTTCTTACTACCATTTTTAGATTTCAATTTCTTACCTATCATCGACCTCAGTAACCATATGAACACGGAATCTCCAAACCAGCAATTCAAATCATATAACAGTCAATCAACAATCCAGTTATGTTCAATAAAATACTAAAAATCATCACACATAATCCCTACATTGTCAATTTCCATTAATGGGTACCATTTCAAAATCGAGTTCATCATCTTCTTCAAGTTCCAAGTTATTCGATCAATTTCTCAAATTAGTAAATGATGTGCATAGATAAGCAATCAAAGCTCATTTTAAATGCACAAGACAATGTAAATCAAACGCAAAACTTCCCTACCTCAGATTTGCTCAGTTGAAAAAGAATTGAAGAGTTCGAGGAAGAAAACCCATGCCCAACACCTCTTGCTCAACCCAAATTCTCACCCTTTGATTTTATATACTGAAGGAAATTAATTCCTCACTCCCTGTACTCTCTCCATATACTGAAAATTAGAAATAATCAGCTATACAAGCTAGTGGAGTAGGGTAAGAGTTAGGGCAGGGGTGGACAGTGGTCCTAGGTTGAACAACAGCCTAGGTGGTAGCAAGAAAGTAGGATGGATGATGACTTTTTTTTTTGTTTTACGGATGATTTAGGAACAAATTTTGCAATTACGGCGGCGGAGGAGAAACAAATTTGAAAAATACGGTTAATGAGAAACCGCTCTTCGAAAGCGCGGTTGCGGACAGTACCTTGAAGAAGAAAATCGCGATTTGAGATCGCGGTTGTTGAAGAACCGCGGATTTTCAGAGCAGAAGTCCGAACATAAATCACCCTTTGAAAGCGCGGTTACGGAGCGAAGAAACACCCAGGACCCCATTGCAAGCGCGGACTTGCTGTTCGCAACCAGATTGGGACATTATTTGTAGATAGAATGTCGGGAAAGAATCCAAACCTTGGTGATTGGAGAAAAAGCTCCCAGAACTCATGCTGAAGGCTGGTGGCTGACGCCGGATATGACGCGATTTGAGATCGCAGTTTCGTGCTTCGCAGTTTTCAAGTCAAAGTTCCTTTGGTTGCGAATAGCAAGTCCGCGCTTGCAATGGGGTCCTGGGTGTTTCTTCGCTCCGTAACCGCGCTTTCAAAGGGCGGTTTATGTTAGGGCTTCTGCTCTGAAAATCCGCGGTTTCATAGCGCGGTTCTTCAACAACCGCAATCTCAAATCGCGATTGCAACCGCGCTTTCGAAGAGCGATTTCTCATTAACCGTATTTTTCGAATTTGTTTCTCCTCCGCCGTAATTGCAAAATTTGTTCCTAAATCATCCGTAAAACAAAAAAAAAAGTCGATGGGTGATAGGAGTACAGGTGGTAGGAACCCACTCAAGCAAGGACAATCTCTGCCATCTGGAAGACCGTCCGCACAGCAGACCATCTGAACGGGGGATCCGAACCCTCTAGGTCAAAACCCCAAAATGCCCCTAATATAAAACCGAACAACCGAGTCTATACGTATACCACATTAATCAAATAATTCACTGCGTTAACCATAATAAAACATATTATGAGTAAAATAATGTAGATCAAAAATACGGGTCATTACAATTGTGATCTTGTTATTACATTCAAGGGAAAATTTGGTATTATGGCAACTTAATACCTGATATCAATAAAAATTGTTACCCCTTTTATTGGCTTGTTAACAAGGGGAATATGTTGCAAAAATTTAATAGCAAGGTGAGGTCAGAATTGGTTGCAAAAACTTTAAGACCTTAATTTTGTCATGGGAAAGTTGGTAGAATATCAAGTTTCAGTGATGCAAATACTTCAGTAACAAAAAATTGGTTGAGTCGAGCCTCCATTTCTATTTCTAAATTCTGGGTTTCCTACTTTACCAATTCATAGTGCCACACAAATTAATTCAGTGGCCATGCAAGGAGGCTTTGGCTGATCATTGAGATTGATTTCAGGTTATTACGAATTTCTGATCTTTGCGATTCACTGACAAGAAATTGTACTTCCCCATGCTATCCTTATTAGTAATCAGCTCCAATAATCATCAAAATGACAGTCTTGTTTTCTATCATAAGCTATTATATCAATATCAATTATCTACTAATATGTTAACCCTCACTTGAAACTGTTAAGTTACCAATTGTCTGAAAAGTTTGCTGTTAGGAAATAGCCCAACAATGTATATCAAGCAATAATACTCCCCCTCACGTGCAACCCCAATTTGCACGTAAAGTAGAGATAAGCAAACCAAATCAAACAAGGTGAAACCAATACAAGTATGCAATTTGCACAACAATAAATGGGGACTAACAACATTTGAATTCAGTATCTCTTAGAACCAGAGCTCTGATACCATGTTAAATTACTGATTGTCTCAAAAGCTTAAACCGTTAAGAAATAGGCGCAATAAATATCAAGGTATTTCAACACAAACTATGTGTGTTAGAATAAAATTAGTGAACTTTGATTCTATAAGGAAAAAAGGGAGTTTAGATTTCATTGTTGGATATTTTTGGCGTCTTTAAGTAGCTAAAGGCAGTTTAAATTGAATTGATTGAAAGCCCGGGAGGAGGGGTAGAGGGTTTGTACATCACAAATGGGGAATTGCGTCTGTAAGTTTGATTTATTGATACCAAGGGTGCTGTTCTAAACTTTAATACCTTGATATGCTTGTGCAGGCTATCAGTTGATTATGTATTTGATTGGATAATATTCAAGTACTCTCAGATTGGTGCTGGTTCAAGACAAAGGGTCAGTGCTTGTATATGCTGTAACACCATAGCATTTTGTGGTCAGTGCTTGTATATGTTGTTACATTGTAGTTCTTTACTTTGTTTATATTTCTTATTCTATCCCTTTTGTCTGCTTTAGCTGGAAGCAGAAAAACGAGTTTCAAGGCCTCCATGTGTGTTATGCTTAATCAGCACAATCGCAATTGTCCATGTGCTTTATACTTTACTTGAGCAGGAGTGTAAAAAACCAATTAATAATAAAAATTTAATTAAATAAATTAATAAAGATAATAAGCTGTCATACATACTAAATCAGTAGTAATAATAAATAATAGAAATAAATGGTATTAAATTTTGTTTAAAAACAAATCCCCAGCAGTTTTCATATTAAAGTTGGGTTCACACCCTAATCTTCTCCAAGGAATTTTGCGGGGGAATTTTAATTATATTAGATTCCAAACGCCAAGGGGGTGCAACCCATGTACACGAAACATACAAAAATATCTAAAACACCCAAAGGAGCCCCTGCTGCTCTACATCAAAAGGTAGAAGATAATTCCCCAAAAAACTCTATAAAAGAATCCAAAGTGATTGCACCAGCCTCATTCATCCAAAAAAAAAAAAAAAATGAAGGCAAGCGTCATTCTTCTCAAGCTATATATTATGTTTTCCATGGATGTGCATAATCAGCTCCCATTCCTATGATTAGACATGCCTCAAAATTAGGCTTATGATTTTTGGATATTAGCCTTCTCAGAGATGACATGTTAGCTGCATAATGAATAGATTGCAACCTTTTTATTTTTTAAAAAATGTTAACGAGAAACATCAGAAAGGACATTCTAGTGGTTTATATGTGCACTACACTACTTGTGACACAATGAAAAAAGTGTCATATTGATGCAGACTGATAATTTTGATATAGTTCTTTTATGGCAGTTTCTTACTTGGTTTTGGATATTCGTTAAATAAATATATTTAGCTATCACTTTTATTTTATCTAGGATTACTTTTAGAATATTTCTTTTCCTTATTTTATTTTCTTTTAAGAAGATTTATTTTTCTTTACTTTGTGGCCAAATTTGGCATTTAGTCAAATTTGTCATTTTTTTGGGCAATTTTTCTCTTTTATGGTGATTTCTTTTATTTTATTGCTTGATTTAAGCCTTATTAGGATTTTGTTAGGTCTTTTTTTTTTTTTTGAGAGGTCAAGGATTTTCAATATATGTAATTAGGGGTGTGCACAATTTGGTTAAAATTCAGTTGTCGAACTATACTGACCAAATTTAAGAAGTTTGGTTTGCTTATTCTTTTAACAACGGTTGGTTTGATTAATTTTTGTATTAATAACAGTTATTAGTTTTGGTTATGGTTTTAAAATTTTAAAACCAAATAAACCGAACTAACTGAATTAAAATACTTGATATTTAATATTTGGTTAAGACATATTGTTTGGTTGGTTTAGTTATCATTTTTTATTTTCGAAAGTATTCGGTTCGGTTATGAAAGTTATAATTTTCGAACCGTACCGACCAATGCTCACCCCTATATGTAATGCCTATGGCTATGGGCTATGTAGCTGAGTTCTTTTTGAGATTAATAATATAGAGATTTATTCTCTTCCTACTGTTCAGAGAGATCTGTGAACTTTTGCAATAGTTGCCTACTTGCTCGGCAGTTTCTGTCCAGAAATTCAACACACTTGTGTAAGGTCTCCATTTTGCAATTTCTATCGCAGCTCGCTGCATCGCATATGCACAAACATATAACTATAAATGTCTTTATCCAGGAGATTTGCTGTATCCACATCCTGTCTTGTGTCCATGTAAGATGTTTCTATATTTGCATGATATGGAAAACAAGCTTTGTAGTGCATTCTAGGGAACCATTCTAAAATATATTTCCTGAAAGTAGGCTGTTCCAGTATCTAAGATAGTTTCTGTAATTGTGTTTAGGTCCATAATTGTATACAGCCTGGAAATGACCACATTCTTAGTTTTCAGAGGTGCTACCCATTTGATTGTGGAAAGTTTTAGATTAGAAAATGAGTTTTCGAAATTGATAATAAATGTGCTTCCAAAATCACATCAAGATGATTGGCGTGCCTAGTACATTCTCTAAAAATGTAGTAGAAACAAGCTTGTTCTAGATCTCATGGATTTATATGCTTCCAATGTGAAATGAGTCCAGTGGGACCAGATATTCAGGGAAGATTAGCAGGTGCAGTGGAAGCATTTACCAAAAGAAACACATTGGGTGGTGGATTGCATGGTGATCATTCAAATCACAAAGCATTACATGACATGCCATCTTCCAAGGATGTGGTGAGTAATGAGAAGAATTTTTTCTCTTAATTTATTTTACTTCTTGCATTTGGTCATTCTCATTTATTGTTGTTTCTTTTGGCTGGCCAGCGCTTTTATTTGCATTCGAGGAACTGATTTATGGTTTTCTTCCTTTTGGTAGAGTTTAAAGGTGGTTTTGCCCTTGCTTATCTCTTTCGCATACCATTCTTGAATTAGAAAGTGCTCAATTGCAGAAAAGATTACGCGAATGATGTGCCAATGAAACTTATCAACAATGGATAACAACGATGTGCCTATGAAGATTAAATAAAATCTAAAATAGAGCCCAATTTTTTGGGTTTGCTCCTGATGTGCCTAGATTAGAAGTTTGATTATTGAATTTGACTTTTGCCTCCCCTCTCCTTTCTGAAGTCTGCTTGTATTTGAGGTTACCATTTGGGTTTTATCTAATAGGCTAGGTTGCTAAATACAATATTTAATTGCCATAAATGCCGATAATGGTCATCTTGAGTCATATGCATCCAAAGTATAAAATGTTGAGGGAAAAGTCTAGAAAATGAAGCTTGCAGGGTCGCTTGTGTTTCTACCAGCTGGTACCAATAGGAGGCCTTTTGAAAGGTTCTGCTGAGATGTCTGTTAAGGTCCTTTGATCAAGTGCAGATTTTGTTAATATAAAATATTAAGAATTTCGAAGCCAGTTGGAGATGGACCTGGGAAAGATCTATAGGCAAATAGGGATGTCCACGAACAAACAAAACTAAGCCCCAGTGAAAACATACAAGCCATTAGGCCTGTATAAATGGACGCTGCAAAATTAGTGAAGAGAACCGTATGGTTTTAAAATTCAGGAAGAGAAGTGTATACCTTACTGAACGTTATCATTTAAAGATATACATGTTACAGAAATTTGGTTTAATTTAGTAAATTGAAATTAGGTCTCGAGTTCAGAATCATAAAAGAAGTGCTGATTTATGGGAACGAGAAGGGGACGAATTAGGTCCAAAACAATGTGACTGGCAACTCCTTATTGCATCTAGAATAATTAGTGATGTGGAAATATGGAGACACATTATATCTCAAATTCCTTGCTCTAATGCCTTGACATATTATATCTCAAATTCATGCCTTCTAGGTGAGATTCAAATATCCTATGACAGAAATCTTCGCGGAAGGATCTGCTGTGAATGCAATCTTACTCGCAACAATATCTCCATTCTGAGCTCTCTTTGATTAGATGATATTTGTGCTTCACGTGATTTTCATTTTTGTGCAGTCATGGGTCCTTGGATTGAACTATAGCCTCACCCTTATCATAGTAAAGGAGACAGGTGACTTTGCTAGTGGTCTTATTCTAACAGGGAAATTTGCAAAGCCAAAGTCTCCTTGGCTGCTTTTGAAGCTTTGATATACCCTACCGCCATTAATAGAAAGAATACTAATGTTATATATGAATGTGATGCCTTTGCATTTCACTTGTGGAAACGAACTCTTAAAAGTTTCTGTGGATGTGGAGTTGTTATTTAATTCTTCGAGTAGACATTTCACATTTAATTTAATTAATATATTTTAAATAATGTCAAATGCAAGATATTATACACAATATATATATGCAGTAGTACATTGTAATGCACAAATTTCATTACTATTATTATAAATGGAATGCATGCCTTGTAAAGGAACATGACGGCTTTGATTTGTGCATGAATGAGATTCATAATCCGCAATGCCAAGTTCTTACATGGGATGTGTGCTAATGAATATCATATGCATCTTTATCAGCAACCTGATGCTGGAAGAGGCCGCATTCCTTCTTCTGGACGTGGCAACACATCAAACAGGGCTGCCATTTCAAGCAACAAGCCAAGCTCTTCTAATCACATCGATGGTCGATCAGGCAGGTTGGCCTCGGGCAGTGGCCAACCATCGACCAGCCAAGGATCTGAACCGAAGATGACGGCCTTCTCCCATGCTACGCCCTCAAAACCAGGCTATGATTCTCTTTGTAAGTTTGAGCTCCTGACAATTGGGACAAAAAAGAGGAAGTAAAGAACTCCTTTTTCGTTGGAAAATGGCGCTTTTGTATTTTGGGAAAACCCCCATTATGCCATTGATTTTGTAATCTTAATATGCAAAAATACATATTGATGATGTTCTAGCTTATTCTTTTTTTAAGTCTCTCTGTTGGAGAAATATGTAATGCATGTTGTCTTTTGTGTTAGTGTCATTATACTTTGTAGCAGCTTCATTCAGATATTGTATGTGTATGCATATTTATTTGGATCAGCCCACTCATTCAGTGAAATATGCCCATAGGGAATTTTCAGGCACTTTTTGTGTGTGTGTCTGTGTGTTTTACGGAGCATTCATGCACAAATTGTACAAATACTGCCGGACGAAGAGAAATTAGGGAAATGCTGTTAATGAAATCGCCGTCTCAAATGGCGGTGCTTGGCCCAGCTTGAAACTGCGATATCGTATAGTGGTTATGGAGAATAGTGAAAAAACGCCATTTGGGATGGCGATTTTTGGGCTAAGACATAACACGCCATTTCAAATGGTGGTTTTTGAATGCCTAAACTGCAACCAGAAATCTTTTCCTGCAACCACAAAGATGAGCTTTGCAACATCTTTGACATCTCCAGAAGTGTCTTGGAGCCAAAACCACTATGATTAATGACATAACAGATCCTTAACCAAAGAAGGGAACAAATAGTTCAAGCAACTTAAATTATCCATCGATGCAAATAATGAGACAGTCACAACCAGTTTCTTGGCAAGCCATAACATAACAGCAAAATAAAAAACTAAAACAAAAGAAGCTGTTGCTATGAAGCTTACTTCTACGGGTTTGTTTATTTTGTAGGATGCGATAACCACATCCTCGGCATTGAATCACATTACCAGGCTTCAGTGTGTTTTCCTACCCACATTCTATATTATATAATTTCAAATCAATTAGCAAGGAACAATATTTGAGGGTTGTACTCTCTAGTGGAAAAAAAAACAAACGTATTAACAGGAATAACCCTCCAAGCATTCAAATTCAAGAATTAAAACCTAAAATCTATAAACAGTCAGCATATTTTGTGCACAAGTATGTGTGTATGTAATACTATAAGTTGTAACAAGAGTTCAATGTTATTACTAACTAGAATCTAGAATCGGAGCAAGAAACCATTTCCTGTAAACTTACATATGCACTAATATTTAAAAGGAGAATGCTTTTTAGTGTCTCCCTAAATTTGAAGCAATATCACAATATTGCTTTCATATATACATACATATATATATATATATATATATATGTGGTGAGAGAGTTATGGTCTTTTAAGACCATTTGGGGGCAGCAACAACAGGCGGAACTGTCATTGAATTGACGCCAGAGGGATTTACCGACAAAGGTCGGATTCGGGGACATGGGCTTCCACGACTTATAGTGGTGGAGGAGATCGTCATTGGGTTGTGAGCACTCAATTGGGAGATCCAGGTGAGAGAATAAATGAGAGAGAGCGTCTGTGAATCGATTGCGATAGAGACGAGGGCGACAGACTGAGAGACTATGAGAGATCGAGTGAGTAACCAGACAACTGAGATAGATCGAGTGAGTGTGTTTGCGTCCGATTGTACATAAGATAGCTAAAATCGCCTTCTCAAACGGTGATTGTTGAAGCAGATGAAAAAACGCGATATCAAATAGCGGTTTCTCTAGGAACAATACAATCGTTATATGACATAGCGGTTTCAAGCTGGGGCAAACACGGTCGTTTGAGACGGCGATTTCATTAACACCACTTTTCTAATTTCTTTCTGTTTGGCAGTATTTGCACAATTTGTGTGTGAATGCTTGGGAAAAAAAACAAAAAAACTCAATTTTCAGTATATGTTGACTTGACACTTCACAGGTTGTATGTTGTTGCTACTGCTGTCCTCATTTTTTAGGCATGCTTTTACGCCGAGTCTTTGCCGCTTAATCTAGCCCTTTCCTCACGTCTACTCTTTTTGGAGAAAATTACACTTGCCATGTCATGCACAAACCTTCCACAATTCAACTTCGTATTTCTTAGTTTATTATTATTTTAAAACATGAATTTGGGAAGGAAAAAGAAAAAAAATATTTTAGAATGTTAAAAAACCTAAATAAAAATTGATGATTAAATATTATTATTTGACACTTCTGTAAAACCAAGTAAGAAGCCTCACTTAACTTGATTATTTAATTGTACTGGAAATGAGGTAGGAAATTAATTTGTCAATGATAATAGGATAGATATGGGTGGAATCTTTCTTAATTGAGTTGTGATAAGAATGAAACATACCCGTTGTAAACTTACCTTGTTATTGTTATTCTTAAAGTGTACAAATATATTTTTAAAATATATAATTATATGAATATTTTAATTATATGAACAAATGTGATACAATGATAGGCAGAGACGGAATTGAGAATTTAGAGGAGGGGGAGCCAATTCCTATAAATTTTAACAATTTTTTCTAATCTCAAAGATGAAATATCAAAATTAAATAGTCAATTTGGGTCTTCAACAAGTAATAAAAATCAATAATTGGATATGTAATCATTCTTAGGTAAAATAATTACGAGAATTCATCATTTAAACACATTTTAAAATTGCACCTGTCAAATTGAAAGGACCAAAAGACAAATGAATTTGGTACCTATTTATTTATATATCAAACAACATAATTGCACAAAATAAATAAATAAATAAATAGTACACCTGTTAATTGAGGGGACTTAAAATCAAATGAGTTGATCGAGAAAGTTAAACAAAAAAAAAATATATTAAGCATTGAAACTTCTTGTTAGTTTTGAATTTTAGCTTTAATAAAAAAGAAACTTATAAGATTGAGCTTCACCGTCAATGCAGGGAGAGAGTAACCTCGATTGAAGAAGAACCCTAACTTCTGTCTTTAGTCAGTGAGCAATCTTAAAGGCTTATCTTAAAAATTATTTAATTAATTAGGTTAGATTATTAATGACTCAACTAAAAAATCTAAATCATATATTTTATTAATGGCCCAACTTAAAAGTATGGCTCAAATATTTAATTAATTAAATTAGATTATTAGTTTTTCAACTCAAAAATATAAATCCTATATTTTATTAATGGCTTAACTCAAAATTATGGCTCAAAATAAAAGAATTAGGGGTGCTATTTTAAAAACAAATATATTTATACCATATATATATATATATATATATATATAATTTTTTTGCCATGTTTGGGGGAGCCAGGGCCCCTTTGGCCGATATGTAGTTTTATCTCTGATGATAGGCGTACAAATTTAAGGAGTAGGAGGTGAGCGACAATTTCATTATAACTAAGGTAAGCAATTTTAATGAAAAAAGTGAAAAATTTTAAGAAAAATGTGACAAATTTTGAGGAAGGTGTACAATTTTAAACTCAAACACGATGCCGAGGTACCATCCTTCCTTAGTATTGGTAATATTTTTTCTTACAATTGTTCGCATTGATTAATAAAATTGTTCACTTGTTTACTTAAAAATTGTCTACAAAATTATTCACATTATAGACCCAAGTGAACAATTTAAAAGGAGAACAATTTATGCAGCCATGCGAAAAAATTTTAGAGACCAAATTGAATAGTGTGTTAAGAAAAAAATGAATCTTGTATGCCTTGAGGTAAGCAATATTTAATAAGAAGTGAATAATTTTACAGGTTAAAATAAATATATTTAAAAAATAAAAAGAACACTTAGGGCCTACTTGATAACGATGTCGTATTTTTGTTTATATTTATATGTTTCTATTTTCTGTTTTTTTATTTTCTATTGTCGTTTTTTATTCTGAAATAAAAATTGAAACTATGTTTAGAAATACAATTTTATTTAAATATATGTTTTAGATATAATGCTTTGTTTTAAAATTTATTCTTTTAAATATAATTTTATGAATTTAAAATTATAATTTGTATTCATAATTTTATAATTTTAAATATATCTTTTTAATTTAGATCTATTTAAATTATATCAGTAACCAGTATATTTGGATAAATATCATGAACAAAGATACCTAAATTAATTGTAAGTAAATTATTTTAAATCACATAATAATTATATATATCAGTTAGTTTTTTAAGTAATTAATTTTTTAATTTTTTATTAATTTAACATTTTTGCTCTTTAAAGTTTAAAATAAGTTTAAAATGTGAGAAAATAAATTTGATAATTTTTAAAAAGGTCAAAAAGATAATTGTTCAAAGCTCCAGCTATCAGGTATTTTTCCCAAACCGAGCCTACCAATTCACATTGTTACTAATCGTTGAACACTCTCTAAAATTTGGAAACAAAATAAACGGTCAAAACGGAATTTCAAAAAAATCTTGTCACAATGATGAATCAATATTGCCTTTGGAGATTTGTAAATATTTTGCTTCCCTTTTGGAAAGTTGGACTTCTTACTTCGCTACCACGTTCCCGCCCAAGAAACTGAGAGCGCTAGATTGAGAGAGCGCGAGGGAGAGAATTGCTTGGTTTCGCTTCTCGCATTGCAGAGTACTTGAAATTAATTAGCTTTTATTCGATTTTTTCTTTTAATATAACATGAAAAGTAACAGAATTTTAAGAAAATCTTACCGCAATGATGAATCAATAATGCCGTTGGAGATCTATAAAACATGAAAAAGAAACAGAATTTCAAGAAAATCTTAACACATTGATGAATGAATAATGCCGTTGGAGATTTATAAATACTTTGCTCTCCTTTGGAAGCTTGGATTTCTTACTTCGCTACCACGTTCCTGCCAGAGAAACAGAGAGTGCTAGAGCCAGAGACCGCGAGGAAGAGAATGGCTTGGTTTCGCTTTTCACCGACTGATGAAGAACTGATAGTTGACTTTTTATGGAAGAAGGAGAAGGGGAAGGAGATGGAGATGGGTCCTGCTGGTGCTCGTGTTCTTGGGCTACAGGAGCAGCAGCCACTGCCACTGGTGGAGAGAAATATTTACGGGGAGAACAAAGCACCTTGGCAGGTTTTGAAGGAGGAGGGTGATGATCCATGGCAGGTGATCAGAGCCTGGGATAAGGATAAAAGGAGAGTGAAGGTGATAGAGAAGACCATCTACGTGCTTACAACATTGAACAAGGCTAAAGACTCGCACAAACATATTCGCAGAGAAGCTGGTTGCGGTACGTGGCACGGTGAAACTGGGGTGCATGAAATTTTTGATCTTGCCGGTCGTCTCATTGGCCAAAAGAAGATGTTCACCTTCGTGGTACCGGAGGATGATCCTATTTTTCAAAGTGACAGCTCCAATTGCAGCAGCATGATCCATGGACATTGGATCATGCACGAGTATACTCTAGCGGGAGCAACAAAACCTACTGCCACTGCCACTGCCACTGGATCAGTTGAATATGCTATTTGTAAAATTATGTTTGATAAAACCAAGTGCCTTAAAAAATCACATGCAAAGACCAAGAAAAGGAAGAAAGGTACTGCTAATGATGATGATTGTGTACAGCAAAAAAGAAAGGGTAGTGTGACTGCTGCATCTACTGTGTTGCCTACTGCTGCCTATGAATTTGAGAACCATATTCCCTCCGCTGCCACCATGGTCGTATCACCGCCATCACAGACTTCTGTAGAAGAATCTCTTCCCTCATATTTTGATGATGAATTTAGCTCTGAACTTGAGATGCTCCTTCAGTGTGGAGAACCAAGTGTGTCACTTGAAGAACTGGAGCAGATGGACAACAATGAATTATTCTTTGTAGACAACACTGGTTGACAGGCATTCTTTGTAGACTAAACAAAATCAACCATGTAATTGATGTAAATATCTAGAAAGAACTATGTGCGGCTTGATCATTGTATTTCAAAAATTCAATAAACTTTTGTACTCCTTGAATTGTATAGATTATGCGTTTATCATAATACAATTAGTTTCTTTGGCTTCAAAATATTACGTTTTAATTTTGTTCGTGTAATCTTTGTTAGTTGGTAAGTGTGTTAATATATTAATAGGGAAATTTCAAAATTTAAATAAAAAAAAAAAGGCCAAAATCATCCTGAAACAATTTAAAAATAAGATTTGAATTTTGTTAATCTAATATTTAGTGTCTGGTATGTAGGACACTCATACAAGGCATAATGTTTGATTTATTTTTTTATTTGCATTGTTTTATTCTCTTTGTGCGTGTGCACGTACGTGCCTTTCATCTCTCTTTCACGTTGAGCAGTAGGATTTGATCACTGGTAAGTTAAGATTCCAATAACATTCCTTTTGCGTATAACAAATGCAGCAAAAAGAAAAAACTAAGATCAATGGTTTAAACTGAATTTTTCTTAGAGAAATTCAAACAATCAAATGTGACAATTAGGAAATCAAGTCTGCAACTCTTACGGAATCATGTTGTGCCAGGATCCAGCTAAGCTAATATCCTGATGGCCTTGTCACATTGGTTGTTGCTACAGCCATTTGCCTCAGCACTACAGCTCAATGAGCATCCAGACATCACTACCTTCAGTACCAATGGCAACTACTACCACAGATTTGTATTTAATTTCAAGCCAATTGTTCTGATCTGGTTGATGTTCTTAATTAACACTTCTCCTTGGAGAATTTCAGATTCAACAGTATTAGCAAGCAGAATACAAAATGCCACAGTAGTTACAGCAGCAGCAGTAACTGAAACTTGTGGTTCTCGAGCCAGTAGAACAGTCTCTGAACAGACGTCATCGACTTAATCTGTATTAATTGGATAATACCTCATCTTACAGGACTAACAGGATTGATAAACAGCGACAAAGGGCTGGTTGATGATAACAGAAGAGCAAGAGATACAAAGGATACCTTCGGTTCATTCTCCACTAATTCAGTTTTCAGGCTCAACATTATCACCATCATCATACAATACAGTAGGGGAGTTGTTAATTAGCTTCATTAGGGAGAAAGATTACATTCATTCATGTATTGGCACATATGAGGTGAAAACCAAAGATTTAATTTTCAGATTTACCCGTTATGCGCTAGCTAATTATCAGAAATTGTGTGGGTGTCATGGAAGCAGGGAACATCCAATGACAAGCATGCTTCTTCTCTGTTCATATTAATTACAAGAAGTAGTGGTTGGCTCAAGATTAGTTTTATATCTTTGAACCCAACATTTGCAAAGAAGACAAGTCAAGCTCTGACAGCTTGGCCGTTGACTTGTACTTTGTTTACTGTTCATGATTGATTGATACTTGTTTTTAAGATAATAAGATAGATCAGTTGGATAAGAACATCGTCTCTTTTCCTCTCTTCTTTATAGCGTTGAACCAAATTGAACCAGACCAACAAAATTCAGTTCAGTTTACCTTGATTCATGTCTAATATCATTCTTGTGTGTCCTTTTTCATTTGTGCATTCCTCCAAATTTACAAGGCAATGTTTCTCCAAATTCTCCTCTACTTTGGTTAATCATGATTTTATTCAATCCAAAGAAGATTACTCCTTGTTTACAAAAAGATTTTTTCATCTTTTATTGCCTTTCTAGTCTATGTGAATGAAATCATCATTGCTAGTGATAATGATCATGATGTTGCTGACTTTAAAGGTTTTCCACATTCTCAGTTCAAGTTGAAGGATTTGGGTGCTTTAAAATATTTTTTGGGCCTTGTAGTGGCTAGATTGCAATCTGGAATTTGCCTTAATCAGCGAAAGTATGATCTGGAATTACTTTCTGGCAATGGCATGACTAGTTGTAGACCGTCTAAAATTCCCATTGCTCAAAATGTTAAGTCGTCTAAGGATCAAGGTGTTCTGTTAACTGATCCTACCATGTATAGAAGGCTCATTGGAAAGTTGATTTACTTAACTCTTACCAGACTTGATCTGGCTTATTCTGTTCAGCTTCTCAGCCAGTTTAAGCACCATCCCAAACAGCCTCGTTTAGATGCAGCTTATCATGTCTTGAGGTTTATTAAGTCTACTCCTGGCCAAGGGTTATTCTTCTCTGCTGCTTCAGATTTTCACTTGAAGGCATTTTGTGGTTCTGATTGGGCAGGTTGGCTTGATAGCAGAAAATCCATTACTGGTTTTTGCATATTTTTTGGTCATTCTTTTGTATCTTGGAAGTCCAAGAAGCAACACACTTCCTAGATCTTCAACCGAAGCAGAGTATCGATCCATGGCCTCCACAGTCTGTGAACTTACTTGGTTATACTCTTTATTCAAACATCTTGGTATTATACATCAGCAACCAGCTTATCTTTACTATGAAAATCAAGCAGCACTCCACATTGCTGCAAATCCCATTTTTCATGAACGCACCAAACATATCAAAGTCGATTGTCATTTGATTCACGATTAAATTTTGAATGGAGTGGTTAAAACCTTTCATGTGTCTTCTGCCAATCAACTTGCAGATGTTTTTACAAAGGACATCAGCTTAATGGGTATTCTTGATATGTATACACCATCTTGAGGGGGAGTATTAGAAGTTATTTGGATTAGTTAGTTTTGTTAGCGTCTGTTTTATGACAGTTATTGCCATCAGTTACATAGCTTAGTTATTTTTCTTAATTGCTATATGTTCAAGTATTGTATGAGAAAATTATTAAGGAAAAATTTTTACATTCGTCTTTTCTCTCCATTTTACTATCTTCATATTCTTCACAAAATTTGACGGGCACAGCTCGTTATGATGGTGTTAACACTCACCTTGGAGTTGGTAAATTTTGTCAGTGCAATTATGTTTTCCAATTAATTACTGAAGGTATTTCTATTTAGCATCACTTGCCTTTTGAATCTTATATATTCTTTGTATTTAGAACAAAGCAGAAGAGATGGTACAAAGCTGGCAAGTACATATGGAAATGGAATTAATCGCATAGCTGAGGAAGGGAAATATATTGATCTGATCTAGCAGAATAGGAACAACCTGCAGAGGAAAAGGAATTTCTGATAGGTCTTGGAAAATTAACTATGAATCAGTCCTTGGAAGAGACTTTGACTAAAATGAGACATGCTGGAATATTGCAAGAAAAAGCTTGATATCATATAGACTTGGGATTCCAATTTGGGTGTGTTTGGCTCATTCCTTTTGTCCAGAGAGGTTTCTCATTGTAAGACACGTTGTTCTTGAGCACTATGGGCATTTTTATTTCTTTTGTATCAAGCTTATATACATTCTCTTGTATGATTAATAGATACTAGAAAAAATGCTTATGACCATACACGGGCCAACGACTGCTTTTGTTATATATTTCCACGTGTGTGATTTTATTTTCCTAGGCAATTATTTGACTGTGCATTCAATTGAAACAATAAATTGTTTTTCTCTGCTACATGACTTCACTCTTGTGCACATTTTTAAGAAATTACAAGTCATCATGTCAGTTTCTGTGGTAATTTATAAAAATAAGTAAATATGAGAAATCGCAGTTTGAAAAAATTTTACGTTGTTTCTATTTGTAAGAATTTCTACTTGTAATATGCTTCAGTCTTCCACTTCACTTTGCATACTGTGTTGTCTGCCGACATCCATTTTATTTCTGCAAGCAGGATGGATGTTGTGAGTAGGATGGATGTTGAATAACCATTCTTAGGCATCACTGAGAGCTCTTTATAATAACTATTAACTATTTTGCGATATTTTCAGTTTACAGCTTTGTGGTCAACATGCTAGCAGTTCGTAGCACAAACTCTTACAATTTTATTCATGAATAGTATTCCATTTTCAGATATTATATTTTAGGAAATGGCAATCAATATGCGTTACCTTCAATATTGGAGACATAATCCTCATCATCTGTAATCTTTCTCATGATCAATCACATAATTAGACTTCCAAGTACCACATTATGCATGTTTTTGTTACCTGATAAGGTTTTTTTACTCTATAAATGTTGATTTATTTTTATTTTTATTTTCTGGAGGTAGTTTTTATTGATTAGTTGTTTATGTACCCTTCTAGCTATTGGTGGAAATTAAGTCGAATGTCATGTCATGCATGCAACCCATTACATCATTTTTGTTTGATCACATCCTCTTTGTCACTATAAGTCTATACTTATTTATTCATTTTATTTTTATTAATTGATTATCCAATCCAAAAACAAGTAAACAAATTTAGTTTCTTTCCGTCATTTTAACTCTTATCTTTTTTTTTTCAATCTATTTTTGCTTTCTTTTTACCTCAATGAATTATAGAACCAAATCAAGTGTTCAAAAAAAAAAAAAGGAACGAACTGAGATTGATCGATTGCCTTTATTTATTTATTTATTTATTTTTTCAGTTGTAGCTTCGGTTATGTTGCCTTTATATTATGAAATAATGCAACTAGTCTATGCTACCTATGCTACTTGGGGCTGCGTGATGCAATGCTTTGGTGGATGTGTCGTAGAAATTAAGTTCAAGTGTGCTGACTTTCTGCACTGTCTTTGGACTGAGTTGCTACTCTTCTGCCCTTGTTTTCGGCTGCATTGATTTTTTACTGATTTAGACTATTTCAGATTTTTGTGTTCTACTTCGAATGTTTGAGCATTGAGCCACTTTCTGGTTTGCTATGTGGGCTTGATGAGCTTTTTCTCTACTGTTTCTTGTTTGCTTGTTGCTGGTTGCTGTTAGTGGATGCAATTGAATGTTAAGTGTTGCTGACTGCTAGTTTGTTGAGCTCGGTTATGGTTGACTGTTGGTAGTTATGCCTGCTGTACAATTTGCCACCTATTGGTTGCATTGATTTTGGTTACAGAGTGGTCTTGTGCATTTGTTGAGGCATTTGTTTAGGCTGTTGGTGGAGTCATAGTCAGCTTATTGGTTACTGATGGGTAAATTTTGTGATGCTTTGCATTGTTTAGCTTGTTTTGTTTTACTCCCTTGCTGCTGCTTGCTTTGCTAGCTTGCTTTCAAGCTATCTTTTGGCTTTATGGATTATATTTGTTTATCTAGCTTTTGCTAGTTAGTTTTGAGCTTTAATGTATACTCGGGGGTATGCCCCTATGATCTTCTGTCTTCTATTTTTATTAATTTATTCTTTCTTACATTTCAAAAAAATAATAATAATCATGCAACTAGACAAAGAGAGAAGTCCTGTTCTAAATGCATTGTAAAAATTCTGTAGGAAGTCCTGTTCTAAGTGCATTGTGAAAATTCTATAATTAAGTATTAAGAATGCAACTAGACAAAATCTATACTAATTGTATTGTGAAAATGTTATAGTTGAGTAGCTAGTTATCCTAAAAAGATAGAAGTCCTAACATTGATGTTGTGTTACATTGACATTCTAATAGGAACTGAGGAGAAAATATAAAATGAGTGTTCGGTAATAATTTCATATTGATCCGAACCAACCCATATACTCCCCTTATTTGGTAGTTTATAAACTAAATTCTAGCTAGAAGATTGCTGACCATGCTAAGGATTTTTTTTTTCTACAGCACATCTTTTCAAATAATTCAATAATGCAACTATTGATGTTTTGGCTTGATTTTTTAGAATAACTGCCTTAGGAGAAAATAACAGCATATAATTTTTAATTTTTTTCCCCATAGGCATTAATACCTTGCATGGTGATTTATAAATAAGAAGTTTTGACTCTTATTTATAACATCTGTAGGTCAATTAACTGATGAAATTATTCAAATAGACTCTATGGTCCCTGTTTATGCACAATATTGCTAACTTGATAATGGTAAGCCATCGCAGATCACTGAATCCTATTCATTGTAATTCATGTAACTAAGAAGAAATAGTTGCAGCAGCTTGATCCCTGATTTTTTGGGTACATAGGCAGCCCTCATTTGGTTCAACTACTTTTATTAACATTGTTTTCCTTCTTCGATGTGCTTTTACTTGGTGTCATATCCTAGGTTGTTAATTGGTGGAAGTAAAATTTGTGTTGCAGATTCTTCATCATCATATGCAACTAGAATTGTATCTATCAGTGTAGTGATATTTCAGTAATTCAACGCCTGCACTGGTGGATTTGCAAAGAAGAGCTAGCTGCTGTAAAAAAAAAAAAAAAGCCTCATGTCATACGCGTTGCTCTTCTTCATTAATATGCATTCACTTGCAATGACATGAGCCTCATGTACCCCAATTTTGTTTTTACTACTGTATAGATTATGTGTTCTTCCTAGTACAATTTAGGCTTTTTATGCGGTGAAATTGGAGATCCTTTTTTACTGCATCTAAGCATTCACTTCCACCAGTGAATGCACCCTTTCCAAGAAAATTGAAGGTTCTCTAAATTTGACGCTTTCTATATTATTTGATGTTGCTTGTTGTGTTAGACTCGTATGCCACTTTGATACTAATTGGGATTGTAAATGCTGTGTTTCTAGTGTAGCATTCAAGTGAGGTAGATAAGATTTCAAATTGTAGAATGCATCCTACTTGGGCTTAAGGAAAATATTTGTGAAGCAATATCTTGAAATTGAAAGGATTATCTTATCTTCACTACCCAAGGTAGTTATAATATTAGCAATTTCCATTGTTTATTCCTTTGCTAATATTATTATTAGGGACCTGGCTTGCTATATGCATTACTTATTTTCTAAAGTAGAAATCCCTCAAGCTATGTTTGTTTGTTCAAACAAGATGAGGAACGATAAGTGATTCCTGGACAATGAAGGAAGATGAGTCCTCCAGTTTGGATAGCTAATCCAGCACAAATTCTGTCCCATGTTTGATGGCAGACAAGATAAAGTTGAAAGAATTTGTTATCTCATGTTTGATCACAAGATGTAGTTGTGGGATTAGAAGTAAATGGACCAAATTACCTCTATCATATATTCCAAATTTATAATGACCACACCACAGTGCATACAACATTCCAGTTTACTGCTGTCAAAAAAATAAAAATAAAAAAATTCCACTTTACAAATTGATAATATTACAAATTGACAATTTCAAAGTATCAATAGGATGGATCTTGTCAAAGCCACGATTTTTTGCCTTGGAGTTTTGATGTCTTCCAAAGCTGAATCTCTATCAATTTTGACTTTTTAACTTTTGATAACCCATAAAAAATAAATGCAATTTCTCATTTATGGCTGGAATTAGTAATCACTGGAGTCTTCCCTGTGATATGTATCTAGATAGTTCTGCAGCAGCCTTTGCAGCTGATGCTGTGTAAGCTGCCGATTCAAAAGCATCTCGGGCTGCAGCAGCTACATCTCTCTCCTCCTGTGTTATCTCCTTATGGACATACAGACATCAATTCCAAGCTCAGGTTCACTCAAGCTAGCACATTCATTAGTCTGGAGCTACTTTCTACAAGGTATTGATATCTTATTTCACCTGCAATCACCACAAGATGGTTGGTGGATTTCATATTCAATTTTCTGACCAACGTACAAATTTTGTTTTAAATCACCATTTCAATTAAGATTTGGTTTTCCCTTACGTCAGTTGTTCCATAAACACCATCCTCCAGATTTGCTTCAGCACTGTTTGTTTGCGTTCCAAGCTTGCTTGTCTCACTAAAAGCTCCTCTGTCATCAAGAGGAACACAAGACAAATTTGTTGTGAGAAGAAAATCTCCCACAATCATGATTCATGAACATGCAGCCTTGCGTGAGGCTTTTCACTGCAGTCATTTCTTAATTCAATAGCGCGGGCAACAAAGTCATCAGATTGTCATGCAAATGAGGTTGAAATGGTAATTTCAACATTCATTCCTCACCTACTCACTGCATATACCAGTTGACCCTAGGGATTGCCCATCCGCCATTTTGTCAGTTGCTCATCTAGCCATCTTAGTCATCGCCAGTTCGAATAGCACAACAAAAAATGCATTAGTGAGGCACCCTAATCCCCCCTTCTAATCCAGCAAATAAGCACAGCCTCAATGAACTTCCCTACCTTAAACTATTTGTAACTCTTATAATTGTATTTTGGCGCACAATGAAGAACAACTACAACTACCTCTACTTGTGATGTTGAGATAAAATTGAGCAAGCTAAGGTGTAGTGTGACTTCAGAGGAAGAAGACAACCTATAGCCTCAGCCACAGCCCACTGATGATGAGGATGCCTACTTATGAATCTGATGATATTCCCCTGCTGCTGCCAATGCCATGGTCTTACCACTATTACAGAGTTTCCAAAAATCTCTTATGATGAATATGATGAATTCAGCTTTAATCATGTTATGAGCTTTCAGCCACCAAACATAGGTGCCGTGGCTGTGATCAAGTGGCTGCAGAAACTGTTCCCTAATATGTAGTAGCAGCCAATTACTAGTTCTAATTACCATGGTGGTTGTGATGATAGTCATCAGTTGATTAATGCTAAAAGTATGATGCAGTGGCCATAGAGAAGAGTTCTTTGGACGTTTTAGGTCTAGAGTGGTACAGTCATAAATATGGACGTTGTAGGTCTAGAGTGGTAAAGTCCTAAATACCCAACTTCGGAATTTGATGTTGGGCCCACCTAAATTTGATTGGAAATGGCCTAATGGTCAATACCATCTTGCGATGGCTTGTGATATTTTTCGGGCTTTCGGCACTATTTGGCCCTCCGAATGACCAAAATTTCTATTTTGGGAAGGTTTTTAGGCCTTAATTACTTGGGCTTGATTAATTACTTGGGCTTGATGAACCCGTTTTCAGTTAGGATTTTAGGAGAAATCTTGTAATTTCTTACTTTTTTTCAAATTCACTTTTATTTCAAACTTTTCGTTTTTAGTAAATTTTGTTGATTAGTCTGGTTTATGCCTTTTTATAAGTTCGGCCCATTAACATCAGTATCTATTCGTCTATTTTAGCAATTGTAAGCCTAAGGGCAACTCAGTTTTTGTTGGTTATTGAATGAGAGCAGAATTTGTCTTTTGAAATTCTCGTTTGCATAATTCTTTCACACACTTCCTTGCATCAGTGCATCATCAGGGGGAGAAAGGCAGATTCTTCAGCCTCCATCATCGTCAGTCTTCAACTGTGATGCCAATGATGCTATTGTTAGACTAGTTTCTTCTGCAAACTGGTATTTATAGGCTAGCTTCAAGTATTGGTGATGAAAAACCAAGATCGTCAATTAAAGAGCTGGAGCTTATACTGATGCTGATTAAGAAGAAAGTTGAAAAAGCACACTACATATCACCTTTAGATTGGTACATATATCTCATCGCCATTGCACAAGGTAATTTCAAGATTAGTAATTTCCATTGTTTATTCCTTTGTTCACATTACTATATATCATCTTTTCCTATGTTGAAATAAATAAATAAATAATGAATGCATGTGCTTACTAAGCATATGTATGAATTCATAAATATGATTCTCTCATTCATACCTCTTTTGCAACCTATACTCACCACCCTATCTTTTTGTTTGTTTGTTTTTTTTTTCTTTTCTGAATAAGAGTAGTTAAAAAGCTGCATATTTCATTCAAATTTAATGATCAGTTCCTACACATTGAAGACAACGGAAAATAGTGACAACCCCTTCTATTTTCTCTAAATTTCCAATGGGAAATAAAAGAGGCTCTACTAAAACTTGAAACAACAGGGAATGTCTTCCAAGTTGTAAAGTTCAAAATAACAATCAGAGGCAATTAATGGAGATTCATGGAGATAGTACTGAACGGTTGCAGATTCTGTTAGACCGCCTCACTGGAGTTGTCACGACCATCCTCACTTCCCTATCTTTGACTTCCTTACTTTTCGCAATCTTCTTTTCAATAGTAAAGCTGCCATATGAAGGAGAATTCTTAGTTGAGAACTCTGATGCAGCCTCACTTTGCAGCCCTTTTTATTGAGAAACAGAATAATCAATTTTCATCATATTACTTTCCATATCACAACTCTTAATAGAGCTGCTAATCACCTCTCCAACTACAAACTCTCCTATCAATTCTACTGTTGGTGCTCAGATTTGGTAAAAATCCTTGGAAGCTTCTTCTGTTGAATGAATCAAAGATGAAAGACTAGCAGACTCAATTTTTTCAATGTGTTCTTCCACCATATTGGGAAGCACTGGCTCTACTGAGTTGGTTATGCACACCATCCTTGGTCTAGCTTGTCTTCAAATCGCTATCATTAATGAAAAAAGACTTACCTTGGAATTTACTTTAGAGGAATATATTTAAATTTAATAGTAAATCTTCTTAGAAGTCAATTAATATAATAGATTGGTAAATAGTTACTTGTCCTTAGAATTAACTCTAGATTAAAAGTATGCGAATCAAATAATTTTATTGATAATACTTATGCATCTTTGTATTTTGATTTTGTTTATTTATTTATTTTTTTATATTTTTCTTTTTCTTTTTCACTTTTTTTATGGAAGAGAAAAAAAAAATAAACAAGAGTAACAATAATTTATGTTTATGTAGCTAATGATAACCTATTATTATTATTATTATTATTTATAATAAGAGGTAAGTTTTAGAAAGTTGCAGAGTAAATACTAACAAGGCCCACCCAATATACGATCGAACCAGCTATATATATTCGTAACCCTGAACCTATTACTGCGAGCAAAGCTTGATAACTTTGAAATGAGATATGATAGTGTTGAAGGTATTAAAGAAGATGATGAGGATGAAAATAAATTGAGAGATAATTCTATCAATATATTTCACTATTAGATAAGTGAATTACCAAATAAAAGATAAATATTTCTTTGTATTATGTCTCCCTTTCTCTTTATTAATGTGTTGGATTGCATTACCAGAGATTAAATAATGGTCTAATATTAAGAAATGACTTGATACAGGTTTAAGTGTCTAAAACAATATAACAAATGTCAAAGGAATATAGGTTGTAATTAGGAATGGCATCATTACTTAGGACTTAACTGAGGACACATATGACTTTAACATAGCTAATTGGAGAAAATATATCCATGTATCTAAGCGTGATTAAATGGGATTAGACTTGTTTAATTAGTTGATTTGATGTTAAGAAAGGCAAAATTAGTATTTATGTATTGTTACTTTTCTCATGTCGCTTGATAGCAACCAATCTCCTTAAAAGATTTGGGATAAAAAATAAAATAAAATTATAACAAGCTTTGTAACCTTCCCTCACATTGACTTCTCTTACATTTGGAAAGCCAGATAAGAATGATGAATAGACAATTACATCTGTAACCTTAATTAAGGAAATTTGAATGGATTAATAATGGCATTGAGCCACACTAGGTAATTATGATAAATAGTGTTATTCCATTTTTTTTTTGGTAGACAAAAACCAACAACCCAAGTCAAATTGTACTAATTTTTTGTGGTGCATAAAAGTTTTTAGGAATTTTAATATAGATATAACTGTTTGAAAGTGAAAATATCCATTGAAAATGGATGATCAATTAAAATTTTTGAATGAAAGTCTACTTCTATCTTCATATCCTTCTCTTTCTCACACTTTTGTCCCTTTTAATCTTATCCTTCTTTAGTTGATTTTTCCCATTATTAATTATCATTTGTTCTCAAAGTATTTTTTTTCTTAATTAAAAAAAAAGCATTGGAATTTATGTAGTGAGGAACGAATTTTGAATCCTCTCTTGCAAGTCAACTCCTTTCTATTCTTCTTTTGCTTATCGTCCGTCTCCCCTATATACTCCCTCTTTGCTTGATTTTTTTTACCATTATTCATTATCATTTATTCTCAAAATAATTTTCTTCTTTCCTTAATTGAAAATTCTAGAAACTCTAGGTATGCCAATATTTGTTCTCTTTTACTAATTTCATTTAATTTACTTGCCATTTTTTGTAACCATTTTCTAACTTTGAACCAGATAAGCTCAAACTTTTCCATGTGATTGCCATGGGCAAATATGTTATCTAAATTTCCCTAACTCTCTCTCAATTAGTATTTGCATAAATTAGTGGGTTTTCTACTCTTAAATTTCATTTCTAGTAATGAGGGTTGGATCGATGGTATTACTTTTGTAACGACTTAGAATCTGCCAGTATGATATTGTCTGTTTTGGGTTTTGCAACCCTCATGATTTTGTTTCTTTGAGGCCCAGACACCCGAGAAAAGATCTTGTACTAGATAAATTATTGAACCCTCATATATTGTACATTTCTATTCCATATCCAGACAATAAAGGATAGAGATGGAGTTCTTTATAGGTATAGGTTCCTCGAAGTCACTCACGATCTTCCCCCTAATAAGGCATGCGTCCAAACATGGCCCTACACTTCGTGGTGGATCAAGGTCTGCTGTCATCTGTAACGACTCACAATCCACATATTATAATATTATTCATCTTGGGCCTTTACGGTTTTGTTTGTCTAAGGTCCACACAGGCACCCTAGAAAAGGCCTTGCGCTAGGGCATATTTTGCATATATTACAGCTGTTATTTGTTTAATGGGCACACATGAACTCGTACTTACTTTCCTACAAATTTTATCACAATTGCAGAGTCTGATGCTTAGATGGACTATAGAGTCGAGGCATCAATAATATTTTATTTTCTCTAGACAGTATTTTTGACACATTAATTCTTTTGAAATCTAAAAGGATTTTTTCTAACCATTATGTAGTTGATTATTCAATATAGTTGTAAAGGTCTAATGAGCCTGTACTAAAATGTATTTTGCTGGGAGCACTTTTGCCCAGTTGTGGATCTTTATTATTATTAAATTCTGATGTATGCTCTAGGGTGATTAGATGGCTTTAATTGGAGTTATTATAATTTCATAACTTAGGTTACAAAATTCAGAACGTGACACATACAACTCTAACTAATCAATTTAATTGTTATGATTGTCTCTTATCATATCACAACAGTACCTTGAACATACTTACACAAGTCTAAAAAGTATTATCCCATCTTAGACTTGAGCATGCAAAAGAATTGAGCAAACCAACGCTAAGCTACTAGTCCTTCCTCCTCTTTCTTGGCCATCCCACACCCTCTCACACTTTCAAGTAATTATCAAAAAGTATATCTAAACCTAAGCAACCTTGATGGTATTTATAGAATAACTAGTAATTATCCGTGCCTAAAGACAAAAAAATATAATTTATCATGCAAATAGGTCAAATTTAAATTTATAAAGCAATCTTTCATAGAAAACTATAAAAAAATAACCTATAAAAATAAAAATCACTAATGAAAAGAAAGTAAGTTATCCATATAATGTTTAATTAAAGGTATAAAGTTTTATTATTTATCGTAAATATTGTCACATTTTTTTAAAATATTAATTTAAAAAATTTTATATATAAAAAGTATTCGAAAAACATATGAAAAGAGTGAGGGATTAAGTTTTCATGTAAAGTGACCGAAAAGACAATGAAAGTGGAGAGGGAAAGAACTGATCTTGACCATTAAATAAATCTAATGGTTGAAAATATATAAATGTCAAATCAATTAGCTATATGTTATATTGATTTCAACCTTTTACAACTTTGAGGCTTCCACTAGGAGTGTTGACGGGGTAGGTATCACTTTTCCGTATTCGTTTGCATTTAGCAAATGTCAATGAGGTAGGTATCACTTTTTTTCGTATTCATTCGCATTTAGCAATACTTTTTCCCGTTTCCATTTCTGCTCCAAGGATAAAAATTTTCTCCAAAATCATCTCCACTAGGTAACGGATTTCTATTATCATCATATCTGCTTACCCGCTAAACATAATAACAACTATAAGTTATATATTATATATAACAAATATTAAAATAAAAATATATAAATTTATAAATAAGTATTTAAAGGATACGGGACAAAGGGGAGGTTGTCATATTCATTCTTATCCCTTTTCTCGTTTAGGAAATACTTTAAAATTTTCAAACCTATCCCAACTCCTTTACTAGTATCTTTATACTTTCTCTCAACGTGATGAGTAGAGTGGATACCCTTCTGATACGAATAATTTTGACATCACTAGTTTCCACGCTTTTTTCTTAGACTAGCTGTTATTTTCTCTCTTTAAAGGTCATCTTCTACCGCCCATCACCTCTCATTGCTATGGTCGGGCCTAGATTCATAAGGGTTGGAATCATTCATGGAAGATCATTCATTTGGGTTTGGGTTTGAAATTTGGGTCATGCAATTAGGTTATTGGTTTGGGTACAAAATTATGGAATTAGGTAAATGGGTTTATTTAAATTGTGTTCGAAGTTTAGATGAGATTGTAAACATTTAGGTGTAAATAAAAATGGGTTTGGATAAAAAATAAGGTAAATAATTTCAAGTGAATACTTTATCAAGTAATTTAAATTTATAACAACGAAACTCAAAGAAAATTCAACAAGAAAATTGTCAATTCCAATCAATATTAAATAATACCAAAAACAGAAATTTTAAAAAAAATTCTTAGGGTTTACATTAAATGATAAGCATAGAGAATTAAAAACTTATTGAAAATGAAATATATACTAGATTGAGTTTTGTATTTATGGGTTTAAAATTAAGGAATTTGGGACTACTTATCTAAGAAGAATTATTCAAATATAACTTTTTGTTAATTTAGATAGTGATTTCATCACACATTTAAGTAGTTTAACATAATGTTTTTATGAGAGATTTGAAATCCTTAATTAAAAAAAAATTGATATTTGAAATCCTTTAGGTTCCATCATTTTGAGAAATAGTGACTCTACTGTAAGTTTATAATTAATTTAAAACATAATAATTTAATTATATATATAGGATCTTAATCTTTATGATATTCACATATTTTGTCTACTTACATAATACAGTAAAAAACACATACCTTGAACTATTGCTATGAAAATCCGAATGCGGAAGTTACCTCAAAATTATTGTTCTTAAATCTTCTCCTTCAGCAAAATAAAACCTTTTTGGAAACTAGGATTTCTCACTCTTATCCTAGAAGCCCTAATGTGTTGTAATTTTAATGTGTATGAATTAATGGAATTCATTCATTATTTATAAGAAGAGAGAAGACTCAATTTCTTAATTAGTTATTTAATCTCTACCGTCCGTCAAAGTAGAATATAGTCAGGAAATTAACTCATAATCTTTTACCAATAATAACTTTCCAAATAAATCCTTATCAAATTTAGATTCTTATATGAACCACTTTAATTGGGACACTAATTATGGGAATTAAATATTAATTAATTCCAACAGTTTCTCACTTGATCCATATAATAATCCTACGGTTATAATTTGATACAGAAAGCATAAGGTGCGTAATAACATTAGAAAAGTTATCTTAATAGCTTACCTTAATTAAATAAAATATTTGAGAGTCATGGTGATCCATACTAATTCAAGAGCATGGGTCCTTCCATATACTATGTCATCAACGACTTATTTAACAAGGTTTATAAGATGAGTTATTGTTAATGGTCCAATAATGTCTTTTTCAAAAAAATTATTCTGTCACATTAAATAATTCATATGTATGTAAACAAATATTGCAATACAGAAATTTATAAGTTCAGAAAATCTTTAATAGATGTCAAAACATGTCAAGCAAACAAGCACTAAGCAAATCACAAATAAATTAATATTTGCTATTCTTAAGATCCATCTTTTTAGTATGCTGCATGAATGTTTTTGGAGATAGCTCTTTCGTAAGTGAATCTACTATGTTAACACGCGTACTAATGTGTTCAATTGACATTTTTTATTTTTGAACTTCTTTAACAGGTAAGTATTTTAACTTAATGTGCTTGATTATCTTAGTATACATATCATTCTTCGAAAAAAAAATTGATACAACATTACTACAGTAAATTTTTAGGGCTTATAAATAGTATCATAACTTCTAATTATGAAATAAAATTTTGTAGCAATAATTCATAATTTGTAGCCACGAAACAGACAACAAACTCAGTCTCCATGATGGATGATGCAATAACTCTTAGTTCTTTTCCTCCTATTAACACATCTTCCAAAATTTGAGTCTAAATAATCAATCACCTCAAGGTAATCAGTCCTCCTAAATGTGAGCATGTAATTCTTTATCCCTTGTAAATATCTTAAAATTTTATTTGC
Source organism: Vitellaria paradoxa (assembly GCA_019916065.1). NCBI lineage: Eukaryota > Viridiplantae > Streptophyta > Magnoliopsida > Ericales > Sapotaceae > Vitellaria > Vitellaria paradoxa. The sequence continues at coordinate 17,214,136 of CM034240.1, forward strand.
AATTTTCAAACAGTCAAATCCTAAGTTACTTTAGTATCTATCTAACATCTTAATAACAAAACTGATATATGGTCTGATGCAAACCTCTGTATACATCAAACTTCCATCAATAGAAGTATAAGGAATATCTTTCATACTTTTACGTTACAATTCATTTTGGGGATATTAACTTAAGCCGAATTTATCCTTCTTTTGAATTGAAACAACAGTGGAACTATAATTATGCATATTAATTCTTTCTAAAACTTTTTCAATGTAGGCTTTTTGAGACAATCCTGACATTCCACATGAACTATCTCAAAATATTTTTATTCTTATCACAAAGAATGTCTCTCCCATATCCTTTATTTTAAAATTTTTTGAAAGAAACTTTTTTTTTAGTTTCCCGTAGTAAACCAAGGTTACTGCTGGCTATAAGTAAGTCATCAACATATAGTACTCAAAAATAGAAATTTGCTCCCACTGGTCTTCAACTATATACACTGATCAACGATGTTTTCCTTGAAATCAAATGAAGTAATAGTATCATGAAACTCAAGATACTATTGTCGGGAAGCTTGTTTTAAGTCTATATATCGACTTCTTTAATAAACAGATAATGTTTTCTTTTCCTTCTTTTATGATGCCTCTGGTTATGCCATATAAACTTTTTCTTCTAAGCTCCCATTTAAGAAAATCATATTTACATCCATCTGATGCAGCTTTAGATTACAATGAGCTACCAGCGCTAAACTAATTCTTAAAGAGTTATTCTTTGATACAGGAGGGAATGTCTCATTATAATCAATGCATTCTTAAAGATTAAAACATTTGGTAACAAGTCGAGCTTTATGTCATTTGATATTGCTCTTTGAATCATGTTTGATTTTACCCAACTCTTTTATGTCCTTCAAACAATTTGACCAACTTCTAGACCTTATTGAAGTTCATAGAATTTATCTCATCATTCATGGCATTAATCCATTTAGTAAAATCATTACTATTAATGACTTCTGATTATGTAACCAGATCATCAGTATCCCAAACATTATACTCAGATTCCTGTAAATATACTGGATGATCATCTAAAATAGCATATCTTATATTTCTATGAGATCTTCTTAATGCTACCCCCTGTGATGCATCTATAACAAGGTCATAAGTTACAATCTCATTATGGGAGTTTTCAGGTTGCTGATTATTCATTTATTGTTCATTATTGTTGATTGAATCAACATCATTTGGAATAATAGGATTTTTATGAATTAGAGGTAAGGAAAATTGTACCTTGATTTCCTAAATGATTGCATCCCTAACTTCTCTATTCTTAATGAATCTGGCATTTTCAATTTCAACAACTCCTGTACAATGGTTAGGATAATAAAATCTATATCTTTTCAATTTTTCTAGATACCTAATAAAGAAATAAGTCATTGTTCTTGGGCCCAGTTTCTTTTCATGTGGATTATAAATTTTTACTTCTGCTAGGCAACCCAAAACCTACAAATGCCTTAAACTGGGTTTCCATCCTTTCTACAGTTCAAAAGATGTCTTTGGAATGGCCTTACTAGGAACCCTATTTAAGACATACTAGTAGTTTTAAGAACAAGCATTCACAAGGATATAAGTAACTTTGTATTACTTATCATATTTCTAACCATATCCATAAGGGTACAATTATGCTTTTCGGCTACACCATTCTGCCAAGATTCACTTGATATTGTGTATTGTGCGCAAATACCTGAACATTCAAGGAGTTTAACAAGAAGGCCCATATATGTCTGTATGTATTATTTCTAAAAGCTGGGTACTTTTTTAGCATATTTCTTTGTATGTTAGGTCTGTTTATCTTTAATACAGTTCACACACATATCAAAATTAGCCTAATCCAAAATGAGGAGAATTCCCTTCTTTATTGTTCTCTACATTTTTTTCCTAATTATGTGTAGGGATGGCAACTGATCGGACCAAGTTAGGTATTGTTATACCGTTCCCAAATCTGTCAAGTAAAAAAATAACCGGACTAAGTGGGTACCCAACGAGTATTTTTATTTGGCTACCATCCACTAAACTATCGGATAATCAGATATCCATCATATAATCAGGTACCCATAGCTTTAACTTTGAGGTCATTAAATAAAAAATAAAGATTAAAACATTCTTTGAAAGCGATAACTTTACAAGTAATTTTACATCTTAATAGACTAAAAAATTATATTTAAATATTTTTTACTTGATAAAATTTATTATATTACTTTTATAAAACTAAAATTTAAGAAAAATCTCATATTTTATTCTAATCTTAAACCTCTACTATAATTAAATAAAAAAAATTGTGTCTATTCGTTACATCAAGAACCAAATCCTGAATCTAAAATAGATTATTTGGGGCCCATTTGACAATACGGCCATTTTTTTGTTGTTATTTTTCTGTTACCGTTTTCTATTTTTTGTTTTCTATTGCCATTTATTTTTTCTAAAATAAAAACTGAAACTGCGTTTGGAAATACAAATTTGTTTATAATTATTAATTTTTTATTTTATAAAATAGTTAATTTTATTAGTTTTAAAAAATTAATAGAACTTAATAAAATATATTTTGTATTAATTTAATTTAATTAATATGATTAATTAAATTAATACAGTAAATTATTTATTAAAATCATTTAATTCAATAAATAGAAAATATATTAAATTATATTATTTATTAAAAATAATTTAATAATTATTATTAAATTAAATTACAAATTAATGTAATTTAATTATTTATTATTAATTATTTTATATAAATTAATTTAATTATTAAATTAAATAAATTAATTATGATATTTATTTCAAATAATTTATCAATAATTAATTATTAAATTAAATTAATTAATTTAGTTTTATTATTTATTAAAATAATTTATATTAATTTATATAATTAATTTAATTTATTGAATTTAATTATATTATTTATTAAAATAACTTATTTTAATAAAATATTTGAATAAAATAATTTATTTTTATGTAATGTAATAAAAGTAGACAAAATTTTAAAATTGACAAAATATTGACAACAGAAAAGAAAATCAGAGTGAAAACACTTTTTTTCTGTTTACGTTTTTCTGTTTATATTTTCATTTTTTTTAGAAATAAAAAAATGTAAACATGTTTTTGTTGCGAGTTTATAAAATTTTAAAAACATAAACGGAAACGTTACTAAACGGGGCCTTGGTGTTAGAATTTTGAGTTATTTGGTATTAATTAAATAGACTCCATTCTTTGAACACAATGTATATATAATTTAGTATTTGAATTGATGGTGTTGTTTGAATAAATTCAAGTATTCGATAATTTAGGCTGATAATCGAGTAATTTAGACGAATAATCAGTTAATATACCCACAAGTACTCAATATATAGATAATTGGTGCAGGTAATTTGAGCAATAATCAGGTAATATCTGTCGAGTATCCTATAATCAAGATAATCAAGGTAGGTTCAGGTAATACATGTCAGGTACACTACATTTACCATATCTATATCTGTACCCTACGGTTATTTTATTTTTATACCCTAACCCGCCTTATTACCCGTAAAATTTAAAAATAACTGCACTTATTAGATCGGGGTTGGACAAATATCCATCGGGGGCGATTGAAATTGCCATCCTTAGATATGTGGCCCAATCTTTTACGCCACAATTAAAATGAGTGCTCATCAAATGAATCACGTTTAGTTCTAACATTATGATATAGAGTAAATAGAGATTTACTCAAAAGGCGTTCAAGGTTAATTTGATATAATTCATTTACTAAAATTCCAAAATTCAGAATGTAACAAGGTAAGAAATCTTTAATAAATTAAAAAACTGTATCTCTACATTGAGTTTGAAATATGAGTAATTAAACCAGAATCAATCCACTAAGTATTAGAATGAACATCAATTAGAACCATACCTTATGCTTACCCTTATTTTCGAACATCAATTAGAACGAACATCAACTAAAAGTATAAGCTTACCCTTATTTTCGAACCATACTTTATGCTTTAGGTAGTCTTTCTAAAAATGCCCGCTCTTCTTGCAAAAGTCGCACTTATATTTTTCTTTTCCTTCTTAAAGATAGATTTATCAGATCCATTCAGCTTAGATTGGCCATGCTTAATGCCTTTTTCGGCTTTCTTCTTTCTTGCTCCTTATTTTACCATCAGATATGTTATATGACCATTTTGCTACTTAAGTTTTCTTTCTTATTGGACCAACATATTTTGCAGCTCATTTACATTCCACTTATTCTTAATTGTGTAGTAATTGAACTAAAAAAGTCTATACTCTGAAGATAAAGAGTTTAGGACAAACTAGATAAGAAAATACTCATATGTGGTCATACCTAAAGTCCTTAATTTTGTAGCGAGATTAGTCATTTCAATAATATGTTCATTTATAATATAGGTACCATTAAAACACATAGTGGGCACTTCAGCCATAAACTTTCCAGTAAGTGATTTATCAACAGATCAAAAATGTTCCTTAAAATTATTAAGATATTTGTTAGCATTTTTATCTCAGGAAGAGATGTTTTAATATTTGTAGTAATGGTCATGCGCAAAAAATTAAGCTCAATCTGTTGGATCTAACCATACCATATGAGTAGTACTCCTAGCCTCATTGCTTTTGTCAATAATAGCAGTAGGTTCATTAACAAGAAGGTACATGTCAACATCTAGAAACCCCCAAACTAAACTGGACTTGCTTAAGCCACTCAGAAAAATTAGTACCATCAAATATGGGATTTTTGAGGCTTGGGAATAAAATGCAATAGGATTTGGAATTGTAATTTTTCTACTTAATAAATATGCTGACATATCAATTTCATTTATAACAACAGATAAGTAACAATTATGCAAGGAAACCAAAGTTGTTGATATTTAAGGACCTTTAATTAGGTGATACATTATTTAAAAAGAAATATGGCATCTGTGGATGTCCTATATTTTCCTAATAAAATAATTTACCACCTCATGATAATTATTCAATCAATATAATTGGACATGTGAGTAACCAAATTATATAACTGAATAACCAATAATTAAATATTAGCAATCCTATTTTCACAATTATATCTAGACCTGTGGACAACCAAAATATGGACGACATGAATAAAAATTTAATAATCTAATATTCATAACAATAGATTAAAAAATACTGTGGTGAATATTTAATCAAATCATAATATAAATATTAGAATTAAGTATAGCCATAAATTTAGTATTCACAATAATGAATTGGAACACTGTGGTGAACACTAAATTATTTATAATGTGAATATTAGAATTAAATATAATCATAAATTTAATATTCATAATAATGGGTTAGAGTATTGTGGTAAACACTAAACCATTCGTAATTTGAATATTAGAATCAATAATAATGACTTAAATAATTAATTTACTTAATTTAATCATTAAACATAAAATATTATTATTATTTTTTTTCCTTCTTAAGGTTTTTCAAAAGACAAATAAAGGAAAACAAAATAAAAAATAATAATAACAAAACTTAAAAGAGCCTTTTTTAGAAATTAAAACCTGCCATTAAGTGATTAAAGCAATTAAAATCAATATCCATTTATTTATTTATTTATCAAGAAAGCAATTAAAGTGCCCCTTAGGGGGTAGTCGAGTGGAGTTCGGGAGTGGCTGAGGGACCTGTCCTTTTGAAGGCTCCGGGTTCGAATCTCCCTTCAGTGGGATAGTTACCACACTTGTGTGGCCTCCTAGCAGCTCCCTCGATCGAGCCGGTCAGCCAGGGCTTGCCTAGGCTGGTTTACCACGTCGTGGGCCATTGCCGGCTTGGTCTACGAGGCAGGCTTCACCCAGTGCGCACCCTTGGGTAGTGGCTGCGGGCTTCTCCCCGATCCCAGAAGAAAGCAATTAAAGTATATTGTATGCTCCAATTTAGGATTTGAGACGATTATTTGGTAGGGACTTCATTATTCAATAAAGTCAAATCAAATAGGCAGTGATCGTTGAGAATAAACACATAAATAAATAATTACTTTAAACTGTCAAGACGTGGCCCAAATAACTCATAAACAAATTATCTATACAGATTTTTAAGAGTTTCAAAAATTTTCGTACAAATCTATTTGTTTTTTTAATAACCAACCAAACACACCAGCATGCCGGATAAAACAAAAGGCAAAAGTAAATATTAAAACTTTGAACAAAAGTTCATGGAATCAATGTCCTTTGGCAATTGTATTAGCTTAGCCAACTGAATGACCTTCGCCAGTGAAAACCATGGCAAGTATAATTGGACTAATTGGCCCACCTATACATTTATGTGTCAATACTCCACGTTCTGGTGCAAGCCACTGTTATGTGACCAAGTTAGATTAGATTAGTTAGTTAGTTACAAATTAGTTTGCTTAAACTAATCATAGTTAGATTAGATTAGTTAGTTAATGGATGTAAAGGAGTTTATAAATAGGATGCATTGTAACAGAAATAATATGGAGAAGAATTTTCAATGTGAGATTAATTTCTTATTTGGGAGAGTTTTAAATTACTCTCGAATTTAATCCAAACCCTTTTATGTTCTTGTATTTTCCTTTATTTTCTTACCAACCAAACATTCAGAGATGGGCTCATCACAATTGGTATAAGAGCCATTTTCTGATCCAGAAATGGTAGAAATCAGATATGCAACACAGCAAAATCAAGACATTAATTCACAATTAAAGCAATTACCGAAGATGGTGGAAGCGATCAATGATAGATTAGATAAGGTATCTTAACAAATTCAAGCTAATTCTGTGGCAATCTAGAAAATTCAAGAAGAAATAATGGATGCAACATCATTACAGAAACAAAAAGGTGGGTTGACTCAAATGAAAAAAATTCAAGAAATCAAGAACTACTCAAGGGAAAAAGAAAAAGAAGAAGAAATGGATGAAGAGGAAAAAGAAGAAAGCCTTACTGTTGGAAGTTTCAGAGCACACAACGCCACTTTAAACAATTTCTGACTACAAGAATCCGCGATAGGGCCAAACGCGAGCACCGAGATTAGTTGCATGATCCAAATTGCAGTCCTTCAGATTTGAAAGATTCAGCCCGCTTGCTTTCGAGACTACGCATCGATGGTCGACCACCAACCCTGGGATTCTAGCAGCCTTAGCTTCAAGTTCATGGTCGGCGGATCGCCGCCTAATCCGTGAGAGGACTTCCAGTCTAATCGGGATATCTTTGCCGTCATCGGTGTATGCCATTGCCCGACTTCGCTCGATCTCACCTCAGTCAATGAACGCTCCTCTGAGGAAGGTAAGGGTACTCTTCATCACTTGTCCAGCATTGCTTCGCATTGTGGGATCCGGGTGGAAAACAACGAGAACAAGGTAGTGGTGTTAGTGATGTCTACCTCGTAGATTGCAAGAGATTGAAGTCAACTATGGAGGTTCGCCGGGAAATTCCTGTAATCGCTATGGCTTCTTCAGAAGTTAAAAAAAGAGAGAAGCATAGGGATGGGTGTAGAGGCATTGGCATCAGACTACCATCAAATCCCATCCAAACAACCCCCACAATGGAGGCTAACCCCACTGATTTCCTCCAGATTTCGGCCATTGACGTTGCTGTCACTGAAAAATTAATCTCCATCGGCACCTTTGGTTTCATTTCGCCCACCACCGAAGCTACGGCCACCAACCCCATCGGCGCCGCCACCATGGCAGCCAACACCCTTCAAACCTTAGCCGCCACACATCTTCCTTCACATCTTCCCAACCATAACCCAAATTCCACCTTGATACCGTGAAGGAATTAAAAGGAAGTTGGTGTGATTGATGAAGGCATTAATTGCACTGATGGGAAAAGGATTGGAGTAAGCTTTCAAAAAAGAAAAAACTTTCTGTGAAAAAAAAAATTGTGGATACGTGGTTGGTGGGTGAGGTATCTGAAGAGTTGGGCTTGAAGGGTGGCCAAGAAGCAGAATCCGAGCCAGCATTTTTTTTTAAGCAAAACGGGCTGCTCATCATGGGGCAATTCTTTAGTTGCTGATCACTAATTGGGCCTATCAAATGGAGTGTTATTAAATTGATTGAGCTGGCCACTGTTAGGTGAAAAATAAAATAATAATAATAATAATAATAATAATCAATAAATAAATACAATTTTGCATATCCCCACCTTGAGGACAAGGTGGATTTAAAGGGGGTGGGAATTGTTATGTGACCAAGTTAGCTTAGATTAGGTTAGATTAGTTAGTTAGTTACAAATTAGTTTGTTTAAACTAATCATAATTAAATTAGATTAGTTAGTTAATGGATGTACGGGAGTTTATAAATAGAATGTATTGTAACAGAAATAATATGGAGAAGAATTTTCGGTGTGAGATTAATTTCTCATTTGGGAGAGTTTTGGATTACTCTCAAATTTAATCCAAACCCTTTTATTTTCTCGTATTTTTCTTTATTTTCTCACCAACCCAACATTCAGAGATGGGTTCATCGCAGCCACACAGTCACATGATATTTCGAACAAATAATTGCTCGCTTAGTGCATTAGAGGCTACCCTTTTGTCTTGAGTCATTACAGTATTAATCAACAAAATTATATTAATTGGCAAAATACATAACAAGCACGGCAAGTAACAGATGAAACATAAGACGCTAATTTTTAAAGGGAAGAGAGAGTGAAAAGCCATATTCACATACTGCTCAATAGTTCATGTAGTCATAACGGATAACAAAAAATTTCCTTATATATTTTATACATAAAGATTTTAATTAATGACAATAATAATGTAATAGAAAATTATGAGATCATAAACATTGACTCTGATACTACATGTAAATTTATAATTAAATTGACAAATAATAATTTAATTAAATATACGGGATCTTGATTTTCATGATATTCACATATTTTACCTACTTACATAATATAATAAAAAACACATACTTTAAGCCATTGTTACGAAAATTTGAACGTTAAAGTTACTTCAAAATTATTATTTTTGAATCTTCTACTTCAACAAAATAAAATTCTTTAGGAAACTAGGATTTCTCTCTTTTATCCTATAAATCCTAATGTATTGTAATTTTTATGTGTATGAATTGATGGAATTCATTCACTATTTATAGGAAGAGAGGACCCAATTTCTTAATTAATCATTTAATCTCTATCATCTATTAAAGTAAGATATGGTTAGAAAGTTAACTCATAATTTTTTGTCAATAATAACTTTCTAAATAAATCCTTATCAAATTTGAATTTTTATATGAACCATTTTAATTATAACACTAATTATGAAAATTAAATATTAATTAATTCCAACAGTTACTACTTCAAAAGTAATCATTAAAAAAAATATTTCATATATCATTGCATAAATTAACTCCACTATATTTTTATTATAATTTGATTTCATACCCATTTATCAAACATTTCCACGTATCCAAACAGAGCTTTAGTGATCCAAGGACATTAGTGAGGATAGTAGCCACGAACAGTGTAAATGGTTTGTAAGGCGGTGAAAGCGAGAAGCATGACTGCAGCGATGACTGATAGAGTAGTCCACAGATTAGTGAAATAATCATTTCTCAGCGTTAAAATGCATCCCTGCCAGCGGACCTTCAGAGATGCTTTAATCCTGCCCCAGTTCAACCAATACCTGCGGTATTCGTTAACCTCGTCACACATGGCCGCATAACAGAAGTCCTTGTAAACCACTTCCTTGCACATAGAATGAAACAAAATTTTGACATTTTCGTTGTCAGTACAGTTGGTTGGTGTGACTATGACGCCTTTCTTCTCTAGCGAATCAATGTCTTGTCGGGTACTGATGAGACTTCTAACAAGCCTGGCATATGAGGTGACGTGATTTGAGCTCCCCACTCTACACTGCTCATAAGCAATAAGATTCCTCAATATAGATTCGGTGAGCTTCCCTGTTTGTAATGTCGGGATTGTAAGAACTCCCTCCTTTTTATTGAACTTTACGTTCAATAAATTGCTATTGGGTTGTTGATCAACTTCAATTCGAATCCCCGCCTTCAAAAGTTGAGCGGCACCAACTCTGAATCCCCAGGATTTAATATTCTGGATTTCCTGATCATGGCCGTTGGTTTGGCGGGGTTCCGGTAGATAAAGCTTGTGCAAGATATCGAGCAAATGCTTACCAGCGCGCTGGTCGCAGCATGTTCTTTGGAGTTCTCCACGGACGCTTCGACCCAAAGCAGATTCAAAGAAGAGTAGAGCGTACGCGGTGACTGTTGAATGCGATAGCGATTCAGTACCTTCATCCACACATTGTACAATATTGTCAAACAATGTCTGGAGAACTTTAAGGGGGATCTGGTTCTCGAGGAGTGCCAAATCGTGCTGAAGAGTTTGGACAACCCATTCGTTGCTGATTATTGGATCCCCGTAGTTCCGACAGGCACCCTCAGAATACCTAATAAGAAGTTCTAGGATGAAACAGCCATCGACTATCAATATTTCGTTTAGCTTGTACTGGTTAAGCTTGATGTCTTCCATATAGTATCCACGGACTTCTTTTTCCAGATCATTTATGGCTTGAGCACACTCCTTAAAGGTTGCTTGAGCGCTCCTTGTTCGATTGAGAAGCAACAGCGTGTATCGCCATTTGAAGCCTTCCATCCATTGTAATTCTCTTATGTTGCGGTGGAAAGGCCCTATGGAGACCATACTAGGGTTATAGGCATCTCTGTTAAGTTTTCTAAGCTTGCTGGGAACTCTGAATATGCTAAAGTTCCCCACCTTGTCATCCAGTTCGGCCAGTTTAGACTTAACAGATTCCATCCATGTGTTGTATTGATAATTATCAGTGTTATTGGAGGTTGCCATGCTAGCTATATCGATCTCACCCTGCAAACCCAAGAAAAAAAAAACAAACAAATAAATAAACAAGTGATCTGAAATTAATATATACACTTTAACAAACACATGAAGATTCAAGAGGTAAAGGTAATTTCTTTTTTTTTTCAAATTAAAGGGTTTTCTAGAGAAAAGTACTTAATGCACACAAAAATTCGAATAACATGCATGGTATATATATACACACAATCTTTAAAACTCAAGCCAGGGGCAGAGAGGGGGGGGGGAGAACCTGGTTGTGCAAATAAAAGGTCTGGTGGCTGGCTACTTTTACCATGTTAGAATTCTCATATATAAAGTTAATTTGGTAATTGACTCGTTGGCATATGCGTTGTACCGTTGAATTAAATTCCTACTGGCCAGTATAATAAACACAAATTTGCCTGGTCGAAAATTATCACCTCATAAATTAAGATTTGAGTGACTTACATATCAATGCTAGACCGTTGGAATAAGATGTAAAACGTGAATACCCATTAATCATTGAATTTTAGTTTAACGATTCATAATCAATGTCAGAAAATTAATATAGTAATCCTATGTCAGCCTAAGTTAAATTAAAATCCTACTAATCACGGTATCAAACATAAATCTGTCTGCACCAACATAATTGAAAATCCCCGCAAATTTTGAAGCTGCACGTGCATTTCCACAAATTTGTCTGCACATGTATGGTTAAAAATCCCCACTTGGTAGGTTAAATTAAGTTCTCATTAGTCAGTTTACCAAACGCGAATATTACCTGCGCATGCATGGTTGAAAATGCCGACAAATTTGTCTGCACATAGATGGACGAGAATCTGCCCGATGCATGGTTGAAAACTCCCAAAAATTTGTTCGCAATTGAAAATCCACACAAATTTGACTGCACATATGGATGGTTCTGCACATGCACGAGTTTGTTTGCAGAAAAATGTTACATTTATAATATTTTTTTCTAATATTATTTTTTAACATTAAAAACGACGTCGTTTTAGACTAATATATCATGCCATTCGAAATTCTTACACCCTGTTTATGACACTTTTTACACTATATTGGTCGTGACGGGTCTATACTAGTCATGATCCATCATAATCAGTTTATTTTGAATGTTATAAAATAATGTTAGAAAAAAGTATTGTAAACTTACACTTGCATCGTTGAAAGTCCTCACAAATTTGACTGCACATGCATGGTTATGCACATATAAGGTTAAAAATTCTCACTAATCAGCATATACCAAACACAAATTTGTCCGCACATACATTTAAAAATCCCCACTGGGTAGCCAGTAAATACAAATAAATGTCTATATCGAGTTATGCCTTCCCTTGCAATCACATTTCCCAAAGGAAAGGTCAAATAAGATCGGCGAAACATATAATATCATATGGTACATATAGAGTACCATCACTTAGGCGAAAAATGTCTCCTTCTCTAGACTCTATTAAAATTAGAATAACTTTTATCAATCAATTAATATCAATTAAACGTATAAATAGTAATTATAAGTATTAAATTAATATGAATTTAATTATCATAATTCAAATACAATTTTAATATGTTAAGACATTAAGAGTGTGTTTGGAGTGATAAAAAATGAGATAAAATAAGATAAATTCGTAATTCATATAACGAGATAAAAAGTAAATAATTTTTAGAAATTTTTAAAAATTTTCAAAACTTTATAGCAAACAAAACGAAACTTAAATAGAACTCTCATTATATAGTTGAGACACATCTTCTCTATTATGTCTTAAACCAATTCCAGCACTACAACGAGGATGATTTCACTTTTGTGGATTTTTTTTCCACCCACAATCGTAGCTACGGATAATTAGGGCCTGTTTGAAATTTCAAATTTTGTACAAAATAAATTTAAAAAAATATTGTTAAATTTTAAATTATTGAGTGTTTAATATATGTTTCTCGAAAAATATAAAAAAATTAAAGAAAAAGTTGATAAAAATTAGAGAAAATTAGAAAACATTGAAGGAAGTAAAAAAAAAAAAAAGAAGTTAGAAATTTATAGAAAAATTTGACACTCCGAACACAAGTTAAATAATTTTGTCACTAATTAAAATAGTACCAGCTAATATTGTAATTTCGAAATGAAAATCTTAGAATCAAAATAAAAATATACTGCTACGTATTGTCTAACATTTCGTTTGGCTCTAAAATTAAAAAAACAAACACGTGCAACGGCAGCGGCTACTTATCTACTTTGGGAAATCAAAATTTATTAAAATTTATCAATTTTAACTAAAATTTTGAATTTTTTTTAATTAATTTTTTTCACATATCACTTTTATGTCACATTCTTCTACTTTCATTATATTTTTTAACCAATTTTTTATCAATTAAACACCTCTAAATCTGAGTTTGAGTGTTGACTGGAAGGGATTTTGACCCAATAGTGAGGAATCTTTCTCTTTCCCTTTTAACAAAAGCTGCAGGCACTCCTGCCAACGATCCTTAACAACCCAACTTTTGCATGCATATGGGTTTAACTTATTAAAATTTCAGAGTGTAAATATATTTATATAATTTTTTAGCTTAAAATAATAATTGAATAAGTTTAGAATGTTAAATTTTAATTTAATAATTTATATACTTGATGTTTTGCAAACTAGCAAAATCTTACTATCAGCTCCCCTTTTTTTAAGGAGTGTTTGGTTAATGATAATGACAAGTGTAGAGTAATTTAACGAATATTTGATTTATTAAAATTTATTAATTTTTACTAATTAATTTTTATACTTTCTTTCAATTAGATTTTACTACATATTACTTTTACATTAAATTTCTATATTTTTGTTGTATTTTTTTGGTAACCAAACACCCTATTTGTTCCCTCTCAAAAATATGAACTTTCGCCCAAAATACCGGCCGAGTTCCGTTGCTATAAATAACTAGACAGAGGGTTTCCTCCAACACTTGGATCCATGGGGAAGACGGCACATACTAGCGGAACGAAAGGATATGACCAGCGACCCCCAGAATCCCCAAAGCATGTTGGTCTTCGTTTGCGTAGAAACTCTTTTAAAGAGAGTAAAAGTAGCATCAGGAAGCAATCCTCACGGCATAACAGTCCCGGTTACGAACGCGAAGGTAAAAGACAGCGCACTGGTGATGATGTTCCCGAAAGCCGCGATTCGGAACGCAGCCCTCCCCGCATTGACTCACCATCTTCCGCGATTGCGACGCCAGATACTATAAGCTCGAAAGAAAGCTCTTCTGCTGGTAACAAGGAAACAATTTTTTTTTTTTTTTTTTTCTGCTATCTAACAACTCTGCTACATCGATCTCTACGTGCAGATGGTGGTTCCCAGGGGGGCTGTACCCAGTTTCTCTCAAGATTCTCAGCACAAGGATCGCTAGAATCATTTCGGGCAACTATAGAAGAGATTGTTGTGGATAAAATTAAAGTTATAACCAACACACCGACGGCCAAATCTGGATTCGAAACAGCTGCTTCAATTGACATTCTAACTCTCGCCGAGGCCTCAGATCCTCTTCTAGAAAATATGGCAAGTATAGTCCGAAGAGGAGCAATGTTGATGGAGGAAGGACAGAATAAAGTGAACGAGGGAGAGGAAATGTTGAAGTCCGCCTTTAAAAAAATCCGACACGCATTTAACCTAACCTAAACCAGCCGTTTGGACTTGTTAACCTAACCTAAACGAGCTCTTTATCTGAATTTCTTTCATCACTTAATCAGTAGTACTACGTCTGCGTTTGTCTAGCTAGTGTTGTCGTTCGTTTTGTGCTTTTAGTTATTTCCCTTTCTTAATTGCGGTGAAGATCTTGTTCACTTCAGTAATTAAGGCTTGGTTTGGGAAGAAAATAAGCTACTATTTGGCTAAAAATAAATTAGTTAACTTTGTATTTGAAAATGAAAAAAAGTGACTTTTTTGAGGTGGATTTTTAATTTTTGTTATTAATTTGACATTTTTAACCCTGAAAGTTTAAAAAAAATAAAAATGTAAGATGATAAAATTGACCAAGTACTATTGAAGTTAAAAAAAAATCAACTACTAACCGGGTTTCTCAAACGGACTCTAATATTGAAACATCTTATGCTGTAATAATTATCAACCATTTCATTGCATGATTTATGTATGTTTGGTAATTACCGTTTCTTTACATGATTTATGCATATTACTTTTCCCACATTGTATTTTCTTTGCCATTGCCACTTCAATATTAAAATTATTGCTAAAAGGAGAGAGAATTTGTCATGGTCTTTTCTTTCTTCCTGATCTCTCCTTTCCTCTTAGTCTCTAATTTAGTCAGCTTAATTTTTCACATCATTTCTATGATAATTATTTTTTGAGTAAATTACAGTTTATGTGCATGAGGGTTTTTCTATTTTTTATTTTTTTTATCAAATTCCACTTCAGAATTTAATTTTTTAATTATCAAGGAAAAAAAAGAACTCAATAATACAAATTGTAATTCACCTTTTTTTTTTCTCTTGAAAATATTTCTATACACAATTAAGCTAATTTTAGTGCAAAATGTTTCTATACACAATTTAATTAATTATATATATTAATACATCCAACTAATATGAGTAATCTAAAATGAAACAAAAATGCAGCAACTCTACTAAAATTAGCTCAATAGTATTATATAATAAAAGTATAAGCAAATGAAAAATAAACTTTTAATCATTGGATATTAAAGGTTAATTGATGTCTAGACAAATTAATTTACAACTCTCAATTAATACTAAATTTGTAATTTTTTTATTTTATTATACTATATTGGTAAAATCAACATTTTTTTTTAATTTTTTCTAGTAAATGGCCCTTTAAAAGATTGTTTTTAAATAAATTTTAAATTATAATACACACATATATATAAATTTTTTACCCATTCATTTCTTTCTAATCAAATGACACTAAAGAAGCATATATAGTTTTCCATCTTCAAGGGACGTACGCAGAATTTTTCTCATCCCATTTGGTTTGCTTTTTATTTCTCCGGACTTCCTATTCGACCAAACGGAACATAGAAAAGTTTGCTTTGTATACAAGTCAAAAGGCTTTAACATCTCTTCATTTTTCAGATTGTTTCAAGCAATCAGCGGCTTTGCAAACCGTAATTTCCACCCATACAAAAGGATGGAGTGGCATTCTCTTTTTTAATGTAATGAGCCTGTGTTATGATTATGAATCAATTGTCACCCAAGAATGACAATTGGAGTTCATTAGTTAGCTAGAAGGGAAGTGATTTGATACACTGATTCAGAACAGAGATAAATGGCTAGGATTGTATATGGAAGAAGATAAAAATTTAAGTGCCGTTCGGCATATCATTTTTTAACTCATTTTTTATTCTACGTTTCTGAAAATTAGGAAAACACTTAAAACTCATATTTGATCACTTATATTTTTTAGATTTATTTTAAAAAGCAGAAAATAAATTTATATATGAAATACAAAATGACAAAAAGTTATTTTGAGAGTTTTTAATTTACAATAAAAAAAATATCAAAAAATCAAAAATAAAAAATATCAAACCAAATATATTTTTCTTTTTTTCTTATTTTGGAATTTTCAAAACATAAAACACATAAAATAGAAAATAAAAAATAACAACATAAAATAATAAACAGTTATACAAATCAATGTTACCCTAAATTCTTGTCTCGTAATCAGATTCTGAAAATTTGTGAATGGAATTAAATTTGTTGATTTCACTCTGAAATTCTCCTCTTGACAGTTCTTGTCATTGTGTTGTGTCTCTTCAAATCTTCGGTCACTAAAATTGAGGAGCCAAGCCAATAAAGACATAATTCATTTCCTTTGTAACCTTTGGTACCTGGGTGTGACTCTCGATCCACCAAGCTCTTTCACCGGTGATGAAGTAGGCATGGAAGTGGAACTTTTTAGGCATTTTAAGTATAAAGTGATAAAGTTGTAAATACTTAATTATGGAATTTGATGTTAGGCTTGTGTAAGTTCAATTGGAAATGGTCTAACGGTTAATACCCATTACATTGCAATAGCATACAATAGTTTTTAGGCTTTTGGTGTTGTTTCAGCCTCTGAATGACCAAATTTATTATTTTTGAAAAGTTTTTAGGTCTTAATTATTTGGATCACACAAATTTATTTTTAATTGAACTTTTAAGAAAAGTCTTGTAATTTTCTTTATTTTTCAAATTTACTTTCACTCCAAACTTTTCAATTTTGGCAATTTTCATTAATTAGTAGATTCTATACTTTTTTAGGTCCATTCCATTAACATTAGGATTTCTTTTTTCTATATAAATAGTTATAAACCTGAGGATAAATCAATTTTCAATGTTCATTGAATGAAACAGAGATTATCTCTTAAAATTTCTGTATGTATAATCGTCTCTCATACGTTTCTCTGCATCAACGAGCCTTACCATCCATCTCGCTCTTGAAAAAGTAATAACTATTTTTCACAGGCTAGCCCATGACTTGAACAGAAACCAACTGGGAACATTCCACAGGCATTTTTGCAACATCATTCACTGGCATCCTTAGTGATCCGAGAATTTATAATTAGTGAAAGTAAAATTATATTATTAAAATAAATTAAAACAAAAATAAAAAATCAGTTAGAATAAAAATTTAATAATAATGGAACAAAATTAAAATTTACAAGTAAATGAGAAAATCAATGAAGTTTGTTTGTAATTTTTAAATCAGTAAAGATAATTGCCCTGCTAGGCCTCTACGTGGTCGACCCAGGATTATACCCCCGTCCAAGAAGGAAATCTATAGGTTCCAATTAAAGACACACTTTGGTGAAGGCTAACCGTATGTGGCATTCATGTTAAGTTCAAATTTGTGTATGACAATTGTTACGTTGTAGCAAAAATCAATTGTGATTATATTTGAATCAAGTTTAAATTCGAGTCTTTTAAGTCATGATGGAAGGTTGGATTCAAAATTTTGGCTTGAAGCAAAATTAGGAAAAGTCACCTGCAAGGCTGCCGGTAATCCCGCACATATGGTCTTTAAAAATTATCAATTGTTGATGTGGAAATTTTGAATCACCTTTTAACAACAACACCTTGATTAATAATAATAAACTCACATATGAATACAAAAAAATCACACATAATGGAAGAATACAAGATTTACGTGATTCAACAATTTGCTTACATCTATGAGTACGGTAAAACTGATTTTCAATTATGAGAAACTCTAACAACAGAGTAAAGAATTACAAGAGAGATATGAAAGAATCTTAAATAACTCTAGACAATCATATCACTTATTCTTAACTTTTCTCTCAACTCTAACTTTTGAAAACCCTAACCTAAACTTGGCTCTAATGTATAACACGTCCCAAATGTTAGAACTAGACTCAAAAACTTATCTGAAATAGAGTTCTTAAATTGACAGTTTTGTACTACGAGTTAAACTCAGCAACCTTCAACCTTCTATGTGTTTCTATGGGTCAATATGAGTCACAATTCTAATAATCTATCTCCACTTTAGCAAATACGCACCCCTTAGAAAACTGAACATTGGTAACTCTACCTTGAAGATCATAGGTTAGGGTCATCTTCCATTTACAAACTCGAGACATGAATCAAGACTAAACAATACTTGAACCAAATGCAGGGATACTTTTGACATGGTCGAACAAAGGTCTGACGATACTAGTGCCTTAGGTTTCTCAATCCGTGGCTCAAACGTTGAAACAAAAAATTGCTGACCAACCAATGTTTGGCTGAACACCCTTTCGACAGTTAAGTTAGAGAACGTATAAAAGAAAAGAAAATTCAAGAGTAACTTTGCTAGAGTTTTTATCAAATAAATAGTACCTCTCACTCTTCTTCATCCCTTATGTATTTACAAGTTCTCTGACGTGTGTTGTTCATGTCTGTTCATCATGAGCAACAATACGGTGATGGTCAGAGTCACGCCGTATAATTGGATCGAACGTGACTAGAGCCGTAACCAGCAGTAGATGCAGACATTCCTTTTGTGTCCCATTCATTAATGCGACATGAAAAACTGCCAACTTATCAACCACCAACTTGTCTCCTTTTTAGATATACGCCACGTGTCCAAGATGGATGCATGCCACAGAGTTGGAATCTCCCTCCATAAATATATATAAGAATTTAAAATGAGTCTTTTATTAATTAATTACATCACCTTTTAAATAGATAAATAGTAATTATATTTATTAAAATCAATATGAATTTAATTATTATAGTTCAAGAGTAATTTTTAAAGGTTCTATAATTAAATATATATTTATTTTTTCTTAATTTTGTAGTTTCTCTTTTATTTGATGAAGGTGGAGGTATGATTTCTTTCTTTCTTTTGTCTTTCTTTAAAATCTATCTAGATTTTTTTATCTTATATGTCCATAATTATGTCGGAACACACTGTTTATATATAAGCATATTTGGGGATGGAATATTGAGCACGCATCACTTTTGGATTGTCTTTTTTTTTATTGGTTAATTTAATTATGTTGTTGTGGTGAATAATTTGTGTGCATTGTCACAGGGAAACAAATGGCAAAAAATTAAAAAATAAAAAGTAGCTATAGCTTTTTATTATTTTATTTTATTTTAGACTATTATCGACCAAGTGGTTGCTAAATGCAAGGGCATTACTAAATGGTTGCTCTTTGGGGATTAATTGGCTAGGGAAAAACTTGACATTTAATTTTCTTAATAAATTGACAACCAATTGGTTGCTAAAGGGATGTTCTTTGGCAACCAATTAGTTGGAGAAATGCTTGATCATTCAATATTTGTAATCAATTGGCTATTAAGTAGTTGCTATATATAGGATTGCTCTTTGGTAGCCAACTAGTCAAAGAAAGTTTTGAATATTTAAGTAAAAGGAGAACATTTAACGACCAACTAATCGCTAGAAGATTCATATTTGGTAATTAAGTGGTTGTTGAAGGCGCTTAACTTAACATTTTATTTTCTGCTAGGAATTGATGATTAATTTGTCACTAAATATTAACATTTGGTGACTAATTGATCAATAAATATTCTATTATAGGCAATTAAATATTAGTCGTTAAGGATTAATATTTAGCGGCTAATACAAATTTTAGTTCCAAACACATTCCCGACCAAATGATGACCAAAATTGATTTCATCAAGTAAATATTTGACCGCCAAATATGTGCTTGTTGTAATGGATGATTTTACGAGTCATTTGAAATTGTTAAAAAAAATAAATATTTAAATTCCTTCAGATCCCATTATTTTATAAAGTAGCCGTACGGTCCTACTACTTTAGTAACAATCACTCATTAGAAAGAAGAAAAAAGGCACTGATACTTTGATAGTAATCACTCGTTACAAAGGAAAAAAAAAAAAAAAACATTTCATGTATTATTTCATAAATATATTACATATATTTTTATTAATATAATTTAATTTCAAACCCACTTATTTAAAATTTCTACTTGTACGATTAGAGCCTTAATGATCTATGGATATTAATGAGGATAATAGGAACGAACAGTGTAAAAGGTCTGTAAGACTGTGAAAATCAGAAGCAAGACTGCAGCGATGACTGAAAGAGTAGTCCACGGATTAGTGAAATAATCATTTCTCAGTGCTAAAATGTAGCCATTCCAATGGACCTTCAGAGATGCTTTAATCCGGCCCCAGTTCAACCAATACCTGCGGTACTCGTTAACCTCGTCACACATGGCCGCATAACAGAAGTCCTTGTAAACGACTTCCTTGCACATAGAACGAAACAAATCTGTGACATTTTCATTGTCGGTACTGTTGGTTGGTTTGACTATGACGCCTTTCTTCTCTAGCGAATCAATGTCTTCTCGGTTAGGGATGAGACTTCCAATAAGCCTGGCGTACGAAGTGACGTGGTTTGACCTCCCAACGCTACACTGCTCGTAAGCAATAAGATTCCTCAATATTGATTCGGTGAGCTTCCCTGTTCGTATTGTCGGGATTGTAAGAACTCCATTCTCTCTATTGAACTTTACATCCAATAAATTGCTTTTGGGTTGATGATCAACTGATTCAACCTCAATTCGAACCCCCGCCTTCAAAAGCTCAGCGGCACCAACTCTGAATCCCCAGGAGTTAATATTCTGCATTCTCTGATCATGGTCGTTAGTTTGGTGGGGTACCGGCCGATAAAGTTTGTGCAAGATATCGAGCAAATGGTTACCAGCGTCGTGGTCGCTGCATGTCCTTCGGAGTTCTTCATGGTCGAAGCTCCGACCCAAAGCAGATTGAAAGAAGAGCAGAGCGTACGCGATGACCGTTGATTGCGACAGGGATTCAGTGCCTTCATCCAAACATTGTCCTTTAATATTGTCAAACAATGTCCGGAGAACTTTAAAGGGAATCTGGTTCTCAAGGAGTGCCAAATCGTGCAGAAGAGTTTGGATAACCCAGTCATTGCTGATTATTGGATCCCCGTAGTAATTCTGACGATCAGAATACCTAATAAGAAGTTCTAGGATGAAACAGCCATCGACTATCAATATTTCGATTAGCTCTTCCCGCTTAAGCTTGAGGTCTTCTATATAGTATCCACGGACATCTTCTTCCAGATCATTTATGGCTTGAGCGCACTTCTCAAAGGTGGCTGGAGCTTCGGAGAGACCTGTTCGCTTGAAAAGCAACACCGTGTATAGCAATTTGAAGCCTTCGATCCATTGTAACTCTTCGATGTTGCGGTGAAAAGGCCCTATGGAGACCATACAAGGGGTATAGGCATCTTTGTTGAGTTTTTTAAGTTTGCTGGGAACTCTGAATATGGAAAAGTTCCCCACCTTGTCACCCAGTTCACCCAGTTTGGACTTAAAAGACTCAACCCAGATGGTGTAACTTTGATCATTGTCAGTGCTATCGGGAGCCATGCTATGTCGATCTCAGCCCTGCAAACCCAAGAAAAAAAGAACAAACAAATAAGTAAGTGAAATTTAATATGCACACTTACACTTTTAACAAACATATGTAGCCTCAAAAGGTAAAAATGAAAGAGTTTTCTAAAGAAAAAAGTATTTAATGCACACAAAAATTCGAATAACATGGTATACATACACACTCTTCAACAAAAACTAAACTCAACCGAGGGCCAGAGAGGAGGGTACTGAACCTGGTTGTGCAAATAGAAGGTCTGGTGGCAGGCTCTTTTTATAAGATTTCTCATATATATATATATATATATAACGTTTGGCCATCAACTCATCCCCATATGCGTTGCAGGGTTAAATCAAATTTCCGTTCCCCACTATACCAAACATAAATTTGTCTGCACATGCATGGTTAGAAGTCCGCAATTCGTAGGTTAAATTAAATTCCCACTACTCGTTATATCATACGTCAATTTGTCTGCGCAAGCATGGTTAGAAATCCCCACTTGGCAGTTTAATTAAATTCCCACTACCCACTGTACCAAATGCAAATTTGTCTCCACATGCATGGTTAGAAATCCCCCACTATACCAAACATAAATTTGTCCGTACATACATGGTCAGAAATGCCCACTTCGTTAGTTAAATTAAATTCCCACTGCCTACTATACCAAGCACAAATTTTTCTCATGATTGGAGACCCCCACTTGGTAGGTTAAATTAAATTTCCAAGGTTTAAACACAAATTTGTTGATTAAGGGCCGTTTGGAGTAAGAAAAAATAAGATAAAATGTGATTTTTAGTTAATTTTGGCACCATTTTTTTGAAAAGTAACAAACTATGGGAACGATTTTTCAAATCTGTTCCCACGGATTCAAAAAATTCTGAAAAAATAGTGACAATGGTACTCGTTTGAAAGTTTTCGACACGAAAAATATGATTGTATAAAAAATTTACACATTCAGTTAACCTACTTTCAGATTTTTTTATTTTTTTAGCGAAATATTAGAATTTTTTAAAATTTGTGATGGCAGAAAAATTAGAGGTAAATGAGTTGTTGGAGATTTATATAGTTTTTTGTAATTTTTTAATATGCCAAACCGGCGCTAAGGGGGCATTAGTGCATTCTGTACTGATTTGTTGTCCAGTGTAAATTGTGGAACATTGAATCTTTAAAAGTAAAATCCGACAACTATTGTTACAAACCGTAAAAAAAAAATTTTTTTTTGTCTCTCTAACACTGTCTCTCACTATATTTTATTGACATTTAAAACTGTTTCTCTTAGTTATATTTTTAACAAATAATCAAATTTTTAGATTAATATAGATTTAAATGTTTTTATCGTCAAATTTAGTATATTTTTATTTATCTCTAATTGTTAATCTACTGATTTTTAATTATTTTTATTTTTTTATTGTCAATTTACTATATCTTTATTTATCTTTGATTGTTACTCTACTATTTTTTAATTATTTTTATTTTTTAAAAATATTTAAATCTATATTAATTTAAAATTTTCATTATTTGTTCAAATTATGATTGGGAGGAATAGTTTTAAATGTGAATAAAATCTAGTGAGAGATAGTGTGATAGAGAGGTAAAAATTTAATTTTTTTAAATTTATAACAGGAACCCATCTAATTTTGCTTAAAAAAAATAACGTTTTCATAATTTACACTTGGCAACAAATGGATTTACATTACACTTTACTCTTACCATGGCTTCAGGAAGCTGTGGGTCAATCAACGGTTAGGATATAATTGCATCAAATCTAATGCTCTTAATTCAATGTAATAAAATTAAATTCAAAATAAAAATAAAAGTTAAACAAAATCTAATTGAAAAATTATTAATGAATAATATAAAAAGATACATCATATTAAAATATAATTACATCTTAACCGTTAATTGACCCACTGCAGCTTCTGCAGTGGATTCCCTCATGCAGCCCTTGTAACCGGGTTCAAGGGGGCTGCAGTAGAGAAACCGGGTTCAAGGGGGCTGCAGTAGAGAAAGGAAAGGCTGAGATTTATTTTCACTTTAATGACACATGACTTTTTACATTTTACATTAATTGTGTTCTAATCAGATTTTTTTAACTTTTATTTTTATTTTAAAAATAATTTTAATTAAATTAAATTAGAACCATTCAATTAAAAATAATTAAATCTCAATTTTTAATTTTTCACTGCAGTTACTACAGTGAATTCCTTCACTGCTTACTACGCTCAATCTTTGTTAAAAGCTAACACTTCTCGCAACAACCGTTAACGTCTCAACTTTTGGATGTATGGGTTTGGCTTTTCACGTAAATTGACTTCCACGATGGATGACAACGTGTAAAACGATTTAACTCTCTCTCAGACGTTTAAAATCCACAACGACCTTTAACAAGAACAGTAGAAGCGGCCCAATATCTAAGTGCAGCTAAATTATAAATTTGTAGTCACACATTTGGAAGCCAAGAAAAAAAAATAGTAATTTTTATTTATTTACTTATTTAATTTTGTGACATTAATTTGGTAACATCTCAAAAAATAGAGCGTGACCCATAGGTTAATGGTTAAAAGTCTCCTATCCGCTCATGATTCGAGTTCGAATCTTCCCCTTCTCTCTTATTAAAAAAAAAATACTTTACCTTTCAAAAAAAAAACATCTCAGAAAATATTAAAAATTCTTAAAAATTTCTCCAATTGAAATGAACAAAAATTCCTAAATTTTTTTTAACTTTTTATCAAACAATTAGAAATTATTAAAAATTATCAAAATTTTCACAAAGTACCTAAAAGTTGATAAAAGTTTTTAAAAATTTTATTTATTTTGTTAAATAGATAAAATGTTAGACCTAACAACTTTTATCAAAAATTCTTAAAAATTTCACTTCCAAACGTACCCTAGATTCCACTTCACTGCATAGTATTTTTTTTAATAAGAATTTAAGATTTGAGAATATAATTTGTTATAATATAAAATTTTTGTCACCTTTTGTTTATAATTTCATTGTTAAATATACATGTGATATTAATTGAGGGATAAACTAATAAATACACATGTAAGTATAATTTCAATGAAGAATAACGAATGCGTAGTATTACAACAAACTATATAATTTTTATACAATTATTTTTAAACCGTTTTATATAATTTTGTTAATTTACTCTTATTATTTATTTGTAATTGACGATGTTGTCTTCAGGGATCCAAATGGTTCAGGGTTGTTCAAATATTTTTTGGGGTAAATCGAAGTAGATTCAGAGTGGATATTAGATTCAGGACAGATCAGGACGGAGGCAATCCTAACCCCATATCCAATTCAATATTCAATTTTTTTTAAATTAAATCCAAATGCAATCCGATCTCCAAAAAAAAAAATTCAAATTTCACATCCATTCAGATCAAGTAACAGATCGGATTCAAACGGGTCGGCCGAGATGGCCATTCCTAGAAGTTTTAAAACATAAGGTGTTTTAAAGTATGGGTTTTGTGGTGTTTTTAAAGACTATCTAAAATATATAACATCCAAAATATTAGTCAAAATAAGACAATGTAAAATTAAAAATATAAGTAATAAAGTTTTGATTAGAAAGGTCAAATTTGAATTTTAATATTTTAACGTGGGCATTACTATCCAAAATTTTAAAAACCTATAGGAACCACCAAGTCAAGATACTTAAAAAATAAGAATAAAACACAACTTACAGGTTCTGAAGTGCTCAACAAACCCATGAGAACACCGGAAAACCCATAACTTAAAAACTCTCAAGCATGGTTTATATAAATACCTTAGAACCCATATCTTAAAAATCTCTGGAAATGCATGAATTTTTGACTTCCAAACACACCATAAGTGTAAAGGCATCGCTAAAGGGTTTCTCTATGGTGACTATTTGGTTTGGGGAAAGGCTTGACATTTATTTTTCTTAATGAATTGATGACGAACTGGTCGCTAAAGGATTGCTCTTTCGCAACCATTTGGTTGGAAAAGGTCTTGATCATTTAATTTTTGTTAATCAATTGGCAATCAAGTAGTTGCTATATAGTTGCTCTTTGATGACCAACTAATTAGGAAAAGCTTTGGATATTTAAATGATGACATTTAGTGACCAAATAGTTACCAAATGATTCATTTTTGATGACTAGTTAGTCATCAAAAGTGCTCGATGTTTTAATTTTTCATTAGGAATTGACAATTAGTTGGTTGCTAAACGTTAACATTTGGCGGCTAGTTGGTTGCTAAAGGTTCTATTATAGGCGACCAAATATTGGTTGCTAAAGATTGGCATTTAGCGACCAATACAAATTTTAGTCGCAAATACATTCCGTAACCAAATGACAACCAAAATTTATTTCATTGATAAACATTTGGTCGACGAATATGTGCTTAATTTGTTCTAGTAAATAATTTTATGAATGATTTGAAATTGTCATAAAAAATAGATATTTAAAATCCTTCAAGTTCCATCATTCAAGAAAATAATAGCACTACTACTCTAGTTGTAATCAATCATTAAAAAGAAAATATATTTCATGTATTATTTCATAAATTAACTGTGTTACTTCTATTTTTATTATGATTTAATTTGAAATTCACTTATTTAAAATTTCTACTTAAACAAATAGAGCCTCCACTTACTTAAAATTTCTACTTATATACACAAATAGAGCCCTCACTTATTTAAAATTTCTATTTATACAAATAGAGCCTCCACTTATTTAAAATTTCTACTTCTACTTATATACACAAATAGAGCCTCCACTTATTTAAAATTTCTAATTATACAAATAGAGGCTTCACTTATTTAAAATTTCTACTTGTATACACACATAGAGCCTCCACTTATTTAAAATTTCTACTTATACAAATAGTGCTTTAATGATCTATGGATATTAATGAGGATAATAGGAACGAACACCATAAAAGGTCTGAACGACAGTGAGGATGAGAAGCACGACCGCAGCGATGACTGAGAGAGTAGCCCACGGATTAGTGAAATAATCATTTCTCAACGTTAAAAGGTACCCATTCCAATGGACTTTCAGAGATGCTTTAATACGGCCCCAGTTCAACCAATGCCTGCGGTGTTCGTTAACATCGTGGCACGTGGCCGCATAACAGAAGTCCTTGTAAACCACTTCCTTGCACATAGAACGAAACAAATTTGTGACATTTTCATTGTCGGTACCGTCGGTTGGTTTGACTATGACGCCTTTCTTCTCTAGCGATTCAATGTCTACTCGGTTAGGGATGAGACTTCCAATAAGCCTGGCGTATGAGGTGACGTGGTTTGACCTCCCAACGCTACACTGCTCGTAAGCAATAAGATTCCTCAATATTGATTCAGTGAGCTTCCCTGTTTGTAGTGTCGGGATTTCGAGAGCTCCCTCCTTTTTATCGAACTTTACATCCAATAAATTGTTATTGGAAGGATGAGCAACTTCGATTTGAACCCCCGCCTTCAAAAGCTCAGCGGCACCAACTCTGAATCCCCAGGAGTTAATATTCTGCATTTTCTGATCATGGTCGTTAGTTTGGTGGGGTCCCGGCCGATAAAGTTTGTGCAAGATATCGAGCAAATGGTTACCAGCGTCGTGGTCGCTGCATGTCCTTCGGAGTTCTTCATGGTCGATGCTCCGACCCAAAGCAGATTGAAAGAAGAGCAGAGCGTACGCGATGACCGTTGATTGCGACAGGGAATCAGTGCCTTCATCCAGACATTGTACTTTAATATTGTCAAACAATGTCCGTAGAACTTTAAAGGGAATCTGGTTCTCAAGGAGTGCCAAATCGTGCTGAAGAGTTTGGATAACCCAGTCATTGCTGATTATTGGATCCCCGTAGTAATTCTGACGATCAGAATGCCTAATAAGAAGTTCTAGGATGAAACAGCCATCGACTATCAATATTTCGATTAGCTCTTCCCGCTTAAGCTTGAGGTCTTCTATATAGTATCCACGGACATCTTCTTCCAGATCATTTATGGCTTGAGCGCACTTCTCAAAGGTGGCTTGAGCTTCGGAGAGACCTGTTCGCTTGAAAAGCAACACCGTGTATAGCAATTTGAAGCCTTCGATCCATTGTAACTCTTCGATGTTGCGGTGAAAAGGCCCTATGGAGACCATACAAGGGGTATAGGCATCTTTGTTGAGTTTTTTAAGTTTGCTGGGAACTCTGAATATGGAAAAGTTCCCCACCTTGTCACCCAGTTCACCCAGTTTGCACTTAAAAGAGTCAACCCAGATGGTGTAACTTTTATCATTGTCAGTGCTATCGGGAGCCATGCTATGTCGATCTCACGCCTGCAAACCCAAGAAAAAAAGAACAAATAAATAAATAAGTAAAATTTAATATACACACCTACACTTTAACAAACATATGTAGCCTCAAAAGGTAAAAATGAAAGAGTTTTCTAAAGAAAAAAGTATTTAATGCACACAAATTCGAATAACATGGTATACATACACACTCTTCAACAAAAACTAAACTCAACCGAGGGCCAGAGAGGAGGGTACTGAACCTGGTTGTGCAAATAGAAGGTCTGGTGGCAGGCTCTTTTTATAAGAATTCTCATATATATATATATATAAATATAACGTTTGGCCGTCAACTCATCCGCATATGCGTTGTAGGGTTACATTAAATTTCCGTTCCCCACTATACCAAACATAAATTTGTCTGCACATGCATGGTTAGAAGTCCGCAATTCGTAGGTTAAATTAAATTCCCACTGCTCACTATATCATAAGTCAATATGTCTGCAGAAGCATGATTAGAAATCCCCACTTGGCAGGTTAATTAAATTCCCACTACCCACTGTACCAAATGCAAATTTGTCTCCGCATGCATGGTTAGAAATCCCCACTATACCAAACACAAATTTGTCCGTACATACATGGTCAGAAATGCCCACTTCGTTAGTTAAATTAAATTCCCACTGCCCACTATAGCAAGGACAAATTTTTCGCATGATTGGAGATCCCCACTTGGTAGGTTAAATTAAATTTCCACGGTTTAAACACAAATTTGTTGATTAAGGGGGCATCAGTGCATTCTGTACTGATTTGTTGTCCAATGTAAATTGTGGAACATTGAATCTTTATTAGTAAAATCTGACAACTATTGTTACAAACCTTAAAAAAATAATAATTTTCTCTCTCTAACGCTCTGTCTCTAACTATATTTTATTGACATTTAAAATTATTTCTCCCAGTTATATTTTTAACAAATAATCAAAATTTTTAGATTAATATAGATTTAAATGTTTTTATCGTCAAATTTAATATATTTTTATTTATCTTTAATTGTTAATCTACTGATTTTTAATTATTTTTATTTTTTATCGTCAAGTTTACTATGTCTTTATTTATCTTTGATTGTTACTCTACTAAATTTTAATTATTTTTATTTTTTAAAAATATTTAAATTTATATTAATTTAAAATTTTCATTACTTGTTCAAATTATGATTGACAGAAATAGTTTTAAATGTGAATAAAATATAGTAAGAAATAGTGCGATAGAGAGATAAAAATTTAATTTTTTTTTAAATTTATAACAGGAACTCGTCTAATTTTGCTTAAAAAAAAAATAACGTTTTCATAATTTACGCTTGGCAACAAATGGGTTCATACTACACTTTACCACCCTCAATCCTTGTTAAAAGCCAACACTCCTCCTAACAACCATTAACGACTCAACTTTTGGATGTATGGGTTTGGCTTTTTACGTAAATTGACTTCCACGATGGATGACAACGTGTAAAACGATTTAATTCTCTCTCAGACGTTTAAAATCCACGTCGACCTATCAGGAGTTGGGTGTTTGTTTCGTATAATTTCAGTCGGCAAACTAACTTTTGAGTTGATCATTGACTTAATTTTCATCAAAAAATAAAAAAAAAAAAATCCACAACGACCTTTAACAAGAACAGTAGAAGCGGCCCAATATCTAAGTGCAGCTAAATTGTAAATGTGTAGTCACACATTTGGAAGCCGAGAAAAGAAAAATTAGTAGTTTTTATTTATTTACTTATTTTCTTTTGTGACGTTAATTTGGTAACATCTCAGAAAATATTAAAAATTCTTAAAAATTTTTCTAACTTTTTATAAAACGAACAAATATTTCTAATTTTTTTTTAATTTTTTATCAAACAATCAGAAGTTATTAAAAATTATCAAAATTTTTACAAAATACTCAAAAATTGATAAAAATTTTAAAAATTTTATTTATTTTATCAA
The DNA here is from genome assembly GCA_019916065.1 of Vitellaria paradoxa. Classification (NCBI taxonomy): domain Eukaryota; kingdom Viridiplantae; phylum Streptophyta; class Magnoliopsida; order Ericales; family Sapotaceae; genus Vitellaria; species Vitellaria paradoxa. The sequence goes on from CM034240.1 coordinate 17,244,075, forward strand.
ACAAATAAAAAGTTACACCTAACAACTTTTATAAAAAATCACCAAAAATTTTTAAAAATTTCACTTCCAAATGCACCCTAAATTCCATTTTACTGAACAGTTTTTTTTTTTTTTTTTATATAAGAATTTAAGATTTGAGGATACAATTTGTTATAATATAAAATTTTTGTCGCCCTTTGTTTATAATTTCATTGTTAAATATAGATGTGATATTAATTGAGGGATAAACTAATAAATACACATGTAAGTATAATTTCAATGAAGAATAACGAATGCGTAGTATTGCAACAAACTATATATATAATTTTTATACAATTATTTTTAAACCGTTCTATATAATTTTGTTAATTTACTCTTATTATTTATTTGTAATTGGCTTTTTTTTCTAACGAAGCGCACTTGTATAAAACTAATTCACTGTCACATTATTTATTTTGCAAAATATTCTAAAAAATTATATTATATTATTATTATTATTTTTAATTAGCACTTGTATAAAACTAATTCACTGTCACATTATTTATTTTGCAAAATATTCTAAAAAATTATATTATATTATTATTTTTTTTTTAATTAATTATATATTCTCACTTTCTCACGAGATAATGTATAATTTCTCCCAAAATACCGTCCGAGTTCCGTTGCTATAAATTGCTAGACAGAGAGTTTCCCTCCAACACTCGGAACCATAGGGAAGACGGCACCTACTAAAATGATAAGAAATGGCCAGCAAGGATCCCCAAAATTTGGTGTTCCTTTGGGTGAAAACCCCTTTCCGAAGAGGAAAGGAAACGAGCCATCCCCACGCAAAAGTAAAAGACCGCGCACTGAGGATGCTCCTCCCAAGAACGGCGATTCGGAAGGCAAGAGGAAAGGAAACGAGCCATCCCCACGCAAAAGTAAAAAACTGCGCACTGAGGATGCTCCTCCCAAGAACGGCGATTCGGAAGGCACCCCTCCCCGCAATGACTCACCATCTTCTGCAATTGTGACCCCAAATACTGCTAATAGCTCAAAAGGAAGCTCTTCTGCTGGTAACAATTCTTATCCCAGATTCTATAAGCTCGAAACCAAGCTCTCGATCTGCTGGTAACAACCCCGCCCCGGGGGAAGGCAAATTAGGATTATAAATGGGGTTGTTAATTTGTATCTATTACTCATTTCCTTTTCTTTTTTTTTTTTTTTGGAGTAAATTATAAATTCACAACCCTGAGTTTGTGATCAACTCCGACTTCAGAATTTGATCTTTCAATTGTAGTAATTAATTAGGAGCGTGAATTCTGCGACCTAACAACTCTGCTACAGCTCTACTTGCAGGTGGTGGCTCCCGGCGTCGTACCAGGGGCCAGTTGTTCTCAAGTCTCCCAACACAAGGATCACTAGAATCATTTCGGGCAACTATAAGAGAGAGAGTTGTGGATAACATTAAAGTTATAAAAAACACACCGACGGTCAAATCTGGGCTCGAAACAGCTGCTTCAATTGATATGTTGAATCTCACCCAGGACTCGGACTCGGACACTCGTCTAGAAAATGTGGCAACTCTAGTTCGGAGAGGAGCATTGTTGATGGAGGAAGGACAGAATAAAGTAAATGTGGGGGAGGAAATGTTGAAGATGGCTTTTAAAGAAATCCTGGGCATATTTAACCTAACCTAAACGAGATGCTTGGATTTCTTTGATCACCTAATCAGTCTGTGTTTGCTAGTGTTGTTGCTCGTTCAGTACTTTTAGTTATTTTGCCTTTCTTAGTTGCGGTGAAGATCTCGTTCACTTCAATAATGGAACGTCCTATGTTGTAGTAATTATCAACCATTTCATTACATAATTTTTGTATGTTTAATAGTTACCACTTCTTTACATGATTTATTACATGACTTTTCCCAAAGTATATTTTCTTTGACATTGCCACTTCAATGTTAAAATTAATGCTAATCTTCTTTTTCTCTTAGCAAATGTTTGATATAAGGTAAAAATTTAGAGGATGAAAGATTAATTATAGGTTAATTGTTACTCCAGTAACAGTTAAAAGGTAACAAATTCATGATACTCATATTTGCGTTGAGAGAGTAAATATTACTTAGCAATAAGTGTATTATGTTTGGAATATTGAGAAAAAACATTACTTGAAAAATGAGTGTAAATGAATGTTTTATGGGGTATGTAATAAAAAGGGGTATAATTTTTTCATTGCTCCCCGCCTATTACAATTTACACTCACGTAATTGTTAACTCTTCTTCCAAACTAATATAATAGAAGACAAAAATTATTCCACTAAAATTGATCATCTGTTACCTCAAAACAAACATGCCCCTCAGTCTTTAATTTTGTATCCATAAATTTACCTACTCATCATTTCTATGATAATTATTTTTGAGTAAATTGCAGTTTATATGCTCGTGGATTTTTGTTTTATCAAATTCTACTTCATAACTTAATTTTTTTAATTTTAATAACTAAGACATAATATTTAATTTGTTGCAGCGTTAACCTTTCATTAGAAAATCTCATGTTGAATTAATAGTTACGTAACTCATCTAACGAGAGATTTATTATTTAATAAAAGTTTAAAAAGGATTAACATTACAATAAAAATAAAACTGTAATTCTTTTTTTCTCTTGAAAATCTGGCCAGCCTTTGCTCGAAAGTTAGAATTTGTATTTCTCTATGTTCATTAATGAGATATAAAAATAAATTTATCTGGAGAATGACAATCGACCCATCCATTCAGAATTTTACTCTTTTTCAAAGCATTTGTTACACTTGCTGTTCTTTTATATTATCTTTACGTTTATTTATTTTTCTTAGTTTTGTAGCTTCTCTTTCATTTGATGAAGGTGGAGCACCGGAGGCATAATTTCTTTCTTTCTTAATTTCTCACAACCTATCTATAATTTAATTGAGCTCAAGTAATTATTGTTTTATTCACTCAATTATATCCTATCGTTAATAATTTTAATTGAATTTAAACTTATTTAATTTAAATTTAATTAGATGAATTCATGAATTTGAGTAATTATTGTCACCTCTAAAAATAGGCATAGCATATAATATAATATATATATATATATTAAATAACATCATACCTTATTAAATGTTAGAGATGAAATATGCCTTCTCTATAATATTTTGAATCAAAATATTCTATTAAAATTAGAATAATTTTGTTAATCAATTAACATCAATTAAACATATAAACAGTAATTATCAGTATTATAATTAATATAAATTTAATTATCATAATTCAAAAACAATTTTAATATATTTAGACATTAAATAGGGTTCTCATTATATTGGTGCGAGGTCTTCCTTAAAATATCTTAAATCAAATAAATATTAAAATTGAAATGAATCTTTTATCGATCAAACACTATCTTTTAAATAGATAAATAGTAATTATATTTATTAAAATTAATATGAATTTAATTTTTATAATTCAAGTGTAATTTTAATATGTTCTATAAATGGATATATGCTGGATATGACACTCATAAATTAAAGATCAAGTTAGGAGTTCCAGAAAAGAAAGTTGCACAATTAGGTTAGGTCTACCACTTAATAATTTATACAATTATTAATGCTAATTATTTGTTTTGTTTCATTTTTCTATTCATTTATTCTACTGTATAACTACTTTTATTCTTAACACAAATTTATCTGCACATGCATGATTGGAGATCCTAACTTTGTAGGTTAAATAAAATTCCCACTTGTCAGTTTACTAAGCACAAATTTGTCAGCACATGCATGGTCGGAAATCTCATTTGGTAGGTTAAATTAAATTCCCAGTTGCTACTTTACTAAGCACAAATTTGTCTATACATGCATAGTTGAAAATTTCCATTTGATATATTAAATTAAATTCTCGCTAGTCAAATTTGCATGCATGCACATGATTAAAAATTCCCATTTAATAGGTTAAATTAAATTCTCACTAGTCAAATTTGTATGCACGCACGTGATTGAAAATCCCCACATAGTAGCCAGTAAATACGAACTTCGGCGTTTAATTATGCATTCCCTTCAAATCACATTTCTAGAAGGAAAGGTCAAATAAGGTAGGCATGGCATATCATATAATGTCTTAATAATAAAGAAGTTTAATAATAAATTTGAGACACTTTTAATTGTTAGATTTGTTCAATAACTATGTTTTTTTTTTTTAATTTGGTTGTCTTTTCAACATTTCACATGAAAATACACTTTTTCACTCTTCTTATATTTATTTGAATATTTTTTTTATAGTTTTTAAATTAATATTTTAATAATGTGATAATATTTGTAATAAATAATAAAATGTAACACATCTATTAAATATTATATGAATACTATTAGACAAAGTCAACTAAGATTTTTTATTTAAAAAAATTGAAATTTAGAATAATAAATTTATGTTTGTAGAAATGACTTATAAAATTTTGGATAAAAACTAATTATTATACTTAGAAAAAAAAATACTCGTGCACATACTTAAACACTTATATAGCAATAAAATAGAGTTATGGCAATGTAACTGTGTCAAGTAACATCAAAATATTTACTGAATAAACCTTTTTTTTGTCCCTCCTTAAATGTAAAAATTCCAAAACAATATGTTTAATTAATCCAATCTTAAGCCCAAAAATGAAAAATTAATTTTTTTAGGGGGATTTTTTACATGTTTAATGACAAAAAAAGTTATATAAATAATTTGATGATATCTCTATTTATAAAGGTGCACAATTCAATTAAACCAGCCTTTTGATTCAATTTTTTTTTTAATCGACGATTTCATTATAATTTAAAAATTTAGAAATTTAGCGATTCAATTCAGTTTATAATTTGAGCGATCAGTAAACGAACCAAATTGATATTATTTTATATAATATAATATATATTATTTATAATTTGTTAAATTTGTTTATAAAAAAGATTAAATAATCTAAATTAGAAATCTACTTATTTGTATATATTAATGAAAATCCAAGTAACCACAAAATACATGTATATAATTGAAGTCCTCTCTTATACTAAGATACACACGGGCATTGTCGGGTGAAGTTGTGAAACTAAGCTTGCATGCTATCAAAGTCTGAGAAAGTAAGTTCAACTCCGAAAAAAAAAAAAAAAAAAAGTGTCTTGAATTCTCAAAATATGTGATTTCTTGTTCATATATTATTTCCCATAAAATCATCAAACTAAACTGAAATGTTTGATTTAGTTAGATTTTCTAGTTGAATGTTTTGGCCATGGTTTTAAAATCTTTCAAACTAATCATGACTTGTGATTTGGTTTAGTTTTTAATACTAAATTGAATCGCATATACAGTGCTCGTGCTATTTTCATTCAATGTCACACGATGGATTGATGATTCAGGTTCAATATTAATAATATTTATAAAAATTAGAGGTGTATTTTTACCCAAAAAAAAAATATGTGGGATACTACTATTAATATTCAAATGTGTATTTGTATTTAGTCAAATGTTAAAAAAAATTATAATTTATTATTTTTTAAAATTGATATTTATTATATAGTCACCAAATAATCTATTGACATGTGTACATTATCAATGCATGTTTCAAGGTTTATTTGGGTACTATAAGTGATTTTTTATTTTCTGGAATTATTTTCATCTTATATAACTTTTTACACTAAAATTTAATTTGTTTTTAAATTATAACTTTTAAGCGTATTTGTGACAGTCGGTATTTATTTCTGGCCATTTATATGTTATTTTAGGCCAATAAAATATTTAAATCGAGATTGAGTCTATTTAGTTAGGTTTATTTTATTTTCGTAGGCTGAATTTAGCTAAAATGATATTAGGTTAGACAATTAAGCCAATGGCACAACCATTCTTTTCTCTTTCCTTTCTTTCTTTTATTTTTCTTTCTTTTTTCTTCTTCTTTTCTCTTGCGGCTTCCAGAATTGAGAAAGAGAGAGAGATGAGAGATGAGAGATGAGAGATGAGAGAGAGTAGAGAGAGAAAGTATGCTTTGGGGAGCAAGACCAGTAAATTAGGGTAGTATTTGATGCCGTGAATGTCGTGGTAGTGTTTATTTTCTCTGGTTTTGCTCGAAGTGGGAGAAATCGACGCCAGAAGTTCGGGAGCCAAAACCTAAATCTTTTCATTTCTTTTTTTGTCTTTGGATTTGAGATAGATTGGACTTATATTTATATTCAACACATTGTTAGAAGGATTTTAATATATTACATGCTTGATTTGGTTAAACATTACAGGATTTGTGATAGCATGTATATGTATATTTGAATGTGTGTGTATATATGCATATATGTATTCAAATCTTACATTTCTTTGAGTTATTATTGAAATTAATGTTGTAAAAGTGTATTATTATGATGTTTAGAGGTTCATATATAATTTATTGTTAAGTTTGAGGGCCTTTAGGCCGAGGATGGCCAGAAGAGGTAAGTTGCATATCAAAATGATAGTCATGGTAGAGGCCCAAAGGTGCATGCTCTTATCAGATAGGATGCGAGGTATTTTACCTTAACCCGAAACTGCAAACTCCCACCGAGCTATTTTGATCTTCTTTTTCTTGGGTTTATATATGTGTGTGTGTAGAAAATGTCAAGATAAAACAAAATTATGTGAATTATATGAGATTTAATTGAGACTTGAATGTAACATGTTTTGTTCTATGTTGAGATATAAATTATAAAATTATATGATATTAAATTTATACTTGAGTATAGCATGCTAGTATTCCAATGTTGATATGTTAATGTTAGTTATACATAATTAAGCATATTATGTGTATGGGGCTGGGTGATATCATCCGGATATATGTTGTGATTATTGGTTGGCCGAGAGTATCATATGGATATTATTTATATACCGAGGTACGGGTCATGTATATGCACGAGATCTATGATTTTGAGAAAAAAATGATAAAATGAGATTTTAAAAATATCAGATGATCCCCAGTCAATATATACGATCAAAGCTTAGTCATCTGGAGTTAGGATATTAATTATGAGATAAGGTTATCATATTTTCTCCGGACTACAGCTGAACTCTGTTTGAGATAAGCAGATGCCTAACTAGGGATGTAACACAGTTTTCCACCTATGATTATATATATTGAGATTATTGTTGGCAGCGTTGACTATCTCTAAATATTGCATCTATAACAATCCTCAAGTGTAAAGGTATGCGATGTAGTTTTAACTCGAGAAGTCCGAGGTCGAATCTTCAAGAAACCTATGTATTAGTTTCTAAGTTTCAAAAGATATAAACAATTTACTACCTAATTTAAAATTACTAATTTTCAAATTTTGAGTTGAACTAATTTTTTTTTAAATAATAACTAAATTTCTTGACCAAACAAACTAAGTAACAAAAATCTATCTACTAATAATCAGCATTTAAAATAACCAAATAATAAAACAAATAAATAAAATTTTTAGCAGCAAATTAAATAAAAATAAAATTGAAATCAATAATAAACAATCTTTGATCGCACTACCAATTTTCGAGTGAAAATACTAATTCACAATGTGATGTGTATTTAATCACGACTTAAAATTCGAAAAATATTCTATTGAAAACCCTTAAAATTCTAAAAATACAGTTTTATATTCACGTTCAGGATTATAAAACTAGAAGATTTTTCTTTGTTAGTATTTTTGTTCGAATCAAAATCATTTATTTCAAAAATATAATAGAAAATTTTAATACAAAAATCCTTATCCGAGATTATAGAAAATATGATCAAATGTTTTCATTTTCGAAAGCTTTTGCAATAAGTGAAATCAAATCCGACAATTAAATGTAGGTTTATGCGTAGACGTTTTCACATCATATACATAAACCTACCACATCACATTTATCCTAGCATTCCACCCTTCCTTGATTCGTTAAATTAAGGTTAGACAACTTAGTCTAATATTATTTTAACGTAAACACAGAACTTATAAAGGAAAACAGCAATAAAACATAAAATAAACTTCATTAAGTAGAAATCAAAATAAAATACCATACTTCAAAGTAGACAAGTTTACAAATTCTACTAGCAATCAATGTCAAAACTATTCCAAACGCTAATTTTAAAAACGCCTAAATGCATACTATAGTTTTGGAAAATATAATAATCAAGAATAAATGTCCAACAGCTGAAAGAACAATAATATATGAAACCTAAACCCTAACTTAATTTCTTGTGCATGCTGCCTGCAGGTGTCCGGACCACCTGAGTGGGTGTCCAAACAGTAGTAAGGTTCCAGCTTTTGGTTTTTTTCTTTCTTCTTAATCTCCGGCCTTGCCCTTGCTCTGGTTCAAATTGGTCGTTAAGGTGTCCGGAGCACTATATCATTTTCATCACTTTTATCATCACTTATCTTGATTATTTCCTTCTTTTCACTGCAATTAGAAAACAAAATAGAATAAATATTAAAATAACCAAAAACTATAAAATTACTAAAAAATGCATGATCTATGACCTAATTGTTATGTTTGTAATTACACTTTTCAAGTGTAATCAAGCATTAAAAGATAGGATTGGTGACCCCACATGCTTGGCTAAGTGTTACCCGTCCCAAGATAAGATTGGGGATAGATAAAGATTAGAAAATGTATTAGCCATTGCATTTCATTACACTCGTATTGTTATATTATATTTTTGTGGAAATTGTTGTGAGTTATATTTTATGTTTGAATACTGTTCACTCGTGCAGATTAGCACATCTTACCTGTTGGGCAAGTTTGCTCATCCTATATATATTTCGGGTGACCCGACAAGATAAGAGAGTAGTCACCCAAAGCTGAGTTGAAACTGATAGATTTAACTTAATTCTAGATTTTATCTTATCCTTTAAACAATTGTACTCTTATTTGTGCGACTCAAGATGTGGGTCCCAAACTTATTTACAATTGAGATTATATTATACTTATGTTATTATAACTGTGTAAGCCTTGGATTGTGTCACTGGCATGTAATGTTATCTTTTATTATTATGATATTGTTCTTATTATTTTTATACGAGAATGAGAGACGATGTTAGATACTCTGATTGTCATTGTTATATTATGAATTGACCTTAGGGATGTCAAATATACCTGTACCCAATGGGTACCTGCTTCACCTGCCCCATTTGGGGAGGGTATGGGGATGTTAATAGCGGGGATGAGGACGACTATGGAGATTTAAAATGTTACCGGAACAGGTACGGGTACGATAGTCCCCACCTTGTCCCGTACCCGTTTAAATATTTATTTGTTAATTTTGTTGGTGTGGTAGCTCCTTTAGAAGTCCCACGTCGGTTTTTTACAAAGAAGTTGAGGTCTTGTGAGATTATAAATAAAGGCCTCTTCCTCTTTGGTTAAGTGCACCAATCAAAGTCAAAGATTTATATATATATTTTTAATTTTTATTTAATATATATATGTAATATCCCACATCGGTTTCTTACAAAGAAGTGAAGGTCTTGTAAGGTTATAAATAAAGGCCTCTTTCTCTTTGGTTAAGTGCATCAGTCAAAAGTCAAAGATTTATATATATTTTTTTAATTTTTATTTAATATATATAATATTAATAATAATTTTAAATATTTATTTTATACATATAATATATAATTTGTAATAGTTAGTATACATGGTGGGTAAACGGGGACGGAGACAGGGAATTCATTACCTCGTGAGGACAGGTATGGGGAAAATTTTTTTCTCCAAAACGGGAATGGGATGGAGATGGGGGACGGGTAAGGGTATTGCTAAACGAGGACGGGGACAAAGAAGGTCATACCCACCCCGTTGACATCCCTACTTGACCTTAGATCAAGTTTTTGTTTATTTTTATTAGTTTTCATATTTCCATACCATCCATCCTAGACAATTAAATTAGAGGCATAGTAGTCTTAATCGCTTTTATCAAAAAAAATTACCCAAAAAATCAAAAATTTCACCTCCAATTTATACTAAGCTTAAAAAAAAAAAGAACATAAAATTTTTTATTTTATTATTATTATTTTTTTTTTTTTTGTGGTAATTTTTTTGTGAATCCAACATGTATAAATGTTACAACTTAAAAAAATTAAGAAAATAAGTTAAAAGAAAAAACAAAAATCGATTTAATCAAACCTCATTATTATAATTTTTCGATGGACCTATTGCAGCGTTTATGAAAAGTGTCTTATTATTATTTTTCAATTCTTTTTATCATATATAGTGAGATATATATATAGACAATTTAATTTTAAGATCTTTTAAAATTATAGGTCCGCAAAATGTTCGTTTCAAATATAAAATGTGGTAAGATCCAAAATCTATTTGTTCCAATTTAAATTGGCAATTTTAAAAAAACTATGGGTGTGGGGTTACTAGCGGTCGTTATCCTCTTTTTAAGTGTTTGGTGCCCCCTGATTAAAATCCTGGATCTACCGCAAGCGACTGTTACTATTTTTTATTCGAATAAAATTTTTTAATCAAACCTTCCACCTCGACTTAAAAGAGTCGAATTTAAACTTAACTCAAATGTAATCACAAATGATCGTTTTTTGTTGTGACAATTATCATATACAAATTTTAACTTAATACAGATGCTAGGCTTCGGGGTGTGGCATACCTTAGGTCACCTAGAGTTTTACAAAAAAAAAAATTCTAAATTTATAAAAATTTTATTAATAATAAAAATGTTAAATAATATTTTAAACTAATCAAAAATTTAATACATTTATTAAACTTTTTACCTTTTCTCTTATTCTCACTTTGGACGTCCTATTTTAATTCTATCTATACGTGTCATAACTACAACTCATATTAATGCATTAATTATTATTTTTTAAATTTATTTAAAATTCTCCACTTCTGAACTTTTTATTCTAACTTTATTTATATACCTCATAATTATTTCATATTTAATGCATTAGCTATTATTTTTTTAATCTTATTAAAAAAATTTATAGACATAAAAAAAATATGTTTTGAACTTCTTTATCTATACATGCCACAATTATTTCATATTTAATACATTATTATTTTTTTATTTTATTTAAAATTCCATCGACTCTGTCAAGACTCTTGAATTTTCTACTTTTATCTCTATTTATATATATCATAATTACCTAATATTTAATGTATTAGTTATTTAATATATGTGCTAAATCTCCCTAAGAATTTTGTCTAAAATTCTGAAATTTCTAGACACGGCCTACCAGCCTTGACCATAATGTGTCCTTGAAACCTGTTGAGTTCCTTTACTAAATTACTAGCAGAGGATGTTGCAAAAACGCTTATGGAGTGTCCCCAGTTAGTTTCTGTTCAAGTTGGGCTAGCTTATCAAAAATAGTTATTGCTTTTTCAAGAGTGAGATGGATAGGAAGGCCAGTGAAAGAGCTTGTCGAATCGAAGATCACACCCAGGTACCATCCCGGTGGTTACAAAGCAAATGAATTTACATGTTCATTGGCTTTGTTCCTCAATTTTAGTGACCAAGGATTTGAAGAGAGACTGCGGGCTACTTTTACTGAAAAAAGAGAATAACAGTACTCCATCGTGTATGGGCGGTAATTGTAGTTTGCAAGGGTTCCAGGGGGCTGCTGTGGGGAAATGAAGGGGTGAGATTCATTTTCACTTTAATAATACGTGACTTTTTATATTCTGTATTAAATATGTTCCAATCAATTTTTTTTTACTTTTATTTTTATTTTGAAAATAATTTTAATTAAATTAAATTAGAACCATTCGATTAAAAACAATTAAATCTCAACCTTTGATTTTTCACTGCAGCTCCTACAGTGAATTTCTTCACTGCAGTCTCCTGTAACCCAATTTGCAAAAGCTGCTGATTGCTTGAAACAAAATGAAGAGAGGTTGAAGCCTTTGGACTTGTGGCTGTATATATTTCTTTTTTAAACAAAATAAATTATATAAAAATATTAATCTTAATATCTTAAATCCAATTAAAAAAAAAAAAAAAGATACACTTCTACGTCTTATTATCCATTGCATAAAATCAATAGAAGAAACTTGATTCTTTTTTCACAAAATAAATTATATAAAAAATATTAATCTTAATATCTCAAATTAAATAAAAAAATAAATATGCTTCTAAGTCTTGCTTGATCCAATGTACGTATAAGATCAATGAAAGAAACTTGATTGAAATAAACTCTTCCCCAAATTATTCTAAGTTTTGAATTTTGTCAACTATTTTGTCACAATACTACCATTTTTTTACGGATCTACTCTACACCATTTGAAATCAAATCCGAGTTACTAGGGCTTTGTTTGGAAAGAGTAGTCAGAAACTAATTCAACTTTTTTACTTTTTCTGAAATGATCAAATTTACTCTATTACATTTTAAAATTTTTTTTTCAACTATGAAGAGCAAAAATATTAAATTAATAAAAAGTTAAAAAGTTAGCTATTGAAAGTTTTTTTTTTTAAATTAACTTTTTAGTAACTAATTACCAAAAAAAAAAGTTAATTTTTTATTTTTTTTCACAAACTAAGCCTAAATACCAAAAACAATTAGGTTTACCAGCTCATAGGATGTGTTTATTTTCGGAGTTTTGTATCGTAAGCCTCTTTTCAGAGTAGTTTATACTTTCTAAAGTCTTGGAAAATGAGATGATGCTGTTTCTTTTATAAGGCCTAAAAATGCCTTGGGAAAATTTTCATTTGCTATTGGGATTGTTGCTTGAAATAATTTAAAGCTATAATTGGTTTTAAATTACTTACCTTTCTTAATTGTCGTAAGAAAAAATGAAGGGAAAAAGAAAATAGTATAGATTTGAGTGTTTGTTGTCTTCTTTCACTCGTCATGCAGGGAAGCTGTCTTCATTTTTCTTTGCTCTTTCCTTTCATTTTTTTCCTCCCAACAAATCTAGCTACCATCCTGGCAGCTGAACTTTGAACGGCAAGTCTACCATCCTGACAAAAGTGTTAATAAATAAAAAAAAAAAAAGTCAGTGAGCACGCAACTATTGCATTTTTGATAAATTTAGATATTTTGTCTCCAATCTAACATTTTTTATTTCATCCTATATTCCTCGTATAATTAACACATTCCCTACTATCCACAAATTTTTATACAAAACTAATAAAACAAGATCTAGCATAATTCAAAAAATATGTAAAAACTTTAACAGCGTGTTTGTTTTGAGAGAAAGGGGAGGAAGGAAAAGAAAATAAGAGAATTTTATCTTTTCTTTGTTTGGTTTAAATGGAAAAATGGAGGAATGAAAAATGCGAAGAGAAAAGTTTTCTTTGTGCCCCCACAATCTTTTGGACCTTTCAAAAGTCAACAGAAATGGGAGGAGAGGAAAGTTTTCTCTGTGCCCCACTGTCTTTGTGGACCTTTCAAAAGTGGATAGAAATGGGAGAAAAAGGGAAAGGGAGGATCTTATCTTATTAAAATGATCCACCAAATAGGCATCATATATATTTTTAATTTATTCATAGAAATAAATTTCATGATAGCTTTTAGATAAGTGTTAAAGAATTATTTATCTCATCTTTAAAAATAATATACGAGATAAAATCTAAAAGTTATTTTCTCATACTTTTCTAAATTTATGAGCTATTTTCCCTTACAAATTAAATTAAACAATATTTTTCATTATATTATCCAATAAAACAAACAAATCTTTAAGAACACTGTAGCATACATTTTGAATCATCTCATTCATTGGCATTTTCTTACACTGATCTCGTCGAAAGCGTTTAAGAGCCAGGTAATCCATATTTACTATATACAATGTATCGCAAATTTTACAAAGGATCAAAATCTACAGCATCAAGGACACCGTGCTTATGTTGATGACCACCATCCAAAGCAATCGGCTCATCTTCCTCTTCTTCAAAAGAAATGGTTTCCTCTTCATAATCATCGTCTTCATGATTGTAATCTCCATCCCCGTTAATAGGCACAGGAAACCCATCGAGCTTTTCCCCACTGGCATAAGAATTGTGAAGTCCTACAAGTTGGTTGGCTTCCATTTGTTCTTCTGCTGTTTTCGCCAAAGACAGGAGAATATTCTTTGCTTTCTGATCGGGAACAACCCCACAAGTTTCCATCTCTTTGTACCACACAACAGCACTGTCAAAATCTGTGTTCTTACCATGGGCATCCATGATGGTTGTGAAGACAGTTTGATTGGCTTTGATGCCACTCAAACGCATTTCTTCATATTTCTCCATCATCTTTTCAAGATTATTCAGCTTTGCGTAGCCCTTGATCAGTGTCCCGTAAGTAACAACATTAGGTTCCAATCCGTCTTGTTTTATTCTTCTCCAGAATTTCTCAGCACCTTCCATGTCAGATGCATTCACGTAAGCTGTTAACATGGTTGTATAAGAGCAGAGATCAGGAGTACATCTGCAAGAAAATGAGAAAAGAGTTAACTATCCTACTTAGTAAATTTGCATAAAATACGCATGTTGTATAAACCAGTATGATTTTTCAAAAAATTCTTCAGTTGGTGTTGGTGCTTAGTTTGCAGTTGTACCATAAAAATGCGACAATTATTGCAATTAAGAACCTCATATAACACAACAAATCTACCAACTTCAGTCTTTATCTAATGGGCAAAACTAATTAAACCCTCTTCTAAACTTTTCTACTGTTATGATGTTGCTGCTGCCAAGTGAAATTCTATCACACCAAAATACCTATCTCTGTTAGAGCATCAATCAACTTAACGCACAGTTATCCCTCTCCATGCCAACTGCCCAGAGTCATATATTCACACACAATGTATTGTGTGTAATGCCAACGGAGAGCACAGGGTCCTTTGAAGTTTATTCCATGTAGTTTCTAGTTTTGATTTTGTTCACTTGTTTTGTATCTTTGTGGTAACATCAAAACTTTTTAACTTTTAAATTCTTCACATGCTATAAATATATAGATATTACTTCTACACATAAACCATTGGCATTTTGCAGAAACGAATTAATTTTAAATCATTCGTGTGCTATCTTATCCAATGGTAATAACTTATAAAAAATATATACGCATTAAGAAGTTATGCTTATTGGTGTGAACGAGACAATGCAAAAGGATAAAAGTAGAAATCAATTAATTTTAAATCATTCATGCGCCATCTTTATTTAATAGGCATAGCTATTATTTAGGAAAAAAACAATGTAGGTATTTATAAGCACTCATTGATAAAAATGAGACCACACATAAGGATAAAAGTAGAAATAACATCTGTCATATCTAATAGTTGTAACTTTTAAAAAAAAATATTAATGTATATATTTATAAGCCCATGTACTTACTGATATAAATCAAACGAGGACAAAAGTAGAGCGTTGTTCTAGTATGGCATTTTCAATCTATTGATGTATTTAATTGAGTGGTTTTCTATTTAAAGTTTCACAAATAATTAATTGCTATTGTACTATCTAAATTTAACTAAATATCTTTATCCTTTAATTGAAAAAAAATAAAAAAAGACAACATAATGCACAAGGCTGCCACATTGCGAGAACTAAGGAGGGTCATATGTAAGCAATCGTCTTCCTTCTACAAGCAGAGAGGCTAATTTAAATTATATTTGGATTAATACGTTCAACTTCATGTATTTATCAAATGTAGGACACAAATATTTTAAAAGATGGATTAATTTTTGGGCAAATATAATTAGAAGGTTGTCATAACTTTCAAGTGCAATTATTGTCTAGTGAGTATTCTAGGAGTAATTCTAGAGCCAAATTGTATTTATCTAGAGTAAAAGGTTGTGAATTTGAAATGCACCCAAAAGTACCGAACAAAGTTCTAGTGGCTGCATTTGACACTTTGGTGCTCTGAATAAGAAGGCTCCAAAGTAATGTCTTTCCCTTCCTTTACCAAACATTTTGCACCAATTTACCCATGCTAGAAATGTTCATGGATGAGAGTTAAGTAGATAAACTATTTGCGAAAACTGTCATTTTGAATAATATTATAACAATATTATCCAAAGATTCCAAACTACATCTTTTATTACATTATGAAGAGCATAACTAAATTTGGGCCAACTTAAAATCTGCCAAGTTATTCAACTTTATGTGCAAAAGTTAGTTCCAGATTCTAGAATGCATAAACTGCAACTGTTAAGATGTCCAGGGCTAAGAAGGCTGCGCACTAATGTCTAATATTTGGACCGATATGAAACCACATGCTTTCATCAATATTATTGTTCCAGATTCTAGAATGCATAAACTGCAACTGTTAAGATGTCCAGGGCTAAGAAGGCTGCGCACTAATGTCTGATATTTGGACCGATATGAAACCACATGCTTTCATCAATATTATTGCATATTCTACTGGAAGAGCGGTATCTATGAACTCTTTTGAAATTTCTAAGGATAAGAAAAATAGTATTTATATAAACGAAATTGTGTCTACAGTAATTGAAGAAATTGGATCTGATAATGCAGTTATTTTTAACTTAAAAACTGTAAACCAAAATGCAAATAATAATAATAATGTGAGAAAAAAGGGTTTATTAAGCGGGAAAGAAACTGAAAATTTTGGCAAGGGGCGCACTTAAAACATCCAAGACATGCACCAAATGCATTTCTTGTTTGCACAAGCAAAAAGTAAGAATAAATGTCTGGTTGGTTTTGTTTTAGAAAGAGAACTAAAGGTACCAAAAAATGTATGAGATAGAGAGAAACAAGAGCACCTCTGGCTAAAAGTAAGAAGCTGCTAACTTTGTCTCAAATTGGGCCCTGTTTCTAGTTATGCAAAAGATTTCAAATAAAAATATCATTCTTGCCAAGAAAATATTAAAATAAAAAATAAAACTTGGCAGCGGCATCAAGACTCATGAGATAAGAAATCCCCATGAACATGCACTAGGCATTTAAATGGTCTAGACTAGAGTCTGGATTGGGTCCGAAATTCAACAGATTGATTATGTAAAGTTGAGACTCGATACACTACCAAATAGGTACCTGATTCGATTAGGATTTTTTCTTTTATTTTTGTCCTTTTTTTCAGTGGGCATGGTTGCATGATATGAAGTGCTCTTTTGACAAAACTTTCTACAAGTGTTTTTAGTTTGAAAAAACATTCCAACAACTTCCAGCATTTTTGGAACGTGTGTTAAAATCTTAAAGAAGGAATCCTAGCAAAAGCCCCATTTCCCAGTAGTTCATTTTGAAGATGCTACGAGGATGACTTCTCTAGAATGCACTACTCAGAAATAATTCAAAAAACATCAAACATCCAACTTTAGCCTTTTAAAAAATATATATTGCATATCTTAGTTTTATTTTTGTGTATATGTTACCATGAATGCTAGTTTCAAATTTAAAAATATAATTCATTATCCCTTTATTACATATATTTATTTTATTTTTCTATTTTAATTACTTATTATTATTCATTACAACTCAATTATACACTCAAAAGGACTTGTTTTTAAAGCCCTTACTATAAAAGAACTATCAACAGGCACAAGCTACACCGAACCAACCCTACATGTCTATAAAAACATAATAAAATCTAACCAAAAAAAAGCAAACAAGTAGCAAGCAAAAAGATACTCTCTCTTTTATTTTTATTAACAAAAAGATACTCTCTCTTTTATTCTTATTAACAAAACACAAGTATTCTCATACCATTGATCTAATTCCTCCCTCCCTCTCTCTCTCTCTATATAGATACATATATATAACAAACCCAGATTATCACAAACCCATAATTACATATATGATCCACACCTACTTCCTCCTCCATTCTTTTTTAACTAGATGCATCATCTCTATCATTTCGCAACACAAAGCTAGCAAAAGAATGGAAGCGTATTTCACAGTAATCAGCCTCAATTAATCTACTCACAAAGTTGGGTGTTTTGACCAAATAAATTCATCTCAAAATCAAGGATGATTCATGCCCTGAAATTAGTTTCTTTGGAGGGTTTAGAGATCCAAAAAGCAAGGGTCATTCATTGAGCTAGCTCAATGGATCCAATCTGCTCATGGCAAAACTTCGTACTAGTTCAATGTATTTTTGTGCAAACACCCATGGTCATTCGTTGAGCTCCCCCCCCCCCTCCAAGCACAATCTTTTTGTTGAGAGTATAAAATATTAATATAAAAACTAAAGTTGTCACTATCCTTAACAACTTAAGCTTTTAAACGAGATAGTGGTTAACAATCTATATAGTATCAAAGCAAACAAAAGCCCTGAGTTTAAACCTCACCGCAACTAGATAATTAATTGTTGCAAGTGCTTTGACCTTATCAAAAAAATTCAGTTTAACCATACATGAGGGGGTAGGTTATGAGTATAAAATAATAATATAAAAAATAGAGTTGTCACTCTCTCTAATAGATTAAACTTTTAGGTGAGATGGTGGTTAAGAATCTAATACTTCCGAAGCCTCGTAGCTTATAGTTAAGTGCCACATAAGCACTTCCTTTGTTTCAACAAATCACTAAGGTCAATATCTAAGATTATCCCAGTTGGGGAGGCAAAGGATATCAACGCTTTCGTAGTGTTAAATGGGTGTAAGTTAGCACTCTTCCATCGTCTTACCTAGGTCTCCACTTAGGAGCATCATTTAAGGCAAAACAAGTCACAGTGTAATCAAAATATGCCAGAGAAGACCAACAAGGTAGAAACAAAAGTACCTTTCAAAGGGAGCCAAAGTCACTTCGATTAAAAATACTCTCTCAAGCCTCCCTTTACTTTGAATCTTTATTTATAGTACTGGCCTCAATTGCAAAGCATTTGGAGAAACTCCAAAAGGACTTCCTATGGAGTGACAAAGATTATAGGGCAAAGTTCCATTTGGTAGATTGGAAGACGGTGTGCTTGCCCATGGCTAAAGGGGGCATCAGTATTAGAGATTTGAGGATATACAATGGAGCGTTGTTAGGCAAATGGCTACAGAGATCCACAAAGGGAAGGGATAGATTGTGACGGAAGGTCATTGTGTCCAAATTTGGGGAAGACTGGGGTAGGTGGAAGTCGACAAACTGCAACAAGTCTTATGGGACAAGCTTATGAAGGGGATAGTAAAAAAATGGCCAGAGTTTGAGATAAGTATGATTTAGAAGCCGAGTTGGGGAAAAAGCATACATTTTTGGAAGCATGAGTGGGAGGAGGAGGGTGAACTTTCGAATTATATTCCTTAGTAACAAACAAGGACGTTTTGATAACAGGGTGTAAGATATCTCACAGGTAGGATAGGGTTTGGAATGTGACGCTCTTGTCATGATTACTTATAGCTTTTGCTTGGTTTTTTATTAACGCCGTCATTAATAAAATTCTTTATTGATTTAAAGAAAAAAAAAAACTCACTAGGGTTTTACCTCAACTTTGCTAGTTGTGCCTCTAACTTGTGAGGCTTAAAACTAACAAAAATGGTGCTAATGTAGTGAGAGAAAAAAGATGAGAGAGAAAAGAGAAGAGTTGCAGGATCAGAAAATGCCCGTAAAACGGATCGATTGGATCCATATTTTAATCAAATCTGACATATCGATCCGAATCTGGCAAGTTTGGTCTAGCATTATCGAATCAAGTCCAGATCAAATCCGAATCGTTGATGGGCCTAAAACAACACTTGCCTACCCTCTCCAAACAAGAAGTACAAAAACAATAACCCGCCCCCCAACCCAAAATGGGG
Source organism: Vitellaria paradoxa (assembly GCA_019916065.1). Classification (NCBI taxonomy): domain Eukaryota; kingdom Viridiplantae; phylum Streptophyta; class Magnoliopsida; order Ericales; family Sapotaceae; genus Vitellaria; species Vitellaria paradoxa. The sequence goes on from CM034240.1 coordinate 17,263,646, forward strand.
GGGGGTGAAGATTTGTGCTCCATTTCCATCATCGAAGCTTATGTTGAACTATCTTGCACTAAAGTGGAACAAAACATCAATACACAAATGAAAGATGTTAAGTAAGTAGTACAAATACGAACGCACGATATACTTACAACATGACACGAACACACTAATATGTTAATTTTAAAAAATACAAGGACAAGACATGACAAGCTATAGACATTTTAACAAATAAATATATATTTTCAGACATGTAAATGAAAAAACAACTACTTCTTTACTTTTGTATTAAGAATATATTTATATTTTATTAATATATATTTAACAAACAAGCAAATTAGAAGTTTTAGGTATTTCAATTTAAAAAATTAAAAACAAAAAATCCAGGTAGTTGATAAATATAAAATCATATTGGTTTGATCTTATAATTTAATTTCAAGTTGTGGTTTCTTTTTTAAATATAATATGTTTCATGTGTGGCTAAATGATGTACATGTGTGTCTTGCAATTATCCAAAGTGTTCGGTTCTACAAAGAATAAAAAAAATTATAAAAAAAATAATACAACATGGTTAGACAAGTGTCTAGGAGTGTTCGATGAGTGTCATGAACATAACACTAGTACGTCACATTCTTAGAAGTGTCCGTACCTCTTAGATGTTAAGACAGGTAATTTTTGTTTTGCTTTATTCCAATAAGAAAGTCAAACAATCTTTCTCCTTTTAATGCAAACCAATTATGTTAACCTTTATCGAGATAAACTTCTATTTAACATTTTCCACAAATGATAATGAAAATCTACTAATAGGACTCCAAAAGTCAGGTGAAAGGTGGTACTACTATCATGGAGGATTGGCAATAATCAACTCTCTCCTTTTAATTGTGTTCATTTTTCAGCAAAGGAAAGGTTACCTGTCTCTTCTCATGCTCTTGAAGACCGTTCGAGCTTGCTCCACCATACCTGAGAGTGCAAAGGCATCAAGCAAGATGTTATAGGCTTTTTGTGTTGGCCTGCAAAGGACACCAAGTATAAAGCGAAGGTAAGAAATCAACTTTATGGGGCTTATAGCATCTGTAAGAGACCAAACCATTAATCAAACAAAGGAAAAAGAGACGCATTTCCATCCATTCATAACCCAGCTATGATCGCAAGTATGCATTCAACCCAGCAAATTGAACCGTTTCATTTATGAAATAGCCACCAGTACTCGTTTGACAGGTAAATTTCAGATTTGGCGACATTCAAGTTCAATTAAGACTTCTACAGGCTATATAAAGGAGATTCAACAATCCAAATGTAGTACCTGCATATGTATTATAAATGAAGATAAATACATTTGAGAGATAAGCCAATGGATTGTGGTAGACATACATCCAAACTTCCAAATGCAAAGGTAACGTTTGAAGTTTAAAATCTAATAATGAAATGGCCATATTTGCATAGCCACATGTAAATTCCACATTGCCCTTAGGGATCGACCGATTATATAAACCTAAGTTCTGCAAAGTCACTGGATTCTCATCAAGTCAAAAAAATCTAAGCGGAGAACAATGAAATGATTCTCAAAATCCCAAGTATCATAATAGTGAACTTGCTACATCGTGACAAGAGTTAATTTACCCACACACCTGACACCAGCATCAAGCATCTCCTCAAAAACAGCCAATGCTTCTTCTTCCCTTCTAGCTTTTCCATAAGCATTAATAAGTAAGGCATAGCTCACAACATCGGGTACAAGACCACCTCTTTGCATCTAAAATTAGCATAAAAAGAGTAATGAAATCATGTTAAGTATGAAATTAAAAGATAAAAGGTAAGAAAAATTCATTACGTAGAAAATCCATATCCTCTATAATTATAAGGAGCGTTCAAGGATTACTCTTTCACAGAGTATGCTTATGACTAAGTGCCATCAAGCCCCTAATTTTCTTCCTATTTGCTTTTCAATAGGTACACATCATCCAGTGGAAAAAGTTGTCAACCCCCGCCCCCAACACACACATATACACGTGCACAAATATAAAAGAGAATGTATATTTATTTTGGAAGATACAAATTGGAAGACATCGTGTTTTCAATAAATGTTGGAAAACATAAAATAAAAAAATATATGTATTTTAAATTGGAAGATATTGGAAATAAGCATGAAAATTGGAATATATATATATATATATATATATAAAACAAAAAAAAATTTAAACAGCATGCAAACCAGCAGGAGAAGAAATTACAACAGCAAGCTAATTGACAATTAATACAAGTACTTGCATATGAAAGCCAATCTATAATCCAGGAATACAAAAACTTAAAAGACCATCCTTCAATTTTACCTCATCATAGATATTTGCAACCTCCTTGTAATTTGTTTCAAAGGACATTAAGCTATTATAAGTAACTGTAGATTTCTTGACTCCTCGCTCAGCCATCCTTGCAAGTATTTTACGAGCTTTCTCATAGCTCCCTGCTTTCCTATACATATAAATCATCATATGAAACATTTTCTGATCTGGTCTCAAAGGTGAACTCTCCTCAATTAGAAGGGTTTCAAAAATCTCTTCAGCCTCTTCAAACTTGTCCCCCTGCAAGACCCAATCAACCATGAAATTCAACAATAGCAATTACGACACATTCAAAAAATGGTACAACAAATATCTTACTCCAAAAAGCACACGCCTTCATGGACAGGCACATTACATGCATACTACGTTTCACATCAAATTCAAGGTATGTCCTACACACAATATAGAGGCCCTCTCTCATCCAATGTAAGATAATTAAAGAAGGAACGGGGTAAAGGGGAGGGAACAAACTACAGAGACTAATTATGTAACTTATATCATCCACCATTGTGATATTGGCACAGCCCCGGTGCATATTTTCATAAGTAATAATGTTTTAAAGAATCAATGCCTTCAAGTCTCTACATATAAACTATCCATATCATCATGACCACATTTATATAAGATAATTTTCACAAACTCGAACAGTAGTTTTATATATACGGGAAAAGGGAGTTATCTGCTGCATCAACTACGTTGTATAAGGGGGTGTCTTACACAACCAACATTACAATTTGTGATAAAAAGAAGAGATGCAACTTCAGAATAGAGAAAAAAGAGCATGACTATAATGTTCTCTATTGTTGATGCTTAAGGACATTAACACCTTAAGGTGTAAAGAAGTATCATGATTTACCAAAAAAAAAAGAAGTATCATGCATGCTGCCTGCCAGAGTTTGCAATGAAAGTCAGCTTCCAATGTAGACAAGCAAAAGAGTCCAAAACTGTAGTAGCTATCTTCTTCTTCTTATTATTATTATAATAGACATATTGTTCACAAGCTTTCAGATATGAAGAACACTCCACTCAAATAAAAACATACAATTTTCAGAATCAAGGTTTAGATAAGAACTTATAAGGTACAAGACTATGTAATGAATTTTAGAAAAATTAATTGCTATTGGTAATAGATACAAATACAACAGTTCAAACATGGAATACAAAGCTCAAATAGCTTTAGACAAAATAACGAGAATAAGAAAATATAGATATAGGTATTGAGCAGATACAAAATGTGACAATGTAAGAGCATTTGCGTCTTCTTTTTTCTATAGTAAGTAGTTCATGTGTTTTACTAATAATAGGGGGTTAAAGAAATTGCATAAGCCAAGCTGACAGAAGATTCAAATTATTCCAGGAAATGGTATGACAAAGATTAACTACCTCAACAAATATTTTGAGAATTATCTGATATGTTATAGCAGAAGGCTCGGGGCCTGAAGACTGCATCCTTCGGAATATTGCTTCTGCCTTATTGTATTGACCTGCTTTTCCATATGCTTCCATAAGAGCAGTGTGGGATATGACATTTGGTGTATAACCCTTCTTGTTCATGTAACTCAAAACCCTTTCAGCTTTGTTAAAGTCCCCTTGCTTCCCATAAGCCGTAATAAGCATCAGAAAATCCATCTCACTAAAATCCCACCAATGTTGAGTCCGAAGCCATTCAAGAATCTAGTGCACAATTGATACACTAAGTGATTAGAAAAACACAATAGAATCATGGTGAACATAAGAAGTGATGCATTAACACACCAGCTTGGTGAAGCCTTATCAGGTTTTCCATTTTTTCCCTCCAAAGCCAATGAAAACGAGATTTTTACTACAAAAACTTGCTCAGATGAACAATAAAGCGGAGATTTCAATCATTTCAGCTTCTGAAATATTTAAAGCATTAAAAAAATGCAAGATAATGAGATTTTGGGAAGAAGTTGGTTTTATGTGAGAACAGTAGGTGAAGTAAGGGCAATTTAGATATGATATTTACCCCCCCCCCAAAAAAAAAAAATATATATATATATAATAAAGAGCATAATAAAGCACATGAGCAGAAGGTGTGCCACCCTTCTAGGGTAGAATATAAAGCCAAAACATATTTCCCTAATAGCCCCATCAACTGTCTCCAAAATGTCCACAATTTTTTTTTTTTTTTTTTTTTTTTTTGGTGCATGTGTGTTGGGGGAGGAGGAGGGGATTGATGGTTGTTGAATTGAAGATTAATTGACAACATTTGAACTAGAGTCATATTGACTTTTTCGAGTTAATGGATGACAACAGGGTATCTGTGTGATGCACTTGAATATTGGTAATGAGTGATTATGCATAATCTTAGAAGTTAAACAGTTTGGCAACCAATACTTCTATTCAAAAATTGATCAAATGCAAGGAACAAACAATCAGGAAATAAGAAGAAAAAAAGAAGAGGGATGCAATCTGCAAATACCTCACTGACAAGGTTCCATTTTTTTAGCTGCTTAAATCTAACCAGGGTGCCCAGAACGAGGTCCTTAGGAAGTGACTGGTTTCTGGTCCTTCGGCTTCTGAGAACTTGAACTGCAGAACCAGCCTCATCAATTTCTGTCATCAGTTTCCTCCAGTTCTTCTGATCTGCCTCATCAGCCACATCTTTGAAAACTTCTATTTTCTTTCTCTTTTGCAAGAACTTCCTTGGAGCCAGCATTCCAAGGCAAACAACCTCAACTCTTCTTTGGATTTTTATGTTGGCACTAATTAAATCTCCGCATATTTTCGGTTTGCTGGAGTACAGACAGAAAATATTGTCAATGTTATTATTTTGCCGCTCAATATATGTATTTAACCCTAATATATAAACCCGAAAATTATTCAAGAATTATACATTAATTAAAAAAATAAATAAATAAAAATATGAGGGGCAAATTTTGATAGAACTTTAATATGCCGCAAAAATTTTATAACAGTAATGAAGAAACACATCCCAACCCAACAAACAGCAAAAGGAAACAACAATCCAAAACACAACAGGCAACTACAATGACTTACAGCCAGGTAAAGTAAAAAGATAATACAGCATTCCGCACAAGCCACATTTCTCAATCATGAAAAGTAACTAATGATAAACATAAATGGATTTCAAATATTATAAATTTTCACTAAATTAGGACCCAAGAAAACAGAACTGAGCCTTATAATGCAATTAATTGGCTGAACAGGGAAGAAGTTTTCAAATGCAAGAAATTGAATTCAACAATTTTCTGGCAACCAAACAAAAATCGCGTAAAAACACATTCACCATCAATTTATAATGCCAAACAGTGCTGTAAAACTATCTCTAAGAACATTTACACACACAATTGCATATATAGCGAAATTGAATACATTTGCGTGTGTGTGCGTGTGTCTGTGTGCGTGTGTGAGATAGAGAGAGAGATTCAAAGAAGATGACAAACCTCCAACTGATATTGGATGGAGCTGAAATAAAAGGTTTGAGGAACAATAATGTCTGAGGCATTTGTAACCACCAAGCCTTTCACTCTTGACCTTCCTTCAGTTGCGTGTAGAGAGAGGGAGAGTCCAACTTAACAGGAGGATGGCTGCTTGTCTGATAACAGGAGAATAGCTGCTTTGTCTGAGAGAGAAAGAGGTGTATGTGAATCTATTGTGAGAAGGGAAGAAAAAAAAAAAACAAAACAAAAAACAAAACAAAACAAAACATGGAGAGAGATATGTATGAGTTATTTTTTCGGGTATATTTGTAAATTTATACATGTTTATCTATATTTTTCTTCTTTTTTTATGCCGTGGGGCAACCATCCCAAGACCCCTTTGGACCACCCCTACAATGTAAACTCCTGCGGCAATATACACATATGCCGGAGTATAAATATTAACATATAAAGGGACAAGACAAGGTTGGCATTTTTCTTTCCTGAAATTGTGTCAAATTTCTTTTTTTCCACAATTGTCATCAAACAATTGTTTTATTTTAAAAATAAAAGTTCAAACATCAATTATCTTTATTAACTATAATGATAAATATTTATTAGAACAACAATACAAGTTCATAACTGACAGAAAAAACTCACACGTTAGTAACTATTTGACGTTTCAGATTTAACTTTTCAGGATTGCATCATCAGTTTTTAAACTTTTAGAACTACCCACTAACACCATTCTCAAATGTACCAAACTAGTAAGTTTGCCTCCCCATTATCTCTATAAAATTATTATCTGCATTGTCTTCCTTTATCTTGATATCATTATTGTCTGCATTCTTGATATATATTTTTTTAAACTTTTATAACATAATTGTTTCAGTATTTGAATTATTTAAAAATACTTCACTATACATATCCCCCAACCATTGAACACACTGGACAAGGAAACAAGGGTGGCAAGTATGTGTTACTACAGAGAAGACATCAAAGGATTTTACAGTGTGTATGTACAAGTCCACCAATAATTTGGTCCTAATTCTCAGAGTTCTTTTTTTTTTTTTTTCCCTTGCTTACAATTAATTATTATTTTCAATTCCTCCCATATAGGTAAAGGGCAGCCTGGTGCATTTAGCTCCCGCCTTGCGCGGGGTCCGGGTAAAAGTCGGACCATAAGGGTCTACTGTACGCAGCCTTACCCTATATTTGCAACAGACTATTTCCACGACTCGAACCCGTGACCAAAGGTCACACGGCGGCAACTCTTACCGTTGCGCCAAGCTCCCCTTCAATTCCTCCCATATAGGTATTTTTCATAATATCAATTATTATCAAAATTTGGAGAAATTTAAAGTGGTGGGATATTTTACAAAGAGACTGTTATTAGTGGAAGAGTCGAGGGAGAATTTAGACATAAAGGTTAAAGAATTTAATAGCTTGCATACGTGCCAGCCTTCTCATAGAATTTTGTGTGTGTGTGTGTGTGTGTATGTAAAAAAAAAGGATCTTATCTGATACTTTAATCTAATTATATAATTTTATTTCACCGAAAAATCCGCATAAAGAGCATTGTATCAATATATAATGTTGTTTTAGCACCTGCACGTACATTCTGCAATTTGGGTTTTTCAGTTCAGCAAAATGCGAAAGAAATTCCAAACCTAATTAAAAAAGTGTAGAAGATGAAATAAAGAACGACAAACCTCTTCCAAAAGTATCCTGCTTTGCGTTTTCAGAAGCCTCTTCCTATTATCTGGGGGCAATTTTTCAAGGGAAATGCAGTTTCCAACTGAAAAGAGAATGAATTCAACAAAAATGAGGCGAAGTAAATGGCGATTTAGTGCCATAGACTAGTATGTATCAGTGGTTGTAAAGCAGTAACATAAAGATAAGAAAACCTTTACCGTTGAGATGAAGAACAGTTGAGAGAGAATTAGTAAGCGACTCGGAAAGAGTTGCAGAGTAAGAGAAGCAACACAGATTGCCGCGTGTTTGGGATCGATGCGCTATTTAAGGACGACCCAGCCCGGAATAGGATGTCCAAATCCTCTCTTCTCCTTCTTCTGCTTCTTCTTGCTTCAGCCCCCCAGTCCGCCTCTGTCCCGTCAGTTGGGTAGATAATTTTGAATTGGGAGATATCCTAGTATTATAAATGGGCTTTAATGGTCTATAGCCCTTGTTAGACACACAAAGCCCAGACAACATAAAAACCAAAAAAAAAAAAGCAACGGATGGGTAATTGCTGTCCAATAACAAATTTAATTTTGAAATATTTTTAACCGTTAAATTTGTTAAGTGCCAACTTTTCTCCTTCATTCCGCTCTTATTCTCTTCTATCCTCTCACTCACAAGTTATATAATATTTTAAAAAATTTTATAAATCTCTATAAAATTTAAATTTTTTTATTGTACGAATTACAAAATTATCATTTTTACAAATTTATACTGATTTTTACAATTCTAAACACCCCATTTATTGATGTAAAGTGGATATAAGATCCGTATTTATTATACTTATAAAATTTATATATTTCAAATATATTAATAATTAAATTAAAAAGCGCAAAAAATTCTTGAATAATAATTTGGCTTGAGATATTCTTCAAAAATTTTTTCTCTTTTAATAAAAAAAAAAAACTCTAACGTATTTTTTAGATCAAAAACATTAACAAATGCTTAATTATTAATTAGGTTTGGAAGTAATTATTTTTTATAAATTTCAATATATTTAAATTGGTCATGTTAACCATGTATATATAATAAGGAAGTTCGATAATTTGTATTTAGGATATTTTCAATTGTTTAATTTATTCAATGACCAAGATTACTTCTTTTTTTTTTCTTTACTTTATTTGTATTTTTTATCACTTCATATGAAAACATACTTTCTCATTCTTTCCATATTATTTCGAATATATTTTTTATAAGAGTTTTAAAATAATATTTTTAAATTGTGACTATATTTTTAATAAATAATAAATTTTGACACATTTATTAAACATTATTTTGGTACTTGTTAGACAAAGTCAACAAAGGTTTCTATTTTAAAAAATTGATATTTAGACTTTTATTTTCATTAAAATTTTATTAAAAAATAAACATTTAAATTAAAAATTAAATTTTAATGCACAAATAAACTTAAAATTTAAAATACATACATTTTTACAATTCTTTTTTGTTTTATTTATATAAAATTTTGTTTACATTCCTTTAGGCACAAGCAATTCATAATATGGTGAATTATTGATTACTATGAATCTTAAATTCAACTTCGGGAGAGAGAGAAAATCACATGGCCTCCCCCTCTCCCTCCATCTCCTTAATTAAACCTGTAGACAATACCGCAGAAGAATCAACGTTAGAGGTCCAATCAGTGGCAATTGGCCAAAAGCCCTTCGGGCCCAAGTTAGTGTTGGATTACAGTAAAAAAAGAGAAAAATCAAGAAGAAAAAGAGAGAAAGGAAGAGAACCCTTGCTCAAAGATATAGATAAATATATATGAGGAGAAATATTCCAAAATATACCTTCTTTATCTTTATGTAGTAAACATTATCCTTACTATATTCTCCAAATTATAAAACAAGCAGAGATAGTGAGAGAGAAATGGGTAGAGTAGTGGAGTAGACCAAGACATAGAGGGGTGTCACATGTCATGGTAGTCTCCCAGTACAATTATTGACTCTCCATAATTGATAAACATGAATGTTTTAAAAATGTTTGGAACAAAAGATAGGAATATTTATAATAAAAAAATAAAGTAATAACAACTCCTAATAAATTTACAAATATCCACTAATATTATGTAAGAATGCTATGTATATATGAATAATAAATAAATATATATCTTACTAGGTGAAGGTACACGAGCTGTGAATATATGGTCTAGGTCTACCTCTCTCATAGTAAGAATTACCTGTCAATTGGCTACGAGAAGACCATACAACATCATTCTCGCGCCAGAATCTTCCTACGAAACATCTATCCTGTCGGACTAGAATAAAAGACTATTAAGATTCTCTCAGCTATTGTAGACAGAGATTTATGAAAAAAAATTATCTTGCACAAGTGTGTCAATCTAATACTGAACATCCATGCTAAGGGATACATTGCCTTGAATTCCATCCAAAAGGATATCCTTCGACATATATAAACCTTTCTCGTCTGGAGGGTTCAACAGTTATCATATACACTTTTCTACTAATACCAGCATTTTCTTTCTTTTATTTAGACGGACTTGTTTTCACCCTTCCACTGTACTCTAATTCTACCATAATTAACGATTAGTATAATTTCTAAAAGGTTATATCCCACCAGATCTACATTATCCTTAAAAAAAAAAAAAAGACTTAGCAATAATAATCTATATAACAATTTAGCTCATAATTTGACAATTATATGGTTTCAACTGTTGAATTTATTTAATATTTAAGATTATTTATTTCTCTCCTCAATTTGGTTGTCTTTTCCGTTACTTCACATGAATTCGTCACTTCACATGAAAAATAACTTTTCACTATTCTCATATTTTTTAATACTTTCTATATATAAAAGTTTTTAGATTAATATTTTAAAAAATGTGACAATATTTATAATAAATAATAAAATTTCACAAATTCATTAAATAATATATAGATACCAATTAGACAAAATTAACTAAATATTTTATTTAAAAAAATTTTTAAACTTTATTTTTTTAATTTATTACAAATAAACATTTAAATTAAAATTTCAATTATAACGTGCTTAATACTTAAATTTTAAATACATACACTTTTACACTCTTTGTGCCGTTTATATAATAAGAAAGCTCAACATTTTGAATTTGAAATATTTACAACCGTTAGATTTATTTAATGCCTAGGATTATTTTTTTTTCCAATTTGGTTGTCTTTTCTGTTGTTTCATATAAAAATATACTCTCTCACTATTCTCATATTTTTTAAAATATTTTTTATATAAAAGTTTTTAAATTAATATTTTTAAAAAATGTGATGGATAGATATCTTAAACTCTTTTGATTAATATTTTTTATTTTTACAGTTTTTCATATAGATTTATTTTATAAATTTAAATTTGAGTTATTTACATGCCAAAATATGTTACTATGGTTTTAGGTATGGGCAATTACTAGTAATAATAACTATACTTGATAGTAACAAATTTTCATAAAAAATAGGAAAGAAATTTTTAATACAAAAACAACATTTAATATTCAAACAATAAAAAAATAAAACTTTTAAGTTTTAACCCGCCAGTCGTTTAAATTTTAGCTCCAACAATAGTAAAAAAGGATTTAAAATAAAATAAAACACAAAAAAAAAAGAAAATTAAACGCGTTGCATCCAAGAAAATTCTTTATTTAGTGTAGAATTATATATTTTATTAATTTCAATTATACAATTCAAAATAATTTAGTTAGGGACCGTTTGGTAATGCTGTTGATTTTTTACTTACGTTTATATATTTATATTTTCTGTTATCATTTTTGTTTTTTGAAATTAAAACTGAAAATGCATTTGGAAATACAATTTTATTTACAATTATTAATTTTTTATTTTCATAAAATATTTAATTTTATTAGTTTTGTAAAAATTAATTGAATTTAATAAATATATTTTATATTAATTTAATTATATTATTTATTAAAAATAATTGAATAAAATATAAATATTATATCATTTAATCCAGTAAATATAAAATATATTAATTATAATTCAATTATTTACTAAAGATAATCAAATACAATATATTTCATAATAATTTAAATAATTTAATTATGATATTTATTAAAAATAATTTAATAAAATATAATTCATATTAAATAAATTGATTAAATTAAATTAATTTAATTATGATATTTATTGAAAATAATTTAATTAATTATTTATTAGAAATAAATTAATAATAGATATTACATATTAATTTAATTAATTTATTTATTAAAAATAATTTTAGTTTAATATAACATTTGAATAAAATAATTTATTTTAATATGATGTAATAAAAATAGATAAAGTATTAGAATTGATAAAATTTTTGTAATAAAAAAAAACAAAGTGAAAAAATCGTTTCGTTTTTTTGTTTTAATTTTTATTTTTTTAGAAACAAAAAAATATAAATAAATTTAACAAATATATTTTTGTTACTAATTTATAAAATTTTAAAAACATAAAAAAAAATAAAAAATGAAAACGCTACTAAACGCACTTTAGTGCCTCACGTTCGTCTCACGTGAGAAAGACTCCCCGGTTGAACTCACGCGTAATTAAGCTCACCAGCGTGTCCTTCCGCTTCCGGTGCTTAATTATTCGCCACTGTTACCCTCTCCCCTTTATCTCCGTCTCGCTCCGGTGTTTGCAAAGGGTTACGAGGTGTTACGAGGTCTGCAATCTCTTCAATTCCCTTTGATCTCCATCGAATCCAATTTTAGGGTTTCGTTCTCCCTTCGATTGGCTCCGAAGATCTGCGACTTTGTTTTTTATCTGAATACTTATTGTTTGGGTTAAGGCGAATTGAATTTGGAAATTTCGAGGCATTGGTTCCGCGAACTCGAATGCGAGAGATAAATTGCGTCAAGGATCTGAAGATTGTGTTTGATTCTGGTTTTTCTCGGATGATAGATTGATTTGTTCTGCGTTCTGGCGATGGATATGGATTTCAATGGGGATGTTGCGTGCCTCGACGCCGAGTTATTGCAGCTTCAGGAGGTGTCTCCTTTGGCCGTCAAATCGAATCCTTACGTTGCCGAGAAGCTGTTTGACCAATGGCTTTCGCTCCCGGAGACTGTTTCACTGGTAAATTCATTTTCCTGGATTGGTGTTATCCCTTACGCAAGAAGCATTATTGGAATAATTATTTGATTAATTTGTTTGTGTTAAGTTGTGCTTGATTTTCTATTGATTTGGTTGTTATGTTTGCCTTAATGACTGATGCGCGGTAATTCACAATGCTAATTAGTTTATGACTTTAGAACATTATATTGTTCTTTATAGTTCATTTAATCATTAGCCAATGACACACAACATTTCCCACCAATCCCCTAATAGGGACAAGGAAATGAATAGAAATGTAAATGAATTTGGAAAACATGTTTCACTGCAATGGTGAGGGGATGCAATGCTGACCGGTAGTTGTACTCTACTTGTATTACGTGTGTAAGGTCTAAATTCTTATGATAGCAAAGCATATGGTTTGTTGTGACTCTTTTAGAGCTTGAATAGTTTTAAAGACGGTCTGACCAAGAGTGACATGCAATTTCTTTTCTTTTCTATTTACTTTTTTAATAAGTGAATTTAGCTGTTGAAGGAAAAAGCAAGAATATAGGTGCCTATTATTAAGAGGATGGGAAATGAACATTTAAGTTGGATAAAACGGATATGATAAAGAAAAGTAAGAAAGGAAATAAACTCATTGCCTAGTAAGATTTGTAAGTCCTTTTATAATATGGGCCTAGGGCAAAGAGGTGTTCCCCTTTCCAAATCCAGGAGCTATCAAGCAAGTTCCTGTACTCGACACCTTACAAGTGTGATGGAAATGCTGAAGATGGTGGGTTTGATTCATAGATCTACTTTAAGAAAACCATACCTCCATTCTTTATCAACTGTTACAGATTCTGAAACCTGATCAGATGGACTCCTCTCACAAGTATCTAAGATTGGAACAAACAAATGCGGTGGCATCATACAAATACCACAAATACATAATTCTCTTAATTTTGGAGCAGCAGTCGTTGAAATTCAGCTTTAAACTAATGCTGAAAAAAAGAAACTCAGCAACCTTGAATAAAAAATTCATTAGTCTTGAAATTGCATCTGTGATCCATTGTTCAGTTGTGTCAGTGAGGAATTGTTATTATCTTTTGGGTGTTGGGACTTTTCAAGCTTATAACAGAACAGCTTACAAGGGACTCCTTGATGCCCTGAAAAAATCTAAGAGAGCATTAGAATTCACATATTTCTTTCAGAGTTGCCAAAACCGAGTAATGAAGAAGCTGAGGAGAAAAACTAAATCATCTAGGGAACCAAACATATGCCATCCTGTCCTCATGGATGTATACAGTTGAAATTACTGATTGGCTGTTCAGTTAGAGTATACTAACAAGTTTGATCACTAATGAGTTGAATAAAAAGTTCTATATCAATGATTGAATACACAAGGACCACGAGCTCACTTTTTTTTTTTTTTTTTTTTCCCATTAGTTGAATTATGAGATACGCATTCAACATTATCAAATTCCAAAGCACGCGAAAGTGAGTCATAGAGGTTGTGCTTGGGAAGACTTTGATGGACCCTTACTAGGTCCAGTGACTTTGAGGTGTGCTTCTTTTGTAAAGCCAACGTGGAAAGTTTTATAGAAGACTTTCCATGGAGGATATGGAAGACAAAAGTTCCAACGAAAGTGGCTTTTTTTTTGGGATGGTGTGCGATTAGAGGAAGGATTCTAACCATAGATAATCTTTAGAAGAGAGGTTTATTACTAGGTAATAGGTGTTATCTTTGCAAGGAGACGGAGTAAACCATTAGTCATCTTCTTATTCATTGCAAGTGGGCTACAAGCTTATAGGAAGTATTTTTGTCCTCCTCTGGGGTTCAATAGGTGTTCCCCCAGAATCCAAAGAGTTTATTGAATGTGTGGTGGGATTATAAAGTTAGCTAGAAGAGGAAGGATGGCTTGGGGTATGACTCATTTTTGCATTTTTTGGGCTATTTGAAAGGAAAGAAATAGAAGGCGCTTTCAAGGGAAGGAATTGCCTTTATTCAAATTGAAGAGTCTTTTTTGTTGACTCTGATTGGCGGGGGTATAGATCTATATTGATTCATTCGCGAGTTTTGTCGAGACATTGAGAGAGCATAGGATTAGGGGAGGGTTTCTGATGTAAATTTTGGCATTTTTAATGCCTTCTACTCATTAATAAATTTTTTTTTATTATAAAAAAGGGTTGTACTTTGCGTTAAAATTTTGACTCTTGAGTCTTGACTTAGTTGAGGGGAAGATACAGACCTTATTAAAAGTGAAGGGGGGTTAATTTTGACTCTTGAGTCTTGACTTAGTTGAGGGGAAGATACAGACCTTATTAAAAGTGAAGGGGGGTTGAGAAATCCTAAGAAGAATTTGGGATTTCATTTTCCATATCTGAAGCATGTGAAAAATATTGTACATAAACCAAACTTGAGCAAAAATCTTTAAATTTTTGTTTTTTTTGTTTTTTCATTTCTAGTTTGGGTTCTTGTGTCTGTATTAAGAAACCCTATTCACCTTGGTTCTTGTGCTACATCAAGAATTAGTTATTGTCCCAACACTTGATAGCCATATCCGTTGCTTCATTGCCTCTTAACCTTCATCTCTTAATGAAACAAGCCATCAACTGTACTAGAGGACTTGCTAGAGTTAGGTGAGCCCGTCACTGAAGTCAATTAGCTAGCGGAGCCTCCACAAGGCCACACGTGACACTATCTCTTCAAGCCCAAGGTCTCATTGTATTTCATATCTTACAGTTAATAAATAGGCACTATGATGCAGGACGATATAAATTAAAGCAAAGAAATGAAATAAATTAGGTTAAAGAAGTAGAAGAAGAAGCTAAGAAGAGTAGGAGGAGGAGGAGGAGGAGGAGGAGGAGGAGGAGAAGAGGGGGAAGGATAACAAGGCAGACAGGTTTCAATTCAATATTTTTTTATCCATCAAGAGTCTTTTAATTCAATATAATTAAAGCCTTTATATAGGCTAAACTTAAATCAAAACTAAATCCTATAAATATGACATACTAAAAATAAAATCTTAATATAGGGAACAAAATAAAAGTCAATCTTAAGAGTAAATAAAATTTAATCCTAACAATATGGAATAAAATAAAATCCTAATACAACTATTTTTTTTTAATATTTTGCTTTCATACTGCATCATTCTCTACCGTTTAGAAAAACTCAACTATGTTGAGTTGAAAACTTGCGCACTCTTTCAATTGCCGTGTCACAAACAAAATGGATGTTCAAGTTATTTCTAGAGCTTATGGACAAGCATTAGGGGTGGTAAAAGTCTAGTGTTTTCATCAAGTCTCCCAAGGTAGATGGAACGTGACTTCGATAATAGAATGCAGCGCGCAGATGTTGAAAGAAGACCAAAAATAGATCAACTTGTGAGAGGGCTTAGTTGTATGGAAGACAAAATTCACAGAAGCACCGTAGGTTTGTAGCATACACTTTAACCCACAAGATGGCACAGTATGAGTAGGGAACGCAGGATTACAACTATTAATATTTGTGGTATCATGAAATTTTGAATCAGTAGTCACAACAACTTCATCAAATGGTGTAATATGACAAGGTGCACATCAACCAATTCGCTCACAATTTGGTCCTCAATCTCATCATCTGAAAAATAGGAGTTGTTAGAATTAGGCTCATAAATCAACACCTCAAGGTGGTCATCATCATACTCTTTATCAATGACCTTGGGAATCTTTGTGAAGGCACTCAATGGAGCACGAGCTAAAACTGTCCTTAGCTTTGAATTTGACATTTGGGTTGAATAATGGTGATTTCAATCATCCAATAAATCGACCCTATGGTTAAGTATTGCATCTATCTTAGTGGTTAGTCCTTGAATTGTTTCTGTAATGGCTGCTAGTTGGGTCTGCAATTGGTTATTCACCATTGTGCTAGTGGATGTCAGTGTGCGACCACGTCTGAATTAGTAGTCGGCAATGTACTGTTGGTTGGAGGGTGATTTAGAGATGCTCTGGATCTCATTGAAGGATCACTGGAGCTTTTTTGGAGGCTTGGTTCAAGTCACTGGAGGGAGGCGATCCTAGTGGTGGTCTTGATTGAGTGCACTAGTGGTTAAGGAAGTGCCTTCAAAGATGCGAAGTGGTGTTGACAAGGGTTTTGGGGTTGGGTACTGGCGGCCGCTCATTGTCGATTTAGGCAATTGGCGAACTCCTTCGGTGACCAACGAGGCTTTTGGTGGCCTATTTAGAGTGGCTAATGGCTGCGGAGAGGATGCAGCTGCAGTGTCCTAGACATAGATCAACCTGAGAAAGCTCGTGAACAAATCGAAGTTGAAGGACCTCTGGTCATTTCTTGGTACAACGATCAGTCTAGGGTTTTTGGATTGATCTTATCTTTGAATAGTAACAGCTTCTTTTTTTTTTTTTTTTTTCAGCAGGAGTTCGGCTCTGATACCAAAGTTGATGTGGGATAATATAGATTAAAGTAAAGAGATGAAAGAAATTAGATTAAAGAAGTAGAAGAAGCCAAGAATAAGAAGAAGAAGAAGAAGAAGAAGATGGGGAAGGAGAACAAGCCATACATGCTTCAATTTAACATTTTTTTTATTCATCAAAAGTCCCCTAATTTAATACAATTAAAGCCTTTGTATGGGCTAAACTTAAATCAAAACAAAATCCCATGAATATGGCATACTAAAAATAAAATCCTAATACAGGGAACAAAATAAAAATCAATCTTAAGAATAAAATAAAATCTAATCCTGATGACATAGAATAAAACAAAATCGTAATAAAATAATTTTTTAATATTTTGCTTCCATATTACATTACACTAGGTTCCTATCAACTGTTTCATGATGATGTTTGGGGTCCAAACCGTGTAACCTCGAAGTTAGGTTTCCAATATTTTGTCATTTTGTTAATAATTATTCTTGAAATACATGGCTGTCTAGTGAAAAATCATTAAAAGTTATTCTCCATTTATCTTTCCTTCCGTGATGAAAATGAAACCTAGTAATGCCTCACTCTGTATTCTTTAGAGTGATAATTGTCACGGGCTTAGAATTTTAAATTTTCAATTCGTTTGCCATGCGACACTTAACACTTCAAACCCCTCATTGATGCGCTAAGTCAGCCTAACCCTTACTAAGAAGCAAGAAATAACACAAAGTTAGTGCTAAGTAGAGAAGAACACTTAAGAGAGGAGCATTTGAAGAACTTAGAGAATGTTTGTATTACTCTACTTGGATGAATACAAATGAGGGGATGACCCTTATTTATAGTCGTCCACCTCCTTAATGGACGATGGGGATTATTCCAAATGGATGGTAGAGATCCATCCTGTAGAATAATCTCACTAAAAATCTCTACACCAAGGTTCTAGGACCCATTCTAGAATTCTCTGTGTCCTTACAAAGCTTCTAAGGTTAGTTCCCTCCCTTTCTAGAAATCACTTAATCTAGAATCTTCCCCACATGTACAAGGTTCTAGTATATTTACAAGAATTGCCTAGAATATACAAGAGAGTTCTTGGATATACAAAACTCCTCTAGTCTTTCCAAGAACAATCTACAATACTCCTAGAGAAATCTAGAATGTACTAGACTATTCTAGATTTCTCAAGAATATTTTAGAATCTTCCAGAATTCTTTAGGACATTATTGAACTTTGAATAATATTCTAGAACTTTTAAAAATATTCTAGAGAATACCAGAACTTTGCCCTTTTGTCACTTTGGAGGTAGGCATTCACGTGGTGGCACGTTGGTGCCAAGAAAGCAAGGTATGACATAACGTATTATGTGACTGATATTATACAAAGCAAGATGGGAAAAAGGAATAATAAGAATGTCAGGATAGATTGGGGGGGGGGGAAGCAAATCCTTATTACAGAAAAAAGGTAGAAAGAAGATGAAATAGAGATGAAGAAGCACAGCCATGACAAAGGCAGTAATGAGCACAAGGAAGAAACAGCTGGGAAATACAACCTTAATAACTTAAGTAATTTTGAGCCCTCAGATTAGGTTCAAATCTTTACACATGGAAGGCTTAGATTTCCCCTTGGACAGTCTCAATTACAGCCGATCGATGGGTTTGGATGAAAGGCCACGATTCAACCCAACCGATGAGAAGGACAACGGTGGTAGGTGCAGCATTTATAGTGAGCGGTGAGTGATAAAGGCATAGTTATATGTATAGTCACATGGAAGCAACCAACTAAAGCTTATAGAAGGATCATGACTCGGCA
This sequence comes from Vitellaria paradoxa, assembly GCA_019916065.1. Lineage (NCBI taxonomy): Eukaryota > Viridiplantae > Streptophyta > Magnoliopsida > Ericales > Sapotaceae > Vitellaria > Vitellaria paradoxa. Next base: position 17,282,357 of record CM034240.1, read on the forward strand.
GGTAGGGAGTGATTAAGAGATATGGGTTCAGGTTGCTCACGATTAATGGGCTGCAGCATTAAAATAAAATATGTGGGCCGGTTGGAAAGTAATCAAGCCCAATTCAATCAAAACCCATGGAACCTGGCTGTGAAAGAAGGCCGAATTCAGTTAGATCCAGCCATCATCATGGGGCTTCCAACTAATTCTAGAAGATTTTTGTTAGGCTGTTACACAATTAGTTAGTAAGAAATATATGTATAGCTTATACTGATGTGATGTGGAACTTATGAAAATGAAATATTTTCTTGAGAATCATATCTAAATTGGGAGAGTTTGGATTACTCTCGAATATAATCCAATTTCCTTGTTTTCTTTTCTTTAATTTTCTTTTTCTTTCTCACCATCCAAACACCAAGAAGTAGGTTCACTACAATTGGTATCTGAGCAGTTTTGGATCCTTAAATGGCGGAGATTCAAGGTTCTTCAATGGGTGAAGAAGAGATGATGGGAGAGATGTATGAGCAGTTCTTGCAAATCAATAAATCAATTAGTTAAACACTACAATACATAATGAAGTTAATGGGGGAACAAGAGCAAAAATGGGAAAAAATCTTTGAAGCCTTGTCGGTATCATTGAATTCTAACACTGCTGCTAGAAATAGAATTCCAGAAGATCATGGATCACCTCAACCTCAAGTCATAGAAGATGTTAGTTCTGATAATCAAGGCACTAATGGAATATCTCAAGATGTAAGAAGCATCAGTTTCCAAGAAGTGCATAAAAATGATGCAAAAGATTCAAGAAATCACCAATTGGAGGTGAACAATTTCACTTCTCAGAGTCCACATCATTTTGTACAAGATTGGATGAGGAAGCATACCAGCAAGAAGCTTATGGTAAGAAAATGTATCAATTTTAAACTTTCATCTAGAGTTGTTGGTTTAGGTAGAATTAGCAAGATCAACATTGTGGATTGTGAGATGGAGACAAAGGAATTTAATGGCAAAAATTCTCGACATCAAGGCTCTAAAGATGTTCAAGGAGAAATGCAAAGAAATGCAACAAAACATAAAGATGAAGGCATTAACCTTGTGCAAAACTTACTAGTAAGTTCTAGTACAGTTGATTTCTCTAGTCACTGTGGTAATAAACATGCAAGATGTTTGCAATCATTATATCAAATTGGCAGCCTTGATGTTTTGGAAAATCAAGGGTCACTAGTTCTATTAATCGGTTAGAATACCTTGGAGATGGTTTTGATAGGTCAACACAAGTTAGAAAAATTAAGGAATTGCATCAAAGTATTCGATCAAGGCCCTCAATTTCAATTCATTTATTCGAAGCATAAACAAATCTCAGAGAGGGGCCCGATTTATTTCAAGGGAAAATTTTGCAAACATTTAATAAGCATCAAAAATGAAAAATTCAGAAAAAGAATCTCACATCAGAAGCAGACCTTGCAAGTATACCAAACCTAATTGGAGATGTTTAGGCTATGTCAAAGGTACATGATCCAATTAAGGAATTGCATCAAAGTATTCAATCCAGGCCCTCAATTTCAATTCATTTGTTCGAAGCATAAACAAATCTCAGAGAAGGGCTCGATTTATTTGAAGGGAAAATTTTGCAAACATTTAGTAAGCATCAAAAACAAAAAATTCAGAAAAAGAATCGCACATCAGAAGCAGACCTTGCAGGTATACCAAACCCAATTTGAGATGTTTAGGCTACATCAAAGGTACGTGATCCATTTCCAACAGAAATCAAAACCACAGCGGGCAATAAAACTTTGCACAAAAATCATATTTGCAAACATTTAGTAAGCATCAAAAACAAAAAATTCAGAAAAAGAATCACACATCAGAAGCAGACCTTGCAAGTATACCAAACCCAATTTGAGATGTTTAGGCTGCATCAAAGGTACATGATCCATTTCCAATAGAAATCAAAACCACAGTGGGCAATAAAACTTTGCACAAAAATCATATTTGCGATGAAACAAAAATCAAGGGGGTGACGCATAAGAAAGCTCAGGTTCTTCATTTTTTGCTCAATTGAACACTCTATCAGCAAATGGAAAGAAGAATTCGAACAAGCAAAGCTAAAGACAAGGATATGGCCAGAAATTTTACCCCACACAACCTTATCTCCTGTTGATTCAGATGAAAATCTTTTACCTTTTTTCCTTTCGATCCTGGATTCACAAACGGCTTGCCGTGGTCGTCCGTGGTCGTCACCACTTCACCAAGTTCTTGTCGACTGAGAAGGGCAAACGGTTGCTAACGCAAGTTTGGGGGAAGCTTTATAAGTTTTAAGGCTCAATACCCAGATCTTGTGGACAAGATCAGTCTTAAAAGGGGTGGGGTTTGTTATGTGACTGATATTATACAAAGGAAGATGGGGAAAGGGAATGATAAGGATGTCGAGATACATTAGAAGGGGGGAAAGCAAATCACTGTTACAGAAAAAAGGGAGAAAGAAGATGAGATAGAGATGGAGAAGCACAGCCATGGCAAAGGCAGTAACGAACATATCTCGGAAATACACCCCTAATAACTTTTGTAATTCTGAGCCCTTAGGTTCAAATCTTTACACATGGAAGTCTCAAATTTCCCCTTGGACAGTCTCAATTACAGCCAACCGATGGGTTCAGATGAAAGGCCACGATTCAACCCAACCGACGAGGAGGACAGTGGTGGTAGGGGCAGCATTTATGGTGAGCAGGTGTGTTATAAAGGCATAGGTGTATATATAGTCACATGCAAGCAACCAACTGAAGCTTATAGAAGGGTCATGACTCAATAGGGAGGGAACCATTAAGAGATATGGGTTTGGGTTGCTCATAATTAATGGTTGTAGCATTAAATAAAATATGTGGGCCAGTTAAATTGGACTGTAAGAGTGGCCCAAGAAAGAAGGCCCAATTCAATTAGATCTAGCCATCATCATGGGGCTTCCAACTAATTCTAGAAGATTTCTGTTAGGCTGTTACACAATTAGTTAGTACGAAATATATATATATATATATATTGCTTATACTGATGTGATGTGGAATTTATGAAAATGAAATATTTTCTTGAGAATCATATCTTAATTGGGAGAGTTTGGATTACTCTCGAATATAATCTAATTTCCTTGTTTTCTTTTCTTTAATTTTCTTTTTCTTTCTCACCATCCAAACACCAAGAAGTAGGTTCACTGCATAATGCCCTTGAATATTTTTCTGAACTATTCTTTGATTTAATGGCTACTTCTAGCACAATACACCAATTTTCCTCTTCTCACACTCAGTAACAAAATGGAATGGTGGAGCGCAAGAATCATCATCTTATGCGTTTTCTCTTTTAAATGAATATTCCCAAAGCCTTTTGAAATGGTGCTCTCACTGCATGTTACTTATTGTGTACCTTCTCCTATTCCCCACAATCAATCATGTCACTCGATTCTTTTCGCTAATTAGTTGCCATTTCCTCCCCCCCCGGGGGGGGCATATCTTTGAGTATGTCATTGTTGTTCATCAACTCACTCCTGGCATTGATATGTTAGATCTTCTTGCTCTTAAATGTGTTTATGGAAACTTTCGTTCTCAAAAGGCTATCATTGTCACAAGCCATCTTTGAATCGCTTTTCATTTTTGCCGATGTCACCTTTTTTGAGTTCAGTAGTTTTCTCACATATTTTTACTTTGTTGAGGATCTCCAACTTGTTTTCTCGAGCTGGCTCTACCCTTGGATCTTATGTTTTCATCTAGTGTCATGATTGTCCATTATTGCCTTTCCTGGCCTAACTTATAGTTCTATCACTGTCATGAAGTGCCACCACCACCACCATTTGGTCCTCCGATTGCTTATCTGTAGTAGATAGGTCCATCTACACCAGACCTTGATGTTTCCGTTGCCCTTTAGAAAGGTGTGTATTCTTGCATCTCACATCCAATTTCTAATTTTATCTCATATCATGCTTTATCCTCTCTTATTTTACATTTATTTGTCCATTATTCTTTGTTTCGGTGTCTAATTGTGTTTGAAGTTCTATCCCATCCCGGGTGGCGAATTACCATGGAAGAAGAGATGTCTGTTCTCCGGTCTATTGGTACTTGAAAACTTGTGCCCGCTCCTGTGAGTTAGTTTGTTGTTGATTGCCATTAGATTTTCATTATCAAACTTAACCCTTGTAGTGATATTGATTGTCTCAAACTTTATCTTGTGGCAGAAGGATATAAATAGGTGTTTGACTTGGATTATTCTAAAACTTTCTAAAGCATGCCAATATTGCTTCAATTCCTCTTCTTTTCTCTTTTGCAACTCCTTTTCGTTTTTTTTTTTTTTTTTTAAAATCAACTTGATGTCAAGATTGCCTTCATTCATGGTGCCCACACGAGACTAGTGCAATGGTAATATCTCTCTAATTGAAGTAAAGGTCATTAATTCGAACCTGCTCGGCCTTACCTGACTCCTGGTTTTGGTGTGGTGGGTTGGGATCGGTTAGGAGCTCTAGGGATTAGTTCTGCCAAAGATGAGGACACCCTAGTTTAAAAAAAGATGCATTTTTTCATAGTGATCTTAGGGAGGTTTATAGGGAGCAACTTCCTAAGTCTGTTGCTCAAAGGGAGTCTAAATTGGTATGTCAGTTGAAGAAGTCGTAATATGTTTTCAAGCAGTTAGTCACCTCGGGTATGGTTTGACAGATTTAGTGAAGTTATCACAGTTTGGATTGAGATAGGGTGTGGGCCATTTCATCTACCATTGTCATACATCTAGTGGCAAAATCTGGTTGTTGGTCTGTTGATGATATTGGGTGTGTTTAGAGTGATAAAAAGTGAGATAAAATGAGATAAAGTGAGATAAGTTGTGGGTTCGTAATTCATGTAGTGAAATAAAAAGTGAATAAGTTTTAGAGATTTTCAGAATTTTTCAAAAATTTTTTTTGTTTTTTAGCACACCAAACGGTGCCATTGTGATTATTGGAAATGATGATAATGGAATACAAGAGTTGAATCTATGTGATGTGGAATTCGGATTTACCCTATGCAACTATGGGGAATATATGCAAAGAAAATTGAGAAGCAATCACAAGAACACTAAAAATTTACATGGTTACAATTTGCTTGCATCCATGAGGATGATATATTTGGTTTCAATTCAAAAGCTCCACTAATAGAGTGAAGATTACACGATAATATGAAAGAACCCTGAAGAATTCCTTAAAGAAACTCTTTTTGCCTTAGTCTTTGTTTATCTCTCTTAGAAACCCTAGAAAACCTTTACAAACGTCCATAGATGATTACAATACATTTCTTTATGTAGGAAATTAGAACTCAACCTGAATTGGACTCTTAAATAGTCTTGTGAAAAAATAGAAATTGTGCTGCTCCCTGGGAGGTACCAGTCGGCAAGCTTGTTCACCCACTGCACAATGCTCTGTAATTGCCAGCAAGCTTTCCAGTATATACTTCGATCTTCACAGCGAGCATCTAGATCGTTAGACACACTGCTTGGATTTCCAAAAGAAGCCAGTAAGATAGCCAGGGAGGTATTGTATAACCATTATGTAGGCCTATAGCTTGTTCTAGAATCTTCCAGAAACATGCATTTGCCATTTTATTGGGGCTTTAGTGTAATGGATATGAGCCGCCACAACTCTAATAACTTGTTTCTTCAAAGAAAATTTCAGCCTAAAGACTTGGGCCCTCTGAAGTATTTCCTATGAATTGAACTTATCTGAACCCACTTTGGTATTGCACTGACTCAATGAAAATTTGTTCTAGTTGTTGATAGAAACATGATTATTTGGAGCAAAACTTATTGATTCACCAATGAACCCAATACTAAACTTCTACCTGATGATGGATAGCTGTCAGGATATAGAAGATTTGTTGGCAAGCTAAACTATTTGACAATCATTTGTTCCAAAATTTCTTGTGCTACAAGCTTGGTGTGTCAGTTCTTGGATTCTTCGCGGTGAGTCACTGGGATGTTGCAATCCACATTTTGAGATATCTCAAAGGTGGTCTTAGTTGTAGTTTATTTTACAAGGATTGTGGGCATACCTTGATTCAAGGAATAAGGATACACAAATGCAAACTAGACTAGATCTCTACATAATAGGAGGTCCACTGCTGGATATTGTGTGTTTTTAGGAGAAAATCTAATATCTTGGAAGAGAAAGAACTTGACAGTGCTAGCTCGTTCAAGTGGAAAATCTGATTGTCAAGGAATTAGTGTAGCTAAAACATATCCTAGAAGAAAATGGTGTGATGCATGAACTTCCTATGGAATTGATGTGTGTTAATTACGTAGCAATCTGCATTACATCAAATTTTGTGAAAGGACAAAACATATAGAGATAGATTGTCACTTTGTTTGAGAGAAGCTCTTCCAAAATGTGATACAAACCGTTTATGTGAAATTTGAAGATCAACTTGCAGTTTTATTTACTAAAGCTTTAAGGGGCACACACAATTTGTTAAAATCTCGTAAACTTGTCAAGTCACATTAAAAATTGTTTAGGGGGTAAAATTGTAAAATTATTGTGTTTTTAGGGGAATGAACGTAATATCAAAGTACATTTGTTTTGTTAACTTTAATTAACTCTTTTTTTTTTTTTTTTAATATGGAAATGGCGATATCAGTGAGCAATACACTAAGTAAAATGCCTAGTCATATTATTTACAAGTATTGTGGTAGGTAAAAACGTAAAAGTTTACAATTAGATTTTACGTACCTTCCACCAATGTTAGGTAGAATTTCGATCTTAACAACCTTGGGCTTATGAGTTTAATATTATTTGTAACAAGTTTGGAACATATGATTTATTTATTTATTTATTTATTAATTGATAAGTTTGGAACATATGATATTATATGCTTCAGTTTTTGAAGGGGAGTATTAGCAATAGACTAGGAGAACTTATGGTATTATGTAGATATTTAGGGGTATATATATATTTAGGATCTTGATTACCTTCTTCCTTTTGTGTTTTATATACTTTCCTATTTTGTACAGGCCCTAATATTATAAGTAAAAGACAGAGATCACCCATTAGGTGTGTCCAGTTCCCTCAAGCATTTTGGTTTGATATCTGGACCATTGAATTTTAATCCAGTGGTCAGCCCACCCAAAATCCAATTCAACTGCTAGTAATGATCTGTTAAATTAACAGATTTGTTCGGTTGCTACAAAAATTTTAATTCTGGTGGTACATTTCTATTAATGGAAATGAAGCTTGTCAGAAGATGTGTTTGAATATCTTCACCATCCACATGTCCTCTTTTTATTGGTAGGTTTGACCATCCATATGTCCTCTTTTTATTGGTAGGTTTAAAAGCACTAGTTCAACATGAGTAAAATTACACAATAAGTAGCACACTCTGATTTCACTTTTTGCAACAAGAAGGCTTACATGATGTATATTGTCTCTTGCACTTTCTAGTTGTGTTGCCTTTGAATATCTTGACCATTCACATGTTCTTTTCGATTAGTAGGTCTAGAAACACTGGCCACCGCCAATAAACTAACACTGTTATGTTGCATGCTCTGACTTCACTTAATTTATGATTGCAGGTGACATCGTTGCTTAACAGTGCAAAGGCGGGTGTTCCTTTAAATGTCCCTGGAACATCTTCTAGCCCAAATGCTGCTTCAAGTAATTCATTGCCATCCATGTTTCCTGCTGGTAGTGCACCTCCACTTTCACCAAGAAGTTCATCTGGTTCTCCTCGGACTGTGAAACAGAGAGTAGGCCCATCTACTTTGGGTTCTCCTCTAAAATTAGTCAGCGAGCCTGTGAAAGAATTGATACCCCAGGTTAACAAGTCTTTGACATTTTCTCTTCGTGTCTGCTTGAAAATTTTCTTCTAATTTTTTACCTTTGGAACCCCTCCCCCCCCCCCCCCTTTTTGCTACCTCCTAAACATCATCGTATTTTGGGTTATTATTGTGATTTGAATACTTACTACCGTTGCAGTTCTACTTTAAAAATGGTCGTCCACCTCCAATTGAATTAAAAGAAAGATGTCTGTTCAGAATCAATCAATTTTTCTATGGGCACTCGGATGGATTGCAAATCCATGGTGAGACATATCATACTTACCTATGTGATAGTCCTGGAACTGATTTCATTTTTGTTTTTTTCTTTTTGGGATGGCATATATCTATTTTCACTTTGTGATGCCAGAATTTAAACCGGTTACAAAGGAAATCTGCAAGCTCCCCTCATTCTTCTCTGCTGTGTTATTTAGAAAGATTAATGTTGATGGCACTGGGGTTGTAACCAGGTATGCATTTCATAATTAAGATACTTGTCTAAATGTAGGTTTTAATTTTAATTTTAATTTTTTTTTAGTATCAATCTCTTGAATGTTGTAACCATAAAAAAAGCACGTATGTGGCAGAATATGAGTACTTTAAATGCAGCAATTTTTAAAAAAGTTGACAGACATGTTTGGGACACTATAAAATAAACACACACAATTATATATTAGAAGTTGGCACAGACTATATATGTGAGTTTTGTTAAATTATTATTTTTTATATAAAAAAATTATAAAAAAATTAACAAAAGTGGCTCAAATAGTAATTATAAGTAGTTAAGAGTATTTAAGTAGATAAAGAAAACAAAAAAGTTACAGAAGTAGTGGGTAGTTAAAGGGCATATACAGAAGACAAAATATAAATAGGTGAAATTACTTAATTATGTGGTATTTATAAAAATTCACTTTTCAATACCATTGACGTTATAGAAAGTTACTAGGATTTGGGAGTTTATAGGTATTATAGGAAGAAAAAAATGGTTTCACCAAAATAAAGTTTCATGAATTTTAAAACCTCACCATCACCTTTAGTGTTTGCTTTATATAATAGTATAGATATATGTTGTATATAATGTGTGGAAATGTATTTTTTTAATATATATTTGGTAGTTTATGCAATTAATAACAAATACTGAAAATAGCCTGTGCTAATGATAGCAAGTTATTCATTTATTCTACATGTGTATGAAAGAAGTTATATAAAATAATAATAAAAAAAAAAAGAATCCGTGGACCATCTGTTCATCAAATGTTTATAGGCAGTGGAGCTATGGAATATTGTGTTGTCTAGCGTTGTTGTGGCTAGGGTTCGCCAGCAATGTTAAAACCTTTTATAGCAGCTTGGTGGGGAATACCAAATATGAGAAGTGTTTACAACCTAATCTCGTTTTGTATTCTTTGGTTGGTTTGGGGAAAAGAATAGGAGAAATTTTATAGATATAGAATTTCCTTTATACAGGTTGAGTTATTTTTTGACCTTGCTTTATAGTTGGTTAGAGGTGTGAATATAGTCTATGGTTTTATGTTATTTATTTTTCTTCTTAGGGTTATTTAGACTTTATATGTTGTAGGTTTAATTAGGGTTTAGGTTTTACTTATTTATTCAGTTATAATCTTTGTAATTGATTAATTCAGAATATAGAGGAGCAATGCACTTCGTACCTATAGATTGTCTCATGGTATCAGAGCCACTTGCTCCGGCCAGCCATCGCCAGAGATTGCATCGTTGAAGGCTTATGAAGCATCGACATAATTGAAATTGGTTCAATTGACAGACCTGGTCCGTTATTTGTCAATGCTCTTTAAGCATCAGCGTTCCTTGTCCATCATTCGTCGTCGCAGAGCGTTGCGTCTCATCTCAACCTTCAAAGCTTCTCGTTCGTTCGTTTGTTGAAGCTTCTCATTATTGATGATAGCTCCATCTTTCCTAACTGAAACTGTCGTCGATCAACTTTGCTCTTAGCGCACCGAAGTTGTCGTCGAGCGACTTTGCTCTTGCCGCCGTCTCTTATTCTGTTGTCGCATGTTGTTGTTATTGTCTTCTGTTGTCGTGCGACTTATGTTGGATTATTCTGCCGCTGGTCGTGATTGTCTGCAGCAGTAGTGGATTTTTTTTTCTGCGTGGTTTCTTGTATCTTCAACCAATGACGATAGCGTTCGATTGTCTCGGTCAGGTTTACTGTTCAAGTCTCTGATTTTATTCCCTATTTGGCTGGATTTTGTTTCTCCTTGGTTTGTGGTTTACTTGTTGATTCATTACGTCAAAGGATATGTTACAAGCAATCAGTATTCGTTTGAGTGGGGACAACTATTCGTATTGGTCGAGTGTTATGAAAAACTTCTTAGTTGGCAAGGATATATGGGGATATGTGGATGGTTCAACACCGCCACCTTCTGATCCTAAAGTTGAGGGCTATGAGGCTGCTCTTGGAAAATGGATTCAGGGAAATGCTCAAATTCTTACTTGGTTTCATAACTTTGTACAACCAAATATTGGTATGAATTTTTTCAAATACGAGACAGCCAAACGTGTGTGGGAGTGTTTGTAGGATATGTATCTTAAGTCTAATTTTGCTAAGCAATATGAACTTGAATTGTCCATTTGGAATGCCACTCAGAGAGACAAATCTATTCAGCCTTTTTATAATGAGATGACTATGTACTGGGATCAGCTTGCACTTAAAGAGCCTTCTGAGATGAAGTCTCTTGACAATTATGTCTAGTATCGTGAGAAACATCTTGTATAGTTTCTTATGGCATTACAAGATTAGTTTGAGCCTCTTCGTGGAGCTATTCTTTATAGGTCTTCTCTTCCTTTAGTAGATGGTGCAGGGAGAGAACTTTTTTTTTTTGAAAAGATAAGTAAAATTTTATTCAAAGAAGCAGTTAAAAGCATCAGGAAGATGCTTTAAAGCTGCAATAAGGCTTTACATAGCAACCAATAACCTTGATTAGCTCAACGCATCTAGAAAATTCAAAAAAGAGCAAATATCAAGTACACTTCCCTCTTTCGCCCAACTATATAAACAATTAAGGAATAGAGACTTTATCTTCAGAATTGTTCTCCTGTCATCTTCAAAAATCCTTCTGTTACGCTCCTTCCAAATTATCCAAAAAAGACAAAAGGGAACCAAATTCCACGTAAGCTTTAGCCTCTTTGCCAAAGATTGACCCCACCAAAGTAATAGCAAATTTCCAATATCTTCCGGAAAACATATATGAACACCAAAACAATTCAGAACCAAACTCCATAGCTCGGCCGACCATGAGCAATGAATGAAAAGGTGAGCAATAGATTCTTGTTGCTTCAGACACAATGGGCACCGATTGGCTAAATGATGTCCTCGATGCTGTAGGTTGTCCATAGTCAAAATCTTCCCTTTTACCGCACACCAAGAGAAAAATACAACTCTAGTGGGGACTGCTGCTTTCCAAAACTTCTTCCATGGAAAAATGTCTTCACTACCACCCTGTAGAAAGGAATAAAAGGATTTCACTGAGAAGACCCTATTCGTTGAATGCCTCCAAATAGCCACATCAGAATTATTAGTCAATTGAACAGAACAGAGTAGTTCCATCAGCGCCATAAGACTATCAAACTCCCAGTCATTCACAGTCCTTCGTAACAGTACAAACCAACTGCTCTGATTTCTAGCGTTATTGTGATATTCTAAGACTGTTGCCTCTTTGTTTGCTGCAATTTCATAAATTTCTGAAAAAATATCAGAAAGGCAACCAATGCCTAACCAATCTTGCTTCCAAAACAAAATTCTGTTACCTTTCCCAACCTGCCATGAAAGACCACTCCTAAAAATCTGCCAAAGTCTTCTAATTCCTCTCCATAACCCAGTACCAAAAGGACTGGATACCAAAGAAGTAGACCATCCTCCAAACTATTCACCATATTTGGTTGCAATCACCTTTTTCCATAGTCTATTATCTTCCTGAGCATATCTCCACAGCCATTTCCCTAACAAAGCTTCATTATTTAGCTGCAATCGTCGGACTCCCACTCCTCCTGCCTTTAAGGGTTTACAAACTTCCTTCCAACTCACTAAACAGTGTTTATGGACCGCCTCACTTCTACCTCACTTCTACCCCACAGGAATTCTCTTTGCATCCTTTCCAATTCCTTAGCAACTGAGATTGGGGCTGTGAAAAGAGATAGGAAATAGGTTGGTAGGCTAGCAAGAACGCTTTTAATCAAAGTGAGCCTTGCCCCAGTCGAGAGATATTTGAGTTTCCAACCGGCTAATCTGCTTCTAAATTTCTCCAAGATAGGGTCCCAAATATTCTTGGACTTATAACGAGCTCCCAATGGCAAACCAAGGTAAGTAGTAGGAAAAGAGCCAATCTTACATCCCAAAATGTTTGCCAAATCCTCCACTCCTGCGACAGCACCCACTGCAATAACCTCTGACTTTTGGAGATTAATTTTTAAGCCTGTAACCGCCTCAAATCCCAGTAAAGTGCAGCGTAAATGTCCCACTTGCATTAAATCAGCCCCGCAAAAGATAATAGAATCATCTGCAAATAACAAATGAGATATACTGAAGGTATTCCTCCCTGTACCGACTGCGAAGCCATCTATAAATCCAGCTCCTTCCATTTGCTGCAACATCTTACTGAGTACTTCCATAACTAAGAGAAAAAGGAAAGGAGAGAGTGGATCTCCTTGCCTTAAACCTCTAGAAGAAGCAAAGAAACCTTCAGGAGACCCATTTATCAAGATTGAAAATCTAACAGAGGAAATGCACCATTTGATCCATTGACACCATTTGCTACCAAATCCCATTCTCCCTAGCAAGTAGACCAAAAAATTCCAATTAACATGGTCATAAGCTTTCTCTATGTCCAATTTGCAAACTATTCCTGTTTCCTTCTTCCTAGCAAGTAGACCAAAAAATTCCAATTAACATGGTCATAAGCTTTCTCTATGTCCAATTTGCAAACTATTCCTGTTTCCTTCTTCTTAAACTTTGAATCAATAACCTCATTAGCTACTAAAACAGCATCCAATATCTGTTTTCCCCCCACAAAAGCATTTTGAGAAGAAGAAATAAGAGGATCCAAAACTTTTCTTAACCTGCTAGCAAGAACCTTGGATAAAATTTTATAAACTGCCCCCACCAAGCTAATAGGCCTGAAATCTTTAATATCCACTGCACCAGGTTTCTTTGGAACAAGAGCAGTGAATGTTGAATTCATACTTTTGACAAATCTGCTGCTGTCATGAAACTCAGCAAAAAATTGCATCAAATCTTCCTTAAAAACAGTCCAACAACGTTGGAAAAAGGCAATAGTCCAGCCGTCTGGACCTGGTGCTTTTTCACCATTAAGATCATTAAGAGCTTGAACAATTTCCTGCTCAGTGAAGTTCATTTCCAGCTCCTCGGCTTCTAATAAACTCAACTGAGAAAAGCTTAAATTATCAACTTTTGGCCTCCAACAAGCCTCTTCCTCAAAGAGTTGCTGATAAAATTGCAAAATACCTTGGCTAATCTCTTTCGGATCCTCTGTTATTGAACCATTCAACCTAATTCTGTCAATCCAATTCCTCCTCCTATTTGCTGATGCCATCTTGTGGAAAAACTTAGTGTTCCGATCTCCCTCTTTGAGCCATTTCACTCTAGACTTTTGTCTCCAACTAATCTCCTCCATATGAAGTATTTTTTTCAGCTCTAAAATTTTTTCCTCCCTGCTGCTTCTGTCCTGCTCAGAAAGATTACCTTCATCATCCAATAAATCTAGATGACAAATGTCCTTTTCCAGTTGCAATTTCTGATGATCAATCCTTCCAAAAACCTCAATATTCCACTTCTTTAAATCAGCTTTCAAGCATGACAGCTTTTGCATTAACCTGTAACTAGCTGTACCATCAAATTTGTAGCTCTGCCACCATGCTGCAACCATATCTTTAAAGCCCTCCACTTGCAACCACATATTCTCAAACCTAAAAGGTTTAGGTCCACCCTTCAACCCTCCCCCTTCCAGCAATATTGGAAAGTGGTCTGATATTAATCGAGGCAATGTTTTTTGATAGACTTCAAGAAATAATTCCTCCCAATCATTAGACACTAGGAACCTATCAATTCTTGATTTACTAATACTGTTACTCCAAGTATATTTGCACCCTCCCAATGGCAGATCAATACACCGCAGGTCATCTAAAAAATCTGAAAAAACAGTCATGTTTTTTGTTCTTCTTTTACAGTTCCATTTATCGTTTACACTTTTAACCATATTAAAATCACCTCCCATACACCAAGGAACATCCCAGCGAAAGACAGCTGCCCCTACTTCCTCCAAAAATCCTTCTTTTAACTTATTCTCAACTGGTCCATACACACCTGTAAAAGACCAAAAAATGGCTTCCTCAACCTGCTGAAACAAACAAGACAGAGAGTGAGCTCCAACCTCTGAATCCATTAGCTGTAGCTTTCTATCATCCCACATAATCAGAATTCCTCTTGAAGCACCCACAGAATCCAGCGCTAACCATTTAACTCAGCTTCCACCCCATAGAGATCTAACCTGAAAATCAGCAATGTCCCTTAACTTAGTTTCCTGCAAACAGACCACATCTGGATTCCATGCCTTTAGAGATGATTTGATTATCATTCTTTTCTCCTCCCCACAGCAACCTCTAACATTCCAACTCAGAATCTTGGGCTTCATTTAAAACACAATGGTAATAGCTTACTGCTTTTTCCTTCTCCAAAAACTGCCGACTGATCATTTTGCTTTGTTCCTTTTTCGTATGAAATTGTCCACTGCAGATTTTTTAGCTCTCGAACTCCTTTGCAGGTTCCTTTCTGTTTTTTCCTTTCTCCAGTTTGCTTATTCCTCCTTTCTTCAATCGAGTGCAACAATTCCATTAACTTGTCTTCCAAATCCTCACTTGAGATTCCCAAAATTTTCTTCAGTGACTTCATTCTATTAAGAACCCAGGTTGAGATTGTTTGCTGATCATGGCCACAGTCTCCCAGTAATAAAACATCAGAATTCCACTCTGTTGGATTACAGGAAGCAAGAGGTGTGCAATCTAAAGGCTCAAGCTTAACTCCAGGACATAATTCCACATCAGTTACTCCATCAAAAGGAGAAAGCTCTCCACAGTCTTCTGCTTCTTCAACTGGAGTGGAGAGAGCTAAGGATAGAGCTGTCCTTTTATCAGAATTATTTTTCATCCCCAACTTCCTGGGTCTATACTTTTTCCCAAAGAATCTTTCATTGTCAGGACCTTCTGTAGCCAACTGAGAAGGACAATAAATCCTCCTTAATGGATCATTATAATCATTAAAACCAATTATCGGCTGTGAGAGGTCATCATTAATATGCTCCATACTGTCATTATTAAAGGTTAATAACTCCTCAGCCTTCAGAGCTCCTAGAATCTCAAATTTATTATTTGAAAAATGGACCGCCTAGTTCGTTGAATGTTGAGATTCTTTCTCAGTTTTCTTCCCAGCAAAATTGGGGTGGCTTTTGGATTTCTGCCCCTCGGTCTGTTGACTGAATTTGCCTTTCCGATTACCAAGAACTGGTAAATTCAATGTATCAGCAGTTGCTCCACGCGCCACCATCAGCTTCCTCATTGATGGCCGGAAGACACCATTGTTGGATGTGTCAAGCCAGTCTACCCATGGTCTTCTCTCAACCCAAATAGGGCAATTGTAATTGGTTTGACCAACTGACAAAGGAACTGACGCCGGAACTCTTCTTCCATCACCTTTAACCTTGATCCTAACCCATTTGTAATTTGATGAACTGCTCCAATTTCTTCCATGCCTAGAAATCCTCCACAGAAGTTTCCTATACTCTAAAATACATTAATGTTCCATAGATACACTGGTATACCCACCACCTTGATCCACACAGAATTTTGTTGCCACCCTCTTCTGGAACAACAGATCCAACTATGCCAAGGATCTAAAACTAGATAATTCCCCTCAATGAAATATTCTTTCTTTAAGATCTGAGTAGCAATCTCATTTGATGGAAATATAAAAAGGTATCTGTCTTCATATAATTCTTTAACAATAACTCCACCAGGAAAAGACCAGTTTTTATTTGCCCAGGATTGTACCCTGTTTAAATCAATCTTGGCAGAGGCAGAATCACCAAAACTACCAACCAGACATCTCTTCAAACTGTGACTACTCTCAACAGCATCTTCTAAATTGACAATAACCTGGTGTTTGTTAAAAGAACTGCGAACAGTGGAAGCATTCCATGCAGGAATTGCTGCAGCCTGAAGATAGGATCTTGTTACCTTAGTTTGCAGCGCAACAGTTCCAGCTTTCTGATCCATGGACTTGCTGGACTGAGTAGACACTCTATTTGTTAATTGAGGACTCCAAGGAAGGAAAGGCTCAAAGAGCTTTGCCAGGAAGTCCCAACCTTTCCTTTCTACCACCTCTGGTATCATAATCAGCCTTCGTCCATAAGGAGCAAAGAGTCGCAGTTCCAGCATCCTACCCAAACCATCTGAAATCAGAGAACAGATAACAGTTCTGGCTCCTCCTCTCATGGTACCCAGCTGCAACTTTTTGTCTTCCTTTCCTAAAGGTTTCCGGCATATATCTTGGAGCCATTGAAGCTCCTCTTCATATAAGACCATTACCCTTACATAGCCTCTTCCTCGCTCCACTATTCTTATGCCTCCTTTAAACTTGTAATCCTCAGCAATATCTATAGTGACATGATCCACACTAAAGGATTTCCTAATACCACCCCTTTGAAACGATGGATTCCATCTCCTAACGCTCCTAAAGTGGTGCATGATAGCAATAAGCTTATCATGCGCCGAGAGACGTATTTTACCTTAACCGTAAAAGATTTTTATCATAGATTCTGATATTTTAAAATTGACAAATCAAAACAAAGTTTACAAGTCAGCAACAAAGCATACTTCTTAAGTCTTAAACAGAAGGAATTGAAAAAAGAGTGTGAAAACCAAGTTCAAAGTGGCATCTGTTGCATTACAGTCTCAGTCAGGTTTTTGCTACTCCATCTGCTCCACCCAGTCTGTCCCCAGCACCTTTTTGCCCACTGCAACATCGCATTTGATTTAAGTCATGGGCAAACCAAAACCTTGGGTTGCCATAGATTAGTGTTGTTTTTGTCATCAAAAGGGACATTGGAAGAATGCATGCTCTAAACTTCTAAAGTCTAAAGGCTACAATTCTCCACATTTGGCTAGTTCCTTTTTCTCTCGACCACCACAGTAGTCATCTCATTCTACTGTAGCAGTTGCCGTTTCTACCTCTAGTGATAGTTCATCTTCTCAGTTGTTTGAGCAGTATTAAGCATTCATGGCAGCCATTCAAGGAGACTCCACACAAGCTTTTGCTATGACTGCTATTCAGTCAGGTTTGCATGGTTCTCATTCCACTACAGGTATATTATCCACCACATGGATTTTTTACTTTGGTTCTTCTCATCATATGACTTATAATTTGTCTCTCCTTAGCAATTGTATTTCCCATGTTTCTCTTATTAGTGTTTCTATTGCCAATGGATCCCTTATGCATATTGTCTCTATGGGTTCTATTTTCCCAACCCCATCTTGTTCATCGTCTCTGCATGATGTATTTTATGTTTCTCAGCTATTTTTAAGCCTTCTTTCAATCAATCGGTTATTCGACTTTGGCTTTGATGTTCACTTCTCTTCTTCTGGTTGTGGTGTACGGGATCGTGTGTCCAAGTAGCAAATTTGGACTGGGTGTAGGGGTGGTGATCTTTATGTCCTGGAGAGCTTGCATATCCCCTTGGTGTCTGCTTTTGCCGCGATGTCGTCTTTTTGTTTAGATGAGAAGTCGTCTCCCGTTTATCTTTGGCATTCTAGATTAGGTCCTTTTTCTAGTGATCGTTTGAAACTTTTGTTTCATTCTGGTCATTTAGGAAAAATTTCAATTAGTGATATTTCTAAGTACAGTGGTTTTAGGTTTGCAAAAATGTCAGCTTTACCCTTTAACAAGAGTACTTCTTTTTCTAATTCTTCTTTTCCTATTGTTCATACAAATTTATGGGGTCCTTCCTCTGTTGCAACTAAAGTTGGTTCTATGTATTATGTTTCTTCTATTGATGATTATAGTCATTTTCCGTGGGTTTATTTGAGGAAACGCAAATCTGACTTTTTAAAAATATATTGTACTTTTCATAACATGGTTCAAACTCAGTTTTCTACCTCTATTAAAATTCTTTGTTCTGATTTGGGTGGAGAATACTTTCTTTCCAAATTTACGGATTTCTTAGCAATCCATGGCACTATTCACCAATCATCTTGTTCTGACACTCTTGCCCAAAATGGTTGTGCAGAACGCAAGCATCGCCATCTCCTTGATACTGCTCGATCACTTCTTCTATCTTCCTCTATTCCTGCCGGGTTCTGGGGAGAAGTTGTTTTCATTGCAACTTGTCTTTTGAACCGGATGCCTACTCCTCTTCTCTCTAGTTATGAGTGTCTCCATGGTCAGGCTCCCAATTGTTCTCTCCTTCGTGTGTTTGGCTCTACTTGCTTTGTTCTTCTCCCAAAGTGGGATCGTGCCAAGCTTAGTGCCAAATGTGCCTTATGTGTTTTCCTGGGATACGATATCAATCAAAAAGGCTATCGATGTTATGATCCTGTAACCAAGAAGTTGTATGTGTCTCAGCATGTCATTTTTCTTGAGCGTCTACCATATTTTTCTCTTCCTCCCAAAACTGCTCCAATCGCCATGGAGGATTTGATTCACATCGATCCCTTTCCTACGGATGTATCCACTGAGGAGCATGTCTCCACCCTTGAGCTATCTGAGATTTCTATTACTCCTGTGCCTCCGAGCTTTGCTTCTATCCCTCATTATCCATTGGTCTACTCTTGTCGACATGTAACTATCTAGCTTCCCTCTCCTTGCCATTCCGCCTCTCAAATTGTCTCTAAGGACTTTGATCTTGTTGAACGTCGGTATCCTGTTCGTAGTCGCCATCTTTCGGTAATTTTTCAAATACTTGTTTCTCACCTTCTTATTGTTCTTTTTTGTCTCATATCCATGCTCATTTTGGACCTGAGTCATATTAAGAAGCTTGTGAGGATCCTAATTGGGTGAATGCTATGAATGATGAGCTCCTTGCTCTTGCTGAGGCTCAAACTTGGGAGTTGGCCCCTTTATTGGAAGGTAAGAACCTTGTTGGTTGCAAATGAGTTTACAAAGTGAAGATTTTATTCTGATAGATCTTTGGAGTGGTATAAAGCTCTTCTAGTGGCTAAGGGATTTTCTCAAGAATATGGCATTGACTATAAGGAGACTTTTGCTCTTGTTGCAAAGATGACCATAGTTGGAACTTTGATCTTTGTGGCTACTGTGCATCAGTGGCCTCTCTTTCAGTTGGATGTTAAGAATGCATTTCTTAATGACTATCTTTCCAAAGAAGTCTACATGCGCCCACCTCCTAGCTTTTCTTATGCTCTAGGTCTTGTTTGTTGTCTACGATGTGCTTTCTATGGTCTAGAATAGTCTCCTCGCGCATGGTATGCACGATTTTAGGATGTAGTTCTTCAAATTGGTTTTCGACCTAGCATTCATGACACTTCTCTCTTCGTATGCTGAACATCTCATGGCCTTGTTCTTCTCTTACTATATGTGGATGATATGATTATTATTGGCTCTAATTCTGATATCATTCAAGAGGTGAAACTTCATCTCTTCCGTGAGTTTGAGATGAAAGATTTGGGCCTCCTTCGCTATTTCCTTGGCATTGAAGTTACATCCTCTCCTAAGGGCTATCTTTTGTTCCAGTCTAAGTATGGTAATGACATTCTCCGTTATGCTCATCTCACATATGACAAAACTATTGATACTCCCCTTGAGTTGCATGCTAGGTTCTATGCTTCAGATGGTGTTCCTCTTGATGATCCTCTAGAATATTGGGAGCTAGTTGGATGCTTAGTTTATCTTATTGTGACTCAGCTTGATATTGCTTATGCTGTTCATATTATTAGTCAGTTTGTTTCTGCTCCACATTCTACACTTTGGGCCGCTTTGTTACGTATTCTGCGATATGTTCGTCGCATTATCTATCAGTGTTTATTGCTCTCCTCTAATTCGAGCTTAACTCTTCAGCCTTATGCGGATGCTAATTGGGCTGGTGACATCTCTGATCAAAAGCCCACCCCACCTTTGGCTTCTATGTATTTTTGGGTGATTCTCTTATTTCTTGGAAAAGTGAGAAATAATCTGTTATTACTTGTTCTACCGTTGAAGCAGAATATCGAGTTATGGGCCATGGTACATGCTACCTCTAAATTTGTTTGTCTTCATTAGCTTTTGTCAGATATGGGTGTTACTTTTCCTAATTCTACAGCTCTCTATTGTGATAATAAGAGTGCTATTTAGATTGTGATAATAAGAGTGCTATTCAGATTCCCACAGCTTTATTTTTCATGAGCGCACGAAGCACATGGAGATTGAGTGTCACTTTGTTCGTCAGCACCTTCAGTTGGCACTATTGCTTCGCCATTTGTTCCCTTTTCCCTGCAGCTGGCTGATTTTTTTTACTAAAACTCATACTGTTACTCTTTTTCGTTTTTTTCTTGGCAACTGTCGATACTCTCTGCTCTGGCATCCTAAGTTTTTTTTTTTTTGGGGGGGGGGAGGGGGTGTGAATATAGTTTGTAGTTTTATGTTATTTATTTTTCTTCCTAGGGATATTTTAGACTTTATATGTTGTAAGGTTAATCAGGGTTTAGGTGTTATTTATTCAGTTGTAATCTTTGTAATCGATTAATTCAGAATATAGAGAAGCAATACAATTTATACCTATAGATTGTCTCAAGAGGAAGTTAAATAACCAAAGCTTTATTCTTTCTTTGATTTTGTAGATAGCTTGGAGTTATAATTGGCCTTCGGGCCCTCTTTTGCATCTTCTTGATATTTCTTTTATAAAATTTTGATTACTTATCAAAAATAATAATAACAAAGGGTAGAAAAGAAATAGGAATCAAATATCATAATGCCCATTTTAGAAGGTATAAAGCATTCGTAAGAATTGGAAACTAAATGGGTTTGGAGTTTCAAAAAATAAATTAAAAAGTTTAAAGGAGACATCGCTATATGTGCAATTAAAGTTAAGGAATTATTAAAAGAAAGAAAGAAACTTGTGAAATTTAAATAATAAATAAATAAATAATTAATTAAAGAGAGTGAATTTGGTTACAATTTCTATGTACCTCAAATTGACCAGTTGGGGTCACATCATTAGTTGTCTCAATTCTTGTCTTTATGTGTTTTGTTATCGTTTTTCTTTGCCTTTCAAGTAGGTTCTATTGACTCCCTCTATGATTTGTATTTTCCTTTCTCTCTTTCCAGTGTAGTTGGAAGAAGGGCTTTATTCAGTTATGTTGATTATATCATTATTTTTTCCCCTTCCTCAATTGATATGTACTTGTGAAAGAAATATAAGATCTTTTAGAGCGATTGAATTTCCATTGTTTAGGGTGAAAAGTTTTTCCTTGTCCATCTTGTATAGGTGGATTTCGGGGGGAAAGGAGCCGGATCTCCTTGGTTTCTTGTCATTGTGAACATTGAATCAAATTGACAGGCTTTTTATGAATGAGTGACATCCCCTTGATGGCTTATTAATAAATAAATAAACTATGAGTAGAAAATTATCAATCGATATCAAGCCCGTCTAAGAGATTTGAGGCCTTGCTAATAAGAAGCAAGCAAGCACGTGCCTGGGTGAGGGGCGGGATATTGACTTGACCAGCTATATCAGCCCCACCAGTTAAATTCTGGCAATTTGTAACTCCATATATATTTCTTGCCCATCTTTGATAAAACTATATATTTTTTAAGCTTTCAACTCTAACAAAGGTTTTTTTTTTTTTTTTGGAGGGGTTAATCTTTGAGGGATTTATGTACTTGATTATACTTACTAACTTTAGAATTTTTTTATACAGACTAGACATAGCATCACACACATTATCTAAGAAAATTCATTTTTCCTTCTTTAAAAAAAAAAAATCTCTTTTAGAAATATGTATCCGACACCCCTAATATTTATTATTATTCTCTTGTACAAATGTTGCTTCCTTATTTCCACCCATTTTTAGTTATTTATCCTAAAAGATCCTGACACGATGGTTCAAATCTAGTTTAAGACTGTCTGTAACAATGCTTAAATGGTTGCATCCTTGACTGCAATGTGGCCTGACCGGCCTTCTGTACTTGTGTTCTCCTGGTGTCAAAATAATTTGGTGAAATTTAACAATATTTATGCTAGAGATTTTAAGAATCTGGGGTCAAAAATATTTTTCTGTTAACTATTATATTCCTGTAACTTACCAAGGTTTATGTCGAATAATCTGGGGTCAAAAATATTTTTCTGTTAACTATTGTATTCCTGTAACTTACCAAGGTTTATGTCGAATTATTTAGAAGTTCAAGGACTAAAAGAGGCTAAATTCGAGTACCTAAATAGAATTTGGCTCAAAGTTTGAGGGTTAGCATGATGGTTTGCCCTAATGAAAACTAATTAACGATCAAGCTGTGTGCTTCTCAATTAGGATTTTAAATGTCGGCTACTAAATACATTGTTGGGACGTGATGAACAGTTCATTTGCTACTCAATTCCTTTTTGGCGTCTGACTATTAATTTGCTCAGTTTTATAATTTATGAGTGCTCATGCATGATTTTATTGCCAGTATCTAGTTACTTCTACTCTTATTTTGTTATTAACATGCGTGCAGAGATGCTTTTGTTGATTATTGGGTCAATGGAAACATGTTGACAAAGGATATAGCAACCCAAATATTTACAATCTTAAGGCAGCCAGATCTCAAATACCTCGCTCAGGTGGATTTTTTTTTCCTCGTTCAAAGAATTATGTTGCAGTACAAGATCATTTTGTCTATGATTTGTTGTCTATTAAATCTTGCCAGAAGTTATTATAATTTCATTGGAGATAGATCTCTTGTATACAAAGTTAAGGTCTGGATTATTAACTTTTTCTTCCTCTGAACTGACTGTAGGAGGATTTTAAACCTGTGCTTAGAGAACTTTTGGCTACTCATCCAGGGTTGGAGTTCTTACAGAGCACACCAGAATTTCAAGAGAGATATGGTATGTTGCCATTCATTTTGAAAAAAGTTTCATTTTTTGGCTTTTGATGCAATTTTGTTTTCTTTGCTAGAAGTCAGTGTTGGTAATACTGTTTGCTGCTTCATTCTTACGCATGAATGTTATATGCATCTTTGAATTTTGTTTGTGTTCTCAGAGACAGTAGGGCCGTACGCGTTGATGGCTGTGTTTTGTAAAATGAAAAATTCAATATTGCATCCCTTAACACATATATATATATATATCAGTAGCCAAATGATTGGTAAAATCTAAGTTTGTCAAATTTTAACGTCCTCTGTATTTTTTTAAGAAGGTAAATTAGCCAAGTTGTTTAACCTTTCTTTTGATAAGGTGGCCAAATTTTAACAGTTTCTTTCTGCATGTTCTGAATGAAGGGGGCAATATACATCTGGGGTGGTGAATACTGCCAAGAAAACCATACCTATAATTACTCTTGCCTCTTCCGTTCTGAAAAA
The DNA here is from genome assembly GCA_019916065.1 of Vitellaria paradoxa. Lineage (NCBI taxonomy): Eukaryota > Viridiplantae > Streptophyta > Magnoliopsida > Ericales > Sapotaceae > Vitellaria > Vitellaria paradoxa. Next base: position 17,305,731 of record CM034240.1, read on the forward strand.
TCTAGCCAATTTGTGTAAATGATTAAACTGGATGTGGCCTAAGTTTCTCATGCCAATTCAGGATTGAACAGTCAATGAGATACAACATAAAAAATGTGTTATTAGGATAAAGAAGCGGCATTTTATGTAGAGTATTTATATGAACAAAATTAAGTCTCTTGTCCATAACCACATGCTATGCAAAATGAATGAAAATTTTGAAAAATGATCTCTTCTTTAAATTTCCTCTATATGGAGCTCCAGGAACAAAATTCTGTTGGAACCCATGTTTAAAATCGGCTTTAATTGCTCTTTATTTATCAATATATATATATATATATCATCTTTGATCACTCTAAATTTTAGAATCTCTTCCAGTCTTTTAAGCTTGCACACCAAAAGAAAGGCCGTGCACCGAACTTTGCTGGAGTAGGATTAATAGTCACTTGATTCACCCAAACTGGAAAGGAAATGATTAATGGTTGATTCACAACCCCCCCCCCCCCCCCAAAAAAAAAAAAAAAGATAATGGAAGATATTTGCTTGAGTGATTCATCCACTCAAATCTCCCTTTTGGGTGATTATCCATTGAATTTGGTTTTCAGTCAGCCTAGGGAATGAACCAGGACCACCATTTGTATGATCCTTTGCTTTTTATAATGGATTTAGCTTGTGATATGTACCGTCTGTGTTGTCTTGTTTTCCAGATTTTGTAGAATTTTCATTTCAATATTTTGCTTAAATGAGCTGAAAATATGTTATTGTAGGCTTAATTGCTTTCAAGTTGAGAGGAATTTTCATATGTCCTTGTGCCATTAAAGATTCCATTTTATTATGATGCATTTTTAACATTTAATTTATTTCAATGGGCCAGCTGAAACTGTAATATACAGGATATTTTATTACATGAATAGATCGGGCAATGGCCGTCTTACCCTTAGGGAGCTGAAACGTGGAAACTTAATTGCCGCATTGCAACATGCTGATGAAGAGGAAGATATTAACAAAGTTTTAAGGTAGATAAGACTGATTGCATCTTAATCTTGGTTGCAATCTCAGATTTATGAGTTTTATTTATTTAATATTTTGGGGTCTACTTTATTTGTATTATGTACTGGCTAAGAGACACAAACACTTCTAGGAAGTTGGTGTTTGTGTCAGACACATCAAACCCCAACACTCATGGGACCTCCTTTGACACGTGTTGGACACTTGTCCAAACCCGTCCCATTATTTTTTAAATGTTTTTCGAATTGAATACTCTTTTGTCACTTTAAGGACACACGTGTACATCACTTACGTATATAAGAATCACATTGCAAGATTGAAGAAAAAAAACTTGAAATCAAATAATTAAATAAAGACAATTTGGATTTATATTGATTAATCCTTGTTTTTTTTTTTTTTTTTTTGAAAAAAATAGAATTTCTGGAACTCTAAACTTTGCTTTTATTTATTTATATGGCTTTTGAAGACGGATATTAGGAAGTTTTTTCCAGAGACTTTAAGGACACACTTGTCCAGCACTTACATATATGAGAATGGCATTGCAAGTTTGAAGGAAAAAAAAAATTGAAATCAAATAATAAAGTAAAAAAATTTGGATTTATATTGATTAATCCTTCTTTGTTATTTAAAAAAATAGAATTACTGGAACTCAAAACTTTGCTTTTATTTATGTACATGGGGACAGATATTAGGAAGTTTTTTCACGTTTCTTTGCTAGTATTTATAATAAGAAATTGATTTATTACTTTTGCTATATAAATAACAATATAAATGTTGGTAATGTTAAAAACTAAAAATAAAATAGTTTCCATTTTAAAATATAAAGTGTTGTTGATGTGTCACTGTCAAGTAAAGTAGTGTGCTGATTTTTTGAAAATTTCGGTACCGTTGTATCTGTGTCCGGTGTCCATATTCGTATTCATATCCACATCCAGGCTTTTTATTATATCGGGCCATGGTGGGCTGGGGTGTTTTATTTTCAGCTGGAGTCTGGGGCTTTTAATCGATCCTGTCTGAAATTCATCTAGGCTGTTCATTTAATCATTTAACATGGTCTGCTTGAAACTCTTGGTGTCACTTCATATGATGCACTGTCCTAGAAATTTGAAAACAATTTTCATACCAGTTAATTACCTAACTCTACTTCTATATTCCCTACAAGTCTTAAATGTCCATCTGGCCCTGTTGTCCCTCCCCTCCCCCCCCCCCCCGGGGGTCTTCTAAATTTTATTTTATCGGAGAGAAAATTATATTTGTTTTCACACGTTAAAACAATGTAATTTGCATCTTATTACATGAATGATTCGTATTACATTCTAAGAACTGTTCTTGCTTCCTCCCCCCCCCCCCCTTGTTTCACACTTTTCTCCAGGTACTTCTCTTATGAACACTTCTACGTGATATATTGCAAGTTTTGGGAGCTGGATACGGATCATGATTTCTTGATTGATAAAGAGAACCTCATTAGATATGGTAATCATGCACTTACCTACAGGATCGTTGATAGAATATTTTCCCAGGTTTGTGCAATTTAGATAATGCTTCCTTTCTTGGATTGGGCAGCCCTTTTTGTGCAGGGAGAAATTGTCTGGTGATTCAATGCTTCATCTAATTCTTCTTTTCATTTTTAATTGTTCAATATTGCCTCAGGTGCCAAGAAAGTTTACTAGTAAGGTTGAGGGCAAGATGGGATATGAAGATTTTGTTTACTTCATACTGTCAGAAGAGGATAAGTCATCTGAGCCTAGTCTTGAGTACTGGTATATCTACCTTTCTTTGTCAACACAAGGATGATGTAGTAAACTTCTTTCATAGTTACTCTGGTACTTTGATAAATAATAATCTTCTTGCCTTGTTATGCTGGTAGTTTGATGAATAATAAGATTCTTATTACCAAGTGTATTATTTCTGGGATATCTTGGAAGGAAACACAAGTGATGTGACGAAATTTAATTAACTAGCCCATTTCTATCGTTTGGCTCTATGTCTAGCAGTTAGCTGATTGGGCTGTATTCCAGTTACAAATGCCGTATAATTATATGGTTCTCATGTTCTACAGCCTGAAATGAATTTAAATGGCATCTGTTAATGGGTACAAACATGAGCTCTGACATGATAGGTAGGGATTAAAGTTGTGACATTTAGAGTAGGACTAATTTTGCCAAAAAATGGTTTTGTATGTTTATTCAGTTTTACAAGTTTTTTCTTCGAACTTTCCAATGCATTTTATATTATCTAAGGATGGAGACTTTGTGTCCCCCCAGTGTTCTTAGGGTCTTTAGTTCTAAAATACTGAAATATAATTGGACACATATGGGTGAATGTCTGAAACATGTTTGCAGGTGTCCAATGAGTGTTTGTGTTCGATTATGACATGGCACCTTCTTAGAGGGGTTCGTGTTTCTTAGATTTTCATTTCCTAGGAAACCCACACAAAATATTAATGGAAATTCTAATTTTCTGACATTATACATATTGAAAATAATTAAACAGTAATAGTATGAAACACTTTAAAAATTTAACCACCCCCCCCCCCCCAAAAAAAAAAAATTGAGACCAAAGAAACATCTTGATGGAGAGAAATAGAAGAGTTTTCCAAAATTTAGAGCTCCCTTTGGAGGTGTAGGACTCCACCTATTTGCGTGGTGCTTGGTCTAAGGTAAAATTTTGACAACTAACAATTTGGAGGAAAAAAGTTTATAATTGTGAATAGATTCTACCTTTGCGAAGTCATGAATGAAACTTTGCTCAGCTGTTTGCGGAAAGGAATGTTCATGGACAAAGGAGATTTGGAACTTGGCTTTGTTGCACTTTGGCATAGCTTGGGTATTTCCAAGAGGATCGAGCCTTTTTTTTTGGAGTCTTGTTGGGGTGATAAAATCCCCAAAAATTGAAAGAGGGAGGATTTAGTCCCTTCTTGGATTTTTTGGTTGGTGTGGGGGGTAAGAAATAGAACATCTTTTACAGAAGTTTTCTTTATACAAGCTGACGAGTTGTTTTTTGTCCAATTTATATTGTTGGTTAGAGGGGGTAAAGATTAAGAGGAGTTTTCCTTTTTTAGTTTTGTTGATAAGTTGGAGTTGTGACACAACAACTCCTGCTCATCCTTTCTAGCATCTTCTTGATGTTTCATTTATTTAACTTTTGATCACTTATCAAAAGAAAAAATTATAATAATAAAAATAACGAATTGTTATCTACCATGTAAGTTTGTTAAGGGGAGACAAAGAGCCTTTTTGACCATTGTTGAGGACATGGTTTGCTATCCTAGTTTCTTTTACACAGGGCAGCAACAATGCCTATTTAAGAAAATTCGAATATTTATATTATTTTATAAAAAAAATCATATTTTGAAATCTATGCCAAGCAAGCCCTTTGGGTTTCATCAATATGGAGAATTAGTATTGTTGAGAGAAAAAAAATCAAAATAAATAGTAAAGTTACCTCCCTATCTAAGAGTTTAAGCTTTTAGGTGAGATAATGATTAACATTCTACTATAATGTCGGAGCAAGTTAAGGTTTTGAGTTCAAATCTCACCATAATCCCGAAAAATGTCAATAGTTGCGCATGTCCCCGTCCTTAACATCTTAAACTTTTAGGTGAGATGGTAGCTAACACTCTAACATGAATATGTGGGGAAGTGTTGGGATTTTTTTCCACATCGATTAACCAAGCCTCCCAAATTGGTATAAGATCCTAATTGGCTTCTTAAGTCACTCTCATCTCTTGGAGAAGTTGGAGCATTGAATGTGAGGAAATATGCTCTCGGTGAATGTTAAGGAGTCTCACTGCTAAAATGCACCATTTTAGCAATTTTCGAAACAACCATTCATTCAATCAATCTAGATCAATCAGAAAAACTTTTCAAGTCCAGGATGTTACAATTGAGATTGAAGAAGATTACAAGATCAATGAGGGTTTTAGAATCGTCGAACGTGGTAGAGGGTATGTTCGTATTCTAGTAATCTATGAGGAAGAGCTCAGATGGCTGTATCATATTTGTAGGAAACGGCTCAGGAATACCAAAGGTCTTTATCAAATAGGCTGCCTTAGAGGAGGGGCGAGAACTTTGGTCTGTTCAATCATCAAAGATGGCTTTGGAAGAAAACTTGAACTGTGTTTGTTTGCACCGTATGGAAGAAGACAGATTAGAATTCCAGAATCGTCATTCGGTTCAGGTTGGTGTTTTTTCATTGATATTATTAGTGAATTTTTGCCTGGCGAAAGAGTCCTTACTTTCAAAAGTCATGTTCATCATGAAAGGCAGAATGTTTCCCGAAGAAGCATTTTTTGTCCCAAAAGAGCCCAAGACTTACACTCACGCGGCCACTCTTCCTAAGTGGCAGTTCTCAGATGTCCGCTGCTTTTACAATGACCAGATGGTTATTGTAAATTATGAAGATGCTGTTGCGAACAGCATGCTCCTTAAAAGATGCCTAGTTGGATGATTAGGGGGCCCAGGAGCAGCAAAGATGGATTTGGTTAGTATCTCAACATGGGTAAATAGAAAATGGAAAATTCCGGGAGGAGTGGAATTAAGGAGTTAGACCAAGAGAGATTCCTCTTTATTTTCTCATCGCAGAAGATAGCTCAACAGATAAAAAATGAGTTAACCATTATAAATGGGTTTCCCTTATGGCTTGATTATTGGCACAGTTGGAGTTGTTGCTCCAGAAGGGGCTGGAATGATAAGTTTGTTTGGATTAAAGTAGTGGGATTGCCTGTCTTTTTATGGACTGATTGTGTTCTTCAAAGCATTGGAAACTTTTGTGGAGGCTATATCGAAACTGAGCCAAATTCCAGCTGCTTCAACAGCTATAGATGGGTTAGAATCAAAGTTAGAGGAGATGGCAGAAAAATTCTAGCTTCAGTTAGAATAAAAGTGGGTCAATCCTTGTACGACGGTCTAATATGGACTGAAAGAAGGGCTTAGGTCGATTGGGCTGGAGTTTTCCGACCACCGGATAAGAAGAAGGTGGCGCGTGAATCACCACCTAGTTCAATGAATGTCCCCTCTATTGGAAATCAGAAAGCCAAGGAGTTAATTCAAAATGAGGCTAGGAATGTTAAAAGTCTCTCAAAGGAAGCTGGGAAGTTCAAATGGGTACGAGTAGGTGAAAATCCCAACTCTTTTATGAGGAATAAAACTCCAATTTCAACTCCAGTGGGCCTGCCTTGAGTTAATAGATTCCATGTTTTAAATAGCATTAATGAGGAGGACCAATTAATGGACGAACCTAGCCATGTATCCCCTCGAAGCCTTCAACAGTAGGAAAATACCAGAGGAGAAGCAGCAGTTGCCTATGGAGATTTAGCCAGCGTATATGATAATCTGAATTTTTATGGGAAACAATACAGCTCCAGAAGAAGAACCCAGGTAGCTTCTGAACACGTAACTACATCGCCACAGGCATTGTCTTCTCCCATAGAAACCTCTGTAGATCAGCTTTCTATAGGAGAACCAGCTGAGGTTGAACATACTTCTTTCTTTGAGAACATGTTAGTCCCCTTTGGAATTCAAGAAGCTGCAAACGAGGAAGCTCTGATTTGTCTACCATTAGCATCTTACGGCCCTGATGAAGTGTGGAATAGAGATGTGGAACACCTGCTACTATTGGAGAATTGTGGTAAAGATCAAAGTAAGATTTCAGCTTGGGTGATTAATAGAATGAAATCCTTCAAGAAGATATTGGGTATCTCATGTGAAGGCTATGAGGAAAAATTAATGGAATTGCTACAATCCATCGAAGAAAAGAGGAGAAGTCATTATGGCGAACACAAGAAGCAACAAAAGAGCAGCACCAGAAGAGGAGTTAGGGAGTTGAAGAACTTACAATGTTCGATAAGCTATGACAAAGGAGGAATGGAATCTGTCGTGGGAGCAAGAAGAGGTGGGGAGCCATTACCCTTATGTTTTGAATGAAGCCAAAAATCATTTGCTGGAATGTTAGTGGCTGTTGTGGCAAGGAGAAAAGGATGTTAATTAAATCTTCAATTAGGAAATGGAAGCTAGACGTTGTTTGCATTCAAGAAACAAAGCTAAATTTGGTTAATGATAGCATAATCAGATCTATTTGGGGTGGTAGATGGTGTAAGTGGACAACTTTAGCTGCTGTGGGGGCCTCGGGTGGAATAATTGTCATGTGGGATAGTAGGAAGCTGGAAGCTGTTGACTTTGAGATTGGATCCTTCTCCATTTCTTGCTTGTTCCACCATCTGGATGAGGATATTTATTGGTCATTCATTGGAGTTTATGGACCAGTGGACAGAGCATCAAAAGAAGACTTTCTTGAAGAAATTGGGGTAACTGTTTTCAGATGGAATCAGCCTTGGTGTTTGGGGGGTGACTTCAATATGATTAGAACCATTGAGGAAAAAAAGGGTTGTAAAAAGAGAACAAAGCAGATGAAAGTTTTCTCAGATTTCATTGAAGATTTACAATGCATTGTTTTGCCTTTAGGTGGAGGTAGATTTACTTGGAGCAACAGCATCAGTAAGTCAAGGATTGATAGGTTCCTGATATCCTCTGATTGGGAGGAATTATTCCCCACAGTTTTGCAAAGAATTCTACCTAGGACAATCTCTGACCATTTTCCCATTCTGCTAGAAGGTGGTGGATTAAAAGGAGGTCCCAAACCATTTAGGTTTGAAAATATGTGGCTGCAGGTTGAGGGATTTAAAGAAATGATCGATTCATGGTGGAATACCTACATGTTTACTGGGACTGCAAGCTACAGGTTGATGCAGAAATTAAAGCTGCTCAAATCAGATCTGAAGAAATGGAATATTGAGGAATTTGGCAGAATTGACCAACAGAAATTCCAACTGGAAAAGGACATCCAGAAGCTGGATTTAATGGACGAGGAAGACAACCTTTCAGATCAAGGCAGAATATTGAGAAAAGAAAAGATTCTGATGCTGAACGACTTAATCAAGATGGAGGAGATCAGTTGGCGACAAAAGTCCAGAATCAGATGGTTAAAAGAAGGTGATCGAAACACACAATTTTTCCATAAAATGGCCTCTGCAAATAAAAGGAGAAACTGGATTGACAAATTACAAGTTAATGGGAAGATGACAGATGATCAAGGGGCAATAAAACTCTACATAGTGGACTTTTACAAGAGGCTATTCAAGGAAGAAGTAAACTGGAGGCCATAGGTGAACAATATGGAATTCTCCAAACTCAATCCACAAACTACAGCAGGCTTAGAATCTCCTTTTACTGAATTAGAGGTCCATCAAGCTCTTATGGAACTAAGTGAAGACAAGGCTCCCGGCCCGGATGGTTGGAATTTTGTATTTTTACAAAGCTGCTGGAACTCTTTAAAGGCTGATTTGATGACAGTTTTTGCTGAATTCCACAGCATTTGCAGGTTTGTTTGTAGCTTGAATACCACTTTTATTGCATTAATCCCCAAGAAAGATGGAGTAGCAGAGTTAAAAGATTACAGACCTATCATCTTGGTAGGTGCTGTTTATAAGTTATTATCAAAGGTGCTTGCAAGTAGGCTGAAACAGGTAATGAATAATCTCATTTCTGACACTCAGCATGCTTTTGTTGGGGGAAGACAAATTTTGGATGCCTCTTTAATTGCTAATGAAGTTCTAAATTCCAAAATTAAGAGCAAAAAACCTGGAATCATCTGCAAATTGGACATTGAGAAGGCCTTTGATCATGTTAATTGGAAGTTTCTGATCTATCTGTTGAAAATGATGGGCTTTGGAGAAAGATGGTGTCATTGGATCTATTGGTGTATCTCTTCTGCTAGTTTTTCTATTTTGATTAATGACTCTCCCGAAGGTTTCTTCACATCCTCACGTGGACTGAGACAAGGTGACCCTCTTTCACCTTTTCTTTTTATCCCAGTAATCGAGGTATTTAGTAGGATGCTGCAAAAGGCTGAGAAAGAGGGATTCATTGAAGGATTTACAGCAGTACCCAGTAACCGAGAGCTTAGTATCTCACATCTTCTGTTTGCAGATGACTCAATTATATTTTGTAGAGCTGATTTACTTCAAATTGGTCATCTTCGCTGTATTTTATTGGGATTTGAAGCTGTCTCAGGGCTGAAAATTAACCTCAACAAATCAGAGATTATGCCTGTGGGTCACATTCCAAATCTGGACGAGCTAGCAGCTGTTCTTGGATGCAAAACTGGTTCTCTTCCCACTAAATATTTGGGTTTGCCTTTGGGAGCTAGATTCAAGTCCAAACAACTTTGGGATCCAGTCATTGAGAGGTGCAGAAAACGACTGGCTGAATGGAAAATTAATTAGTTGTCAACTAGGACAAGAATTACCTTAATTAAAAGTGTGCTTTCTAGTATTCCCACTTATTATTTATCTCTCTTCTCAGCCCCAATTTCTGTGTTAAAGGAATTGGAAAGACTACAAAGGAATTTTCTTTGGGGAAGGAGTGAAGGAGTGAAGGAGTTTCCAAATACAACCTAGTGGATTGGAGGGCTGTTTGCAAGCCCATCCATTTGGGTGACACCTGAATAAGGCAGCTAAAGTTACATAATGAAGCTATGTTGGGAAAATGGTTTTGGAGATTTGCTCATGAAGACGCCAGCCTTTGGAAAATAGTGATAGTTAATAAATAGGGTAAGGAGAAAGGAGGCTGGTATTCCGCGAAGGGTGCAAACTCTCTTGGCATTAGTTTATGGAAAAACATTAGAAGGAATTGGTCTAAATTTGACAGCTGCATATCATGGAAGGTGGGAAGAGGTGACAGGATTTTGTTTTGGAAGCATAAATGGCTGGAGATTGATTACCCTTCAGAGGTTTTTCTTGAGATTTACGACATTGCAGTTGACAAGAATGCTTTAGTATCAAACTACAGCACAGGTTTTGGTTCTAACAGAGCATGGAATGTACAGCTACGAAGAAGAATGAATGATTGGGAATTGGATAGTTTTTGGTTACTTCTGGAACTTCTTTACTCATTACCAGAGGAAGACACAGCTGATGCAATGATTTGGAAGCTGTCAACTCATAAAGACTTCATCGTGAAGTCCTTTTATCTATTCTTGCATGGCGGGGAGAAGGATGACTTTCCTTGGATGAAATTATGGAACTCTGCTGCTCCAACAAGGATCACTTTTTTCTCTTGGTGTGCTGTGAGAGGGAGGATTTCGACTATGGATAATTTAAAACTAAGGGGACACTCTCTAGCAAATAGATGCTCTCTATGCCTCAAGCAAAATGAGTCAATTGAACATCTATTCATTCACTGTTTTTGGTCCGCTGAATTGTGGAGCCTAACCCTTTCATGTTTTGGTGTCCAATTGTGTTTCTCCGAGAATCTTAAAAGTTTTCTTTTGGCATGGTCGGGACATCCACTGGAAAGGAGGAAGAAGAAGATTTGGAATTTGATTCCTTTTTATCTTTTTTGGTTGATTTGGAAGGAGCGCAATAGGCGGATTTTTGAGAATATCGAGAGAAATGTTTTGAGAGTCAAAAGTCTATTTCTTTCTTGTTTATATAGTTGGGTGGAAGAGGGAAAAGAGATCGATATGTGTTCTTTCCTTTCTTTTATTGCTAGTATGAAGTGAGCAGGACAAATTGTCCACACTCGCTACATTTGTTTCTAGCATCTCTTCGATGCTTTGAAATAAAAACTTACTTATCTTTTTCAAAAAAAAGATCCTAATTGGCTTCTTTATTCCTTGCCAATTAGTTTTGAGTTAGATTCTTTAACATGATATTAGAGTTAGGTTTGGGAGGACTCCTCCCCCCCCCCCCTACGCTTCTCAATCTCTCGTTTGTGCATTTCTTATATTCGGTGTGCCATCAGCCTCTTTACACGCGAGCCGGGGGATCATATGTAAGGGAACATGTAGGGTTCATCGCACGTTGATAAAATCATACCTCCCAAACTGGTATAAGATTTTAATAGGCCTCTCCACTCCTCACCAATTAATTTTAAGTTGGATGCTTTAATGAATATGAATTTTTTACTCAACATTGACTTTACTTTTTATTTCCATTTATTTCTTCAAGCTTCATCCATCACTTCAGGTTGGGGCTTGTGTGCAAATTTGCCTACTTCTATAAATTGAGTATCTAGCATGTCAAATTGAAGATTATGTAAAAGATATTCCCTGAAAGTGCTGCATTTTCAAACAAAACAAAACAATAACTTACAAAAAAAAAAAAAAAAAAAAGCAAAGTTGATACTGTTAATAGATTTATTTATTTTTTTTTTTTTTTAAATTTTATGAAAATATCATCAAAATGAACAGTCAATTGTAAAACATGCCCCCCCAGGGGAGGGGGGAAGACCTTGAGAGACTTGGAAACTTTTCACGAGGAAGTCACTAAGACACCAAAAAAAAGAAGTCACTTAGGAAATTATTTCCAGCCATCCTCAGTATTTATATGTTTTTACTGCTTCCCTTTTCCTTCTGAAATTGCTTACGATGCTTTTTTTTTTTTTTTTTTTTCCAACTATAGTGTCAGTGTATCTGATTTTTTGGAAATCATGCTAATGCCTTTGGTTTATCCACTGCACTGGATATTGAATTTTCGTGATCAGGTTCAAGTGCATAGATTTGGATGGAAATGGGGTTCTGACTAGAAACGAAATGCAATTCTTTTACGAGGAGCAGTTGCATCGAATGGAATGCATGGCCCAAGAGCCTGTGCTCTTTGAGGATATTTTGTGTCAGATTGTTGACATGATTAAACCAGAGGTTAGTTGTTACTATCTTTTGTTTTCATTACTATTTTTTTCCCTTTTTAGTGATAGTTTTGGTTCTTCAAGTATTGTGTACTATTACTAGGCGTATTTGGATAAGTTTTTATGATAACTTTATGTGGCTACTGCAATTACTTCTTATGATGAAGTTATCCAAAATGTTTGCTAAAGTAATTTTGTTTTGCTAAGCCCCTTTTGTTTAATCAGTCTTTCTCTAAGCTTGTTATTGCTAGCCTTGACATTAACTAGTCTGTTCTTTAAAGAAGTTGTTTTCTTTTTACGAGGGAAGGGAGCTATTTGGCTTTTTTTTTTTTTTTTCCCTTTGTCAATGTAATTCTGAATACGTGGGTTTGAAGGATGTGGATGTTTTCACGACATTTTTCTTGCAATTTTTATTTTGTATCTTTCTTGACTTATCCCTATTATCCGTGGTTCCTTCATTTTCCTTCTAGTAAATTCCATCATACAGTAGTCCTGTATTTTTTAAGCACATATCATCTATATGGGGTTGCTTATATTTCATTCCAATATAACACGAAATGTATGGCATAGTTAGATGTATTGTTTTTTTGTGATAAGCTAGTGCGATATGAGTTGAAGACGGGTATTCAACCTTCTTAATTAGTTGAACTATGGCATTTCTTGGTAATATTAGAAGTGTGACACTTCATGCTTTGTTGGTTGCAGAATGAGAGCTATTTTACACTACGTGACTTGAAAGGTGGTAAACTTTCAGGAAATGTTTTCAATATCCTTTTCAACCTTAACAAGTTCATGGCTTTTGAAACTCGTGATCCTTTTCTAATTCGTCAGGTATGCTAGTCACTCTTTATTGATTCTCACCAATTTCTTGGAGTCGCAAAACTTCTTTAACTAGTTTTTGGTAATGACAACAAGGATTTTGTATTGTGAGCAGGAGCGCGAGAATCCGAACTTGACAGAATGGGATCGTTTTGCCCACAGGGAGTATATCAGGCTTTCAATGGAAGAGGATGCAGAAGATGCCTCCAATGGAAGTGGAGATGTTTGGGATGAATCACTCGAGGCCCCTTTCTAAGTTCTACTCGGTAAGCTATTACGCCGTCCCTTCAGTGTATTGTTTGACTAAAGCTTATTATGAGCATTAGTTCTGTTCATTTTGTGAATATTAAATGAGAAGATAGGCTTCTAGTCTGGTAAACTACGAGATCCATATTTGTGGCACATGGAATACAAACTAGGATCATAATCCATGAAAATTGATTGTCCTCTTATATTGTGTGGTGAAAAGATTTGAAAAAGATACCTCTTGACTTAATCTTGAAAGTGGGGAAATTTGCTTTCTGAATAAGAAACTTCAATCCATTTGGTTACCATAGAATCTCATATTTGCATGTAACTGCAGCTGCATTTGGAGAATCAATGAATTTTGATGTCAAGCTGCGCCCTTAAGAAGATGGGTAATTTTGCTGGATTCGTGATTGAGCGTGCTCGTCGGGCTTTCGAACCCACAGACAACTGGCACACGAGTTTTCCTGCCGAGGAGAAGCATTCGAAAATGATGTCTTAGTGTGGCAGCATCTAATTAGAGTACTAATTCTGCAGGAGATGCTTAATTAGCGACGGACAGATGATAAATCAGAAGCTGTTGAGAATAGTTCAGAACTGTTGGTTTTTGTTTTTTATTTTTTTTTTAAATTTATTCTAGTTGAAGATACAAGTATTTTTTGTTAGAGCTATATTTGGTATTGTTTTACATTTTTATGAATGGGGCTCGATGTGGGGAGTGTGGGCTTGCTGGCTTTTCTTTCGTTGCTTTTTTTAGGTTCCTTTGTTCTTAGCTTATTAGCTATTCAGACTCGAATAGTGGCTTATATTATATTTATGTTGATGAATATTTTCTATTTATCTTCTTTGTTAATGAAGAATGAGTAGCTATTACAATGATAACGGTGATGATTTGTTTGGGAGTGAGGTGTTCGTGGAAATTGAAAAGGATATTTTTAGCTACTGATATATCTAACGAATTAGGGTAGTTAGGATTTTACCAGATAAATTTTGAGATTTGTAATATAATTCACAAACTTTGCGACTAGGATTTATTATTATTATTATTATTATTATTATCATTGCTGATAAGTTGCTGCGATTACGGATTTATGTCGCCATTTAATTTCAATCAGAAATTCTTATTAAATTTGTATTTGAATTATTATTATTATTATTTTTTGGTAATGGGGGAAATCACCTGTTGGGTCTTTTGGACCCACCGAGTGACAAATTCTCGGAAAGATTAGCGCGTTGCTTACCACCACGGTCTTTCAGTTAAGATCTGGCCGCTCAGGTGGAGAGTTGAACCCGCGTTTTAGGTGGATCACTCAAGCTTTTGGCTCACTCTCCACGGGCTAAACCAGATGGTTTGAATTATTTTGTTTGATAGTAATAATTGTTGGATTCTCATCCATATTGATTACAGAAGCGCAAGAGGACTCAGTTTGAGTGCACTCATGCATGCGCAGTTATGAGGCACCTAATAAAGCAGCAGTTTCATCAGTTTTTTTCTTTTTTCCATGCATGAATTTATATGTGAGGGTCTTGTGTACGACATAACGTAAAAAGAGCAGTCAAGTGTACGAGTACCCGTTACACGCAGCCTAGAAACTGACTTATGCAAGTACGTAGGCTAATTTCTGATTTCGTTAATAATGAAGTGATCAAATTCTGGCTTAAAAAAGGGTATAAAAAATTTTAGTTTTTGTTCGAACTCGGCTCGGTCTAATGTTTAGGCTTTGAAAAAGTTTCAAACTCGATCCGCAAAAAGATAATAATAACGACTGTCATGCCCCAGGCTTATTTTGTTTTGAAACTCTAGCTAAAAAAAAGAAAAAAAGCACAAACTATTCCAAAGTATTCAATGGATTGTGACCAAGCATCACCCTTCTGAGTCAAATCTATATAGCAATTATAAATGGTAACAAAGCGTTCCATGTATAGGCTCCTTATTCTTATATAGATAATGTAAAAATAAATGAAAGAGTTGTCAGCCAGCGAACCAACAATACATTCCCTTTGGCTACAGTATCTCTAACAGTGAGCCACAAACACATATCACGGCAATATAAGGGGTGTGTTTAGAGTGATAAAAAATAAGATAAAGTGAAAAAAGTTGTGAGTTCGCAAATCGTGTAATGAGAAAAAGATGAATGATTTTCAGAGATTTTTAGTATTTTATCTTATCTTAAATGCACTCAAACTAATAATATTAGGAGATCAGTCAGGTCATACAAATAAACATACAATAAGATAAACACTTGATGTTCAGATTGATTACTCTTCAACATTACCTAGAATGTGTAATTAGTGACATTGAAAATCCAATAAATAGAATGGTGTGTTTATATGCACAATCATGTCTCTTAGTAATATAGCAACATCCTAATTTAGAATATAACACAAATGTGAATGCAAATAATATGGCCATACAAATCTAATATTCACCTATTAAAAAAATATATTTTTTTTTCACAGAGGTTAAAAAATAAACATTTTATAAACTCTATGCTAGCCTACACACACACACACACATACATTAGATGTGGATGCACAAGTGCGTGCCAAAATTTTATTAATATTTTTATTTTTCTTATTTTGATATTTTGATATAAATTATTAATTAAATAAAAATAAAAAATATTTCACAACTTGAAAAATAGTAAATAGCCAATTTAAATGGAATTTAAATAAATAATTATAATTAAGTGATATTTCAAAAAAAAAATATAAAAATAACAGATGTTCAAAAGAGAATTTAAACAGTATTAAAATGAAAATATAAATTTACTTAATTAGGTGATATTTATTAAAAATTAATTTTAAGATGCTAAGAATGACAATTTATGAGAAAAAATAAAAAGAAATAAAAAAAGTATAAAAATATAAAATCTCTAATACATCCTCATTTAAATGAATTGAAAAATATTAAAATAAAATACATTCATCAGTTTGTTAATTTTTTTAATTTAAATTTTTTAAGATTCATGTATTTTCTCATTAATTTTTTTTAATCACAATCCAATTGGGAAAAAAAATTTTCAATTCTTTTAGAAAAAATTTTTTCTAAACAAAATTTCATCCGAACACAATTATAAATAAGATTAAAATTATTTGTAATTTTGAAAAGTGAGCGTATCAAGGGAGGAATGAAAATACCTAACCCCAAATTTATCGCTTCGTCAAATTTGAGAATTGTACACGACTACTCGTTAGATTGTGCGTTGAGGTACCGCCAGTCCTCTCGCTGGCTCGCTAGCTTCTCTGTGTTTCCATTGCACAGATATTGGGCTTGATTATCTTCAACTATACTTCAGTACGTTTAATTTCAGATTTCATTAGCTATCTTTCTCTTTTGGAAACCTGGGTCTTTTCGGTTGCGATTTTGAGCTTATATCACACTATGAATCATAAAAAATGTATCAATGTTGATATATATATATATATATATATATATGTATATAAACTTACCTTCAATTTCACTGGACACTTGGTAGTCTCAGAGGATTGATAAGTCAATCCATTCCTTCTTTGAGAGGTGATTTCTGTTTTGTGTATGGAAGTTCAGTTTTCAGAATATACAACTCGTTTTGGAATGTGGGTGCAGATCGTTTTTGGTTTACATTGACACCACACCCGTTGGAGATGAAGGTTGTGGGATTGGTCAGTGGAGGCAAGGACAGCTGCTATGCCATGATGAAATGCATTGAATACGGACACGAGGTATCGCGCTGTTTCGCTTGATATGCACTATATATACATATATATATATATATATATATATATATATGCATTTTTATGCTTTACTCTCTCTCCGTATGTATGCATAACAAGCCTGTTTTTGTGTTATTTGAACTTCAGATTGTTGCCTTGGCAAATTTGTTGCCAGCTGATGATTCAGTGGACGAGCTTGATAGCTACATGTACCAGACAGTGAGCTTCATTGTCTAATTCTATTGATTTATTTGCGCTAGGTCACATTTATATGAGGCTTATTTAAATATATTCTTGAGCGAATACATCGACTCACTACGAGGAAGTATGAATTTCTTGTAGTCTTGATTGATTATATACATAGCGTGACAGTTTTATAATGGATGGATAAATTAATCTTATGTGTAAAGCATCAAGGAGATGCCTCCCAATTACAAAATAACACCTTAATTTAAAGACCAATCTAAACCTCCCGATGCTCTACAAAATGCGAAAAACTGTGTACATCCCCATAAAACCAACTAAACAAAAAATATAAGAATGTATAAGACGCCAATTTTTTTTTTTTTACTCCATTTTGGCACCCGTGCATCCCACCAACTCTCAAAAACGTGCTTAGCTTCTTTAGTGAAAATCCAATGCATCCCAAATTTGAAAATGTTAATTGGGCCATGCCATTTAACTTCTGATATGAGATATTTTGTCGAAATGAATTTGCAAATGTCATTGCCCTGCTTAGATTATACTTTATTTCTTAAGGGATCTGTTTGAAGTCTATTTTATGATTGTTGATTTGAATTTTTGGCAAGTATAGCCTGAAAATCAAAGAAATTGCATTTCGCATGAATTTTTTCCTTTCTTTCCTATTTATTTTTCTTCCCCTTTATAGGATCCTAGTTTAAATTTTTTATTATCGCTGGAAACACATACGAGTCATTTCCTTTCTTTATTTTTTGTTAATGTTTCAACATTGGATTATTAATTTAGTATTACTTACCTTAACTTTTGCTTAAGTTGTAAACATGACCATCACAGTCGCGTAAGATCCAGATTTTTTCGTTTGAATAGAAAGTTTCCCTGATATATTACGAACTTAGATTTGTATCTAACCTCAGACTGGATTAAAAAATTTTGATTATTGTTTGGCCAAAAATCAAAACTTTAGGAATGAAAGTTGTTGCAATTTTTCTTTTGAATAATTTTTTTCTTCATTTTTTTAATAAAGAAACTTTCACACTTAGCGTAGTAGTGAAGGTAAACTCTCATTGACAATAGTGCAATTTACTTCACTGAGAGGAATTGAATTGCTGATGAAATAGCTGTGTTCATGGCTCAATATTTTTCAAATGACCATTTGGTGCAGAGAAAACAGTTTCTATTTTGCTGGATGACATTTAATTGTCTAATTTTCAATTGACTTCTTCATTATTAACCCTTTGTGCTTTTCAGGTTGGGCACCAGATAGTTGTCAGTTATGCAAAATGCATGGGAGTGCCATTATTCCGAAGGCGAATACAAGGATCTACAAGGCAAGCCCTTTGAGGGGGAACATATGGTTAAACTAAAAATCTTTTTTTTTTTTTTTTTTTTGAGGAAACTACAATATTTTTTCTGCATTGTGGGACCAAGAAAGTTATCATACTTCCAGTACATAGATGGTAACTTTCAATTGTAAATTGGTCCATGTATGTTATTTGCTTTTACAACTTTCATATTATTGATAGTTTGTGATCATATGTTGGATTTCTTGACTCTGAAACTTGGTATCTTAATTTACTTTTCCCAAAAAAACTGAAGAAAACCCCCTCCCCTAATAGACACCGCTCCCCCCCCCCCCAAAAAAAAGGGATCCCAATTGGTGAGATCCAGGACTTAGAGGACTTGGCATCTATTATGGGATGTAGGGTGAGCCAATTCCCGATATCGTACTCAGGCCTTCTATTGGGAACTAACTTCAAGACAAAGAATGTAGAATGGCATCATAGACGAGACTAAAAGAAACTACAGGGATGGAAGAATGGCTATTTATCAAAAGGGAGAGGATAGCCCTTATTAAGAACACTTTATCTAGCATACCTATTTACTTCTTTTGTCTTTTCAAGGTGCCAACTTCTGTAGTCAAAAGGATGGAGAAATTACAAAGGGATTTTCTATGAAGACAAGGAGAAGAAAGCAAATTTCACTTGGTCAGTTGGAATAGGGTGTGCAAATCGATGAGTCAATGGAGAGTGGGCATCGGGAAGCTCTCTTTAGTCTAGGAAGCCCTCCCTGGTAAATGGCACTAGAGTTTTGTAAATGAGAGTTCCAGCTTGTGAAGGCAGATAGTGGTGGCAAGACACGGTCTAACTAGAGGTAATGGACAACAAAGGAGGTTCAAGGAGTGTATGCGTACGGCACAGGTCTCTAGAAAGGAATACACAAGGTTTGGCTTAGATTTACTACCAACATTTCCTATGAGGTGGGCAAAGGAGATAGGGTTGATTTTTGGGATGATCTGTGGATGGGAGAAAGGAGCTTGTGTGAGCTGTTTCCAGGAATTTACAGCGTAGCCTTGAGGAGGCATGGTATGGTAGTGGACTTTATGAAGATTTATAATGGAAAGATAACATGGACTGTTAAGATGAGAAGGAATCTCCAAGACTGGGAGATGGAGTTTGCAAGCTTGTTGACCAGACTCTCCAGATGCAATATGACTAAAACATGGTAGATGATGATAGGCTGAGATGGGACAAAACTCACTCTATACGCTTTGAGGTGAGCCCTTACTACTCAACTATGACTGGAGTTTTTTTTCTTTTTGGGGGGGGGGGGGGGAAGGGGTGTGGGATTCCAATTGAAAGAAGGTTTGGAGATCAGGTACCCCACCAAGGGTGGCACTCCTTGTGTGGTGCATGCTCTATAAGAAGACACTTACAATTGACAATCTCTCTCTCTTTTATTGATGCAATTGATAATCTCATTAAGGGAGAATGATGATAGTGAACCGGTGCTTATGCAAGCCAAGAGCGGAGTCCATCGATCACTTGTCCGTGCACTGTGATTGGGCCAGAGAGTTATGGAGTCTAGCACATGCATGTTTTGGTATTCACAAGGTGTTTTCCCGGAGGCAAAGAACACCATCCAAGAGTGGTGGGGGCGAGGATTCATAAGAACAGGAGGAAAGCTTGCTGGTTAGTTCTGTTCAGCTTAACATGGCTTATTTGGGGGGATGGAACAAAAGATGTTTTCAGGCTGTTGAGTTTACTATTTGTAGAACCAATTCGGGTTGATGACTCAAAAGATGTTTTCAAGCTGATGAGTCTACTATTTATAAGAACAGGAGGAAAGCTGAAGAGCATGTTTTTTTGGCATACTGTATAGCTGGGCATCAGGTGGCATAGAATTGGATATAGTCTCTTTTTTACATTTCATTGAATATGTATATTTAGGTTTAGTATTTTATCTTACCCTTTGAGCATTGGGCTCCTCTCTTTTTGCATTGCGTAGGTATCCCTTTAATGCCCTATTAATATGCTTTTCTTAATTATAAAAAAAAAAAGGATTATACTTCCAAAGAAAGATTATATATTTGAAAATTGGAACTTCACCTAACCTTGTGGTGCTGAGTTAATAGTAAAAAATGATATTGCATTTTGGTTTATCTAAAATCATATACTTGTTAAATTTGGTCAGTTTGATTGAAGACTGATGGTTTCCCTTTAAAGTGTTCTTGTCATTACTCTTTTGTTAGGAAAATGTCTTCCTCTGACTGGAAACTAGGGCAAAATTTTTATAATATTCTAATATTATACCTTCTAAGGAATTAGCGCAATGATATGTGGATCTTGATGATAAATAGCGATCTAGAGCTCTCTTGGTGAGGCCACTAATCCAAGCTGAAATGACGATTATTTTTCTTGATTATTACCACTAAGGTAAACGTCAAGATTTATAGAACCAATTCAGTTAAAATTTTGGTTTTCCATGATTTGTATCCTTGAGTGGGAGTAGGATGTGAGAAAATTCAGTTTTCTGCAGTCGTGTTATAAATTAAAACCTAAGATAATGACATTAGGGATTTGTTTACCCAGATAAAATTCAGTTTTCTGCAGTCATATTATAAATTAAAAACTAAGACACTGATATTAGGGATTTGTTTACCCAGATATTGTACGGGCGAGGGAATACCAAATAGGTTGTAGACTGAATTGTGGAAAGGGGCATGTTGGGCAATGAGTCAATGATTAGCTTTAAGCTGATCCCTTTGGTTGGTTGGAGTTGTAGAAGTATGCTCTCTGTTTCTGAAAATTACATTTCCTTGCCACTTCCAATGTGTGAATTTAAATCTTTCCACCCGAAACTTCTAAAATTGAACTTGCGAGGGATTCAAGTTGTAATACCTCATCACTCATGGATATTTTCGAAGTTTACTGATATTATAATTCAACATATTTGGAGCATAATATGGTTTGAAAATTGTTACTATGGATTTCACAGGCATCATAACCTGAGCTACAATGTGACTCCTGGGGACGAAGTTGAAGACTTGTTCATCTTGTTAGATGAAGTGAAACGAAAAATACCCTCCATCACGGGGGTATCTTCTGGTGCTATTGCATCTGACTACCAAAGACTACGGGTGGAAAGTGTATGTTCGAGGTTAGGGCTTGTTTCTCTAGCATATTTATGGAAGCAAGATCAGTCAATGCTCCTTCAGGAAATGGTATGTTATATTTATCAGCAAAAATGACAATTTTATCTTAGGTAAGCTATTCTGACTGTTGTTTGCCTATTCTCTCCCATCAGATAGGAAACGGAATTAAAGCAATCATTGTAAAGGTATGATATATGTTTGAATCCTTTATTTGTTTCAATTCTTCTTGCAGTTTCTTTATTGACTGTGTTTTCTGTTGAGATATGGATAATGTATGAATTCAGGATACCCGAAACTAGGGTCCTATCACTCTTTTTACAATAATAAGAATGTGTAAATGTATAAAAATAGGAAAGGATCACAGAGAAACCCTAAATACATATATAATGACAACATTGCCTTTATTCTAATCTATAGTTACTTCTAACACTTCTCCTTAAACTGGAGCTTATATATTATATGTTCCAAATTTGTTACAAATGTATTAGACCCTTGTCCTCCCAGAGCTTTAATAAAAAGATATGCGAGTTGGTCTTCAGATTTTCCATGAGCAGTCTTTATTACATTTTGGAGGAGTTTCTCTTCAAAAAAGTGGCAATCTACCTTGACGTGTTTTTTCTTTTCATGAAATACAAGATTGAAAGCAATATGTAGTGCAACTTGATTATTACATAATGTAGTTAGATTTCTTCAGTGTGCACATTGAGTCAAACTATCCTTGAGCAACAAACCCAGGAAATTGCTCCATTTAGCTTCTTTGTCTTGGTCATCATGTAAGAAATCATTCTTAACATTGAGTTAATGAAGAGGCCAATGAAAGATGACAACAAGGGTTATCATAAGCTAAACGAAATCAATCTTGGAAATTGGAGAGAATGTCTCATAGTAATCCAAGTCATATATATGCGTATAATCTTTGGCCACAAGACGAGCTTTGTGGCAATCAAATTTAGGGTGGACTTTAATTGTGAACACCATTGGCAACCCAACCACATAATGGTTTATAGGGACATGTACAAGATCCCAAGTGTTATTGGCTTGAAGAATGGATATTTCTTCTTCCTTTGCACCTTGCTATCTACCATGAGATAAGGCCTTTGACACATTGTTAAGAATTGACTTAGAAGATAATGAACTAACAATGGAAAAACTATGGGTCCGTCATAACAGAAGTGTCAATATTCAATAAAATAGGGCGGGAAAAAAAGAAAAAGAAAAAAAGCAAAATGAAATGAAGAGATAGCTCCCAAAAAAATAATCTAGCCTAAAAAATCCATTGACGATTAACAATGGTAAGGGCATTGAATCTGACCCTCATTTACGGAGCCAAGGGCATGCCGGCATGAAGGTGTTCTAGACACAAATTGAGGTTTGTAGTTTTTCCATGAAAGATTACCATGGTTCCTCAATGCAATCAATAGGGATCTAAAACAAAAAAGGACAATTATAAAGAAGAAATTCACTGGTTAATGGAAAAACTAGAAAATATCCAATGTAGGGGGGGGGAGGGTTTAATTGTTGAAAAGAGAGTCCAGGGAAGGAGGAGAGAGAAGGCAAAGAGGAGTTTAGCTCTTTAGGTAGGTTAGATAGAGAAAGAGAGGTAGAGAGGGGTGAAATGATGGGTTAGAGAGATAAAAGAGAGGGTGAAAAAATGGGTTCCAGATAGAAAGGTGTGAGGGAGAACATATTGTCAAGAATTGTGAAAGGGTAAAATTGTCCCAAAAACAATTATCAGCTGTAGCTAATTGCTTTGGTAATATTGCTACCCAAAAAGAAATATATTATATAGTTTGGGACTAAGGCTCTCTTGAGTCAATTGAATGGTGTCAATGCTTACTTATTCATCGCATAGTTGCTGGAGAATATTGTAATTTTCATGCCTTATTTCAGCTTACTCTTTTTAATCTAGAAACTATCATGACGTGCAATGCAGGATGTGGTGTGTTGCAGATTTCACTGTCCTTCAAATGCACTCCTGCATTTGGAACTCCCACACTACATTTGATATTGGTTCTTAGTAGCTAGTGGATTATGACGCATGGATATGCCTTTTGATTGTCATAGGTTGCAGCCATCGGTTTGGACCCTAGAAAACACTTGGGGAAAGAAATAGCGCACTTGGAGTCCTACCTACACAAGTTAAAAGAGTATGTTTGGATGGTAAAAAAGAAATTGAACTTGAATAAATTATAGTATTTAGCAGTCTATTCTTCATCCTGTTACTCTTTCTGCAGATTGTATGGAATCAATGTGTGCGGTGAAGGAGGAGAATATGAAACATTAACACTTGACTGTCCCCTCTTTAAAGTAAGGTTACCTTTACCTTTCTTCATGTTTATTATCTTTAAATTGATAATTTTTTTTCCTATTCTAATGTTGCTTTTCTTTCAATTCTTCTTCTGCTATCTTTAAATGGATCAGTTTTCTCCAATATTTGTTTCTTTCTTCTATTGAGATATATTGCTTTATCTCGGTGGTTTTATGATGCCAGAAAAAAGCTATGGTTTTCATAAGCATGCTAATGTTGAGATTACTAGTATTTAACAAGCTTGTGGTCTTCATTTTCTTCCCAGTTCTTCAACCATAATAACATTTTTTTTTCTTCCTCCAGAACGCTCTACTTGTGCTAGATAAATTTGACATTGTACTGCACTCTTCAGATTCTATTGCTCCGGTCGGGATACTTCATCCCTTGGCTTTCCATTTGGAAAGTAAGCTGGGGACTGAATTTGTAAGTGATAGTCACAGAAGCAATGACATATTTCTGGAGAACACCGATGTAGTATGTGAAGTACTAGGCGACTGCCTACAAAGATCTGACGTGGAGGGCCATTCTCTAGATCAAAGCTTTGACTTAGCTGAAGCTGTAGAGCATAAACTCCTCGTTTCAAAGACAAGAAAGGATGATGTTTTTTCTGTTTCTTGCTGGTTCCAAGATTCATGCAAAACTTCGGCTGGTAAAATTTTAATGTCCTAATAGAGAGATGATGACTGTAGCATTAGCTCCATACGAGGATTGCAATTTTTTCTATTTTTCCTTAATTTTGTCCTACATTTATTCATTATTTTTATTTTATTTTATTCTTTTGTCTGCTCAAGTTCTCTACACTGGTATAAATTTTATGTATCCCCCCCCCCTTTTCTTTTTTCCTGCTTTTGATCAGCAGGTTTGCAAGAGGATTTAAGGATTGTGCTAATGAATATTGAACGACGACTTGTGGAATATGGATTCTCATGGGAGAATGTTCTTTATATTCATTTGTATGTTGCTGACATGAGTGATTTTGCTGTGGCAAATGAAACATATGTGAGATTTATTACACAAGAGAAGTGTCGGTTTGGTGTTCCATCCCGTAGTACAATTGAGATTCCCCTCTTGCAAGTTGGTCTAGGTAGGGCATACATTGAAGTCCTGGTGGCAAATGATCAAAGCAAAAGAGTTTTGCATGTACAAAGTATCTCCTCTTGGGCTCCTAGTTGCATTGGACCATATAGCCAGGTAATTATTTTACTAGCTTTTAACTTCTTATTAATTAGTTTGTTTTCTTCACAACGTAACTCTGTTTCAGCAATTCGTTTTTGCTACCCAGCTATCAAATTAACGCTTCCCACTGCATCTTGTTCCATTACTTCCATTCTTTTGGAAATCTTTTTGTCAAATTCTTGTATATACGAATTGTGACATAAGGTTCCTTAGTATCATTTCGAAGCAATTCCCTTGGACACAGATTACAAATTTGAAATAAATTTAATGGTTTCTGCATTTGTATTTCTTAAGTTGTTCTGGACAAATATATTCAATTACGTTGGACCTCAATGTATTTTAAAACTAAAGAAATATTTATCTGGTTCAGACTTCTGGCAGTGCCAGAAAGGTTTATGTTATGACCATGTAAGGAGGAAGAATTGGAGTCGCGAGAATAATTCCTGTCACAGCCAAATGCTTACTTCAGGGTGTACTTAAAGGGCCAATGCGAGCTCCTTTATTATCCTCCAGTTTTCTTGTTCAATAAATTTATCATCTCTTTATGCGTAGTTCTTTGTTATGAAGAGGTAGTTCAAAATGTGAAAGAATCCTCATGGTTTGCTATTATGGAAAGTAGAAATCCTGGTTGGAATTGGCATACTTTGTTTTTGACACTGAAAGACCAATGGTAGATGCTCATTTGGGAAATTGACTGACAATGTGGCTCTTAACTATTTAGTTGCATTTGATCAGGAACCTTGCTAACTGCTAACATGGAGAACCAGGGTAGAAACCTGTGGTGTATAAGATAATAAAAGAACATAGTCTGCATTTAGCTTTGGGGCAAGTGGGGGTTTGAAGTGGATATTGTAAGAAAAGGGAGAGAATGATCTGTCAAATAGAACTTTAGAACAGAAGCAAAAAGTGAACCAATTCAACACTTTGGTTTGCTCCCTTTGAGCTTCATTTTGAGAGTCGGTTTTATTTATTTGTTTATTTATTTTTCTTATGAAGTAGGGAGATGGAGTTGCAAGACGTGTTTTCTTTGAGTATATAATGATTCTAAATAGGGGTGGCAAAATTGACCCAAACCCATCAACCCACCCAATTAAACCTATAATAAATGGGTTTGGGTCCTATTATTTTACTAATTGGGTTGTAATTGGGTAACTTATAAAATACCCATTTATAAACGGGTGCAAATGGGTTGTGAAACGGGATCCGTTAAAACACCCATTTAAGTTAAAAAAATTAGTTTAACCTCCTCTCTCTTTACACTGTTCTCTCTCTCTCTAGCAATATCTATAATAAATATATAATATATACATTACATATATATGATACGTGTATATATATATTCAGCGTATACAATAAATGAATAATATATACATTATATATAATTTATTTCTTCTTCCATTCTCTGTTTCTATTCTTCTCCATACTCAATACAAATAACACGTGCGCGTACACACACATGCCCATACATGCATACACGCCTACACACACATGCGCGCACACACGCACAAACACGCGCGCACACACATGCCAACACACGCGCACGCGCGTGCTCACACATACACACGCGCATGCACACATACACGGACGCGCGTACATATGCGCATACACGCCTACACACGCGCGCGCGCATGCACATGCACAAGCATACATGCCTACACACATGCGCGTGCACACATACACACGCGCACGCGCGCGCACATACATACATGCCTACGCACGCGTGCGCGTGCGCACACACATACATGCCTACATGTGCGCGCTCACG
This sequence comes from Vitellaria paradoxa, assembly GCA_019916065.1. Lineage (NCBI taxonomy): Eukaryota > Viridiplantae > Streptophyta > Magnoliopsida > Ericales > Sapotaceae > Vitellaria > Vitellaria paradoxa. Next base: position 17,332,046 of record CM034240.1, read on the forward strand.
CACAAACATGCATACATGCCTACATATGCGCGCACGCGCACACACACGCATATATACCTACACACATGCGCGTGCGTACAGACACGCACGCGCATGCAAACACATGCATACACGCCTACGCGCGTGCGCGCGCGGGGGCACACATGCACACGCGCGTGTGGGCGCACACACGCACACACACACGAGGTCGTGCGCGCACACGTACACACAAGAACACCTGCACACACACGCACACACACATGCACACGCGCACACACACACATGCACACACCCCCCCACAGGCATACGTGCGCGCGTGCGCGCAGAGAGAGAGAGAGTTGTTGATTTAAAATTGAATAAAAAATAAATCGGTTCATACAAATTCGAAATTAACTGAAAAATGTAAATATAATATATAATATGTATAATATTATATTAATTAAAATAAATAATGATGTATTTATATATATATACACATTAATTGAAATAAATTTTTAATTTTTTTTAAAAAGTAAGTTGGGTCATAAGTAAATGGGTTGGATATGGGTTCATGGGTTTGATATAACCCATATTCAACCCACCCATATCTAACCCACCTTTTAAATGGGTGGATTTGGGTTGCACCCATTTAATCTCCAACCCGTTTAAACCCATCACTAACCCGCCCAACCCGCCCATTTTGCCACCCCTAATTCTAAATAAGTGTCGTCTCATTGTTGTCAGATGAAATTTTGTATCCAAACTGTATCAATGAATGTGATCCTCATTGTGTACATAATTCATGTTGGGTAGGGCGTATAACAAAAGGGTTTCCATTTCTTTCAGTTATAAAATCAAAAAGGAAAAAGCAGACAGGAATAGGTTTTTTTTGGGGTAATTCAGACAGGAATAGTTTGATTCTCTAAACAAGCAGTTTTTTTTTTTTTAGCCTATCAATGCTATGTGAGCATGCCCACCTATCCAATATTTTGAACAGGCCTTGTTACTACAGAGAAATGGTTGTATACAGGACTTGCTCCATGGCTTAGCTCCTTGGTTCTAGAAAAGGAATAGTGATCTGGCTTAGTCCATACAACGACCGAGTCATCAATCCTTGCATCTATTTGATGCATCATCACATGGCTGTCATGCAACTCCTTCAGAATCATGTCATTTGCCTTTTGTTTTGAAGTGTTGGACTCTTCAAAGTGGCTTCCTGAGACAAAAAACAAAATAACATGATGAAGTCATCTTTATGTGCATTTCTATGTGTAACTGTGCTTGTAATATTTTGTACGAGTACATTGTTCCCATTTTCTCTCAAGTTTTTGGCGGGCTCATCCATCCCGCATTTTGTTTTTTGTTAGGCAACCTTACACAAGGAGATACTTCACATGGCAGGCCAGTTGGGGCTTGACCCCCCAACAATGTCACTCTGTAGTGGATGCCCTGCTGCTGAGCTTGAACAAGCACTTCAAAACAGTGAAGCTGTGGCAAACTGCTTTCACTGTTCAATATCTACGTCTGCTATTCTTTTCATTGTTTACTGTTCAGTATGTATTCCTTCAACCAAGCGAACTGATATTCAGGACAAACTCAACACATTTCTGAAAACAATGAAATCGTTATATTTACATAATGAAAACAAATCAGAAGTGCTTGATTCCATTGTTTTGTACATCCTTGTCCCTGATTTGCCAAAAAGGTAATCTCTCCAACTCTATTTATTAGTGTAGCATTATATATCAGCAGTTGGAATCAAACCTCTCTGCTTCTGCACCTTACTTCTATATTATGCAAGAACAGAGAAAATTATCTAAATCAGCACAGTAGTTTATCACGGTGTCAGGTTTCTGTTTTAAACTCTTCAGTTTATGCCTTTCTGTTTTAAAGCTTATGATGAACATGGGATGCATGCCATTTGCTCTCTACCAGTAGACATATTTGACAAAATATTAAGGAACCAAAAAATGAAATTGAGGATTTCCTTGCTCCTTTTTTACTTTTTATCTTAATAAATGTTCTCTCTCTGTGGCATTGTAGAGCTTCCATAGAAGTAAAGCCCATTCTTTATGCTATGGATGATACCGAAACCAAGACTGATTTTGTTATGCCAAATCTATCTAGCAAAGTGGCACAAAGTTTTTGGGGTTTTCATCACGAACACTGGCATGAATTTTGCTTTCAGAAATGTATTGTTCATGGAAAAATATGTGCAGTCATCCTATCTATTACAAATGAACTTGCTGAGAAGATTTGTTCCGAGTCCGCAGGCAATCAGGATGGTGTGGTTCATTCAAATTTCCTCATAGAGAAACAAATGGACAGAATTGCAAGGTTTTGCATTTTTCTTATTGATAAAATCCTTTCAGAGAACCACTTTTCTTGGGATGAGATTATGGTTAGTTCCTTTTCTCTGGAAGAAACCTTCTTTTTAAGTTAATATATGATCGCTGGGCTCATGTTATGATTTTTTCTGTTTTACAAGTTTACACCCATGTTTTGCATGGTTAATCGGTCACTCTTCACTGAACCTTTTTCAAAAGGTCTCTAAAGTTTTCTAGAGTTTGAGTTTCTTTTTTTAGATGAATGTTGTTAAAGGTGTTAAGTCACCAATTGTGCCAAAACCTTAAGCTCTTAAAAAATTGCCTCAATAATGTATATTAAGCTAACTTATCATTTCCTTGCATGGAACCCCTTCTTGAATATGGATTAGAGAGATGGACAAGTCAACCAAACAGGTGAAGCAACAGAAATAAAACAAAGTGTGCAATAATAAACGGGAGAACAAATATAGTAACAAGACTACGGTAGCGTTTGGCAACAATTTTTGACAAAAAACTACCAACTTTTGATTTTTGATCATTTGGCAAACCACCAACTTTTATCACTTTTTTGCTCTGCTAAGTAACTTCTCAACTCAAAAATTACTAAAAGTTACTAAAAATTTTACCAAATACCCAAAAGTTACAAGAAGTTGCTGAAAATTACTAAAAATTGCTACTTATTTCACCAAACATACCAAAAATTACAATTAGCAACTTTTAGTCAAAATTTGCTAAAAATTGCTAAAAATTGTGTCTCCAAACACCTCCTAGAACCCAAGACCTCCCAAAACTAAAGTTTTAACACCATGTTAAGTCATCAATTATCCTAAAGGATTAAGTTGTTAATAAATGGATCAACAATGTAAATCAAGCTATTGTTAATAAATGGATCAACAATGTAAATCAAGCTAACTTAACAAGGAGTTATTTGTCAATTTGTTGTGGATGAGAGGGCTAACTGAAGTGGAAAAAGCACTCTCGTGAGTCATCTCAACCGCTTTTCGTAATAAATAATATTATCAAAAAAATTTTCTGATGTAATAATACAGGCAGTTTCAGCAATCTAAGTCCTTGTCATGTCACATGTTTTTATGTATAATGGAGCCATGACCACTGTGAGGACAACCACTGGGGAAACTACTGATTTTCCTGTCGCCTAAGTTTACATCTATGGTCTATATTAGGACTTATATTTTTGCATTAATTATGAATAATTTGAGTAGATGCATATCAGAAGAGATTCCAGGGTGATGATGCTTTTAGTGGATGAAACAAAAGTAAGGATAAATGCTAAATTAGAGCTTTGAAGAGAAGCTTTAAAATTAGGTGGATTTAAGATAAATAAGGACTAAAGCTAAATATGTAGGCCCCGTTTGGTATCATTTTCATTTTCTGCTTTTCTGTTTTTGTTTTCATATTTTTGAAAACTGAAAACAAAAATGCATTTGGTAAAAAATGTTTATGTTTTTTTGTTGTAGAAAAAATGAAAACTGTTTTCATTTCAGGGCTAAAAATGGAAACACCCCGAGGGGTGTTTTCAAGTTGGTTTTTTTTTTTTTTTTTTTCATTGTAAAAAGTGTTAGGCCTTCAAAAACAAGAAACAAGCTCCCAGAACCTGTGCTCCAACCCGTGAACCATCCAGGTATGTCTCCTCCCCCTTCTTCTTCTTCTCTCTCTCTCTCTCTCCTTCCTATCTCCATCCGCCCTCTCTCTCCCGCGAATCCTGTCTTCTTCATCTTCTTCCACTGTCTCTCTACCTCTTTCTCTCTCTCTTTTCCCTCGAACCCAACGGCCCGTGAGCACTGTGATCGGGCCTCTTCTTCTTCTTCTTCTTCGTCTTCTTCTCATTCTCTTGTGTATGAAGATCTGATCCTCCAACTACCCGATCATTACTCTAATTTTTGCCCGATCTGATCTTTACCCTAATTTTTGCCCCAAATTTGTGCAAACCCATTCTGTAATCCAGTGTATATATAATGCGAATTGCCAAGATCCCAGGAACATGACCAAGCCGCAGCCGGTAAATCATACGAAAGAACTGTATTGTTGCTTTCCATGCTAATAACAGATAATTTCTTCCCCAAAGAAGCCAGGAGTGCAAGACTGCAATGAGGGGAAATACGTAGGTCCCTAACAGCTTTTGTGTTGGCAGGAAGCTGAATATTTCTTTTTCATGTGGAGCTACCAAGCTTATCTGCAAAACCAAAGTTAAAAATATAAATTTTATAAATAAGTAGAGAAAAAAAAATATAGGTCAAAGTGTAGTTTTTACATATATAAGAACCAAAGTATTGAGGTATAAATGTAATTTTTTAAAGTAAATTGCATCAAAAAAATGTTTTCAGTTGTTTTGTAAATAAAAAAAATTTAAAAATGTATAAACTATAAACTGTGTTTACCAAACAAACTTTCTGTTTTGTGTTTACAAATTTGTGTAAACAAAATTACGTTACCAAACACAGTTTTTGTTTTCATTTCAAAAAAAATAAACGGCAACAGAAAACATAAAACAGAAAACGACAACAGAAAAATAACAACAGAAAAACGATAGCGTTGTCAAACAGGCCCGTAGAGTGCAACTTCAGTAAAAACCAAATTATGAATGGAGTAGTATGTATTGAAGGCTAAGATATGTCATAGGGTGAGCAATTTAGATATCTAGACTCTGTCATAAATACAAAGGTGGGGGATAGGTTTTGAGGTACATGACCAGAAACCAAAAACTTTTCATCCTATGCACATTTGTCTCAACCCCTTGTAAAGTTCTAGTTCTTTCTTTCCAAACAAATCAAAAAATGCAAAATGGAGCCAAACAGTCCAAACCCCTTTGTTCCTTCTATGCTTGCATTGTTTGGGGAATATGTACGAGTGTCCTTTACATTAAAAGTTTACCTTTTGATTGTTCTTTGATGCAATTCTCATATTAATTTTTGTTGAATTTGGTTAACCTGATATGTCTTCTGTTAACTCTCCTGTCCAAATGACCTTGGAGGAATATGCACCACATATGAACCTAAAAAATAGCTGTTAGCCCAACTGAGTTCTAAGATTTTGAGGATTTGTACCTACAAAGGAAAATTAGTAAAGAGATTATTCATTTGGCTGATTATCTGGTTGGTTAATGTGGCCAAGTTGAGGAGGCACGACTATTTGAGTTGGCACTAATAGAAGAGAAGACGACAGAAGGTCATGAAGAATTGTTGGTCATATCCAACCTAGAATTGGGGATGCACTAATAAAGAAAAGTGAATGTATTCAAATAGAAGAGGTAAAGAGGACAAAAGGTAGGCCTAAAATTATGTAGACTGCAATTGTGAATAAATACCTAATTTCATGTAACTTCATGGAAAATATAACACGTGGTAGAAATGAATGGAGAGCATGTACCTCGCTTTTTGTTTTTGTTTTTTTTTTTTTTTATAATTAATTTTTCGATTTTCATGATGAACTTAGCTTTTCATATAAAATAAAAGGAAAAGAGACCACCGAAAGAAGGGAAGTGGAACAAAATTATAATTTGTACAAACTGTGGCGTTTGCTGACAAGAGAAACCTTTTAAAATAAATACACTGAATTATTTTGGGAAGATCAGTGGTTCTGGTTGCTAGGTCTGGTGTTCTGTTCTGCAGTGGTATCCTAAGTAGCAGTGATGTATTTGCTTATGATGGTGTGATTCTTGAGATCCGTATTATTAAATTTGAACCCCAGTATCTTTCTGTTTTGTCTCGTTATTTACTTCCTTTACAATTTAATCTCTAATTCACCTGTATCCTTCCCTTTTGCAGAATTTGAGGCTGTATTACCCAACAAATCTTCAAATGTCCCATGAAGCATTATCACTTGTTTTCACCGCTGTATTCTATGAATTTGCTGAAATGAGTCAGAGAACTCAGGTAAGTGAGGAACCAATTTTCAATCTTGTTCCTGTCCTAGGGGCTGGGAGGTCTGCAACATCCATGGATGACATGATCACGTGCGAAGTCTTCGCCCGGAAATCTTGATGTCCCCATTAGCTTTTACGGGGAAATCAGAACCCAGCAAGAAGAAACATTCGAGTGAACTTAAAACAAGATCCAATCTGTAGTCATGTGTTGTATGCTAATTATCAAAGGATAGTAATTTAAAAATAGAGATTCAATGTGAAGGGTTTAGGCTCCACAGTCTAGTGGGATTATTTTCCGTAGAGGGATTGACTTGGCTTCCTTCAAAATTTCGAGGATGGCCAAGTAGTGAATGAGCAGTTTGGAGATGCTTTTAGCTGTCCCATGTATTGAATCCATGCATCTTTCCTCCTCTCATGTTGTTACTTAAATTACAGGATAAAATACACTTGAGCACCCATTTACTTTACCTGTGCCAATTTCACCACGGAACCCTGCATTTTTAATTGTTATTTTGTTCATCTACATTTGATTTAGTTTCAACGTGACTACTCTGTTCGATGACATTAGAAATTATATCGCATGAGGTTCAATGGACAAGTAGAATTTCTAATGGAATTAGACCCTTTTGTGACTGAATTAAATGAACATGGGTGAAGTGAGTTAGAAGTACATGTAAAGTGAGAGCACCAGTGTTGAGTGTAATTCATGAAAGTTGTGGGCAAGACTCAATGGTGATGTGATTTTATCACGAGTCCTAGATACTAGAGTTTTGTGTTATGGACAATAGTCGCAGTGTAGGACCTATCAGATAAACAACCGTGGTTGGACGTAGGCTGTGTTTGTTTGGGGATGTGAGACTCTGAATCTCTCAAAATGTGGGGTTAGGAATATCATAGGGGTGGGTTAGCATATCTTTTACTCTCTGAATTTGTTTCTAGCTAAAATTTAGAGGTTCAAAATTATTTTATGTTACATTTCTTGTCAAATTATATTTCCTATCCTACTTTATCTTCCATCTACTTTATCTTCCATCAATCGACCACCAACACCATAACTTCACCCAAAAAAAAAAAAAAATTAAATTAATTTCATATTATATCTAATTTTATATGTTATCTCATCTTATTATTTATTTTTTATCATTCAATTCTTGTAATTAAATATAGTCAAAATCTGGATTTTATATACCGAAAAATTTTGGTTTTTAAAGGTTTTAAATTGCACGTATGTCAATTTTCCTCTTTATTACATTTCATATTTTACAAATCAAATATCCAAAAAAAGTAATTTTATATTATATTTAATTTTATAAATTGTCTCGTACTATTATTTATTTCTTAAATTCCATCCCCCAAGCAAAAATTGTACAATGGCCAGTGTGATTTTCACAGCCACACAAGACTGACAAACACAGATGGATACTGAGCTTGTGCTCGTGATCTTTCCTTATTTTACCAGCTGCATCCTCATCATTCACTGAACATTTGCAGCGATTTCTTTTTTTTTTTTCTTTTTTCGAAGAGTCTAAATGATTGAGAAAAATTGGGCAGGCCTTCTTACCTGAACAAATTGTATTCAGTTCTTAAGTATAAGTTCGAACTTCCGTCGTTGCACGAGTCTACGATTTATCGTTGCACATAATTGACACTATTTGGTGTAAAATAAAAAAATAAAATTTTATAAATTTTTATAAATACGAATTACGAAATTATAATCTTAAATTTTTTTTCTCATTATATAAAGCACAAGATGTTAAATTTTACAAATTTATACAACTTTAAAGAGACTGGTGTATACAGCACAAATCAAGGGAAATTCGCTCTCAAATGGTTTGGCGTGAAGGGTGAATCTCTTAGAATTATTTTTTTTTTTTTTTGACTGAGGAAATATTATCCATGTAAAAATATTTGTTGAAAGATTGTCATTTGAAAAGCAAACTGAAAAGTGCATCGTCATATTTTTTTACCTGAAAATATAAATGAAATTGTCTTCCGATTTAGTGAAATTTGTGTTTTCACTAAATTATAAAATACATAATTTCAATTCGCGTTTTTACGTGGCAATAAATTCAAATACAAAACCTCTTTTTTTTTTAAAGGTAAAGTTTTTTTTTTTTTTTTAATAAGGGGAGGGGGAAGACTCAAACTCTAGTTAAGAACAGGTAAGAGAGGTTCTTAACCACTGAGTTACAGGCCATGCTCAAATACAAAACCTCACATCTTCAGTGCTTAAACAAATCCAAAAAACACTTAAGTAGATATGGAAAGAAAAACGATCATTTACAATCCATTTGAAATATTTTTATCTTAGAATTGATTTAATTTGATAAATAAAATTTTATATTTAGAGTACATTTTTTAATTTATAAATTGATTTGATTTGATTTAAGAAAAAAAAACAAATTTGACCATTGACAGAAAATAGAAAATATGGTAAACATGATATACGAGGATAAATTTATCCGCTTACTTAAATAACTTAAGGAAATAATGGATTTTCATCAGTTTCTATTGTTTTTGATTGAATTTTAAAATTTAAGTTATGAAATAAAATTAAATCTAACTTATAAAATTTTATTTTAATTTTAAATATAAAAATTAATAAGAATTCTTGCAAAATTAAATTAAATTTTACCATTTCAAACGGAGTGCGAGGCTGCTTGAAATTTCTTCTGGGCGCTAAGGAATCAGTTGATCAAGTCATGGGCCTCTGGAGCTCGATGATGGAGCGTTGGAATTCATCAAAGGACTTTTCTTTATTTTGTACACGAGACAGTGACAAAAGAGCAAATCATAAATGATAAAGAATTGATCAAATTCTACGGCGAGAGAGAATGAGAGAGATGGATACTCAATTAAAATTAAAGAATTATAATCAAATTTGACAAATTACAATGGGAGGTTCTTGGTTTCCAGTTTTGTGATCGGTTTGGTTTGTTGAAAAATGTTAAAAAAACGTTAAAAATTGTTGAAAATCTTCAAAAAGTATTTATTTTTATTTCAGTATACGAAATACGAACTCATAATTTTTATCAAATTTTATCATTTTTTTTTTCACTTCAAATGCCCCTATATGTGCTTTGACTTTGAAAGGTGAAGAAAGCAGGAAGTGAGTTTTTTTTTTTTTTTGATGACCCGGAACCCCACTGATTTATTGCAGCCATTAACGAACTGCGTAGTCCATGAGTAACTGGGGGTGCAATACCCCACAAATCACGCAAACCGGTTAAGCCTAAGGCTCACACCTTGTGTGAATACCTCCGAGGTTTGTTGGGATTTGAAGTTGAACTCCTGACCTCCCTTAAAGAAGCCAAGAATTCTGGCCAACTGCCCTAAAGCAGTTGGTTAGGAAGTAAGCTTTACATTACTTCGGGTTCATTCTGTAACTGTGAATGGGAAATTTTATATTTGAATCTGGTGCTACGCGAAGATTTAAGATAAAATTACGTTTTAGTTAGAAAATACATTTTTTTAGTTTAATGAAAATTGCATACTTTGATAAATAAATAAATAAATATATATATATATATATATATTTATGAATAGCTTTTGCTCAAATTTTTAGGCTCATTAACAGTATAACAAAATTAAAGAAAAAGAAAATTCCATTTGCAGTGTTTCCAATAAATTTCCCTTGTTTCTAATTCTGGTCTTGAACTTGTTAAAAAAAGTTTTCATCCTCCTTTGGCAGGCTACTACTAATTTCAAGAACTTAAATGTAACACTTTTTTTTTATTTAAAATAGTTAAGTGATATTGAATTATAAACTTAAAGCTCAGGGGTCATATTTATCTAATTACGTTACAAAAAATCTTTATATATCTTATTAATATTTTGATTAACTAAGTATAAACTTTCAAGTTTCTACCCCTTTGTATGTTTTATGTTTCTCAAATAATTGATTTTATTTTAGAAATAAAGTTTCAAGTAAAAATTATGAACAAAATAAAAGGTTATAAAATCCACAACTTTTTGATGAAATATAAACTAAGTCCATAGTTTTAAAAATCGGATCGGACCGGCCGGTTCAACTGGTTGAACCAAGAATCGGTCCAGTCCACTAGTAAAACCTGGTGGAGAGTTGAACCGGCCTAAAATAAGTCAACCGGCAAACCGGTCCATTTTTTTTATTTTTTTGAATGGTAAAATAAATAAACTAACATGCACTAGCCTAGAATCGAACCTGGGACTAATTTATGGTAAAGTACTATTATCCCATTGAACCACTAATATTTATTGTTTCTTATTTTTACTTAGTTTTACTCATATAATATATTACTTTTAAGTGATTTTATTTTACAACACATTTTGTTGATACTTTTTATTAGTAAAACAAAATAGAGTAGAAGAATATATAAAAATATATAAGTTTTTAAAATTATTATATAATTTTAATATATTTTTATATTTTATTTATATATTTAAATATGTTTATGACGTCACAGTTAAATTTCGATTGAACCGACGGACTAACCTGTGAGCCGATCGCTTTTCCGGTTCGATGAATGGTCCGATTTTTAAAACATTGACTAAGTCATCTACTTGTAGTAGCCTAAAGAATAAAATTCAATGCATTTTCAAATAACATATGTTTTCTAACACCATGCACCGAGTGAAGACGTTGCTTGTTGAATTTTTTATTATTTTTTCCTTCAAACTCGTCATTTCAAAATCAAATATTTGACTCAAAACCCGTATTTTCCTATATTTTTACCAATATTTGATATTTTGAACCATTTAAATGTTTGGACTTAAATATAATATCATCAAGTGAATGAGACTAGAGTTGCATTGCCCGATTATTGTATTTGACTAAGAGAACCATGTTATTGATATGTTAAGACCTCGTTTGCTAACGTTTTTATTTTCTGTTTTTTTGTTTATGTTTTCAAAATTTTGTTAATTGGTAATAGAAATATGTTTGTTAAATCTGTTTATGTTTTTTTATTTCTAAAAAAAATGAAAACTTAAATAGAAAAACGTAAATGAAAAAAATGTGTTTTCGCTCTTTTTTTTTTTTGTAAACGTTTTATCAATTCTAATACTTTGTTCATTTTTGTTATATCATATTAAAATAAATTATTTTATTCAAATATTTTATTAAACTAAATTTATTTTTAATAAATAATATAATTAAATTAAAATTAATATATTTTATATTTACTAGATTAAATGATATAATACATATATTTTATTCAATTGTTTTTAATAAATAATATAATTAAATTAAATTAATATAAAAATATGTTTATTAAATTCAATTAATTTTTAAAAAAACTAATAAAATTAAATATTTGATAAAAATAAAAAATTAGTAAATGTAAACAAAATCGTATTTCTAAAGATAGTTTCCATTTTTATTTTAGAAAAAAAAACAACAACAGTAAACAAAAAAACAAAAAACATAAATATATAAATATAAATAGAGAAATGACAGTATTACCAAATGACCTCTAAATGTAGTAATGTCATTGTCATATATATGGATAGCATCTATTTTCTTAAAAATAATAAAGAAGAGTTTTTTTATAAAATATCGGATAATTCTTAGTCAATATATATGACTAAATATTAGTTATTAGTTTTAGGATGTTAATATTTGATTCGAGATATTATGATTTACAAATTCTACTTGCGGTTGCCTACCGACAATGCTTACCGTGAGATACAATATAAGAATCGAATAGAGGTTAGATTATATATCCTATTCAAAAAAGTGTGCGCCTGAAAGTGCCGATTTGTCATTATCCATTCACAAAGTATGGTTAGTGACTTTATGTGCCATGCTAATTATCACCTAGTTGATAAAACAATGTGGATGTGAATGTGGCAGGTGAAATGTCACCTATCTCAGTACAAAATTAGGGTAAATGGATATTAGAGCTTGCATAACCATAACACTTAACATCTTATTTATTTTATTTTTGGTTGAAATTGTTATATCATATTTGCTTTGTATTGTTGAATATGTGCACTTGCGTAGATATGTAGAATCTTACCAACTAAACTATCGAGATCACCCCTCTTATCATAGTGACCCCTAAAAAGCTGTGAATAATCACCTAGAGTTGAGTCGACCCAGGTGATTGAACGGAGAAATTTCTTCATCTCTTTCTTTTGATTATTATATATTTATTGTGTGACGCACAGTATGGGCTTAGAACTTAGATTATTATTATTATTATTATTATTATTATTATTATTATTATTATTATTACTATATTCAATGATTTATATCATTAGTTTGCTGCCAAATTTTTATAATATTATTATGATTATGATATTGTGACTGAGTAGGCTTAAATGGTGGTTGCGTGTTATACAACACCTAGATTATTTATTATTATATTTTTATATAAAAGTTAGATACGTATGCAAATATTGTGTATGATTTATTAACGTGACTTGACATTTGATAGATTTTATTTTGGTTCTAATTAGTTTTTACATTCCCACGTTACCCTGAACATAACCCAATAAAATGGTATTATTGGTGACTTTATGTTAATTGTTACACTTCCTAAGATAAGATCGGGATAAATGGAAATTGGAGTTGCATAGTCGTGGTATGTTATACCTAATTGCATAGTTGTGCCTTTTAATTGATTATTAGATTGTTTTATTAGTGTTATGATCCTCGATCAAATGAAAGTTTGCTGATATTTTATCCATTCACACATCAATTGTACTTCGATATTTATATGGTGATTAAATTACCGTAAATTGGTAAAAGTGGAACATGACGTGTTTAATGATATGGATTTATGGGATAAGTAGGTAATTTAAGTCTGAGTGGCTTTAGCCCAGCCTTTGATAGCATCTTTTCTTAATTTGTATGTGTGCGTGCACGCATGAGTGTTACATGATGAGACATGACTAACCAATTTGAGTGGCGTTGATTACGAATAAATTGTAGGTAATATATACCTATTTATTTACTTGTGAATGTTTTTTTTGTGCAACTTGAAGTATGGATACCCAAACTTAGACTTGTATTATTATTGTGTAAGATTTATTGCCAAAGATTTAATTATTAGCATGTAAGAGATATAAGTCTTATTTGGTGATTGTTTGGATAGCAACCATTTTGATGATGTGCGGTACTATTTATTGATTGACCTGAACTTTAGAATAAGTTTATTCTCGATTTAAATTAGTTCTTATTTTTTCATGTCGTTCATCTTGAATTTTTCAAGTTAGTAGCATTTAAAATATAAATATTATTGTTCATATTTAATATAACACAAATATATTAAACCTTACTAAATTTCGAACTGAAATATTTCAAAATCCAAACTGAATAATTTGACACTCTTATTCTATCATTTTAGTTTCATTTCATGAAAATCAAATTAATTGATACTCACTCCTACCTATAATCTATTTATATTTATAGAATTATTATAGATATTCTTAAAAGCAGAAAAATGTAGAAATATTGATATACACATATTTTTTTACTATTTTTTTTCTATTTAGAGAAAATATGCTTGTGGATTAACGATTCATGTGCAAACTAATTACCTAATGTTCGGCAGAAACATTTACCATCGGAACTGCTGACCACGCCAACCGAAAATGTAATCGACAACCTGCCGAACAAAGACAAAAGAAAGGTTAAAACCCTCCGATGCTTAAGTCAGCAAGTAACTTAAAGAAGAAAACTTTTTCAGAGAATAAGTTGGCAATAGTTAGCTTACCATAATTGTCTAGTGGAATGTCGTATTTATAGTAACGTAAATAATAAATAAAATATACCTGTGATTTGATTGTATCCATGCTTCCGTGTCCCTTTTTTCCTTCCTTGCTTTAAATGCCTTTCACCGCTCATTTAATGCCTCATACCTTTCATTAAATACTCCATGCCTTTCATTCAATACTTCTAGTAGTTAAACACGGCAATATAGCCAGAATTCCGTGGTCAAACTGTCTACCTGTCACATCTATCTATTACTCGTAACGAAATGAACTGACTTATTTATTCCTTCAGAGATAAATACCTAATTCAGTCATAACTACGGTGCATTTATGGTTGTGATCTCTTGTTAAGGCTGTGGGTCCCAGGCCTAAAATTTACTGGCCACCAATCGATGGGCCGAACAAATTGGCTATTGAGGTCTTCGGCTATAGCCACGTAGCAACACATTATCCATAGATACTGAGAGTCAGGGTATCCCTTGGAATATTAACCCAAAGACACGTGTCCATGTATATCACTCACGTGGAACTCTCGTGCCATCAATCAACTGTTCGGTGGAAAGTCACATGTCACGCGTCAACGTGCTCGGTGAATGACTACGTGACTCACACAAATATGCTCGGCATTGGGCCACGTGGCACATTAACTATACTTGTTCGGCACTCCGTACGTCAAAGTATTATTTTGCCTAACATTTTGCCCCCACTCTGGTTGGAAAGAGATATTTTCCGAGTAGAGTAGCAGAGTAGAAAAACTTTACCTTACCAATCCCTTCAATCTTTCCCATCCGATTTGTTGTTTAGTGTCCTCCTGATGCGCTTCAAATTTGATTGGACTTTCTTTTTCCTGGTAATGACACGCGTAGTGCCATTTCAGCTTTTCATCTACCGCGCCGCTTACACAGATCCCCAAATCTGGAGTGTTATAACGTGAGTGGCCAAAAATTCAAAAATTGGGGCGGTAATAAATGCGTTTTTTACCGCCCGCTGCCTTTTGTTTGGTGATGCTTCGATTGCCTCCCACAGATATACATACACATACATATATACTCGATTCATCTTCTTTGCTTCCTTTCTGCGATTGGAGCTATCCCATTTCCTTTGCTTTTTCTCTGAACTTTCATCTTCTCTAGCCTTCGTCTCTCCTGTAGATCTTCGTTCCTGGTGAGTCAATCTTTCTCATCTAAAATCTTCCAATATGGGTAAACTCGCGAATGAGCTCAACTCTGAGGAAAAAATTAGGGTTTTCAAAGAAAAATATCAAATTCCTCAAAACGTAGAAATCAAGCTCGCCCAAGAGGGTGAGCGCGCACCAAGGGAATTCCCCATAGTAGCCATCACTGAAGGTGGCCTTAGGTTCCCCCTACACCTTTTCCTTCGCTCTATGATGAGCATCTTAGACCTCGGCCCCAGGAATCTCACCCACAATTTCTATAGGATAGTCAATGGGGTAATAGAGATAAATAAGCGATACAGATTCCATATATCCGAGTGGGATCTACTTTACTGTTACTCTAGAAGGATGAGAACAGGTGGTATCTAAAATCCCGACCAGAAAAAGCCTTGGTTTATATGCTGCCTGATACGATTAAGTCAGAAAGTGACCTGTGCGTCTTCACGGGTCACTGGATACACGATCCGGATAAAGATCATTTCCCAATCATCCCTCTGGTTTCTTTGGGCCCAGGTTGGTTGATTTCGAATGCTACTAGCTCTTACTCTTCTTTGACTTCCTACTTTTTGGAAGCACACTAACTATTTGATTTGAAGTCTATGCAGCCGACCAAGCAAAGAAGTTCTAGGCCGGCGGTATTCATGCTGATAAGGATCATCTTAACCAAGTGTTCAAGTTCCTCGGGGGTCATGATCTTTATCCCTTCGCCAGAGCGGTTCCAATTTTATTCAACTTCACCCCCACTCACCAAACGTTTATTACTCTCCCCCAAGGTTTTGCAACCGCGGAAGCTATCAAGCGGCTCCAGTGGTGGTTCAGGGCTTCTGCCGAGGAGAAAGAACATTTCTACGCACTGAAGCACCCAGGATGGGTTCGTCCATCTCCCTTTGCTATCCCTTTAGTTGTCGAGCAAGCTCCTGCACCAGAAGCAGCTATCCCTGGTCCTGCCGAACAACCAAGAAGGCGGAGACTCGTGCTTTTGGACGATGAGGAGGAAGAAGAAGAAGAAGAAGAAGAAGAAGAAGAGCTAGAACCTCCTCCTACCTTCGAATACTTCTCTGATTCAGACGAAGAAGGGGAAAAAGACATGACCCCGAAAATTGATTACAAAAAACTTACCCTTGCAAAAGCTAAGGAGCAAAAAATTAAAGAAGCAAAGAGAAAGAAGTCTGAGGAGCAGAAGGCTGCTGGGAAAAAGAAGTTTGATGAAGGGAAGGCCCCTGCTCCCACAACCGCCGAATAGATCCTCAAAGTAAAAATGGAAAAAGGGAAAGAGCAGGAGGCTCTTCGACAAAAACCCTCTAGTCCCCCTCGGCAGAAGAAGGCTCAGACTTTACCAACTGGGGCGGTTCAGATCGCCGAATAGCCAACGCTGATAAGGGAGACCACTTAAAAGGGGGTAGCACCTTCCAAAGACGCGCCACCCAAGACCACTAAACCCACGCCTTCTCAGCCGACTGGGCCCGTGCCTCTTGCCATTGAATACCCAGCCAACCCAGTTCGAGACTCTCCTCCCTTCACCCCACAAATCCTCATTCCTAGCCTCGAGTTTCCTCAAGGCCGACCATTCACAATTCAAGACACAGCTTTCCACCACGTCGAGGAGTATCTCAAAGGTGTCCTCCCTCCTCGGGATGTCCAGGCTACGAGGAAAAATAAAATTGAGGACATCCACAAAACTTTGATGAAGAACGCCATCTCTGTAAGTATAACGATGTTCCCTTTAATGTTTTCCTTTATGAATATCCTTTTGCCAGTATGTTCTTTCTAACTCTCTCCTTTATCTCCAGACTTCTCTCTATACAATGGAGCTGATTGCTCGGAGCCAGGCCATCGATGCTAGAGCTGAGCAGGATAGATCAGATATGAAAGATCTGAAATCAAATGTAAGGACTTTGGAGAAGGAGAAGAAAAATCTCCAGTCCAACAATGATGCTTTGGCGAAAGAGATGAGCTAGCTTCAAGATGAGAAGAAAAATCTCGAGCAGTAGCTCAACACTGCCCTTGGCCAAGTAGCGGGAAGCAAGGCTCGCGTGGAGTCCATGGACAAAATCTTGCTCAAGAAAGATGAAGAGCTATTGGAAACCAAGGGCAAACTTTCGAAGGCTGAGATTGAGCCGTCCTTTTCTAATGCCGAGCAAAATAGGCTCTTCAAAGAGTTGGGGGATTCCAGAGCCGAGCACACCAAATTGAAGCAGGAGCTTGATGGTCTCCGAGCAAAACTTGCACTCAAGACTCGAGCTTTGGAAGAGAAAGAGGTTGTCCTCCGAGGGGCCGAAGAGAAAGCTAAGGCTGAGGTTGAGGCTCAAATAAGCGACTGCGTGGAACAGATAAGGGATGCTCACAATGACTTCTTCCTTGAGGGTTAGGAGACTGCCATGAAGAAAAACAACATTGATCACACCAACCCCATATATACAGAGGTCCTTTATCCTGATCTACAACGTCTAGCTCCTCAGTTCAGTTTTGAATGTCCACCTCAAACTCCTTCAATCCAAACTGCCGAAGAAACCATTGATGAAGGCGGGGTTGAGGTGGAGAGTTCCCAGAAGGACACTACCTCCCAGGCACTTAAAGAGATTAATCTAATTGTGGAGAGTGATTCTACTAAGGAGGGAGAGAAGTGAGCCCCTTAGTCCCTTTTTGTTTTTGCTTTTCACTCCATTCACTTGTAAAGGCACAATGAATAATGTAAAATTTTCACTTTGAATGAATGGAAGTATTTCAGTCGTTTCTAATCTGTTCCCTTGCTTTGCTTTTCATGTCTTTGCCTCTTTAGAACTGTTGATGAACTGATTGAAGAATACCTTGACTTGGTCGCTGATGAAGTTATAGCAAGTGCAGCCGAAGAGTATCTTGATGTATTCTCATACGAAATAGCTACAAATCCTTATAATAAATGTTGATGCCTTGTCTTAAACTTCGTTAGAATAGGGTCCACAGTTGACAACAATGTACATTGTAACTGTACTCAGAAATATATAATAAAAATTTATGAATTGTTTCCTTACTTGCTTTTACCCATTGGGGTTTACCTTACTGTTCATACGTTTCGTGCTTGTGTTCATGTAAGTGCTTTGAATGAACTTGGATCAATAATTAAACTTTAATCAAACTATCATAAAACTTGACAGAAATGCTTTAAGCATCAAACCTTTCAAGGATAACAAAGTAATAAATTACTTTTCATCAAATACCTTGAAACTTTTGATAAAGAGGAATAACTTAAATAAATCTCACATATCTCAATGAGCTCGGCTGTCCTCCAGCTTACATATAACAACGGAGGTGTCTACCTTTTGATAAAATTTCACTTTTCATATCAATGCCGAGCTCCAATGAAGTGATTTCTTTGTGTTGTGAGAGCTTTTGCATATCAATGCCGAGCTTCCTTGAAGTGATTCCTTGAGCTTTGAGGGCTTTTGCTTATCACTGCCGAGCTTCCTTGAAATGATTCCTTGAGTTTTGAGAGCTTTTGCTTCTAGTGTACCAATGCTAAGCAAATTGAGCGTGGCTCCTTTAGCAATCTTTTTCAATAAGCTAAGGAATTGAATCCCATCTTAAAGAGAGTGCCTGGTCAATAAATAAACCAGGATTGGACCGACATCCAAAAGGATGTGGCATCTTTCTCTACCAATGCTCGGGTAGCCGAGCATGGCTCCTTTATAATAATCCTTTTCAGAAAACTGAGGAATTGAATCTCAGTTTAAAGAGAGCACCTAGTCAGTCAATAAACCAGGGTTGAACCTACACCCAAAGGGTGTGGTTCCCTTTCTGTACCAACGTTCGGCAAGCCGAGCGTGGCTCATTTCTGATAATCCTTTTCAATAAGCCGAGGAACTGAATCTCAACTTAAAGAGAAACCCGGTCAGTCAATAAACTGGGGCCGAACTGACACCCTAAGGGGATGTGGCTCCTTTTTTGTACCAACGTTCGGAAAACCGAGCGTGGCTCCTTTCTGATAATTCTTTTCAGAAAATCGAGGAATTGAATCCCAATTTAAAGAGAGCACCTGGTCAGTCAATAAACCAGGGTTGAACCAGCACCCAAATGGTGCAGTTCTCTTTCTGTACCAACGTTCGGCAAGCCGAGCGTGGCTCCTTTCTGAACCAACACCCAAATGGGTGTGGCATCTTTCTATTAAACACTTAATTGTCCCAAGCTTTTGAAATTGCTTTATTTGCTTTCATAAAAGAAGAGCTTTCCAATGAATGTACACAGTCTTTAACAATGAATGTACAATAACATTAATGATAGTACAGCTTCAAGTGGGCTATATTCCACGGTCTTTTGATTGGCCTTCCTTCCATGTCAATCAACCTGTAAGCTCCATTGCCAAGCACCTCCGAGACGAGGAATGGCCCCTCCCAATTAGCTCCAAGCTTTCATTCTGTTTGGTCCTTTCTGCTTCCCATCAATTTTTTTAACACCAAGTCGCCAGCGCTGAATTCTCTCTGTCTGACCCCTTTGTTAAATTTCCTTCTTGTCTCTTGCTGGTAGTTGGCTAACCTTAATATGGCCAGTTTCCTCCTTTCATCAATCAGATCTAGACTCACCGCCATGGCTTTATCATTCTCTTCTTTATCAAATGCTAGAGTCCTGATGCTCGGCAGGCTAACTTCCAGCAAAATGACGGCTTCAACTCCATAAGCCAAAGAGAAGGGAGATTCTCCAGTTGATTTTCTTGGGGTTATTCGGTATGTCCAAAACATTGACGGCAATTCATCTACCCATTTCCCCTTTGCTGCCTCCAGTCTTTTCTTGATACCGCTGAGAATGACCTTGTTTGTAGCTACAGCTTGACCATTACTCTGGGGGTAAGCTGGTGTTGAGTAAATATTTTTTATTCCATATCTAAAATAGTACTCCTGAATGGGGCACTGTCAAATTGTGTCCCATTGTTGGAAATAAGTGTTCTAGGGATGCCATACCTGGTAATAATGTTCTTCCAAACAAATCGAATGGTATCAACATCTCTGATGTGGGCCAAAGGTTCTGCTTCCACCCATTTAGTGAAGTAGTCAGTGCCGACCACTAAAAACTTTCTATTCCCTGAAGCAGTGGGCAGTGGTCCCACAATGTCGAGCCCCCATTGAGCGAATGGCCAAGGACTGCTCAGCGGGCTGAGTTCTTGTGCTGGCTGATGAGGTATGGGAGCAAACTTCTGGCATTTCTTGTACTTTCGAACATATGCTTGAGCATTATACCCCATCATCAGCCACCAGTACCCTTGTGTAATAGCTCGGTGTGCCAATGATCTGTCCCCAATATGTGCTCCACAGATCTCTTCATGCAGCTCATAGAAGAAATCTTGCACTTTGTCAGGATGAACACAAAGAAGATAAGGACCTGTGAATGACTTTTTGTATAGCTTATGATCAGGAGAAAACCGAAACCTGGTAGCCTTTATCCTCAGTTTCTTCGCTTCTGTTTTGTCCTCTGGGAGAGTCCCATCCTTTAGGTAAACAATGATTGGATCCATCCAAGATGGAGCCAATTCAGTACACATTACCTCTTCATCTTTTATTATGCTCGACTTCTTGAGAACTTCCAAGAAAACCTGATCGGTTTAGCCTTATTAGAGAAGAGGCAGCCAGCGTAGCAAGTGCGTCAGCATGAGCATTATGATCTCTCCTAATGAGCCCCACGCTAGCTTTATTAAAATTTTCAATCTTCCTATTTGCCAACTGTAGATATTCTGCCATTTTCTCACTTCTAGCCATATACTTACCCTTCAGCTGGTTGGCAACCAACTGGGAGTCAGTCTTTATTACCATATCTTTTGCCATCAATCGCCGAGCAATGTTGAGCCCGACTAGGAGAGCTTCATACTCTGCCTCATTATTAGTAACCTCAAATTCAAGTTTTATTACATATTCAATAGTGACCCATTCCGGCGTAGTCAAAACAATGCCTACACCACTGCCCTTCCTTGACGAAGACCCATCAACCTCAATTTGCCAAGGTTGTTCGGCTTCGCCGTGTTCGGCTGGGGCAGACCTTATTTTCACTTGCCATAATTCTTGCGCTGGGCCTGGAGCTGGGGTGGTAAACTCCGCTACAAAATCGGCCAAGACCTGAGCCTTTATTGCAGTTCTTGGAATAAATTTTATGTCAAATGCACCGAGGAAAACTGCTCATTTGGCCATCTTACCAGATACATCAGCCCTTTTTAATAAATGGCCAATTGGCTGATCGGTGACCACCTGAATGGTATGAGCATGGAAGTAATGGGCTAACTTCCTGGAAGCCATCACCAACGCCAAGGTCAACTTTTCTAGGGGAAGATATCTGGTCTCTGCCCCTTGCATTGTCTTGCTCACATAATAAATAGAATGCTACTTCCCTTTTTTCCTCCCTTAACAGGACGGCACTGACTGCATGTTCTGAAACTACCAGATATAGTTGCAAAATATTCCCCGACTACGGTGTTGACAATATCGGGACAGTTGTCAGATATTCTTTAAGTTTCTCCAGTGCTGTGTCTGCCTCATCATCCTATTGCATCTTATTTGCACCCCTTAATAATCTGAAGAATGGTCGGCATTTGTCAGATGATCTACTGATGAACTGATTGAGCGCCGCCACCATTCCTGTGAGCTTTTGGACTTCATTTTTAGTGCACGGAGGATAAATAGATTGGATGGCTTGTATTTGATCAGGATCAGCTTCAATTCCCCTTCTGCTCACCTAGTGGCCCAAAAATTTGCTCGAGCCAACTCCGAAGGCACACTTGGTAGCATTTAATTTCAACCCCTACCGGTCAAGGGTCGAAAAGACATGCTGGAGATGTTGAAGATGAGTGTTCGGCTCCTTGCTTTTTACCACCATATCATCAATAGATCTCCATCGTCTGTCTGAGGTCTTCTTTGAATATTTTCGTGACTAACCGTTGGTAGGTGGCTCCAGCGTTCTTCAATCCAAATGGCATAACCCTGTAACAGTATATACCTCGAGGGGTTATGAAAGAAGTCTTTTCCTCATCAGGGCCGAACATGAGGATCTGGTGGTATCCCCTATACGCGTCTAGGAACGACATCCTGGAACATCCAGCCATTGAGTCAACGAGTTGGTCGATCTTCGGCAGAGGAAATCCTTTAGGCAGGCTTTATTCAGATCCGTGTAATCTACGCAAACTCTCCATTTCCCATTTTTTCTTGACCACGACTGTGTTGGCCAACCACTCCAGATATGAAACTTTCCGGATGGCCTCAACCTCCAACAATCGGCCGACCTCCTCTATGACAGCCTCCGCATGCTGAGAGCTGACCTCCTCGCCTTTTGTACCACAGGTTTTGCCCCCGGATTCACATTTAGCTTATAAGTCATAATTTCGGGAGAAATACCTGACATTTCATGTGGAGTTTAGGCGAATGTTCCAATATTCTTCAATAGCATCTCCATCAATTCCAACTTCTCCTCGGCGCTCAAATTTGTGCCAACCAAGAAGAATTTGTCATCCTCAACGGGGCCAATCTGATACTTCTCTAAGCCTTCAATGGCTTTCTTCTGTGGATCACCGCCGACATCATCGATCTTTGGGGTGTCCTTGGAAAGCTCTGTCAATTGGACTTGCTCAGGAATGGTCTTGGATTTTGCAGGGCAGTGAAGCACTTTTGAGAAATGTCTTGGTCCCCCAAGATAGAAATCACTTCCTCACCATATGGAAACTTCAGCACCTGATGGTAAGTTGAGGGGACCGCCTTCAAGGCGTGAATCCACGACCTTCCTACTATAGCGTTGTAGGAGGAAGAGAAATCCACAACAGTGAACTCAACCTCTTACTCCACTGGGCCCACATGCACAGGGATAACAACCCTACCCAGAGGCCAGACAGGGGTAGAATTGAACCCTATGAGAGGGCATTCTGCCGGTTCCAAATCCTCTGAAGTCAATCCGAGTTTCTTAAACAAGCTCAGGAACGTGACCTCTGTTGAACTTCCCGCGTCAACCGAAATTCTCTTACTTCAGAGTCGAACATGCCCAAAGTAATTACCAGGGCATCATTGTGCGGCGACCGAACACCAGAGTGCTCGTTTTCTAGAAAAAGGTGATTCCTTCTATGGCAGCTTTTCTCAGGCGCTTGCTCGGCTGACCTGCAACACCCAAGATTTCTCATCTTTGTGAATCAGGGGCATGGTTGATAACGCTCTGGGGCCGCTGCTCCATATGATAACATGGATGACTGTAGGTCTAGGAACATCTCTACGTGGCCTGGCTCTTGGTGGGGTTTGCACCTCATCGGCAGTCTCATCGTCGGCTATCTATTCTCGTTACCTCCTGTACTCTCTGTCCTAGGGGGCTGCCTCCCTGGTTCTGCCCTCATCTACGAACTTTTCAGGTGGCCCTTCCGTACCAATTCCTCCAGATACTGCCATAATGATCGACAAGACCGGTGCGGTGCCCCATATCTTGGTGGTACACGCAATAATCTTTAAAATTCCTTTCCAGGGAAATCTGGCAACTTCTCGGGCCATCTAAGTATGGCTTATTCTTGATCTGAGGGAGGATCCTGAAGATTGGCACATTGAACACCGTATTGATTGCCTCAAAGATGGATTTCTCATCATCTAGGAATCGTGGGCCTTTTCCCTGGTTTTTATTTCCTCTTTGGTCTTAGGATTTTCCTTCTTTCTGTTCAGCTGGCTGTGTCTCGTCCTCCACCTAGGCATATTTTTCAATTCGGCACATGAGGTCAGACATATTGGTCGCGGACTTTTTGTCAAAGAGAGCCACAGCCTATCCTTCTTCCGCAACCCCAACTTGAATGAGGTAACGGCCAGTTGCTTTGAGCACTCTCCCACCTCATTGTAGAGCTCCAAATACCGGCGGGAACAATCTCTCAATGATTCTCCAGCTTTTCTCTTCATAGTGAGAAGAACGTCGGCGGTCTTTGGCTGTTTTGTGTTAGCCAAAATCGTGACGAATTTCCGCCAGTTGCTGCCAGCTCCAATACTGCCATGGGGCAATTTATGAAACCATTGGAGTGCCGTATCCCTCAAACTGGAAGGGAATACTCTGCACATAAGATGATCATTGCTACTCTAGAGCGTCATGGCCTGCATGTAATGGCGATAGTGGGCCAAAGGATCAGTCCTCCCATCATAGAGGTTAAGCCTCGGAGTTTGGAACTTCTCCGGAGGCTCTATTTCAGTAATTTCTTTGGTGAATGGAGAGGCTGAAATCCTCCCCAAAACTTTCCGCGCCACATGCATGTGCTCTGGCCCTGAGCACCCCACTCCTCTTCATGCCCCCATTCCTCTACCTTCGTTTTTCTCGTCTTGCGTGTCAAAGTTACCTCTTCCTCATTAGAGCCATCCGCATCTTCTGAGTGCGCCTCTAGAGTTTTTTGATGAACTCTTTTTAAGGTGCACTTTGGTGAGTGGGCCAACGTCAGATCTAGTGCCACGTTTTCCAACGATTTAACATGGCGCGCGCCCTTCCTGGAATGAGTGACATCACGTCGCGAGTGAGAGCGCACCTCCTCTTGTTCAAGAGTATCCCCTTCATCTTCCTCAGTGGGGTCCTCGTAGAGAGTATCATAACTTTTGTCGGACTCTGAATCAGATTGATCAGAATCGACTGTGTGGCCCACGGCAGACTTTCCTTTTTCCTTACTTAATTCCAACAGAATCTACTCCAATTCTGCTTGCTTCTCGTTGGCCTTAGCCATCACCTCCTCCCGTTTTAGTGCCTCTGGGTCCTCCGTTTTCCTTCTCCTAGAGTGCTCCAGACCCGGAGTCCGGATAACTAACGCACTCCATTGAGTCTTGGCAGGGGTAGAACCGTCCCCTACCCGTGGAGATAGTGGCGGAGTGGTGTTTCCTCCTGAAGTCATCGTGTGAATAACTACTAGAAACTTGATAAAGAATTGAAATAAATGCTAATGAGCGACAAGACAGGGCTAACAACGGGCCCCACGGTGGGCGCCAAATGTTTGGCAGAAAAATTTACTGCCGGAACTGCTGCTGACCACGCCAACCAAAATGTAATCAACAACCTGCCGAACAAAGACAAAAAAAGGTTACGGCCGGAGTGGAGGTCTCTGGCCGGAGTGGAGGCCTCTGGCCGGAAAACCCTCCGATGCTTAAGTCAGCAAGTAACTCAAAGAAGAAAGCTTTTTCAGAGAATAAGTTGGCAATAGTCAGCTTACCATAATTGTCCAGTAGAATGTCGTATTTATAGTAATGTAAATAATAAAAATATACCTGTGATTTGATTGTATCCATGCTTCCGTGTCTCTTTTTTCCTTCCTTGCTTTAAATGCCTTTCACCGCTCATTTAATGTCTCATACCTTTCATTAAATACTTCATGCCTTTCATTCAATGCTTCTGGTAGTTAAACACGGCAATATAACCAGAATTCCGTGGTCAAACTGTTTACCTGTCACATCTATCTATTACTCGTAACGAAATGAACTGACTTATTTACTCCTTCAGAGATAAATACTTAGTTCAGTCATAACTACGGTGCATTTATGGTTGTGATCCCTCGTTAAAGCTGTGGGTCCCAGGCCTAACATTTACTGGCCGCCAATTGATGGTCCGAACAAATTGGCTATTGAGGTCTTCGGCTACAGCTACGTAGCAACACATTATCCATAGATACTAAGAGTCAGGGTATCCCTTGGAATATTAACCCAAAGACACGTGTCCGTATATATCACTCACGTGGAACTCTCGTGCCATCAATCAACTGTTCGGCGGAAAGCCACATGTCACGCGTCAACGTGCTCGGTGAATGACTACGTGACTCACACAAATATGCTCGGCATTGGGTCACGTGGCACCTTAACTATACTTGTTCGGCACTCCGTATGTCAAAGTATTATTTTGCCAAACCTAATTATATTTGTAGATTTATATTTTCATTTTAGATTAATTCTGTGTAGAATCTTTTGAAAGAAAGAGAAAGTAAGGAAAAAAAGTTAAATTAAGAGAAATTTTAAAGAAATTATTTATCTTTATGCATTTGATTTAGTAAAATAAATCAATAATGAAAAATAAGAATAAAATAATTTTTACATATTTGATTATTGAAAAAGAGAAAAAAATGATGCAATAATTATCATTTTAAAGGGGAAAATTAATGTTGTGAAAAAATATTAAATTAATATTTTCTTTCAATATATTTTTTTATTTTTCCAAATTTAAAACTAGATAGAGCGTGATAATTTTTTTATTATTATTTCTCTTTTTATTCTTAAATTTTATTAAAAACATTAAGAGCACAAGATACATACACGAGACAATAAAAAAAATTGCAAGTGAGTATAGTTACTATAGTTGAGAATTAAATATTATATAACAATATATCTTATTAATTTGACATTTGTATATTTTCAATCATAGATTTATTTAGTAGTCAAGATTATTTCTTTTTCTCTCTAATTTAGTTTTCTTTTTAATTTAGTTACCTTTTTCGATTACTTCAGATGAAATATAATATCTCACTCTTCTCATATATTTTTTGAATATTTTTTATATATAAAATTTTTTAAATTAATATTTAAAAAAATGTGATAATATTTGTAATAGATAATAAAATCTTATACTTTGTTAAACGTTGTATGGATACATTAATTTCTTTTAATTAATGATTCTATTTTTATAGATTATTTTTATAGTTTTTTATGCAAGTTTATTTTATAAATTTAAATTATTTATATACCAAATTATATTCCTGTGCCTTTAGGCACAAATAATTACTAGTTATTTTATAATTTTAGCACGGGTTCAATATATGGCATTGTATTGGGACATTCCCCATCGTTAAAAAAATGGCGATAAGACATTGATTAGAAGTTTAAATTTTAGTATTGTTTATCAAAAATTGCTAGTTATAATTTTTAGATGTTTGATGAACAAAGATAGAATTTTTAACATTTTTTGGTGTTTAGTAAGATTTTGGTAATTTAAGCAACTTTTAATAATTTTTGATAACTTTTTATAACTTTTAAGTTGATAAAGTTACTATAATTGAGTAGAAAAGTATAAAAATTGGTGTTTTACCAAACACCTAAAAATTAACTTTTGATAGTTTTTTTGGCTAAAAATTGGGTTACCAAATGGTACCTAAATCTCCTTTTATAAAATATTTAGGTGACATTTGGTTGGGATTTTTATTTCTTATTTTCTGTTTTTATTTTCTATTTTCTGTTTTATATATTTTATATTTTGAAAACCCAAAACGCGAAAAATAAAAAATGCATTTGATTTGACATTTTCTGTTTTCGTCCTTTAAGATTCTACTTACTTTGGGTCAAAAAGACTTGAAACGA
The DNA here is from genome assembly GCA_019916065.1 of Vitellaria paradoxa. Lineage (NCBI taxonomy): Eukaryota > Viridiplantae > Streptophyta > Magnoliopsida > Ericales > Sapotaceae > Vitellaria > Vitellaria paradoxa. The sequence continues at coordinate 17,359,367 of CM034240.1, forward strand.
CTTTGAGTCATTTTACATTTCGTGTATAAACCCATTTTTTTTCTAAAACAAGTTTTGAAAACGACAAATGTGTTTTCAACTGTTTTTTTTTATTATCAAAAACATAAAATAAAAAATACCTAAAAAATACCAAATGGTACCTTAATCTTTTCAAAATGAATGAGTTGAAATTCAAAGATAGTTAAAGGGAAAAATTGTATTTATTTTATTATTAAGATGGTAGTACCAATATTGGTGCATCTCGATGTATGATTTTTAATTTGTAGTTGTAAAAATATATTCATACAAAATATACATTCTTAGTTAAAAAAAATGAATGTATCACTCAAATATGTGTAAAATACAAATTAAGTATAAAAAAATAATAATCTATTTTACAATTCATATTAATATAAGCAAGGTAACTAATTTAAATACCAAAAAAAAAGTAAGGTAACTAATTTAAATTCGCATTTTAAATAAGGAAATGCCAAAAGAAAAATAAATAAATCTTATTTAGTTTTATAAAGTTTAAAAATATAAAATTTTTTAGTTTTATAAAGTTTAGAAAAAAATAAAAATAAAAAATTCTAAGATAAAATATAAACTTTTAAAATCAAGGCTACACTATGAAAATTAAAATATGACACAACTTTAAAATCTTAACCTTGAAAAATAAGGCCTCGTTTGGCATAAAATAAAACTCTAAAAAATTCTATAAATCTCCAACAACTCCTCTACTCTAATTTTCCCCATCACTAATTTCAAAAAAATTTCAATATTTCGCTAAAAAATAAAAAAAATCTGAAAATAGGTTAATCGAATGTGTAAATTTACAATCATATTCTTCATGTCGAAAGTTTTTAAATGAGTACATTATCGCTATTTTTTGTGAATTTTTTGAATCCGTGGAACGGATTTCGAAAATCGTTCCCACAGTTTGTGACTTTTCAAAAAAAAAAAAAACGGCGCCAAAATTAACCCAAAATCATATTTTAGCTCAACTTATCTGATTTTTCTTACTCTAAACAGGACCTAAAAATATAAAATTATATAATTATCATTTTTATTCTATTCTCTCCAATAGAATAACATTTCAAAAAATATAAAGCAATGCTTTAAATTAACATTCTATCAAGGTGATAGAATAAAGGCATAAAAATGATCATTTTGTGCATTTGGAGTGTTAAATTTGATAATTAATTTTCAACTTTAACAGATTTGTTCAATTTTGTCCAACTTTCTTTATATAAAAAATTTTTAATTTTTTCTACTTTTGTTATTACTAATTTTCTTTAATTATTTTCGACTTTTATTAATTTTTTTTAATTGTTACCAATTTTTTACATTTTCCGAATAACATATAAGTACTTAATAATTTAATTTTATTTATTTTAATTATTATTTTTCTGAAATTTGGCAGTCAAATGTATTCCATTTTAGTATATCAAACCGGGCCTAGATGGCATTGACAATTCGTAGTTGGGGGGAGACAATTAATGAAATTAGAGATCACTCATCGTTGTCAATAAACTCACCTGGAATTAAAATAATGCCCTAAAATTTCCACTGTAATTGTTGGGCACTCAGTGTAAAAAGCAGCAAGATGAGGGGCAATTAGGTACAATAAAAGAACAAAAGAGCGAGTGGATCGGCCCATGTGGTGTACGCATTTTGCATACATAGATACATACACAGAGAGAGAGAGAGAGAGAGAGAGAGAGGGGAGGAAGGGAGGGACTGTGGAGAGAGATCGATCTGACTCCTGAGACGGACTGGGCTGTAGCCTGTCGAAAAGGACCATCAAATGGCCGAGCCCTTGCAGCAGAGAAGATCCATCTAGCGACAAGGATTCTCCGCAACCAGATCCAGATGGTGTGAATTGGATCGTCCGATTTCACGTCTCTTTATCTTCTCTCTCTATTTTCCAGAGCTTAATCGGGAGCTCTGTCGAAGACGAAGAAGAATCGGAGTTTTTTCAGCTGAAAAAGCCACGCGATCGATTCAATTGCGCATCTCAGGTTGTTCTTTCTCGGCTACTTCTTTTTTCTCATTATAGCTTGAATTCCGCATATATGCGTGTGGGCGAATGTGTGTCTATATATACATGTATAAGGGGGAAGAGGAGTGAAATTCAACAAATGGAAACCCGGGGGGGGGGCATAGCTGATAGAGAAGTAGATTTAGCGAACAGCGATATTTGTTCAGATGCATCATAAATATTTGTCTCAGGAGAGAGAGAGGGTTATTTTGGTTTAAATAAATTTATGTGATTTTTGTTTGATTGTTGTATTTTTTGTGTTTCTGATTTTTCAGATTTGGGCTCCGGGGTAGGCTTGGTACACTGAGCAAAGTTTGGATCGCGCAGTGTGTGACACATATTCTGCAGTAAAGATTCTATTTGAAATTCTGATTAAAGTAGTTCACTTTCTAGGGTTTTGGTTTGATTTGTTGAACTAATTGAGAGCCATTGAAAAGGGAAGCATTATACATTTTTAAAAACCTATTTGGTCTCTGCCTACTTCTAGTGGATAAAAACCCACCTAGAAATAGGTCCAAACGGATCTGAAAATTCGAATGAGTTTTCCTGATGTTGCCATGCTGTACCCCAAATTTAAAAGATAATGGGACAAACTATAGCTCCGTTTAAGTAATAGAAACGGAAAGAATCAATGGAAGATTGTTCAAAGTATGCCCATAGTCCTGCTCATCTGGCAGTTGCATCCCGCGACTATGCTACCCTCAAAAAAATTATTTCAACACTCCCTCGGCTGGCCAAGGCTGGTGAAGTAAACACTGAAGAAGAATCTCTAGCAGCGGAGCGCCAAGCTGACGCTGTTTCAGCGCTTATTGATCAGCGAGATGTTCCAGGCCGTGAGACCCCTCTGCATCTTGCTGTGCGGCTCCGGGATCCAATCTCGGCTGAGATTTTGATGGCAGCAGGTGCCGACTGGAGTCTTCAGAATGAAAATGGCTGGAGTGCTCTCCAAGAAGCTGTCTGCACCAGGGAGGAAAATATTGCTATGATCATTGCTCGTCATTATCAACCTCTTGCCTGGGCCAAATGGTGCCGAAGACTTCCTCGTATCATCGCTTCAGCAGCTCGAATTCGTGATTTCTACATGGAGATAACCTTCCATTTTGAGAGCTCTGTGATTCCATTCATCGGTCGAATTGCCCCATCAGATACTTATCGAATCTGGAAGCGTGGTTCCAATCTCCGTGCTGACATGACTCTTGCGGGCTTTGATGGATTCCGGATTCAGCGGTCTGATCAGACATTCCTCTTCCTTGGAGAGGGATATTCTTCCGAGGATGGGAAGATATCTTTACCTCCTGGCTCTTTGATTGTGCTTGCTCATAAAGAGGAAAGAAATCACAAATGCTTTGGAAGGAGCTGGTGCTCAACCAACAGAAGCTGAGGTTGCCCATGAAGTGCAGTTAATGTCTCAAACTAACATGTATAGGCCAGGTATTGACGTTACTCAGGCTGAGCTGGTTCCCCACCTAAACTGGAGGCGACAGGAGAGAACTGAGATGGTTGGAAATTGGAAGGCCAAAATCTATGATATGCTTCATGTGATGGTGAGTGTTAAATCAAGGCGGGTTCCTGGTGCTATGACTGATGAAGAGCTCTTTTCCGTGGATGATGATGAAAAAATCGGAAATGGAGGTGAATATGATGACGTATTGACAGCTGAAGAGAGGAGGCAGTTAGATTCTGCACTTCGCATGGAAAACTCAGATGGCCTCGGTGAGGATGAAGAGCATGGGATTCAGGATTGCCATGAAAATGGTGATGGGAGTTCATTTGAAAGTTGTGAACCTAATGGTGTCACGAAAGAGAAGAAGAGTTGGTTTGGTTGGAGTAAGAAAGGTTCGAAATATGGTAGTGACGATTCTGAGGATTCAAAAAACCCTGAAGAAGTTCTCAAAGTTGGGCCCAGAAGGCAGCAACCAGCGGCCCAATGATGGTCAAAGATCATCTTCTGAGTTTCCTCGGGAGGATGTGGGGGAAACTAAGAAAAGCAAAGACAAAAGCAGCAAGAAGAAAAAGAAGAAAGGGATCACAAGTGAGTCTAAGAATGAGAGTGAGTATAAAAAGGGTTTAAGGCCTGTTTTGTGGTTGACGCCAGATTTCCCTTTGAAGACAGAAGAGCTCTTGCCTTTGCTTGATATCTTAGCCAACAAAGTCAAAGCTGTTAGGAGATTGAGGGAGCTTTTAACTACTAAACTTCCTTCTGGCACATTTCCTGTTAAGGTAAGTGGTGAACACTCTTTTTTTTTACATGTCTGATTCTGTTGGTACTATTTTCCTGTCTTGAGTACAGTTGCACTTGCATTTTCTTGCTTCACAAGTGTGCATAAATATAGTACATCCTGCCATTAATATTAATATTCTATCTTACCAGCTTGAACTTGTCTCATTTTCTCAATTATGATTGAATGGAGCCTAACCCACGAAATATGCTCAAGTGTGCCTCACTGCTTCGCTCTTGTGGGTTAGGACATGCTGTCAGTTTATTGGGTGGATATGGCATTACTATATGCCTGGCAGATCACCCAATAAACATGATAAATCCGAAGTTGTTAGGCTGCTTCCAGTTGTCATTTCGATTGACATGTCTCTTTCATGAATTAAAATCTGATAGAAATACTTCTACTTCAATTTGTACTTATAACTTAGGTCACGTCAACAAAGTTATTCAGGTAGGACATATGGACATCAGTGCATTTTTTGTGCTTGTTCTAATTTTATGACAAAACGTTGAGAGAGCTTGTTTAATATTAGGAACATTTTTTAACCCCCCCCCCCCCAAAAAAAAAAGATATAATTTTCACAATTTAGATTTAGTTTCAGATTCATGTATAAATATGTATCAAATGCCTATTTTCATAATTGCATTCTGCAGATTTAACCTGTTTCATCTTTGGCCTTTTCCTCTAAATCTTATCTAGTTAACTTTCCTCAATTACTGCTAAGTCTTTTTTAGCTTCAATGTTCTGTTTCTTAGACTCCACACCTGACTAATCTGTGTTCTATGAAGAATTGTCATTGTATTTCATATCTGTCTAAACTTAACAATCTAATTCTTCAGAGCATCATCAATATTCTGTTCATGCGATGACAGCTAGACTATAACCACCTTACATGCCTCCCAAATTAATAACATTAGGATTTGAATGATTCTTTCCTCCATCTTTAGAAGTTCAAGAAAGACATCAAAACCTTGAAACCTTTAACCTGTCACTGAGAGGGGCAACGTTTCTTAATATCTCCCCACCTTCGAGGGTTATTTAAGCATATTCCCTTAATTCTGGTTCTCATGGAAATCTATTCTAAAAAGAAGCAATCTCAAGTAAGATCACTCCTTCAGAAAACAAAAGGAAAAATGAATAAATAAATAAAAATTTGGTATTGAAATTTTCATTTCTGAACCCAATTACCTTCTACATTATGGGTAACAAGAATTTTGATAACCTGCCCTTTCTCCTAACAAGTTCTGTCTTTCCCTTGACAGCGTGAAATCTTGTCTTTATATGTCACTAGTCTTTGTTACTTATCAATCTTTGTTACTTATCAATTTCAACCAATAATTATACGGTACTTCTAATTTTGTTCTATCGAACTTACTGTACGTTTATTCTATCAAACTTCCTTCTGTATGCTTAGGTCATGTTGAAACCTGTATGGAAGTATGGTTGTAGCTGTTGATGTTTGTGTTTCCCAATTTAATTCCGTCTAAGAAATCTTGACACTGCATGTATTCTGTGCTGATGCAGTAGTAAGCTACAGGATTACGAATAGTGAAGGAGACCAAAATCTCTTATTTGCAATGGTGAATGCACTTTAAGGGATCGGACACATGGTCCTTGTGAGGATTATATGATTACCCCAAAATAGTATTGAGATTATTGGTTGAAAAATAACAAGTAACATATTAAGTTGATTGGTTGAATAATAACAGCAGCAGCAGCAATGAACCATATCATTAACCCTTGTCACAATGTAGAAACAAGTTGATAAATGAACTATCTAAATTTCTGAACTAGGTATAATAGTCCTTTCCAACAGTAAATTGCCTCTTAAAGTTGTGCCATTATGCATGATATGGTGTATTTGAAGCGTGTGGAACCCAAGATCTTTTGGAAGAGTGGAGACTTTTGCACATATTTTGAAGGCAATGCTTCTTTTAGATTTTTTATTTTCGGATTGTCTTTTTTTCTTACCATCCTTTTGTGATTTTCTGGATGATATGTATATTGTGGCAAAATTATCTCAAGTTCAGGGGCATTAAGCCAGTAATTTTCGTGCTGATCGCCAAAAATTTTAGATTGTTTGTGTGAGTTTGATGGTTACAAGGAGCTAAATACAAGAGATAAGCTCATGACCAATGTGACTTTTCTCATGTGAGAACCTCAAGCACACATTGATAAGCATATTAATTGTCATAATAGAGAAACAAACATATGAGATATGACAAGACATGAAACCCAGACCGAGAATGTCTAAACAGGTGTTTGTCAGTTGGTGACCAACTAGGAAATTAGTTTGTGGGTTGGCACCCAAAATGCTGATGCCTTAAAGATGTGTTGATAGGTTCTCAGTGACTTTATATACTAGGGTGATTGTTGGCCAACAAATCACAGATGGATTGACTGGCGACTATGATGTTAACATTGTGGATGTGTATGAGAGATAGAAAGAGACTTAGTTATAAGCCCTTATGAATGGGGTTTGGGACGGTATTATGCTGTACCAGAGGTGACTGACAGATTGTGGTCTTTGTCGCTACTGAATAATAAATAGCATGGAGTCCTACTTTTCACAGAAATGTCCGGTATTGGAAGGTTGAAATTGTGGAGTTGTTTTTGGGATGTTTTGATATAGGGATCAAGCAGGGTGGAGGATACCACAAGATGGAGGCTATCTAAGAATGGAATCTTCACGGTGTCTTCATTTTACCACCAATGATTGTGAAGGAGAGGCCTCTTTCCATAGAAATGCATTTGCACATAAAAGCTCCCCTCAAGGTCACTATTTTTGCGTGGAAGGCGGCACAGGAAATGATTCTTTGAGATGGAGATGTAATTTTGCTCTTGATGAGTGAAGTATGTGTAAAAATGATGGAAAACTGTAAATGACCTGTTGTTACATTCTCTAATAGGATGGAGGTTGTGAGCATTATTCTCTCTGAGTTTGGGGTGGCCTGGTGATGCCTAGATTGGTGAACATGCTATTCTCATCATGAGGTAGAGGTTATCTTATAATGCTGCTCTAATAAAGTGTGGAAAGTGGTCCTGCTCTGCTTTATGTGGTTTTTATGGAGGCAGCGAAACCTTTGTTGCTTGGAAGGAGTGGAATACGAAATGTGTTGTTCGAAAGATGTGGTGTTGGTCTCTTCATTTTATTGGTTAAGGAAAGCGAGTCTCCTTCCTTTGGATTCTTATGTGTAGTTTTTGTGTGAGTTGCGTCTGCCTATTGATGCATAGGAACTGTCCTTGGCATATCTTTTTGTCATTTTTATAGCATATTGACAACATTGCTTGAACTCCATTTTTTTTTTTTAACAAGAACAAACCGCCTTTTGTATATGGTTGCTCTCCCTCGTTGAGAGAGAGAGAGAGAGGGAGGGGAGGGAGAGAGGGAGTTGGGAAATTATTGCTAATACATAACATGCTGTCGAACTATCTTTACTTATGGAAATGCCCCCCCCCCTCTTCTTTTCTTGGGGTATGTTTTTCAATAGAAACGTTTTAAGATGAATTGAGCCTACAAGTATATTGTTTTAACTCCAGCTCGAAGATTGAGGTGGGGTGATTAAACCAAGCTTAGTTGAGCCTATGCTGTTCCCAAAACAGGATGTATCTTCTATTGATGTAATTACTTTTAGTCGATTGCACTAACAGATGCCACCCACTTGGTGAAAATGGAAGCACTAAAAGACCTTTACTGCCAACAATTGCAGCTTATGGAAGGCCATTTAAATGTCACCTTTATAAAAGTGGTTTATATCGTTATTTATTATGTTCTTAATTCGATTTCATTATATTTTTTTTTATAAGTAAACTAGAAAGTTGAAATTACAGGTAGATATCAACAATTAATTTTTCATTGCTATATAGAATGGAGCTGACTGGCATCTCCTCCATTTTTAATGATTGGAAGAGGGGGGGGGGGAAGAGAGAGAGAGAGGCATCTCCTACACTTTGTATAAAAATTGCTGCAATGAACTAGATATGTGAAGTACTAATGATTTTTTCCCTTTTCTTCTTAATATATATAGATGTATATATTTTATGCTAGATTTTTAATCGCTAGCCCATCTAAAAGTTTAAGCTGTTATAGAGAGAGAGAGAGAGAATTGTTTATATTCTCAACATGCCACTTCATGTGTGGCTACTCTCCTCTATGAAGGGGCTAAAAACATGTTTAATGATTGTTAGATGGTGAGGTTTGGGCACATGACATTGCCTAATTTCATATTACGAGTATTAACAATTCAACAAGCCATAAGAATGGGCAAGTCCTATGTTTAAATTTCACCAATTTGTCTTGCTTTTGGTGTGGAGCCTCTCCGTGTGGGAGGGTGTGAATAGAAATAATAAATTGCACTCTCTTCGAGCTTAAATTTTTAGATGATGTGGTGGTTAGCCATTTAACAATATACATACATACATACATATACTAGACACACTTTTAGAAACTTTACTTGTACAAACATATACTAGATCCACCTGCACTAATGCGCACTGATACTAACAGAAACACTAGCTCCAAATTGCTTAGATACAAGTCTCAACTGAGCTATGGTACAATTTAGATTTGCAAAAAGAAGCATCTGCTTACACTTATGCTTTAGAAGTGTTTTTGGCTTGGCTTCCTTTTTTCTTTTTTTTTTTTTTTTTTTTCACATATTTTCATTCTGAAAAAATAATTGAGAAATTGATCTTCTGAGTTCTGGCCATATGTAATGTTAAGAGTTGTATCATTTGGCTAGAAATTCCTTTTAAGTTTTCATATGATTGTACAAGTAGTTCATAAGCAGATGACCTGCAGCAGATGCAGTGGAGCAGATGCAAAAAGGAGCTGCTTATAAGACACAAAAATTAAATCGCTACCACAAGATAAAGAAGCTACTCTACTATAGAAATTGATAGCTTTGGTACTTTTGATTTCTTTTGTCCAACTATCTCAAATTACGCCTATTTTTGTCTAATTTTACATTTGTAAGAACAAGAAATTTTTGTTCTTTTCGCGCACGCATTTAACACCATACTCCAAAATACTCTTTATGAACAGGTCTTCATTTTCTAAAATTCCTGCTTTTTTTTTTTGGGAATTAAAATTACTGCTTTTGTTGCTCTTTGAAATCACCTTATGTAGTCCCAATTTGACTGTTTATTTCTTTTAACATTCTTCAATAAGCAGTTGCTTAAGGTTATTTTGTTGTGCTTGGATGGATGGATATACTGTTTTGAAAGTGGTGTTTCTTTTAGTTTCCGTTTGGGGATGTTAACTATTTTATTCACAATGTATGGATGATGCCATGGCCAACATGCTTTCCAGATTTTCAAAATGCATTATTCTACAGATTGGGGGAAATTTGGAATCCCAGTATATCTTTTGTGAGGTGCTAATGAGTAATTCCAACATACGTATATATTTCCTGATTCTGCTTCAAATAAATTGATTTTAGGAGAAATGTTTCCTGATGTTACTGGTTTATCTAATCATGGATTTCTATTGCATCCTATGATTATTAGTTCTATATGTACTGTTTTCTAGACACTGGCTTTCAAAAAGTGTTAATTGTTTCCTGCACTGTAGATTGCTATCCCTATTGTCCCAACCATTAGGGTCCTCGTCACTTTTACAAAGTTTGAGGAGCTTCAGCCAATGGAGGAATTCTCAACGCCACTCTCCAGCCCCGTGCATTTTGAAGATGCAAAGTCTAATAAGGAATCTGAGGGGTCGACATCGTGGATTTCATGGATGAGAGGGAGCCGTACTGGGCAATCGAGCGACACCGAAAGCCGCGGCATGAGGGATGATGTAGACCCTTTCCTCATACCATCTGACTATGCTTGGGTTGATGCCAACGAGAAGAAGCGGCGAATGAAGGCCAAGAAAGCCAAGAACAAGAAACATAGGAAACAAGCAGTAGCTAGAAGTGGAGATGGGGGACGCCAGGCGAGCGAGGATTTGGAAGACTAGTGGCACAGCATAGAAGATACTGATAATTTGGCTGCTTTTAGGAATTGTTTGCAAGAGGAAGAGGAGGTAAAAACCTTTCATTGCATGCAGAGGCTTCTTGCGGTGGCACTTTGTTAGGTGAGGGGAAATTGTTTCTTGTTTCCTCAGAAGATCGAGAAGATCGATCTCTCTCTTCATCTTCTTTCATTGTTGTATTTGCTATGTGATGTGAAATTGGTGAGGAGTAGTGCCTGTATTTGTCCTAGTTTTTTTTCTTTTTTTCTTTCCTTTTTTTTTTTTCCTCCTCCTCAAACCTCCCGTCGTATATCTATATCTTTGATGAATATGGTTTACATTTTCTGATTGGATTGGATTCTATTTTTTTTTTTTTTTTAAGGTTCAGGGCTATTAAGCGCTGGGCAGCTTAATTCTTGAAAGTGAAGTGACTGAAATAGATGGATTATTATTAGCCCCCGTTTGGTATATAAGAACCATTTTGAAGTTTAATTTTTAGTAATTTTTGGCTTTTTTTTTTTTTTTTTGGGTTAAGAGTTGGTAATTGAAATTTTTTATGTGTTCAATAAAATGAGTAACAATTTTTGGTAACTTTTGAGTGGGATAAAATTTTTAGTTACTTTTGGTAACTTTTTGTATATTTGATAAAAATTTTAATAACTTTTAAGTTGAACAAATTATTATAGTTAAGTAAAAAATAATAAAAATTAATATTTTACCAAACACTTTAGAAGTGAAAGTTAGTAATTTTTTTTCTCAATTTGTCTACAAAACCGTGCCATAGATCTCTACAAGATCTTGTGTACATTTGGAAAAATGTGATGTGATGGCTTCAAAGGAGTATCAAAGAAGCAAATGCAAATACAAGGATTGTTGTGTTTCTGTTACAACTCGTTCCAAGTTTGTAGGAAAGGTGGAAATGAGACCGAACTAATGAATGGCGATTTCCAAAAGGGGATGCATTATTTCATTCTCCCATTGTTAAATAACATTTTGGTTTCAATTGATGATATACAAGACACTAAACAGTATATACTACAAATTTATACAATAAATACAGTAATTATTCAAGATTCAATTTTTTTTACATCATGGAAACCACTGTGCTAGCGAGTTGCTACAACACCATCCATCCTGAGGAATTTCTAGTAACTATTTCTTGATATTTTCTTGAGCTACCCACCTACCATTCAATCATCTTTTGATCTCCCATCTACATATCATCTCTGAATTTTCGCTGAACCAGCTCGGTTGATTTCAAGGTAGCCCTCCACAGTGGATGTCTTGCTCCACAAAGCAAAATATATTTATTTTTTGGTACAAGCCCCATATACAAGAAATTTGTGGAGAGCACCATCACCTGAAGAAATTGCATTATGGATAACTCACCAGAACCGATCCTTGTTGACACTCAAGTATCCAGCCATAACTTTCCCACCAGTGTTCCTCATTCCATCGATAAGAAAGCACCATGTGGAACCCAGTGCCCCCACGAAGAAGTCTGCCTCTGCAGCCATCAAGAAATTAACCAGAGGATAATTCGTGCTAGTTTTCCTACCAAGACTCGCTTCGTAAGTGGCCATTGTCATGTTCCCCACTTGGCGGCTCACGTTTGTGTGGTAAAATTTCCACTGAGGGTACGATTTTGTTTTGTCGATGACCTCCTGGATCATACAAGTAACAAATCCATGTATGACAAACTTGCAACACATAAAACAGAATTGATATGAAGTCGATCTTTTTAAGTTGGGAGGAAAGTGCAAACCTGCATCTCGGTGGAAAGCCAGATGCTATTGAGGTGGGGGAAGCGCCTTCTGACACGGTCAGCAATACGCACGTACTCTTCAAATTCAACCACCTTCATTTCGCATGCCTTGTCTCCCATCCTTACATGCATGCTTAGCAATGGCCTAGGCATCCATGGTTTGTGATTGGACCATACAAATTTTTCAATGTCAGATTGAGGCTCATCCTGCATACAGCAACTTCTTGTAAGGACATGCTATTAGTATAATTTCTTGGATCAACTATATTACATGATGTAGAACGGGTGGACTACATGGGCCAGATCGACCCATTTTGGACACCCATTGGCATTGTGGCAATTTTGCCACAGGTCACGATTTGGACACATGATATATGGATTCTAAGTATTTTTTTGAGGAGAAGCTATTTTCATGACGGTCATGATGCTGGCCTTCCCACTGTGGAATTTCATTATTTTTAGGGTCCCAAATGGATGTTTTTACCATTTATGATGGTTTTTAATTTGACCATTGCCGTTAGGATAGAAGTAAGAAAATGTAGTAAAGTGATCACTGTTTGTTTCTGCACTGATTATTTTTCTTTCTTTTCGTGATTCTGTAATTATTCCATATTTTTCAATTTTGATAAATTTCGAATAAATTGTTGTTTCCTAATTAGAGATTAAAGTTTAGTCTGTTTTCTTTATAAACACTTTCAGTCCTTTGGCATAATCATCATTGATTGAATTAAATACATTTTCAAAGATTTTTCTCTCTTTCTAGTGGATTCGAGTGTTCCCTTCTTCTAGGATTTTTGTCCTTAACTAGAATCACATCTAATAGCCTTTAGTCTAACTTGAATCATATCCAGCCCATTTTCGTTATTCATTCTGTGTCATTACAAGTACTGTTGTGTTTCAAAATCCCATTCCCCAGTCATATTTATCACCATCCATTTTAACGTGCAAGCCATTGTGTGTGTGCGCGCGCGCGTGTGTGTGTGTGTGAGAGAGAGAGACAGAGTCTAATCATATGAGTGCCCACTGCCTCCATTCCAAAACAACCAGGACATAATAATTTTCACATTTGACAGAAAGGGCTGGTATCCAAATTGGATATGGAACCAACACAAACTAAAATTTGAAGAGGCAACATAGCAAAATGTGTCGTTGCATTAAAAAGACAGACTTACACTAACAGTCTAACAGAGTAAAGAGAATGCTGTGTTGGTGTTTTTTAGATAAAACCTTGTTGTACTTGGTACTTCCATTTTCATTTCAATTAATATCAAAATCACCTAAGCATTTGCCTATGAAAAACACAATAATAATTTCATTAACAAATGAAAATGAAATAAAGAACATGGTGGTTGAGCTGTCAATCTTTAAAACCCCAAAGTTTCCTTTCTAACATGAAAACTAAAATTATGTAAGAATGAAATTAGGACAGGCATAACTACTATATAAAGATGAATAAGGATGTCTGGAAAGAGTCCAAAACCCTTTTGATGGTTCTTGAAAGCAACTTCAATAATATTTCATTTATCTAAGTTAATCTGTGAAAGTACCATGAGAACAGAGGAAAAGAAAAGAACATTCTGAATTTCACAAAATGAGGTTGCTAAACTAAAAATGCCTAGTTTTCTATCATTTTTGTTTAACTGAAAAAAGGAAATGAAAAAACAGATTTGACAAACCTTTGGCCATTCTTTCACAGTTGTTGCAATAACCATTTTCGCAGCTTCCCATCCAAATGCTGCATGCCGTGCAGCATTTAGTAAGTTGCATGTATACTCAGTCTGGAATCTCATTAGGTAGCGCACTGCCTGACAATGATGCAACGACAAAAGTGATCAAAACCAAGCAATGCATACCAACAATTTGCATCCTACATACATGTATGACACAAACACTCGGATATGTATATGTACGTGCGTAGTCACAACTACGTAAGTGGTGTATGAGTATGTAATTTTGCCCGAAATGGAAATTGTGCGCCCCTCCTAGGACAATAAATTCCACCATGCTGAAACTTCAAAAAGGGGCTTTAATAGTTAAAAGCAGTCAGCAGATCACATTATAAGGGGGCCGACTACTGTAAGAACGCCAACTGCGACACTGACCGATACTGCGAGGACCTTAGCCTTGACACCAATCTTATCCGTGGTATCCATCCACTCATTATAGTGGAAATGAGTCGTGTTGGAGAAGACTTCACAGTCCCTTCCCCAAGAGGTGGGGATAAGAAGCATGCCGCAACTGGGGGCATTCAGGACCTATCCTAATCATATTAATACCAATTCCACAGACAAGGAGCAAGATTCGAGGGGAACCTTTTTCTTTTATTGAAAGGGAAGATTTGAGGGAAACCACTCCACCTTCACATGGGACCATCAGGGACAAGTGGATCGGGGGGCTGAAGCAAGGGAAACATTAAGGCATTACCTCGACCAGTTCAAGAAGAAAAAAAAGGCCTATGCGTTTAATATGCCTGCACCCACATTCAATAACCTCAGCCAACATTACCAGTTGTCATTCCCTTATTTGACTACAAACCCCTATGAAGCACGGATACGGATACGGGAGTAGGTACGGGTACGGATACGGATACGGGAGTAGGTACGGGTACGGATACGAGATACGGGAATTTTAAAAAAATGAGGATACGGGTACGGCAAAGATACGGCAAAAAAATAAAATAAAATATATTTTTTTTATTTAAAATCATTTTGAAGATAGCATGTATATACTACTAAATATTTTATAAATAACAATTATATAGTTTGAAAAATACTTTTCAATCCATAAATTAACATCATTCATACTCAAAACTACCAACATCATTCGTACACAAAACACAAATATAACAAAAAGTATCAAATACAATTTCATACAGCCCAAAATAAAAATCGTTTTTTCATTTCCTAAATTTTAGTTAGATCAAACTTCAATCATATCAATCTATTTTAGTTAATTATAGTTTGGCCCCTACTAAAATTTTATCATATCAATTGTACCCCCAAAAAGGTTTAAAATATTACATTTTGGACTCCCATCGTATCCTGGCCGTATCATTCCCGTATCCTATCCGTATCCTAGCCGTATCCTATGCAAAATTTAAAATAAAAAATTAGGATACGCCACGTGGCATATCCGATACGTATCCGGCCGTATCCTAGCCATATCTGTATTTCCGAAGTATCCGATACGAGTACGGCGCCTAATTTGAAGTATCCGTGCTTCATAGACAAACCCCAATACCTTAAACCTCCCACTACCTCGGACTAAAATCCAAGGATTTGTCACCTCTATCCCAAATCCCTATACCTCGAACTCATTTTCAAAGTACAGTAACATCCATCATTAACACTTATTCCTTTGACACACTTAACCCCTACTGGCTTGTAGTCATTAGTTATCTCCCCGCCACTATATATACCTTTACCATCCTTACATTTATGGTGGATGTTCAATACACTCACCGACTGACACATGATCCCTCCCTCTCCCTCTCTCTTGCTCTGGGTTACCTCGACTCTCTTCCCAACCACCTTCGGTAGGATTCTGCCATCGACAACAACAGTATTATCCCCAGATTATCAGAGTTTTCCACATCACTCCAACCCCCTCCCCCCCCCCCAAAAAAAAAAAAAACATCACATGGTGCCATCTACTTAGCTGGCCTCTACATCTATCTCATCAACATAAATAGAACCCCTGGTAGACAATTCCAATTGCTCAGATATATTTTTTCACCCTAAATATCTAAAGGAATCTGATATTCTCAATGAAACTTTTTACTGTACCTGTGCTCGCCACCATCTTCTATCCATTTTACGATGATAAGCCACCAGAGTTCCATTTATGTCTGTTGTTGGCTGCAAATAACTCCACGGCGTATCCCAAATCCTGTTGCCCAAAACAACACAAGTGTCATACAGAAATAATAATGCTCATTCTGCGAGCATAGCTAACAAAGATACAAATTTAATGATTTCTTTTAATTAGCAAAGCTTGCCTAGGGATTCGTCCAGCCCATATTTCCTTTGATGTATAATTGTCCTTTCCTTTTATGATTCCTTTTTCCCAAGCTTCATTTTGCCCCATTAACTGAAATGCACGATCTCTACATTCTTGGGATGCTTCAGGAAAGAAGTAACAAGACCAACTAGAGCGTGAAGACCCTATAGCACCACAAGATATAGGAAAAATTGTCAGCAATGGATAAGAATCTTCATCTAAGCGTTTTTGCTTTTAACCATACAATGTAACTATAAAACGCATGGTTTTAGACAAAATTTAGTTAACAAACCAAATAATAGATCTCAAGACCCTAACTTGGTGCATTTTACAAAGTGGTAAAGGGATTTACAATCCTTGGTCCATGTCACAATGTCACCGTAACTTGTTGACTCTGGAAGTTCTGATTGAAAGACTTTCTTTTACATATCTTCAAATACATCATTTACAATATAAAATAATAGCGCAAATTCATACAATCCACAATCTATTTGGTCATTGTTTATTTCTACTCTTTAAATTGGGCAGACAATGGTCAATCTATCTAATTGCTCGGTGAAGTGCCAGTAGACCTTAGTTTTTAAAAGGTTGGGGAGTTCAAAATTTCTTGGAGCGTGATGACACCAGTTGATGGTTAGCCACTAGCCAGTGCACCGAGGAAAGTGGGTCTGGGGAATTTAAGAAATTCTTCAATTGTCCGGTATGAACAAGATACTTTTTTTTGGGGGGGGGGGTTGGGTTGAGTCTTTTCATCTGGACATGGATTTTGTACCCAAAAACACTGTTTAAATGGAACAGCAGATCATAATATGTAACACGAAGCTTCAAAAAATGAAATCTAGGCCAAGTTAACCCCCCCCCCCCAAAAAAAAAAATAGCAACGACTTGTACAAAAATACTGCCGTTATGGTTCATTGAAGGGTTGCAACTTGTACCTGTGCACCCATCATGGTCAGCCCGATTATAGTAATTTGTAACAAGGACCCTTTTTTCGTTGATTGCAATTGCAAGAAGCCCGGTCATGCCAGCAATCTGGGCCCCAATACCAAATCCTGGTAGTTTTTCCCAGTCAGCAACAAGAAACTTGACATTAGGATCACTGCAATTCATGGGGTGCTGATGGATCCATAGGTCTCGTTGCACCTTCCTAGTAAAGGGATAATTTTCTTCATCTGACCCTGTTATCTGCCAAAATATTTAGGAATGTTTGGATTATTAGGATTAAAAATATGAAACCATTACATGGTCAAGAAAAAGAAAGCGGGTATGTGACCATGTGTTATCTTAACTAGGCCATTTCAAATTTAAGAAATTCACCTAATTGCTATCAAGTTTACCCATTAAATGTCATGTAATGCAAAAATAAATCATTTCATTCCCTTGAGTTTGTCATGCCTCGAAATCCACAACCAGGGACGTGAGAACTAAACCCAAAAATCAATCATAAACAATTAGAACTTAATACCAATCAGAGCGGAAGCGATAAATAACAATGATGTTCAACATTAGAATACCCAATGGTCTATAATTTGCCACAAAGAGCTACAAGACAATACGCCTCAAATCGGGTCCAAAACCAAATATTCAAAATAACACATGAAATAAATAACAAACAGCTAAGGTTCACCTAGTCTATCTCACAGAATCATCATGAGCATCTACCCCTGTAACATCAACTGTAGGGGAGTGAGTACCAAAACCACGTGTGCTCAGAAAGAAGCATATAAGAATTTATTTCTTAATCATGCGAGGCAAACAGCAGTTAATCAATTTTAAGTAAAGTAAAACTCCTCTATCAATTTCATAATGTCCATATTCATCATACTATTTTAAAACAAATAGCTACTTAGCCATGATCTCGCAATCTTATGCTGAAACAATATCTATCATCTCAATCACATCACGGTATAAATATATATATATATATATATCTCAAAAATCATACTATGAGTCTACAAGGTTAGTTTGTGGAAACAGAACTAAACCCAAATAATCCCCAGGCCTAAACTGTGGGGTACAACTGGTCCCTTGGTCCCAAATATACTCATCAATCTCCAAACCTAAGTTGTGAGGTACAATTGGCACTGCAATCCCAAATGTATTCATGATCCTAGTCCCACAGTCCTAGTCCATCTCATCTTGCCCTACTGGACAAATCGGTGGCACAATCCTAGAACTAATATACGCTAGTGCAAGCCATATACACACTTTGTAGGTTTCTAACCTACTAGTTATGCTACACCATCCTGCGCAGGTTTCGGGGTTTTCAACCCTTGGACTCTAGAACCCACTCTTTGTCGTACCCTTAATGACCCCAGTATCAAAATTCAATATAATCCCCGACCCTTGGACTCTAGAACCCACTCTTTACAGTACCCTTAATGACCCCAATATCAAAAATCAATATCAATTCATATTCCTTTAACAACAACACATCATACACAAGATTCTCCCTAAATCTGATTTCTTATGCTCAACTTTTATTTTATAAATCTTATGAAATAAAATGTTTCCCAAGCCTAAGTTCCACGTTGCTCGTACATGCTTGTGTTTAAACGAGTAAACAAACCCACATAAGCTCACAATATCACATATTTAAAAGCCATAATGTTAACTAAAACAAGAACCCAAACAACCTTCATATATCATAACAATAGTATAAAATAATCCATGCTATTTAAAATAAAAAGTATTTTCAAAAATTTAAATATTTAAGAAAAACAATGCATCTCGCAGCTTAGGCGCAGGCAACCCGAGACTTTTGATCGTTAATAGAACACCTCACAACCCGAGCGCAAGCAGCCCGAAACTTCGGCCAAAGTAGATCACAGCTTGGTTGCCCAAGCTGCGAACTACCCATATCCCAACTTTTTGAAAAATCCAGAATAACTTGCAGCTTGCTTGCAGGTAGCGAGGCTTTGACCTTCATTTTTCCAGAAATTTTATAAAGTTTAAACCAGAAACGAAAGTCCTTAAACATCAAAATATATAAATTTTACGTATAAAATCCCTTTTTATCAAAATTCAAAGTATGGATTAATTTATTTTACTCATATATTTATAAATACAAAATATATTAGCATGCGTCACAAAAATGTTCAAAAATGTATATTTAAAACCCTTCAAGCATTTCCTTACAACATTCAATATTAAATTTCAGAAATTCCATAGCCCATTCAAAATAAACATGGCTCAAATACCAACTCGTGAACATATTCAAACAAGCATGCTTTTGCAAACATAATAAGAAAAGTAAATCTATATGCTAACCCCACCTACTTCACTACACGCGTAAACGATCGGTGTGTAAAAGTGAATCTACCAACTCAAGTTGATTCTTCCTATAAGCTGTCTAACAAACACACTCCGAGTTACACACGAACACGCTTTGAAAATCGCAGGAGGATCCCCTCTTTTTCTTCCTTACATGCTCTTGCAAGAATGACACGGAGGCTCCTCTCTCTCTCTCTCTCTCTCTCTATAGATCAGGTGCTGGGAAAAAATTTGGAGACTAAGTGTAGAGGGGTTTATATAAACAAACTAAATATCCCCCACTCTCACACACACATACATGAACTTCTCATAACTCTTCCGTCAAAACCCATCCCAAGCTTCTCAAAGAAGCCCTGTTTTGAATTTCCATTAGCCAACCTTTGGCCTCTCTCACACTTCATTAACTCTTGCCACAACTTCAGCCAATAGAGTCACACCTCCCTATCAACCAACGAAAACACAAACTCTCACCCAATAGAAACCCACCTCCTCACTCAACCAACAGAAACACAGCCAGCATATTTACACATACACATACATATATATATATATATATAATTTTTAGGCATGTCACACCAAATAGATTTAACAAAACAAAAATTAAAATAAAAATAAACTAAAAATCTGAAATTAAAAATAATAAATTAAACACAAAATACAAGTCTTTACAGAGTTCGTTTCTTTTGCTTATAAAATTTTGCATAACAGATAGTTGAAAGTAATTTACATAGCATTAGATCAATTATCTACGTGTTCTAAAGTAACCTATAATCAAACAACTAAATATGATGATACAATAACATTAACTTTGGAAGCAATTCGAAACTTAAAATAAAACCTAATGAATTCATCTTCATAAACGAGTAGCAATGAATAATTTTTTTAAATGTGGATTTATATTGAGTTGCAAGATAGTATAGTTAGAGTTTGTCTTACTTGCAGCCGTAAATTCTACAATATCAAAGATTTTTGACATTGTACCAAAAAATAAATATTAATCAAATTAAGCGCTAAAAATGACTAGATTGACCGGTAAATTGGACAGTCACATCTACTGGTAAATTGTGTCACAATGATTGGTAAATTTAGTGATATTCATCGGTGAATTAAATCGCACTCATAGGTAATGACAAAATCTATGCAAAACCTATCTTTGTTTCCCATTGTTTTACTTAAAAATCACATTTTTTTTATCCAATTGTTTAAATTATGCCACATGTCAATCTAAATGGTCAAAATTTTTGTAATTACTCACATCCCCCAGTATAATATTGTCTGCTTTGAACTTATTAGGTGTAATGTGAGAAATGACAAGGGTCACTCATGATATTCACAGGTAAGCTTAATCACATTCATCAATAATGACAAAATCAGATTTTTTTTTTTTTAATGCAAAACCCATCATTGTTTCCCATTTTTTTACTTAAAAAATCTCATATTTTTTATCCAATGGTTTATATTTTGCCACATGTCAATCTAAATGGTCAAAATTTTATGACCCATATTTCTACTGTATAACATTATCCGCTTTGGGCTCAGTTATGTGCAATGCAAGGAAATCTCAAGGGTCACCCATCCTAATATTATTCTCGCCCAAGCATGCTTAATCTTATCATAGAGCTCCAATGAGATTGGTATCCGCACAGCTTTAAAACACATTGAACTATATAGATGTTAACAATTACGTGCATGGCATTTTACTCAACTCCACCCAGGTGATGTGGGTCAAGATTGTTTTACCATGCCTTTGTGGTAACTCATCCAGTGACTGTCACGAGCTCGCCAACATTACCGCTAATCCATCACAAATTTATATAAGTATTGTACCCAAAGCCACCAATTTGATTCACATATATTTCCCTTGTGTTTCTGGATGAATATGATACAACTAAAGAGGAATATGTCAGACAATTGGAGAAATCAATCAACCATAGTTAATTATAGCACAAAAAAACGAGTCTCATAGTGAGAGAAAAAATTTAAATTGGCCAACATCAGGGAAACATACCCAGGGAGGATAAGCACCTTCAGATATAGCTTGATGCCTATAATACTTCAGTGACTCATCAGTGGTTGAAAATGGGTAAGTATCTAAGAATCCCTTCCAAATTGTCCAAGGAGGGAAACTGTCATTCTCAACACGACTATCGAGATGTTTGTTTACTAGTGAACTCAATTTGCAGTTCTCCAAATGAGGGGCTCTTGGCACATTAGGTCTGCTCGGTCCAAAACCATGAAGAAACTCACGTTCACCGTTTACTGGTTTACTTAACGAAGCAGTCCAAGCTTGGAACAAGAAGGATACCCTCTCATCAACTTCATGGTCAATGCTTTCCTTTGAAAACATCATTCTTTCTATTTCTTTTGGTTTAGAATTGCAGTCTCCTTGCGTAACCATACCTGCAATGCAAGAAAAGTGCATGGCATTGGCATTAGATACGCAAATGGAAGGCCCACTACCAATTAAAGTTGCAGTTTGGAATGACCATCAGCATATACTTTGGATCTCTGTATTTCACAATGCTATTATCAACATCTACACTTTTACTTAAAAATATAAATAAGTTTTTCATTTATCTTCTGGATGCAAAATCCCCCCCCCCCAGCCCAAAAAAAAAAAAACAGTACATCTTGTCTTCAAGTCAGTAGGTGAAAGCTGCAGATAAAAAGTTGTTCAACTGATATCAAGGCTTATCCTCTTTAAGGATGGGACTCCAGCTCTCTGTGTTTGATGTAGAATAGGCGGCCCTAGACTACATGGACCGGTTCGACCCGATATGGACACACGAGGATATTTTGGTAATTTGTCCACGTCCGAGTTGGATGGTTAATATGTGGATTCTAGGTTTTCATTTTTTTAATTTTTATTTTTATTTTTATTTTTTTGAGTTGAAGATAAGTCATTTCCCTTCTAGCGGAAGAATTCCTTAATTTAAGTTCCAAACTAATTTTTTTTTCTATTTGTGGTAAGTTTTGTTTGTCAATTGCCGTTAGGATAGAAGTCAGATTGATCACCATCAATTTTGTACTGATTTCTTTTCTTTCCCTTCGTGATTATGTCTATATTTTCCAATTTTAGTAAATATCGGGTATGTTACTGTTTCTTAGTTTAGTTGTTTAGGTTATTTCTTATTTAAGCATCATGGACCCAATGGGCAAAGCATCTTTCATTAAATAAAATTATTAACTCTGAAAATTGTTTCTCTGTCACTGGTAAATTCTGGAATTCTTATCTAGGGTTGCATTCGGCTAGTACAATAACTAGCAGCCATTTGGTTTAGTTTGAGCCATATCAAGCAAGCTTCATCACTTGGGTTAGTGTTGGATTGCATTTACCCAAAAAAAAAAAAAAAGACACACTAGTGTCATAGCTCACTGCTAAGATGTGGTTTGCATGGGTTAAGACCCAACTCCACCACCAAGCTTTTACTTGGTGTGTTGGGTTGCATTCACCCCAAGAAGGGGGGGGGGGGAGTTGCAAATAATATTCATTCAAAAACAGCCTGTGCCAGTCCTCCAATCTTATCTGCACAAATTTACTGTCCTTATTAAACTATCAGATTTACACATCATTGCATACATCATTCTTCAACAAGTAGTTTTTCCTGACCCTGAAAAGCTGGAGTAATGGCTTAATTGAGAAATCTCTTAAGAGAAATTAGTGGATCAGGTCATTAAACTATACCATGATGGATTCTGGAAGAAGTTTTGACACTTTATCCCAACTTTAAGTGACTTCAAATGCACCCCATTGTCACTCTTAATTATGCATACTAATCTAAACTTATAATCATAAGAATGCTTCTATTGCCATCTTGATCTGCAAGATCACAATGACTTTTTGAGCACTCAAATGGCTGTTCCCTTTTTAATATATTAGTTGTTTTTTTAATATACTAGTTGGGTTATAAAACAATATTGGCTTTATCAGAAGTTGCTTCTTCAACATCTGCAAACTTTGTAAAAGTCAAGGTAGAAATAAATAGTACAATTTTTATTACAAGTAACTTCTACTTTATATTACTTGAAGTGCACTCTTGGGGGATATTACGTATTTTGACTTGCAAATTTGCAGCTGAAGTTTGGCTTGGACCTAAATTTAAATTTTCTAAATTGCAGGACTTTTGAGCCAAATTTTGACAGTTTTCATCGATTTTTTGAAATTATTATCTGAAATCTAAGTATTTTACAAATCAGAGATATTTTCATTGCAAACCTCACTTCTCACAGGCAATATGTCACTGCGGTCACATTCTGTTGGCCCGGCATTTTTTACAGGAATATGGCCTCGCCAATTGATCAAAAGCAGGGTAAATTCTCTCTGTTCTATGTTGTTTATAGAATCAACCACCACCATCTAATAAAAAGTATATTAAAAATAAATAAAAATTAAAAAAAAAAGGGCAAAGTAGTCAGTTTTACAGATCACCCAAAAACACATCTAAGGAAAATTGAACAGTAGAGGTTTCAATTTAATCCACAACAAAATGCATACAAAGACTGAGCCAAAAGAATATCATCAAAGTAAATAGACTGCAATAAAAGGTAAAAAAAGAAGGGAAAAAAAAAAAGCATTTCATTGAGCAACAAAGATTGAAAAGCCCAACTTACCAATGATTTCAGGACTTGAATTCCATGTGGTAGTAATTCCAGATGAAAATTTGGAAAATGAAATCCCCCCAAACTCAAAGGTCCCAAATGAAGTGAGAAGAGCCAGAAACAGTGTTGTAAGACAAACCCCACAGAGAAAACCCACTACACATATTTGGCATGGAAATGAGCTCCCCATTTGCAGAGCTCTTTGTGAAACAACTCTGTCCAGAGACTTCTGATTTGAAGGCTCCATTTCTTTTCCACAGATGCTCATGGCTCAATGAAACCCCCAACAAAGCTTCTCTCACAAGTGGCTTGAGGAAGGAAAGAATCAGAGGACACTTTCAATCTCCACCAACCACTTCATCTGTAAGAACAAAAGACAAATTTTGGTAAAGTTTTTATCTTCCTTCCCAATTGCAAAATCATGAGAGTTCCATTCACTAGTCATGATACAAAATCAGCATCTACAGAAATGAGAGAAATAATTATCAAAGGACTAATCATCACGGGTAAGAAAAAAAGTACAATATGGTCATTAAAAAAAGTACAATATGGTCACTTGCAAAGAGGGTTTGAAATTTTGAATACCCAAATGGTCATTTGTATTTAATAAGAAATTCATAGAAATAAAGGGAAAAAACTAACTAAACAACTAAGTAAAGCTAGAATTTTTGAAGTATCACAAAACCCTATCGACTTTGTGAACAGAGTGCATGAAGTTTGAAGAGCAAATGGAAACAATATTGGAAAAAAAAAAAAAAATTGAAAGCTATTTGCTGGTTTAGGAAACTTACAGTTGAAGTGAAGAAAGAGAGGATATTTTCAGAGAGGCTATAATCCAACAAGGGAAAGCAAGGGAAAGAATGCTAGGAGACACGTCCATATGTATATGTTAACAACTCTCTCTCTC
Organism: Vitellaria paradoxa; assembly: GCA_019916065.1. Classification (NCBI taxonomy): domain Eukaryota; kingdom Viridiplantae; phylum Streptophyta; class Magnoliopsida; order Ericales; family Sapotaceae; genus Vitellaria; species Vitellaria paradoxa. The sequence continues at coordinate 17,384,102 of CM034240.1, forward strand.
TCTCTCTCTCTCTCTCTCTCGTTTGAAAAAAAAAAAAAAAAAGGTACGTTCTCACTGGGGGAGAGGGAAGCAGGGCAGGCACCAACAAAAGCAACTTGTCAAAATACACTTCCTAAGTCAACTTTGCACCGATAAGATTACACAGTTCAGTTAGAACAAACATCGGAACAATGGAATTTAACATTAAAAAAAAAATCAACTTTACATCTGTAATATGTGTAATAGTTAGTTGAATATAATTATAAACAAATTAAGAAAATTAGAAAAAATTAATAAGTTAAAAAATTTGATAAAAATTAAAAATGTATTCAATAGAGAAAGTTGTAAAAGTTGATAAGAACTAAAAAATAACTTTTTTTTTTTTCACCAAATGGCCTCTTATACTCTCCACAGGGGCTTGAGAAATTAACTCCAAAGTTCTTTCTTATTAATTTTCCAACCCCCCCTTCCCAACAAAAAAGAAATGATCTTTTTGAATATTTATTCATTCAGTTCTATTTGAAACTTCAACTTTCTTTAATTTTTATAAATTTTTTATTTATTATATAAATTATGAGTATGTTTAGAGTGATAAAAAATGAAAGAAAGTAAAAAAAAATTGTGGATTCGCAATTTGTATAATAAAATAAAAAATAAATAATTTTTTAAAATTTTTTAAAATTTTTAGAAAAAATTAACAAATCAAATGCGATTATAATATTATAATTTTTATTAATTTATATAATTTATTTATTTATTTATTTTGGTAACTATGAGCTCACTCTTGATTAATCTATCATTAATGGGTTATTTGTGAGAAAAGTAGCCTTGAATTGACATAAACATAAAAAGTATGGATAGACACCAGGAACATGAGGGTGAGCATACAGTGAGTGATGTTGGGATAGTCTGCATGTGGCGTAGGGGCCCACTTGGGAACTCCTTCCATCAACATCGTTCCAGCTGGTTCTCCTAAAATCTATGTTGATCAGAATTCGATTACAGCGTACAAAAAGACAAAAAAAATAAAAAATTGTAAATGAATAATTTTCTTTTCCTAAAATTCGAAAACCCAAAAGAAATAATAAAAAGGAGGGAGCGGTTGTGAGAGGCGGGTGCTGTTTACTGTCGGGCGTAGATATTTGTGGTGGACTCGCGCCATTTTACCATGGCACGTGTCTTGTGGGTTCGTTTGACACGTGACAGTCAATTTAGTGGGTTCCAAGACTCTGGTGCAAAATTACGTTGCATAAGCAAAAATATGTGAATGAACGGTATTGATTTGATTTTAATGATTTAATGATCTTAATTTAACTTACTTAAAGTTAATTTCAAAATAAAAGTAAAAATTAAAAGAAAATTTTGATTAAAACAAAGTTAGAAAGTGTTTGGAGCATAATTTTTAGTAATTTTTAATATTTTTTACTAAAAATTATTAGTTATAATTTTTAGTATGTTTAGTGAAGTAAGTAATAATTTTTAATAACTTTTTACAAATTCTGGGCTTTTAGTAATATTTTTGACAACTTTTAATAATTTTTAGAAATTTTTGACAACTTTTAGTATTTTTTTTGTAACTTTTAGTAATTTTTAAGTTAAGAAATTACTGTAATTGGGTAGAAAAGTAGTAAAAATTGATGGTTTGCCAAACATTTAAGAATCATAATTTGATAATTTTTTTTATTAAAAATTGTGCATCCAAATGCCCAAAATATAAAAAGTCATATCTCATTAAAATACACTCAAATCAAGACAATTATCTATGCCTTTTAGCCACTGCCATGTATATTTACACTGCAACCCCTCAACTAGGATTCGATCACGCATCTCCCAAGTAGGGGTGCACAAAAAACTAAATAACTTAAAAATCGAATCAATCCGATCATTTTGTTTTGGATTAGTTCGGGTTTATAGCATTTTTTGTTCAATTTTGGGTTAAAAATTAGCAAACCAATATTTTTGCTTTGTTTCTCGGAAGGTACTCAACTTGAATCAAATCAAAAATAACTCAAACAGTATTACCCCAAATTAACCCCAAAAAATATATTATATAATATTTATATATTATAATATTTATATATTTATATATATATATATATATATATATATATATATATATATATATCATATATATATATATGATATATGCAGACTATAATTTAGTTGTAGAGTTGTAGCTTGTTTGAAGGCCAAAATGAGTCACTTTTATGTATTGTTAGATTTAAAAATGATGTTATGGTATGAAAAAAAATAAGTCAATATTTTTTGAAGGCCATTTATTAGCTAAGTAATGTGTTACCCATTTTTGATGGTGTAATACTTGGTATTTAATTTTAACAATTTATGTGTTATTTTGAGCTAATAAAATAATTAGAACGAGATTGGATCTGTTTAGTTAGATTTATTTTATTTTTCCTAAACTAAATTTGACCCAAAGTAGTTTTGAATTGGATAATTGGGTCAATGACCTAGCCATTCTTTTCCTTTTCCTTTCTTTCTTTTCATTTTATTTTCTTCTTCTTTTTTTTTTTTTTTTTTTTTTTTTGTTTTTAGGCAGCTTCTAGAGAACAAGGGAAAGAAATAGAGAAAAGCGAGAAAGTGAGTTTCAGGAAGAAAGATCAGGGGATCGGGATAATATTTGAGACTGTGAATATCGTGGTTGTGTTTGTTTTTTGTGATTTCACTCAAGGTGGAAGAAAATCGACGTTGAAAGTTTAGGAGCCAAAACCAACATCTTTTCATTTCTTCTTTTTTTTCCCCTCCAAATCTAAGGTAGACGAGACTTATATTTGTGTTCTAGACATTTTTAGAAATATTTTGATATATTATATGCTTGATTCGGTTAAGTCTTGTAGGAGTTGTGGTATATATACATATGCATATATATGTTGAGATTTTGCATATATTTAAGTTACTCTTGAATCAAATGTTGTAGAAACATATTGTTTAAGTGTTTACATGTTTATATATGATTGATTATTGAGTTTAGGGCTTAGACGAGTGATTTGGAAAGGTTTTAGAGTTGGGCTTCGTTGAAAACAAATCCAAGAACTAGGTACTAGGCTCTACAATCTGGATAGTAGTCCCTAGTGTCTGGTGTTCGGACAGCAGACTTGGTATTAAAACGCTGTTTGACATAATTTTAAAAAAATGTAAAAATTCAATTTCTAAATACTTGTTTTGACTCCAAACCCATTTATTATGGAATTTTAAATATTAAATGAAACCCAAATCATCATCAAGCCTAATAGGATTGCATTTTTTTATTAAAATGATATTTATTTACATGATTGAGCATATCAGGTATATGGGGTTAGGGTTGCATCATCCGATTTGATATTGTGATTATTGATTAGTCGAAAGTGCCATATGTATATTATTGACATGCCGAGACACAGTCATGTATATGGATGGAATCCTTAATTTTGAGAAAAATGATAAAATAGGATTTTGAAATTACCAGATAATCTCCAATCGATATATATGACTAGAGGTTGGTCATTGGAATTGGAACGTTAATCTTGAAATTATATATATTATGAGATTTTCTTCGAATTGTAACCAGACCATGCTTGAGTTAAATAGATGCCTAACTAGTGATGTAACTCGGTTCCCTAACAGAAGGGTCATGGAGTGTAACTCGGTTTCCTTGAGCCTTAGCTGATTGAGGATGTAACTTGATTTCCTAATTACTATTTATATTGATTTCTTACTTGAATTAAGTAGATGCCTGATTAGGGATGTAACTCGGCTCTCTAACATAAGGGTTAGCGTGTGTAAATCAGTTCCCTAAGTCTTACACCTGTGAAGTTGTAACTCGATTCTCCACCGGTGATATATACTGAGATATACGTTTGTCGTAAGTGTAAACGGTGCGGCTGATAATCTCGGGTGCTTTGCTAAGTGTTACCCATTCCAGTATAAGGTTTGAAGTAGATAGAGATCAAAGAATACGCATTGGCATTGCATTCCATCATTACCTATTATATGAGATTGCATAGATTATTGTCATGTGTTAATATATTAAGGTTATTAATTACAATAATATTTAATAATTAAATTATTGATGAAGAGTTGAATTGTGAACATTGAATAATAAAGTTAACAATTATAGTAAAGTTAACAATTATGGTGACCTGATTCCTAAGGTGAATACATAGGTAGCTGAAATCTGAGTAGTTTAAGTTCAGTCTTAATTATGGATAATAATAAATGTGTTTATTCTTCAAATTTGAGTTGAATTATTTGTATTATAAATTGTATAATCCAAAGTATGAATTTGCATCCTATTTTCAAAATATTATTATTTTGAGAGATATAAGTATGACTATAGTATATGATTTGATTGTACAGACCTTGGACGTTGTTTTTGGGGATAGAGTTAAAGTGGATTATATACTATTATTTAATTGATGACAATGTATTAAGTAATATTTTATATGATATGAGTAATAATTTTGGATATATTGATGATTATAATTTATTGTGAATTGAATTAGGATTGATTTTATTTATTTTATTTAGTTTTCACATTCTCATGTCGTCTGTCCTGAACTATAATGTTAAGGGCGTGACAGATGGTAATGCATTATCTTTTAAAGGCCAAAAAATAAGGAAAAAAAATCTAATAATGCAATACCCCAAATATTTTAAAAGCCAACATGAGTTAATTTTCTCAAGCATTTTTTTTTTTTTTTGTGCATTGCTAGATTTAAATGCTTAAGAAAAACACTTTTATGCATCAATATTTTGGTTCAAAAAATACCAATTATTAAAATAAGCATTTTTCGTTTATATTGCTTCTCAATTAAAGTATTTGGAGTGATCCAATTCTGACTAAAAAATGGACCCGAATCGACCTGAAGTGGCTTAAATCGAAAATGAACCCAACTCAATCCGAATTGATATAAACCGAAAATTAAATCGAACCAACTAGATATTTACGATTCAATTTGTTTTGATTCTAATTTAAAATCGATTCAATTTTTGTGTCTTAATTCAAGAACCCAAAAAACAAAAAAAAAAAAACAAAAAAAAAAAACAAAAACAATTCCGAATTAGGTGTCGACCCAAACTATATGCACACCCCTACTCCTGGTGTAGGTGGGTTAAGGCCACATGCACGAACGTGTGACGGTTAGGTGTCATATGCATTGAATGAATGCACTTTCTGTTGGACCGGCTCGTTTAATTTGTTACAATTCTTTAAAATTTTTAAAAATTATTTATTTTTTACCTTATTATATAAATTATAAATTTATAATTTATTTCACTTTTTACGACACCAGACACATCGTAACTGTGAAGTGGTAATTGGACCGAGCAAAAGTACAGATAAGGAAGGATGCTGCTTTTCCGGTGTTAACTCGAAGTAATTATTCCATGCTCCTGCACTATCGTGCGTTGGTGTAATCCTCTCAAATCATGCCACGTAAAAATATATTAGCAGAAGGCGGATTTAGTATTTTGGTTGAGGGATGCGATGCCCTCGGTACCCTTGAAAAAAAAATTAAAAAAAAAAATACAATTACAATTAAACTAAATATTAAGATTTCGTTTAATTTGTTATAAATTTTTAAAATTTTTTAAAAATTTATGAAAGTTTTTAATAATTATTTACTTTTATTTTACTGTACAAATTATAAATTCACAGCGTATATTATTCACAGGTTATTACTTCAATTAATTAAAACTTTTTTCATCACTTGAAGATTTACGTATAATGCAAATACCAAATTTCTCAGCTTAAAAATATCAATAATAATTATTAATTATATTATTTATAAAATTTATTATGTCCTAATTATATTTATTAATGCAGTTACCCCAACCACCAAAGGGTGCAGTGGCAGGATGCTAGCTCATTTTATTAAAAAAAAAAAATCCTTGTTTAATCTTTGTATGCTCATTTGTTTTATTATATTTGTTAAGTGTTAATTTTGTAGCAAGGTTGAAACATAAGAGGTATTTTAATTTTTTTATTTTCAAAGTTAAGGGGGGGACATTTGACCAATTGACCCCTTGTCCCTTCCGAACCCTACCCGTTTGAGTGACTCAAGAGTACCATGCATAATTTGATTTTAATTAGGAAATAGAATGCTAAGGAATAAATAATATTATATTATAATATATGCAATTAGATATAATATGAGGTTAATTTGTTTATGTAAAATTAATTTTTTGATATTAATTAATGAGATTAAAGTGTGATAAAAAACGTAATTTAACAAAAAATAATTTTAAATAATTAAATATTGACAAAAAATAAGTTCAAAAAGAGAATTGTATTGTGTATCTTTTTTTTTAAAGATTATATGCGATAAATAATTTAATTCTACTCCATATCCCTTAATTAAGGAGGCATTTAGAGTGACAAAAAGTGATAAAATTTGATAAAAATTATGAATTCGTAATTTATGCAATAAAATAAAAAATAAATAACTTTTAGAAATTTTTAATATTTTTCAACGAATTTAAAAATTTTTCAATAAACCAAATGGAGCTCAAATATAGCCTTAAAGTGTATGTATGGTAGAATGTCATCTCTCCATTTTTGAGGAGGTTCAAAGTAGGATTGTGGGGCTCTAGGGTCTTGATTTGATTGTATTGATTTAAAGGTTCTAATTTAATTTAGTTAAAATTAATTTTAAAATAAAAATAAAAATTAAAAGAAATCTGATTGAATTACAATTAATGTAAAATATGAAAAGACTTTTCTCATTAAAATGCAATTAAATCTAAACAATTGATTTTTCATTACAGTTTCTACAATGAATTTTTCTACTACAACCTACAAACCCGGATTGCTGGTAGACCTATTCAAGAAAAAGACACGGGATGAAAGAAAGAGTAAAATTTGACAGTTGAATTGGAAGGTCCGATGATTCCAACAGAATCTATCATCCCAGCCCACCTCCCCATGGCCCTATAGGTTGATATCCCCTAACTAAAATGTGGTGGATTAGTAGCATGAATGGATTGGTGCAATGCATCTTTGTCCGCAAATACAATGAATGAGACCCACATATCATTGTATCTAATTCACTTCCTTTTGTCCCTTTTTGATAGATTATTTAAATTTAGGAGGGGTTTGATAGAAAAATGAAGGATTTTATGGTAAATTGTTGGTAAATGTTTGTTTGGATTGAAAAGTTTGAAGGAGGATGAAAGTGAAGTAAAATTTAAGAGTATGAGAATGCATAATTAAATGATGCATGCTCAACAAATTGAAAGAAACAGAATCGAAGTGTTTTAGTTTTTAATTATTAATTGATAAATTTATATTATGTCATTATAATGGATACTTTGCTTTTCTTCCAACACATTTTGTAAGGGTGAATTTGTAGAAAATTATTGTACACTTCACTTTCGCCAATTAAATTTTATGAATAAAAAAAATTAAACTCCCTTTTTGCAGTAATTTTAGTTATCGTTAAACAGGGCTCTTATTGTCTCAATCGGTCTCAACCTAAACCTAAGAGATTAGGTGAGTTGGCTTTGATTTGAGAGTTAAGAGTTTATCACCCCAAAATCTCATGTTAAAATTCTCTCCTTAGTAATTCTTGGGGGCCAGCCCTCCGGGCGCAAAATGTAGTAAGATTGATAGGATGGGTCTCCTTAACTGGACGAATTGTATCTAGTTCTTAGGTGTGAGTCCGAATCTCCGTCACTGTGTGAGTTTGCGACTTACTGCTGCATATGTTGAGGGCCGTTGTGTGCAGCGCAAACCAAGAGAGATTCACTCCCTAGAGGTTTAGGTTGGGCAGTGAATCTCATAGGTCAAATCCCTCCTCTCTCTCTCTCTCTCTCTCTAATTTTTGTTCGAACCAAAAACACACACTAAGGTACTGTTTGGCAACTCAAAAAAATACCAAAAGTTACATTTTGTAACTTTTGGTGTGTTTGGCAAAACCATAAATTTTCTCACTTTTTTGATTTGCTACAGTAAAAAGTACATTCCATAATTACAACTTTTTTGATTTGCTACAGTAAAAAAACATACCAAACACTCAAAAGTTACCACTTTTTTGTTTTGCTACAGTAAAAAATTTACCAAACACTTAAAAGTTACTAAAAAATACTAAAAATTTCACTTGGTTCAACCAAACACACAAAAAAGTGCAAAAAAAAAAAAAACACCCAAAAAACTACCAAAACATGAATTTTTTTGAACTTCCAAACACCCCTAAATTAGGAACAGCGCATGGATTTGTGACTCGTCCCAACGAAATGCCCTCCTATATATTCATCAAAGCACTGGACATATGCTCTCGTTAAAGCCAATCAAATTAACAAGGGAACTAAAATCACTATTTCACTATGCCCATCTCCGGTCCGGTAAAGTTTTGAGAATATATATTTGAAATTAATTTTTTAAACTCGTGTATATCTAAAAGTCGTGAATATGAAACATGATTTCTATTTAGAAATTATCAGTACCAAGTATTCCACTTTCTTCTGTTCGAACACAACACTTTTTCACATCCGGGTCTATGGCAAATAAAAATAGATGAATTTGAAAAATAAAATTTAATAATATTAGACAAAGGAAAAGTTTGGAAGCTCTGATATTCTTTAACTTGAGTTATTTATGATGCACTTGGATAAATAATTTATCAAGGGAAAAGTAAAAGCGAAGAGATTCAAAATTATTATTCTTATTTAGTTTGTAGTGAAAAATAATAGGAAAATCACATGAAGTTTGATCAACTAAAAAAAATTAAATTGTACACTAATTCATTGATGTAACCTTTTATTTTTGTATAATTTATAATCCACTCAAATAATAATATACATTTAAACCTTTATATTTTCTTCTATTTTTTTTCCTTTTCTTCTAATTATTTTTTTTTCTTCAAATTCTCAACTCAAACACACCCTTAAGGCAATGTTTGTTTGAGGGATATAATTGGGGGGCTTCAGTAGACAGTCTACCATTTTTGACCAAGTTGACTTTAATCCTATATTTGGTTTGCATTATTAAAACTTCGAACTCGACTTCATATCTCCCAAAATGGAGGGATAAATAATACCATGAGGGGTGTGGTATTACTTCTACCCCCACCTTTGGATTTACTTCCCGCCAAACTTTAAAGGTTCAAAATTATTTTTTGTCACATCTCATGTTAAATCATATCATTTATTTCACTTTATATCCTACTAACCAAATACCAAAAGAATAATCTTACATAGAAAATTAATCCCATATTATATCTAATCTCACATATTATTCTATAATAATACTTATACCCCATCATCCAATTCTTTTACTCAAACATAGTCAAAGAGACAAAAGGACACACATGAGGCTCCTATGATGCTCAATAATTATTTTTTTTTACCATTTTATTTTCTATTTTTAAAATTTGGTAGTTAAATCCAAAGAGTTTGACCCATTACTGGTAAAAAAATAATAATAAATTCTTTTTAACAAATTATTTTCAAGAGAAAAAAAATGTTGGATAGATATTAAAAGTTTTCAAATGAATTTATTTAGCTCATTTAATAAGCATTATTCATTCAAGTGCTTAGTTAGTTGATTGTCTCACCAGAGTTATTACTCTAGAAAACAATTAAAAGATCAAATAATAAGTATTAAAATTCAAATTTTCTAATTTAGGCTATAAATTAACAAAATTAACGGTCTTTCAAAAGATATTAACAAGCCCCGGCCCTTTTTTCCCCAAGGGCATTCACATCACACTTGCCTTTTCTAGATTAGTTAAGTTTGGAAAACCAAAAAGGCCTATTTTTTATTTTGTTTTATATTATTTCATTGTATATAATTTTTAAAATTTTATTATGATTCTTAATTATGTTTTTCATATTTTTTAAGTACAAAATTAATTTGTTAAGAAGAAAAAAAAATTTATGCACGGGTGAAATAAAACCAACTTATTTAAAAAAATAATTTATTTTATTGTGTAAATAAGATTTTCTGTTTTAAGAATTTTTTAAAGACATTTGTTAACAGACTTCTATAGAGTTGTGCATGCATGGGAAAATGTAAAAATTTTATTATGTGACATGTTTTCATTGACTCTTGATGAGTGTTATTGGGACACTCATTAACAAAAATTATTTTTTAAATACAAATAATATGCTTTAAAGTTATTTAAAAGAAAAATCCTAAATATTATATAAATAACTAAAAATTGACCGTAAAACATAATTTGACTTCAAAGAGTTCAAATGTCGATTTATAAAACAAATTTATAAAAAAATTGTAAAATTAACATGTAAAAATAAAAAATTATTAATTAAAAGATACTAATGTATCTATATAATATTTAATAAATGTGTAAAATTTTATTATTTATTATAAATATTATCACATTTTTAAAAATTTGAAAATTTTTTTAAAGAGTTAAAAAATATAAAAAAAGTGAGAGATTGTATTTTAATGTCAAAAGTCTGCAAAGACAACTAAAATAGAGATAAAAAAATAATCTTGACTATTAAATAAATTTAACCGTGAAAAATATTTTAAATTTAAATTATTGAATTTCCTAATTATATAAATACTATGCGATGTGGAAATTAAAATTAAAAGAAAGCAAAAAATAAGTTGGCTCAGCACCCCAGGCCATATGGGCAACGGTCAAAATTTTCAAAAGCTCTCACGTGAGATTCGTTCGGACTCTTCAAATGACCGTTGCGTCCTCCGTTCCAATCCTTCTCTTCTTCCCCATCTCACTCTACCCTCCCCTCCATCTCTTCTTCCCCATCTGAATCTACCCTCCCCCTCCAAATCAATCTCTCACCGTCTGTATCTCTCTCTCTCTCCATGTAGACTTTCCCCCCAGCCGCATTCTCAGAAAAAAAAGATTTTCTTTTTTTTTTCTTTTTAACAGAACCCATTGATTCAACATGGGATGCTTTTTACACTGTCTTTTTGGTACTCGCAAAGGTCGAAAATCCCGGGAAAGGCCGAATGTAGTAGTAGATCCCTCTAGAGATCAAGTAATCTTCAAGTCCAACCATAGCAATCTCTTCTTAGGTTTCCTTTCTTTGTCTAGTTATTATTATTCCTTTTTATTTATTTATTTATTTTTTGGGTCTTCTATTTTTCAGAGCCATGGAACATTTGAAATTCTTCGACCTGTCAACCCCACAGGCCAACAAGTGGAAGAAGCCATCAAAACCATCACGCGTTCAAAGTAAGCTATATATTCATTTTTTTTTAAATGAAAATCTACTTCATGTATATATATCTATATATATATTTTTATTTTCCTTTGATTCTGTTATAACAGAGACAGAGTTAAGGAGAAACTGCAGAATGCAAGAATCAGAAAGAAAGTTGCATTTGACTTGAGTGTCAAAACCCAGCAAGAAATCGAAAATCGTTCAGTGGAATGTGACAAGGAGAAAGAGGAAGGAATTAAGAAGAAAGAAATACAGAGCGAAAGTGATTCCTCCAGTGTGTTCTCTTATCCTCTGAACCATGAGTACCAAAAGTCTACCACAAGCAGTGATTCAGTTGATGAATCTCAAGACAAGGTATTGGTCAAGGAAGAAGAAGAAGAGTCTTCCGAGTCATTCTTCTCTTTATCAATAGAGTCCAGAAGACAACAAGCCTCTGCGCTCGAAGGAGGTGAAAAGGAGGTCAACAGTCCCATTACAATCAAAGGTCCAAATTCAATTCAGAAGGAACCCAAATCAATTGGGTTCAATCACAGTGCCGGAGATAAAGACAAAGGCAAATATGAAGACAATGTGTTGAACCCAATTGAGAATCTTAGTCAATGGAAAGCAGCCAAATCAAGGATATCTTCCTTCACACCATTGAGATGTCAAGAAAAGGAGAATATCATCAGTTCAGAGCAAATTCAGAATGAAATTGCGGCTGATACTAGCCTGTCAAGCTGGTTGGTTGAATCCGAAACTAGTGCTGGAAATAGTCCTAAATCGGTTGGGAATTCACCAAAGACGGAAGATTCATGGAGAAGCTGTGGAGATGGACTAATTTTAGGAGAATTAACTGTTGAAGAGCTCAAAGAGTTGTCGGCTTCTACATCTTCTAGAAGCAGAAGATCACCACCTAGCCCGGATCAGGATGAGCTACCCATTATTGGCACTGTTGGGAGTTACTGGAGTCATACTCGGGCACACCTTGTAAAGCAATATTTGGGCCCAACAACAGAAGCAAGTACAGAGAGGTAATGGTATTATTTGCACTCATAATAGGGTAAATTGCATCTAACTTCTTTTAACATTTAATTAATTACATTTAATACTCAAAACATTTAAATGTTACGCTTACTTTTCTTATTTTAAAATATTGTTAACATCGATCTCTTTTGATAAAATAAATTATTAGAACTTAATAGAAAATATTAAAATAACTAAGGTGGCATTTGGTTTGTTTTTATTTTCTGTCTTCTATTTTCTATTTTAATATATTTTATGTTTTAAAAAATCTCAAAATAAGAAAACAAAAAATATTCTATTTTCCTTATTTAGAGATTTTCCTTATTTTGGGTTGAAAGCGCTCAAAACGATTTTTTGTCATTTTTTATTTCATGTATAAACTCATTTTCTGTTTTCTAAAATAAAATTTAAAAATACAAGTGACTAAATGTATTTTACATGTTTTTCTTATTTTTAAAAGTGCAAAATGACAAAAGCGTTGAAAATAGAAAATAGAAAATAAAAATAGAATACAAAAAATAAAAAAAACAAACCAAATGACACCTAATATTTTAGCCATTTTTCTTATTTCCTTCTCTTTTATATTTTCATTAATTTTCTTTACAAAAATTTACAAAAATAAGTAGAAAAATAAGAAAAAAATATAAAGTTTTGATGGTTACTGTACAGAAAATTGATGAAATGTGAGATATAAAGGGATAAATAAGAAAAATACCTAAAATTTTGATTAGTTTAACATTTTATATTAAGTTTTAATGACTGATTTTATCAAAAATAGACTAATGTTAACAACATTTCAAAATAAGTAAGACAAGTATAATTTTTAAACGTTGTAAGTATTAAATGTAATTAATCAAATATTAAGGGATAGATATAATTTACTTTCATAATATAGTTTCAGTGTAATTTCTCTTTTTTTTTTTTTTGTAAATTACATCCGATACTTTATCAAAAATCTTATTTTAATACATGTACACTAGGGACCTGTTTATTAAATAGTCTCAATTTATCTCTACATTTAAATTATTTTATTTTTTTGTCAATTATTATTAAAAAATTAATAAAAAAGACAAAATAAAATATTTTAAAAGTATAAAAAGTGAAGTGAAGCGATTTAAAAAACAGAATCCAAAATAAGATTAAAAGTATCTGCCTGGTTTAATGCAAAATGTTTTGAGAAAAAATTATAAAGCTAAGTTTAATTTATTTATTTATTTTTATTTTATACCAATTCTGGGTACTGATTGGTTGTGTTCGATTTGTGCAGGACAAGAGAGTGAGGCGACAGGCTTTTTTTACAGCATGTAAGAAATATATTTGGTAATTTATCCTCGGGACAACGTTTCATTTACGTACCATTTTGTTAGATGAACTGGGAAAGACGCCCATGCAATCGTAATCGTATTTGATTACATGAAAAATATGAATTATTGCAAAGAGGAATTTGGCTAGATTCGAAAAATCAATCACTTCGAAATTAAACCGAATTTGTTGTTTAATTCGATTTCGATCATTTGATTTACACTTTTTTTTTGTTTTTTTGGGTGACGGGAAAAATCACCCAGTGGTTTTATCCACTGAACAAATCCTCGGGAGAACTAGTACAGCAACCTATCGCCACGACCCCCTACTTAAATCTTAGCCGCTTTAGGTGAGAATCGAACCTGCGACCTGAATATATCACCCAAATATTAGGCTTGACTCCCGCTTCACTGGATCAACTAGAGGTGGGTCATTTGATTTACACTTGTTACTTCGTTTTGATTTAAGCCAGATTTTAAATAAGTTTCATAATTTATAATTTCAAAAAAAGGTTAAAAATAATAGAAACCCGGTTAAGGTGGTTTGGTCATGTACAAAGAAGACCGCTAGAGGCTCAAGTGAAGAGAGTTGATCAAATGGTTTTTAAACCAATAAGAAGAAGTAGAGAAAGACCTAAAATAACACTTGGAGAAGTTATCAGAAGAGATTTTATTATAAATGATTTATATCAAGATATGATTTTTGATAGAACATAGTAGCGCTGTGTGATCTATGTAATCGACCTTATCTAGTAGGATAAGGCTTATATTGTTATTGTTGTACAATTTCGAAAAATGTTATTTTTTGTCATTTTAAAAAATGTTTAGATAAGTTATAATTTTTTTTTTTTTAATAGCAATGCCAGTTTTCGATACCATTCGTTTTAATAGCAATGCCAGTTTTGATTCTAAAGTCCAAATTTGATCCTAAGTTGTATTTGTCCTTTTTATAATTATTTATTTATTTATTATTTCTTATTTAGGCCCTGTTTTGTTGACTTAAAAATTACCGAAAGTTACAAATATTTACCTACTTTTATTAACTTTTGTTATTTTTGTTTTTTAGATGTTTATTTTCAAATTTTAAATTTTACAAATTTTTACAAAAAAATTACAAAAAGTTACCCACTTTTTTCAATATTTGTTAACTTTTCGTATTAATTTTTTACTAAAATCGTTGGAACGTCTTAATTTTCACCGTTTCAACAGATTATTTTGGTGAATTTTGATTGATTTTTTAAATACTAAAAAGTGACTAATACAACTTATTTTTTTAACTTTTTGTCATTTTTGATCATCCAAACGGTCTCTTATTCTAATCCATCCTTAGGCTTAACCATTGTATGCTTAAGAGTTAGTGATTGATTTCGATTAAAGAATTTTATTGCTAGGGAGAGTCTCTATTTTGGCTGAGCTAAACAAAATAAAATAAAATCTTACAAATCTCTACAAACACAAATTACAAGATAACAAAATTTAAATTCTTCACTCACTACACGAATTACGTGACATTTACTTTTACAATTTTATTTTATACAATTTTATACAATTTCAAACACACCCTTTGGTGTATGATATTTTTAAACATTCGTACAATAAAAAAGTTAATTCTCTACGTGGTTTTTTTTTTTTTTTTTTTTCCCCTTTAATTTATATGCTTTCTTGCATGAGACACCGTGATAACCAAGTTGTCTGTAAAACCAGAACATTTTAGTTTCGTTCTGGGATTGACATATTTTTTTTGGACACAGCCTAACTCAATTCAAATTTTCATTCTTATAATTACATAAAAGTAAGGTATAATAGTATAAAATGGATTGGGCCCAGTTGATATTGAGTTAGTTGATTCGGTTCTATTCTATTCTTAGTTTGGCTAAATTAAATGTCAACAAATTAAAACATAAGAAAAATTGAATTAATTCTAAATTTAACGTTGCCTAAACCAATCCATCCATAAATCCCCTAACTTCTTATACTCTAAGTTACAACAACTTAACAAATGCACTTCATCATAATTTGAATAAATTACATTTTGTAATCTTTATACTTTTCACTATTTATTGTCTAACAACCTATTGTTTCAAATTTTTAATTTGTTACAATGTAAATATTTTTTACAATTTTATTTAGAAATTTTTCATAAATTGCTCACGTGGTTATTTTAAGAATTTAAAATACAAAAACACTTGATTTCCTTTATATTTATGTAAAAAGGAAAATATATATATTTTTTATTCACTATGTATAATATTCAACTCAGACTATCATTTTCCGAACTAAATGGAGTTAGTCATGTGTTTCTCTTTTTAGTTCCCTATATCAATATATATATATATATATATGTATAATATATATATATATATTTCACATTCTATAAATTTTTGGAATAATTATAATTTACCATGTTCGGGTCGTTTGGTTTGTTGAAAAACTCTAAAAAACTTTATAAATCTCTGTTAACTTTATATCACATCAACTTTTTCTCTCATTACACCTATTACGACTCTCTCCAAACCACAATTTATCTCACTTTTTCTTACTCTAAACAAACCCATAATGGTTTAATAACATATGTATATATATAAGATGTCGTGTTTATTTTTTGAATAACAAGACTACGTTAGCTTTATAATTTGTAATTAAGAACGTTTAATTAAAATTTATTTATTTTTGAATAACAAGACTATGTTAGCTTTATAACTTGTAATTAAGAACGTTTAATTAAAATTTAATTATTCAGATATATTCATATCTTTTTGAATTAAAATAACGTGAATATATCTAAACCATTAAATTAAAATCTAATAATTCTAAATCAATGTCACGGAGTTAACATAGCATTGTTACGTCAATCTTCCTCTTTTCCACTCGAAATTTGAATTATAGTGTTAGATAGATAAATGTATAATATCCACTTGCTATTTGATGCTCTATTTTCTTCTTTCACACTAAACAATGCTTATTAAATTATCAAATTAGTTATTAAATGTCAAAATATTTTTTAAAAAGTAACAATCACTCTAAATAAAATTACAAAATGTCATTTAGAGTGCGTTTAGAGTGACAAAAAGTGAGATAAAATGAGATAATTTGTGAGTTCGTAATTCGTACAGTAAGATAAAAAAGTGAATAACTTTTAGAGATTTTTAAAAAATTTCAGAATTTTTCAGTGATTGTTAGTAAATCAAACGCACTCTTAAAGGCAAATTGATCATCTAACTATTAGTTGACGAATTGAATGGCATGTGAATATATAACCTATTTAACGAACATTAGTTGGCACATCAAATGGCACGTGGGCAAATCGTCCATTTAACAAGAAGTCCGTGTGACTTGCCAAAAAAACAAGAAGTCGTGTGCATTTAGGGTAACGTATATCAATTTGTGTATTTTTTTATTTATTAATCAGAAGAGTATAAATTATAATTGTCTCATTTATAATAAAATACAGGGTAAAATTAATTAAATCTCCTAAAGTTTTTGGCTTTTGGCACCCACATCATTTACATTTTAAAAACGAACAGTTATATTAATGAGATTTGAACTTTTTACCGATAAGACTTTCTTTTATTTATTTTTTTTTTTGGAAAGAAGCAACAAGACTCCCTCTTATTATTTTTCCATTAATAAGGATACTTTAACTAATTTTGATCATGTAGAAAGTCAAAAATACCCTTAGAAAATCAAATTTTAATTTTACTGTTTTTTTTTTTTGTTTGTTTGTTAACTTTTAGGTATCTTATTAATATTTAGACTAAAAAAACATTGCCCACATATGCTAAAAAAATAAACACAATAATATATAAAATTATTTTAGACTGTCAAAATTTATTTATTTTTATTTAGGACATTTAGGAATGTTAATTATATTTAAATTAAAAAAATATTGCACACCCATATTAAAAAAAATATTGGAATAATATTAAACTTATTTTAGGCTACCAAAGTTTTATTTTTGTTGTACCTAAAATTTATCAAATAAAGAAATAAAATCACATTTTTATAGTTTAAAAAAAAATCAAATCTTGATGGCCTAAAATAGGTTATATATTATTATATTTATCTTTTTAGTATAGGTATACTATTTTTTTAGTTTAAATACGAATAACATACTTAAAAATTAACAAATAAAAAAATTAAATTTGAATTTTTAAGAGCATTTTGACCATTCATATGGCTAAATTGATCAAATCATAAAAACTAATAAAAAAAAATCAAATGGGGTTTTACTGCCAAAAAAAAAAAAAATGGATAGCCAACTGCATAAGGGCTTATTTTTAAAAGTATGGATAGTCTAACTTCCAACACAAAAAAAAAAAAAAAAAAAAAAAAAAAAAAAAAAAAACCAAAAAACTCAAACTCTGAAAAGATATAAGTGATTTTTTTTTCTAAAATACATCGATATAACTTCACCTGTAAATTAGGGGCGCATTTAGAATGGCAAAAAATGAAATAAAATGAGATAATTTGAAATAATTTATTAATTTGTAATTCATGCAGTGAAATAAAAAGTGAATAATTTTTAGAAATTTTTAAAAATTTTTAAAATTTTTGAATGTTTATCAGTACACCAAATGCACTTTACATCTGACGAACAGAAGGGCATAATTTTTTAATTTTCACTATAATATGTAAGAAAATAAGTAATATTACATTTGCACCTTTTAGAAGTTAGTTACTGGTGAATGAACAAGTTTCAATCCAATATCATAAAATGTTGGCATCATAATAAATTATAAATATAAAAGTTTAATTGTTACTTCATCTTTAAGTAATATTTAATGAAAAGTAAAAGGGTATAGTTATTTACAGTGTCTCATTTAAAGTTTAATGGTAGAGTTTTCATTCAGCGCTTTTTTTTTTTTTTGTTTCCCTCTTATCCTATAATGCTTAAATTAAATTAAATTATATAATTTTGGGCCGTTTGGAAGTCATAG
Source organism: Vitellaria paradoxa (assembly GCA_019916065.1). NCBI lineage: Eukaryota > Viridiplantae > Streptophyta > Magnoliopsida > Ericales > Sapotaceae > Vitellaria > Vitellaria paradoxa. Next base: position 17,402,472 of record CM034240.1, read on the forward strand.
TTTTGGCAACTTTTGGCAAACCAAATTTTTTGGCGCATATAGAGGGCGTTTGGTGGCAAAATTTTTAGCAAAAAAATATTATTTTTTGATTTTTGAGGGTTTGTCAAACTAACAATTTTTATTACTCTTCTATTCTACTATAGTAATTTAGCAACTCAAAAATTACTAAAAATTATTAAAAATTACTAAAAATTATTAAAAGTTGCTAAAAATGCCGAAGGTAGTCAAAAAATTTATCAACTACCCAAAAATTGCAAAACACTCAAACTCATTAACTCTTGATTAAAAATAGCAACTCTTGATTAAAAAATACCAAAAATTGCTAAAATTTGTATCTCTAAACCCTCCAATAAACGTTTAGTAAATTTTAGCAACTTTTGAATATTTGGTAAAATTTTTTAGTAATTTTTGACAATTTTTGACAGCTTATTATCTATTTGGTGATAGTTTTAATAACTTTTGAGATAGATTAAAGTAAAATGACCATTATGGCACCGTTTGGAGTTCTATAAAACTCCAACAAATTTTATAAAACTCTAATAACCTCTACAACTCACTAAAATTCTCTATCACACTGTTACTTTTCTCGCCTTTACTAATTTAAAAAAATTTCAATATTTCGCTAAAAAAATAAAAAATTCATAACAAGATTAATCAAGTGCAAATTTTTTTTTTTCATAATCATATTTTTCGCGTTGAAAGTTTTCAAACGAGTACTATTGTTACTATTTTATCTCTATTTTTTTAAATCTATTAGAACGGATTTGGACAAACCGTTCTAATGGTTTACTAATATAAAATTCGTTAGGACGGATTTGGATGGCCGTTCTAACAGTTTTGGTACTATTCAAAGGGAGAATAAATTTTTTTTGAATCTGTTAGAACCGATTTAGGAAACCGTTCTAACGATTTTGGCACAGTTCATCTCCAAAAATACGATTTAGAAATAAATACCAAACATCCTTCTTTACTCCAAATCACATTTTTCTTTTTTTTATCACTCCAGACGTTACTTATATTTCTCGTCACTTAGACAAAAATTTATGTATTGACAATTTGTCAAGCAAGCAAAACATCAACTTTAATATTTTATCATAAATCAAAATAAAATACTAAAATTAATGTTTTATTTTATTTTATTTATTTATTTTTATTAATTTTGGTTTTCCAAACTGGCTTTTGTATCTACTGAATTCCTTTTTAAATGGGTTTTTGAAGAAAAAAAGAATTAGCAAAAATATAAAATCAAATTTCAATGACCTTGACTTGTGCGACAAGATTACTGAAAATATTTCAGAATGACCTCGTAATTCGCAAACTTGAAGTTGTCAACAATCTAGTACTTTTGCCCAAGGGAATGTTTCGTACACACTTTCTTTCGTAATTTCAGTTGAAGTGACTGACTAAATCAATTAATCATACATGCACGTCCAGATGATGGTGGTGGTGATGTTTATAAGTAACTATTGCCAGACCAATTGTGTCTATTCCCAAAAAAGTACAACCATTCAAAGCATGAACACGTGTACGCCACTCTGGCAACAGCCACCATTGCCTTGGTATCTCCTATCGACCAAATTCATTTCAGGCAGGAGGACGGCGGCTCCCGAGACATCCCAAGCACGGCTGCTTAGAAAGTGGGTCCCACTACCCTTCCGTGGTCAAGTGTCTTACTACCGCATTCCTGCGGCCTCAGATTGCTGCGATACGCCTCAACCGTCCCCGTCGATGGCCCCACGGGATCGGGCTGGCCAAACTATTTGATGAAGTGGACGGTCAATAATAAATGCAGCCCCTGTACACCAGAAGCAGGTAATCATTTGGATGGAATCGTATATCCATTAAAGCCAAAAAGACGGCATCGTATTATCTCATCGAATGTGAATTTCAGTGAGAATTCGAGAGTTGGATTTTGGTGGAGTTCGTGGGGGAGGAGAAATTGGAAGTCAGAGGAAATACGAATCTTTTCTTTTCTTTCTATATTCGAGTCTGTTCTTAATCGTTTCCCTCCGTCTTGCGAGCAATTCCTTATTCGATTTCTGGCTACCCAAGGTTCAATCCTCGTCTCCTTTGAATTTTTGTGTTAAATTTCAACATACACGTCCCATTCTCGAGCGTAGCCTGGTTATATCAACAGTAGGTTCATGATTTTTTGTGAAAGTTGCGAATTTTGCTATATATATATATATATAATTTTTTTTTTTGTTTTTTAATTTTTCGTGTGTTCTTGTTTAGATTGTATTTTTTTTTTCCTTGATGTATTTTTGAAGCTTGGGAAAGATAATTCTGTGAACTGGAGCTGTTTTTGGGGGGGGGGGTGATGGGGTTGGGGGGAGGGACCCACTGTTTAGGAATTATGAATGACTTTTGATTGACGTGAAGGTGGTCGATGATTTTCTCAATTGTGGATTTTTATGTTGATTTCAGGAGTTCTGCTGTTTTGCCTTTTTATTCATTCACTGTTGCAGTAAATTCCTGATTGTTTCTGCCCTTGTTGACTTTTTAATCATCTCTCGGTTTGATGTTGAATTTCTAAAGTCTTTTTTTTTCCCTCTTTTTATTTATTTATTTGTTTCTTTCGGATGGAACAGCCTTGAGTTGAGTTGTTGAGTTATATAGATTTTGTAGTTGAAATACAAAAGGTGAAATTGAGCAATTCATTTCTGTGGAATGCTTATTAGTTTTAACTCTGTTATCAAATTTTTTTTTTATTTAATTTCAAATTTTCTTTACTAATAAATGCTTGGCTGCTTAGCAGTATTATTACGTTCTTCTCAGATTACTGAACATTTTTAATGTATGAAATACTATATTTGTTTTAAGGGTCTCTGCTGATGATTCCAATTTTTGGCTTTGTGAAAGCTTTTTCTTCTTTCCCCTTTTACTTTTGCATTAAAAGGCTTCTACGTAATACTTGTGAGTTTAGTTCCATGGCAGTATTACTGATGATTTATATGAATGATGAATGAGCTTGGCTTCAATTGGTCTTGCATATCTGCTTCTTAGACTTTATCGGCTTCAATTCTCTGATAGTATTACCAATGACTTTTGCTATTGATTATTGAGTTTGGTTTCATATTTGTTATCGATCCTAGTTTGAAGTGAAATTTCAGAATTGATGCAAATAATGGAAACTCTTTTTATAGGACATTTTAATTGTGCCGTAAGCCAGTTATAATATTTTGTGCTTTGAATTCTTTGATGGTAAAAAGGCTTAAAAATAAGATCAGGGTTATCTTGATGCTAAAGTAATAAAAGAATTTCTTTTTCATCTACCTTGTTTCTGTTTCACATTGTTCCAATTTTGTTGGTGTGCTAGTTTGTTATTTCCTGTCAGATGCCACAATTTTGTAATCATTCACCAGTATTAATCCTTACAGGTTGCACCGGTAGTGCTTTAAAAACTGTTCCTGGTGCTTCAATTGCGTTGAAAGAAAAATAAAGTAATCAGTTATAAGGTGGTAGCTGATTCTATTTCATATTCTCAATTTATATGGACAAAAATAGAAATGCGTCCTGGTCTATTTGTTCCGAGAGCCAGTGAAAAGCAGCTGAGAGAGATGCCTTCATCTTTACCAGTTTTTCCCACCCCTTTGGATGACAAGCATCCAAAATTGCTAGATTCTTTGCAGGTTTCCTCAGAACGGGAACTGATGACGCATCCCATTTCCTCTCGTCCAGTTCCATTGGCTTCTAACAGCGAGACAGTTGGGCATTTATTCTCAAAAGCTTCTGGATTCCCCATGGATGTTCATTTTTCTTCAGTTTCATCTCAAGAAAGGTGTCCCCAGAATTCTCCATTTATTTCTCAGACGTCACGTGATGGAGCATCTTTGCCACCAGTCAATTCTCCCGGTTCTGGTGTACGATCCACACAATTCATAAATTACCCCAAGGAAAATAATGATATATTCTGGAATACAGTTTCACTCCAGAATTTCCTCGACTCTCCAGATAATATACCTGTCCAGAATGGTCAGGTAGAAAGCAGCACCAGTGTGATGTCATCTGAAGAACATGCTAAGAGAACTGATTGGCAATGGGCAGATCAGTTAATTGCTGTTGATGACGGTCTGGACTCAAATTGGAATGATATCTTGGTTGATGTTGATGTACCAGATCATAAACCAAAGGTTTGTTCCTTAAAATGAAATATGTAAGTGCGGGACCTATTAGAGCAAAGCTTACTCTAAATTTCAGGTGCATGGGGGCTTCATCGCACGCCTGCCTTATGTTTTTTTTTTGGATATAAGTTGCCTGCCTTACGTTTGATGCTGTGATATAATTCTTTCATGAACAATAAATAGGATTCTAACCATTCAATTAACATATAGAAACCAATTGGTAGTTTCTGCTTTTTTAGTTTGTTTTAATTATATTAGATTTCACAAAAGTAAAATTTAGTCACAGTGTTGAATTAATGGAGTTCTAAGTTCTAATTGCCATTTTCTCTGATAGATGCTAAAATTGGTCTACAGATATTTGTGCAAGTTATCTGTGTACTTCAATCAACACATATTGTGCATTTTGTTGGCACAGATACATCTGAATTTTAACATTTCTTTTGCTTTGGTGGCCTTGACATGTCAATTGTTATTCACCCTTGACACAAGCTTAATGGACCTGTAGTTAGTAGCAAGAAATCACAACTAAACTAAGTTCTGGTAAGGGTGGAGATAGATAAGGATGTGATGTCCATGGGAACAAATGTGTACCGAAGAGGAGTCTTCATTCCATTGAAAAGAATGCTCTAAGGATACGTTGAAAATGAAGCATCAAGTCTAGTTCCAGTGTGGATTGAACTGGGGCACTTTTGGCAACTTGGACACTATGCAACTCAACTGATGTTGTTCTTTCATTATGGAGGGATGGGTAAGAGTGTGCTCTGACTGATTCACAAGATCCCTATAAAAGCTAGATCAGCATCACTATATCTGTACCACTTGGATCAGTTAGATATTTTTCTCATCCCATCTCTGGTCAATTGGCTAACCTAAGTACATAACCTAGAAAACCATCTTGGAGTTATCATTATCATGAAGTGATGCTCGTCACTCCTAGCTATGCCCAATAATAGTGCTTTTTCGGGCACTTGGAAATGAATGATTTGAGAATTCACTAAAAGCATGGTATCAAGACCAGTTCTATTTTGGGTTGATATCGGGCCCTTTCCTTCTGCAACTTGGATGTTAAGAAACTTAATGCATGGAAAAGGGATTGGTAAGAGTTTGTGCTGCATTCCATTGAGTTAGATAAATTCAGAATTTATTATCATATCTTCTGAAGCCCTCAGATCAGCGTTGCCAAAACCATCTTCAAATTATGATGAAATGATGCTTCTCATCCCCATTTGTCCATCCAACCGTAACAGGAGACCTATAAGTGGAATCGGGATACTGATAAGACTTAACTGATGATCCCTTTAGGAATATATTAGACTGGAAAAGTCCCAATTTGGCAGACTTCCAAACTCTGTTACACAGAGGCCTGTCCCAAGAGCATATTAGATGCTTTGTAGCAGCAAGGATATGTCAGCATTAAACCTCTGCTAGAGCCCGACAACCGAGGCAATGATGTACTTTAAACCTTAGTTTGACTGATGGTTGCAGAGCATTGGTACTGCTGATACATCGTTACTAAGAATGGATCCAAAGCATTTAATTGTTGTGGTTTTATATGAAAATGGTGGAGTATAATATAAATCCATATATTAGTGTCTGTGTGGAATGAATCCATATATTAGTGCTGTGTAACGATCCCCATATTCTATTGTTGTACAATTTGTTGTATGTATGTCTTTCATATCATGTTGTAATTACATTTCTGATCATTGTCCGCAATTCATAGCATCCAACTCACCTCCACTACCATGTTCAGGATTTGTGTATTAGATAAGATAGTTGACACATTTAAAGCGCCCATATTGCAAAGATTTGTTTTGTGGCAAATCAGGAGATCTACTGCTGTTTTCTTTGTTCTTTGAGAACTCTTATATTAAGACTTTGACTGGCACACCAGGTGGCAGAATCGTCTGCAGATGTTTCTGTGCATCGTCCCCAGGTTCATCCTCATCATCCTGTGCCATCTGGGGAAAGCTGTCCTGTTGCTAGCCCATTATCCAGTTCGGTGCAGACCAAGGCCCGGATGCGCTGGACACCAGAACTTCATGAAGCCTTTGTAGAAGCTGTCAATAAGCTTGGTGGTAGTGAAAGTGTGTATCCTTCTCACTTGTGTTTTATTTTGTATCTCAGTAAGGGTTGACAAATCATAGTGTTTCACATTGCATTGATTTGTAATTTTACCCAGGAGCTACTCCTAAGGGTGTTCTGAAGCTCATGAATGTTGAAGGCTTGACCATCTATCATGTAAAAAGCCACCTGCAGGTATGATCAAATTTTTAATATTGATTATGCCAACCCCAAAGCCCCCCCCCCCCCCAAAAAAAATAATAATAATAGCCAAATGATTATGAACTTGCTTGAATTCATTGGATATTATTTTCTTTAATTTCAGAAATATAGAACAGCCAGGTACAAACCAGAGTCATCAGAAGGTATGCATTATCGCTTTTTTACCCTTGCAAAGCGGTTCCTTTTTATACATTTCACTTGTGTAACCCTGTGGCAGAATCAAACATCATATTTGCACCTCTCTTGTGCTCGCTTCTTTTATTGATTATGCAGAATGTTTCTACTTAGGTACAGTGGCCAAATTAAAGAATACAGTACACCATTATCTTCTTATTAGGGGAAAAACACTTGCTTGCTTACTTGTGCCTTGTTGTTTTTCTTGTCTCTTATCATGCACCTCCATTTATGCCAGTTAAACACCCTACCGTAAGATAATTGTTATATTTCTTCTTGCTGCAGGAGCTTCAGAGAAAAAGTTGGCTCCTATTGAGGAGATCACATCATTGGATCTGAAAACGTAAGTTGATAAGTCTTACCTTGCCCGGGAGTTACTTGCACAACATCATGTTCTATTTTTAGACCTTTTAACTATTTGTTTTGTAGGAATACTTCATGTTGTACATGTTTTAAAAGGTGACTGGCTCAGTTTCTGGTTTTAAAGCATGTTGCTTCCTTGTAATTATGATTGATTACTGACTTGGGCCGTAAATATTAGAGCTAATACTTCTCCTTCTTGTTAAAAATGGTTAATGATACATTCCTTCTACTTGTAATAGTCATTTTAACTGTATGTTTTGTTAACTTTTCATAAATTATCCAACGAGCCAAGCCAATCAGTTGCTTGATTGTTTTTTGGCTTCTAAAATCTTGCTGTGCAATAATTTTATTGGATCTAACTACTGGTTTTTATGCCATTCCCTTGATTTGGGAGCAAGTTGAGGGTAATGCTGGTTTATCAACATAGTGGGCGAGAACAGTATTTCACACACTGATCTAGGGGTTAGAGGGAAAGTAGTATAACAAAATTAAATCAGGGAAAAGCATATAACTTTTCAAAAAATTACTGCTACTTCAATTTAAGAACGACCAACAAGGTAGAGATGTGCAAAAATACACAAGTCTTCCCTTCCCAGGACTTGGAGGAATATAGCTCCTACCTTGGACCAGAAATACTGTTTGTCAAAGAAATTTGGAAGTGGAATGACAAGTGCATTATGGGGAAAAGTGAAGAGAAAATTTGCACAAGTACCTTTAGTTTGCCAGACATTGAGGCTGATCAGAACCCATACCTGTCTAGAAATTCATGTACGAGGCTCCTAAATGGGGTTGGACTGCTTTTGAATCCTTTAATGCAATGGCGAGTCTCTGGTCCAGATTGAAATGTTGGATCTAGATAGGTCTGACCCAACTAAGATACTGAAAAGATTAATGCATTACCATATGGGTTTCTTGATTTGTCATTTGTAGCATAAACACATAAATTGTGAGTAATATGAATTCTATCACTTTTATGAGTGGTATCTTCTTGTAGAGAAGGTGCCGGGTTGAAGTCTCAATTGGAGCACGAGTCCATGTCTTGTGTATTTTTACGTGTGTGAGTAATATGAATTCTATCACTTTTATGAGCGGTACCTTCTTGTAGAGAAGGTGCTGGGTTGAAGTCTCAATTGGAGCATGAGTCCATGTCATGTGTTGAGAAGGGGCTAGATAAAGGAAAAAAGAAAGTCACAGGGGTTGTGTGATGGTTTTGTGTCAGTGTGGCGTACACTGATGTGGTTAAGGTTCGGGACTATTTTATTTTAGGAAAAGGGCTTTTTATAGCATATTCTTTCGAAGTTCCTTGGTTAAAACCTTTTAGTTAGCAAGCAACTTATATTGAATGCTTGCTGCAGCTTGTCACCTAGCTGTTATTTAGGTGGCTGCATGCAAGCTACTTGTCACTTGCTTACACTTTTGTCACTTGCTTATACTTTAGTGCTTATACCTAGCAAGCTTAAAAGCAACTTATCTTGAGTGGAAGCTTGCTGCAGCTTGTCACCTCCTTGTTATTTAGGTGGCTGCATGTAAGCCACTACTTCCTTTCTTGCCCTGAAGGATTTGCATTAATGCATTTGTCGCAAGCTTATGATGAAGTGGCTTTGTGGAGATCACTTGTTCTAGCGTTATTTAACCCTAAGTATTTCACCATGTAGTAATGAAACTGTTACTTCTGTTGACATGGAAAAAGGTCCAAAATAGGAGCGATATCATTGCGAAGAATGAAAATTATGTATTGAAGTAGTGTGTAATAATTCTTAGGCACCAAATTTTTTGCCATAAGCACGTTGGTAATTTCCTTTTGCTGTTGTAACCTGAAGTTGCTTGTTGACGTAAAGTTATCGACTTATTGTTGCTTGCTTCGCCAGGAAAAGAAAATGCATTTTTCCTCTGATTTTCGAAGCTGGGATATTATACATTCTGGAAGCTGGACAAGGATTTTCATCTTTTATCCCGTTTCTGTTTAAAGTTATTTAGTCAGGTTTAATAATACGTTTTGTTTGTTAACTAACTTAAATTTGAACTGAATTCTATGATTTCTATTTTGGTGACAGGAGTATGGGAATTACTGAAGCATTGAGACGGCAGATGGAAGTTCAGAAACAGCTTCATGAGCAACTTGAGGTGTGCTTTTGATACTGAGATCCTTTTTAATTTATAGGATATTTACTGCTTAAGTTGGAGCTTCTATTGCTGTTAAGTTAAAGAATTGAAAAGTACGTCCTGCTTCAAAGCATAAATGAGAATATTTCCATATTTTGGTTAGGCCTTGCCAGTCCAGACACCACGTAATCTAATGCAATATTCCGTTGATATCTCTGAAATAAGAATTTAATAATTGTCATATATCGCCAGTTACGCCAACTGTTCATCATTTCATTTCTCGGGATATCTGAGTGAAGTTTCTACTTGGATTTCATTTAGAGCTAATGCATCTCTTGATCTATATAATTTTTTTTCCCTAGCAAATCATCCATTGTTCTTATGTGGTGGATAAAAAAGTTTAATTTTTAACATTAAAGACAGATATAAAATATTTTCTACAGTAGCAGCATGAAAAATGAACTGCAGAGTCTTGTGCACCAGCAACTCCCGTCAAAGTAGGAGCGACCAACTTAGTCAAGAGCACTGTTGTCTGGATAGTTGTGCTATAGGGGAATTACATTTACAGCTTTGTAGTAGCTGATCTAAATGATTGAAAAAAAAAAAAAATCATAGGTAAAATATATAGTGATACATGTCTACTTGAATACTCCGTCCACTGCTAAATGGTCTATGCTTCTTTTCTTAAATGTCCCAAAATTCCTAAACATGGTTTAAAAGTCAGCAAGCAGTTTCCAATGATAACCGCAAAGTTTCCACCTTTTAAACAAGAATAAAGCAAAAATGTGAAATCAAGCATAACAAAATATTAAAGCAAATGTACCACTACCACTCACCATACCTCTGCATATTTCGGACAACTTTTAAAGCACAATAAGCAAAATTTTAGTACTGTATTTTGGCTGGAAATTTCTAAATGTTTTTATCAAAAGAGGAACTGCAAACGTGCCTTTCAACAATGGAGTATAATTGCTTCCATTTTACAAAATTATATTTGAACTGTTTGATACTGTTCTAAATGACTTAAGGGTCCCATATACGATTTAGAAACACAATCTTTAAGTACCCATTTCATTAGCAAGTAACTGTAGGTGCAGTGTATTTTAATCCTGTACTATTTTTCTCCTTTTGGTTTTTCTCTTTTTCAGGAGGGGTTTTGAATTTTTTTTTGGCCAAAATTTTAGTAGTTATTTAAAATTTTAAGGTGCACTCTTTCAATTTATATGACCAGGATTGCAGCAAATTGAATTGAGAAGTCATTGAGCATTCTCTAAAAAAAAAAAAAAAAAAAAAAGTGAGAATTTAGATTTTTTTTCTTTTTAATTCTGTGTGGGTTTTTGGGGGGGGGGGAGAGAGAGAGAGAGAGAGAGAGGGAGGGGGGAGTTGCAGATAATTCTGATACGGTGGTGGTGTGTTTCCTTCAGATTCAGAGAAAATTGCAACTGAAAATCGAAGAACAGGGGAAGTACCTACAAATGATGTTTGAGAAGCAGAAGCAGATGGACGAGGAGAAGTTGAAAGCATCCTCCTCCAATTCAGATGAGGCTCCTCCTCCATTATCCGGTATGGTGCAGCCTTCCCATGCCACTGACAAATTAGAAGCTTTGGAACAGGATAAAAATGTCATTGACACAAACATGGCACGGGAAGAAATTTCCCGGGATTTGACCGGCAAGCAAATTGCTGTCCAAATCAATACCGGCAAGGATCTGAACGCAGACACCGGGGAGTCTGGCCCTCGGCCTGCAAAGCGCGCTAGAGGAGATTAAATAACAGGCAGGCATCAAGCTAAACCAGAGCCTCGGTTTGAATTTTGTTCTGTGAGGTTGTTCCCTTGTTGGACATTGTGATGTTATGCTTTGAATAGTCATGAATCAAAGAATAGTGGGACTTTAGGTAATAACATGTGCGTTTCCTTCCATTTAGCAAAGAAGTGAACTCTCTAGTTTTAGTTTACTAACTCAAATTTGCTGCCATGGTGGTGGTGGTGGTGTACATATGCTTGTGGTCCTGCAGATATATATCTACAGGAACTGTTCTGAAATGCTTGTGAATACATCTGAGTAGCAATTGTCTTCCATGTGGAATTTTGATGCAATTTTATTCCTCCCATCCTATTTATAGCCGGGAATTATGGCATATATAGGAGCCCGAGGAAACATTAAATTGCACAATCAAATTAAAAAAAAAAAAAAAAAAGAAACAAAAGGATGTAATTCAAGCTTCGAAATGTCCAGATGGGTGGCGATCAAATCCAATCCCTACATTAGAGAATCGTAATCTGATTTGTAATGTTTAGTTTGCATGGTATTGGATGCCTTCTTATGATTATTGTTCGGTTAATTCGACTCGGTCCGATTATTTTTTATTTTATTTTTCTATATTATGATTTTTTTCAGCTCAATTTGGTTTTTTTCTATTAAATTTTAATTAAAATAAAAAAGTGAATTTATTCCAACGCATACCTAGAGATGCACTAATAAAGAATAGCAAGTGGATCTAAATAAAAGAGTAAAGACGACAAAAGATAAATATCAAATTACATGGATGAAATGAAAATGCTTATGCGCTATAAAAATTTACTAAAATTTGTTGCAAAAAATGATGTCATAATGGTATTATTGAATTTGAAGAGTATCTTACTAAGATATTTTGATTTGAAGTGAGAAGCACACAATGTATTCACATTATTTTGTTAACTTATTTTAATAAATTTTTTTTCGTGGTATGGCATTGCTCGAACAAAAATTCTAAAAAAAAAAAAAAAACTTAATTTCATATAACTGCACAAAAAATAATTAATGACAAAAATGAATGGAAGAAGGAAATTCATACAGCCAATTCTAACTGATTTAGAAATCAACTACACTTTTTTGAGTTGAGATAAGTATGATTAGTCTAATTTTTATTATGTAGATTTTTTATCCACAATCTTACATTATGGTATTAATACGTACAATTATATAACTCCGAGATATTCTAATAGTGCACTCCATTTTTTGACGTAATTTGGTAACAATATTTAAAATTTTTGAATTTATAATAATTTGACTAAGGGCTTAAAATACTACTTTAAATGTAATTTTATAAAAAAAAATAAACGATCAAAAATTAATAAATAAACAACCCTAAAGACTTAATTTTAGGTTTGTTTAAGATTTGTGATTAAAAAGGAATTTTAAGGGTGCGTTTGGTTTGTTAAAAACTACTGAAAAATTCTGTAAAATCTATGAAAACTTCTAAAAGTTATTCACTTTTTATCTCACTATACGAATTACGAATTCACAAATTATCTTACTTTATTTTACTTTTTGTAACTCCAAAAGCATCCTAAATAATAGAGTCAAATTTAAAATATAAATTTATACATATATGTGTATGTAATTTTTTAAGTCCCAAAAACTCTAAAAGATAATAAAAAATATTTAAAAAAGTATAAAAATTATTTACTTTTTATTCACTGTATAAATTATAAATTTTATAATTTATTTTAATTTATTTCATTTTATCTCATTCTTTATCATTTTTTAAACGCACCATAAATACGAAAGGCGTTAATAATTTACATTTTTTACCCCCCAACAACATGAATCGAGAACTCTCGTCTCGATTGCTTGCTACGTAACATAACACGCAGTCTTGTGGGGAACCCCAAAACCCCAGCGGAGCGGACGTAAGCATTTTCAGCAAAAGCGCAATAGAGAAACAGAGATCTCCCTGCAACCCATTCTTGATTCCACTTCGATCTCCTCATTCCTTGCTACTTGCGCTACTACATCATGAGAAGAACATCGAGTCTCGCCTCCTCCGCTCTCTGCCGAGCTCTCCTCCCCGCCCACTCCCACGCGGCCGCCGTCCAACACAGGCTCCCTCAGGCCTCTTTGTACGGAACCACCACGGACGCTGGTGCCAGAAACTCCTCCGCTCGCCGGTGGTGGTTTTCTGCTGCCCTAGCTGGAAGCTCGGTCCGAGTCGCGTCCCTCGGTATCACGGGAGCTCTGGTCACCGTCGTCGGGGCCAGCTCATTGTTTCAGGAGGCATACGCCAAGGAGCGTCCCCCGCCGGAGCTTGTCCCGAAGGACGTTGTTCTCTATCAGTACGAAGCTTGTCCTTTCTGTAATAAGGTTAAAGGTGAGCTTTTCTATTATTCATTTTTGTTGTTGTTGATCTTGTTGTCTGGTCCGTAGCGCGTGCGTTGGATTCCCAAGAATTGCATGTTGCATTGTTGATAAATTTCACTAGAATGTGTGCTTGTTACATTGAATTCAGTTGAAGTGAATAGGAGAACTGTTTGATCAATGAAAGATTGGACTGCTTGGTACGATGTTGTTGAATTATCCTGAATAATGTATCCTCAGTTGATTATATATCAGCATAAAAAGTGAGAAATGAAAATTGTTGTATTTGATGTTGTAAAACCTTTGCACCAAAGAAATTAGGTGAGTATTCTGAAACTAGTCCGTGTTACTGATTAAGCTTTTCTTTTTCTTTTTAATTTGGTGGCAATGGGGGTTGGGGTGAGGCGGGTGGATGGAGGCATTTAGAAGGGGAATGGGCTATTTAGATTTGGGATTATGTTGCTGAAGGAGGAATTGGCCATTTAGTTATTTGCTATTTGATGGTTGAATCGGACAATGGAGGAGATATTTAGGGAACATAGGATTTTACTCCATCTTTAGGGAATGTAGAATTTTACTCCATACAGATGGTTTGGTTTTACGGTTATGCAAGCAAGAATTTTAAGGGCTTAGTAAGGTAAAAGAACAATTGGTTGATCAAAAAGGTAAGTTTGGGGCCTTTTTTGCCGATAGAGGGCAAGTTTTGGGCTTGATTTCCAACCTTTTCTGGCTCCTTGATCTTAAGAGAATAGCTGTTACAATTCTCTTGACAACAATTTTTAAAGGATTTTGCTGCAAATTCAAAGCCTGAAGGAAGGAGAAAGGTGCTTGAACGATTTTAGGGTAAGACTTGGTAAGGCTTCAGGCTAAAATAGATGACATTTTTTGTTATTGTTTCAAAGAGAAAAAGTTGAAAAGAAGGAAAAGAAAGAAGAATCTAGGAATCATACTTGGGACTTCATAGTCATGCGAGTGATATTCTCGTGAAATTCAAGAAGTATTACAAGAGATAAGGAAAGCTGAATTCAATTCACGAGCAATGATTGTAATTTGACAAGATTCTAATTTAGGTCTTGCATAGGAATTTAATTTGCTGATTTAAGGGTATTTTAGCAATTATACTTTGGCTATAAAAAAGGGGCTGTCAGGTTATAGTGGGCCTAACTTTGTAATTTTTGGGTTAGGTTCAATGGGTATAGTGAGTCCATAGTATACGCCCAATAGGCCAATATTTGGGCACCAACTGAACTTGGTCCCCACATATTCTTGGTGATCAAGTCAAAACCTCTTATATTTATGCATCGCAGTAGCTTATTTCTAGCAGAGAATGAATTAAGAAAATCATTCGTATATTGTGGTGATGTGTGAGGAATCGTCTCTTAGGTATGAGGCCTGGGCTTCTCTCTTTAATTTACTATGTTTTTCTGTGTATTTTTATCAACTTTACGGTACAAATCAGATCTGTTGAGCTACTCGTCCCAAACTTTCTACTTTAGTTACCCAATTATTCCCTTCTTGCTAAAGGCCTAAACACCCCAAAAGACAAACTGGTTGCTGATCACAGCACCCGTCACTGTGCAGGTACAGCATCCTGAAATGCTAGAATCCATCATTTCTGTTCAACCCTATTCTCCTACAAAAATTGCAACACCTGCTCATGCTTAAAGGCCTTATTCCAAGCCTTAAACTACATTAAACTTTTCCTAAATATGCTCAAAATTTCATTTTTGGTGCTGAAAGTAAAGATCATGTGTCATAAAGGTGTCATGGTAAGGTAAAGCTAAATAGTGCATCATGTAAGTAATACAATTCTCGAACTTCAACTCTACCTTAAATGGAACAAATATTGATTTTAACAAGATATTAGACCTCTAACTAAATGCACTATGGTTTGGGAAAAGCACCTGCAGTAGAATCAACTTATCACATTGCCTTAGATGTCTTAACGCTTGACATATGTGGATATTTGAGGACTTCTTTTTTGTTGTTGTTGTTGTTGTTGAGATTAAATATTTTGTTATTTTTATTGGAAAACACTGTTCAGTTGATTATGTGACCCAAAATGTTTGACCTTTATGATTTGGTGTTATTATTATTTTTATTGTTTTGCCATAGGCACTGTTAGAAAATCAAATAAAGATGCTATTGAACAGAACTAATTATATTAACGTGCTGCATTTGGTCAGCATGAAGGACATTGTTTTCAACTTATCAATGAATGTAGATGATCTAAATGACTTGGAGACAACAATGGTTAAAGATGGTTGTCAATTCAAGTATGTGGTCAACACAAAAGGACTAGGGGACTTGACCACACACTCAACAAAGGCCTCATCTACAATTGATCCTAACTCAGAAGAACTGGAACTAATAAAATTTGATACTTTCATGGGCACATGTCAGGGAATAGTTATTTCTAACTGGCGATGCTTTTTTGAGCTTTTAAAGTTGTTGGTTGGGTCATGTTTCATGCTGTCAAGTGTCAACTGATTTTCATTTCAATTTGTTTCAAATGCTACAACATTTGGACTTGCTTTATGTAGCAAAGTGCAGTATTTTGGAACAAATATTTGATTTTGGTATTAACGACGTCTAGCAACATGTGAGGCCCTGCTACCTAAGGAGCACAAATACCGACAACACGACAGGACAGGACAGCCATGCACCAACTCAATGATTTAGCTTTGTTGATAGCATTCTGTTCTGTTCATACGTTCTTTCTTCGTTAGGCACCTTTTCTAATATATAATTCATGGCAATTATGTCCATTTGGTTGAGTAGCATGCTATTTATTGTTTAATTTTTATTTCTTTGTACATCCTTTTTCTCTTCTCTTTATGTTGTGATATGGATAGATTGTTAAATTAAACTGTGTCATTGAAGATGGTTTGTGGAAGATTTGAAATGAAGATATTGTTGTTTGGCTATTCCCTTGTTTGTTGTGCTGTCTTCTTCTTCAGTGGTTAAACTAGGTGTTTACTTGTGACCAGCATTCTTGGACTATTATGACATACCATACAAAGTTGTGGAGGTCAACCCAATTAGTAAAAAGGAAATTAAATGGTCTGATTACAAAAAGGTGCCTATATTGATGGTTGATGGAGAGCAGCTGGTTGATTCATCAGGTTCTTTCTAACTTTCAACACCCACCCCCCCGTTGTCTGTGGAAAACAAACCTCAGTCCTCTGCTATTCTCCACCCTTATCCTGTTAACTGAATTTTTAATCGAGATAGATGATATGTCAATTAGTAGATTACTGATTTTTGGCATATGGTCATCTGAATTCTCCATTCAACTTGTGAATTTTGCAGATATAATTAATAAGTTGGGCAATAAGATTATTCCTGAGAAATCTATTGGTTCAGTGCCTGATGATGATGAAGAGAAAAAGTGGCGCGGGTATCGTGTTTTTCTTTATGATCAATAATCACTGGTTAGATACTTGCATGTTTCACATAGAAGAAAAGTTTACTGATAGTTAATCGAGTTGAAGTTAAGAATTACAAGGAATTTTTTGGGTCTGAAATTCCCAAGCTCAAGTCACCACTATTAACAGCCTACCTCAAACTCAAGGTGCTAAATAAGACACCACCTTGAGTTTGGAAATTTAAGTATGAAAAATGCTAGGAACATGTGCCTTAACGCATTGCAAATGGAAGCTAAAACAATGGCAAAAATGACTGCAAGCAAGCAGTGAAACAACTGCAAAATGGTAGAGACACAACAATGAAAACAACTTTGAAATAGTAACAAAACTAAGAAAAGGCTCCAAGACTAGTGAAAATGCTTGCAAGACAGCAATGAAACTGCAGCGAAAATTATTGCATCACAACAATTAAAAAAAAAAAAAAAAAAGAGGACTGTAAAATAGCAGCACAACTGCAACAAAAATGGATGTGAGACAGTAATCAAATAACAGCGAAATGGCTAAAACAATTGTAGCAAAAACGGCTATGGGAGAACAAACAAACAACAGCAGAAATGTTTGCAAGACAACAAGGAAACTGCAATCAAACAACACCAATAGCACCCCAATAATTTTAACAGAATAACATCGAAAGATACCATGTAAAGGGACTGTTGGAATATATAAGAATTTGATTTTATTCTAATTTCCTTTCTTGTAGTGATAACTATTACGTATGATTTCAATTTCCATATTTCTTTGTAATTCCATAATTGATTGTAGGATTTTTTTATCTATAAATACAACATTGAGGAGGGGGAAGATTTATTCAACCTCCTCTTATTCTCTTATTCTAATTCTCAACATGGTATCAGAGCAATTCTGATCCCAAAGGAAAAAAAAAAAAAAAAACCCTGGCTGGTCGTCTGTCTTCACCCGCAATTGTTCCTCGCAATTGATCAACTTCCGTCCATCGAAGTTGGAATTCAACCACACCGAGAGTCGCCTGCCACCGGCGAGCATCACTGGCCTAACATCGTCGCCGGAGGAGGCCAGACGCGCCCTCACGCGCTACCGTCGCTACTGCTCAGGTTCTCACGCGCCTCGCTTTCTTCGGCGCGTGCCGGCGCGTGGCTTCTTGGAGCCTCACCGGCCTTTTTGACGGCAGTCGTCTGATGTAAAGCACTGCCCTTCTTGTTTACCCTCTGATGATTTGCTGAGATCGACATCCGTTGGAGCCTTCACAGTCGCTGACGCTGAGAAAAAAAAAAAAAAAAACCTTTGGTTCTCTCTGTTTTTTTTTTCAGATCTGCTACTGTTCAGCCTTTATTGTTGGTTGATCTTGTTTTCTGCTTGCCGTCTTTGATTAATCGGCTATTGTGTTTCTCTCGTCCTTTTCGAAGGCTCCTATACTAGTTTGAATTATTATTATTATTAAGGATGTCAGATTCGAAAGCTTCATCTGAACAATTCTTGCCCCAATCAATCTTTATTAAAGCAGATGACGTTCCTCGTTCCATTACACCAAAGAAACTGAATGGTGATAACTATCTGAGTTGGGCACATGCAGTTAAAACCTTTCTTCGAGGAAAAGGAAAACTGCAATATATTACTGATGAACCGCCACCCTCCAATGATTCTAAATATTCTATTTGGATGAGTGAGGATGCGATTGTGATGGGCCTCCTGTGGCACAGTCTGGAGGACACTGTTGCCACTACTGTTGAATTTTGTGATTCTTCTAAGAAGATATGGGACTGTCTTGCTGAATCTTACTCACAAAGGAGCAATATTTCTCGAGTTTATGAAATATACAAGCAAATGTTTTCTGCAAAGCAAGGAGAAAGATCATTATCAGAGTATTATAGCCACTTGAAGAGTTTATGGGAACAGTTGTTGCAGTATCGGCCTTTTAGCACTGATTTGGCACAATAGAAGAAATATTGGGAAGAATTTATGATTGCTAATTTTCTATCTGGACTTAATCTTGCTCTAAGAGGATTTAAGGATCAGATTCTAGCAAAGCAAGACTTTACCTACCGCTGCTGGTGCCTATGCTCGCATATAGAGATTGTCCTTAGGCAGTCATTATTCTGCCAGTAATCAACCAGCGTCAACTACTGATTCATCTGCCCTTGTTAGTCATCACAATCGTGGTGGTTCTTCTCATGGATCTCGTGGTGGAAAGAATACTCGTAGTGGATCTAGAGGTAGTGGCAAACTTGCTAATAATAGAGGCGATTGTAAGTGTAACTTTTGTGGGAGAACAAATCATACAAAACCCTTCTGTTGAAAGACGTATGGCAAACCAGATCAGGCACATCATGTTGGTGATCAAAATTCTACACAACCTTCGGTGGCTCCCAATGGTACTTCCACATTTGATTCTCCGGAGACATACACTTTGAGCGCATCTCAACTTCAGGAGCTTATTCAGTCATTGCGTATTTCTACTCCTTCTACTTCTGCTGCCACTCTGGCAAACTCAGGTAATCCAGCTCTTGTGGCCTCTTCTTCTCCATCCTAGATTATTGATTCAGGAGCCAGTTCGCATATGTCTGGTAATTTGTCCCTATTCTCTAATCTCAGTGATATTGATCATAATATTGTCTTAGCCGATGGCTCTTCTCGTCTTGTGTCTGGTAGAGGGACTCTTCATCCCCTGTCATCTCTAAACTTATATTCTAGTCTCTATGTGTCTCAATTTCCCTTTAATTTATTGTCTGTGAGTCAATTAACCAAGGTTTTAAATTGCTCCATAACCTCTTTTTCAAACTCTTGTGTCTTTCAGGATCTCAAGACGAAGAAGACGATTGGTTCGAGGCATGAGAAGGATGGACTTTACCATCTCGATTGTGATCGCACTCCAGACCACTTGCCATCTGCTGCTTTCCACACTACTATCTCTCCACTTCAGTGGCATTGTCGTTTAGGTCATCCGTCTTTAGCTAGATTAAAACTTATTGTGCCAAATTTGAGTTCTGTCTGTAGTTTAGAGTGTGAGGCTTGTCAGTTTGGCAAGCATCACCGTAGTACTTTTTCTAGGCGTCTCAATAGTCGTGAGTCTGAGTCTTTTGCTATCATTCACACTGATGTTTGGGGACCCTCTCGAGTTAAAAGTGTCAATGGATTTCTTTACTTTGTTCTATTTATTGATGATTTTTCTCATATGACTTGGATTTTTTTAATGAAACAAAGAACTGAATTACCTTCTATCATTTCTCGTTTCTATAATGAAATTTCTACTCAATTTGATAAGAAAATCAAAATTTTTCAATCTGATAATGCTCTGGAATATGTTCAAACTGTTGTGGCCACTTTTTGTTTTGAAAAAGGAATTATCCATCAAACAACCTGCCCTCAAACTTCTCAGCAAAATGGTGTTGCTGAGCGTAAACATCGTCATGTGTTAGATGTTGCACGCACTTTGATGTACCAGATGCATGTTCCTAAGCCTTTTTGGGCAGATGTTGTTCTTACTGCCTGTTACCTCATTAATCGAGTGCCTACACCAATCTTATCAAACCAATCTTCCTTCTCTATCCTTTATCCAGGTCGTTCACTTTTTTCTCTTCCCCCTCGCATTTTTGGTTGTGTTGCCTTTGTTCATATCCTTAATCTAGGTCTTGATAAATTATCACCCCGCTCTAGTAAGTGTCTGTTTTTGGGATACTCTCGCACACAAAAAAGTTATCGGTGCTGTCATCCTGAGTCTCGTCGCTATTTTGTAAGTGCTAATGTCATCTTCTTTGAATCTACTGCCTTCTATTCTTCTAATGGTGATACTCTGTCAACTAACCTCATTTCTAGACAGGGGGTGACTTCTCCTACTCTTCCTACTCCTATGTCCTCTGTGTATATCCCTTTGTCTCAATCTTCATCTCCTGACTTAAACACTACAGACATTGATACTCAATTGGAGACTCCGCCCACTGCTCCTACTATTCCTTCCATTGCTCCTTTGCCACAGGTCTATCAACGTGATCGCAATCGAAGGGTGATCCTTACTTCGCTGACTGATTCTTCTTCTCCGTCAGAGGTACCTAATTCTTCTTCTGACTTGCCTATTGCTTTGCGGAAGGGTAAGCGTACTTGTACTGTGCACCCTATTGCTAATTTTGTTTCTTACCATCGTCTTTCTCCTTCTCTGTCCTCCTTTGTTTGTGCTTTGTCGTCCATTTCTATTCCTGCTTCCTATAAATAGGCCTTATCAGTTCCGGGATGGAAACACGCGATGGATGAAGAAATGCATGCTCTCCATCAGAATAAGATGTGGGAACTCACTCCTCTTCCCGCTAGAAAGCAAACTGTTAGTTGTCGCTGGGTTTACACTGTTAAGTATCTTTCGGATGGTTCAGTGGAGCGTCTTAAAGCTCGATTAGTTGCCAAAGGATATACTCAAACATATGGCGTTAACTATTCTGAGACCTTTTCACCTGTTGCTCGCCTGAATTCAGTTCGAATTCTTCTTGTTGTTGTTGTCAGTTGTTCTTGGCCTTTATATCAATTTGACATTAAGGATGCCTTTCTTCATGGTGAGCTTCAAGAGGAAGTTTATATGGATTAGCCCCCTGATTATTGCATTCCTGGCAGTGAGCATCTTGTGTGCTGATTACGGCGTGCCCTGTGGTCTGAAACAGTCTCCTTGAGTTTGGTTTGACCATTTCAGCTCTGTCCTTATTGATGTTGGGTATACTCGCTCTGCTGCTGATCACTCTGTGTTTATACGTCGTACATCTTCAGGCACTATTATCTTAATTGTCTATGTGGATGATATTATTATCTCTTGTGATGATACTTCGGGTATTGTGGAATTGAAAAAGTATCTTGCCTCTCAGTTTCACACTAAGGATCTTGGTCGCCTTCGCTACTTTCTCGGAATTGAGATTGCCTGCTCAGCACAAGGTATTTCTCTTTGTCAGCGCAAGTATGTTCTGGATTTACTCTCTGAAACTGGTCTTCTAGGCGCCCGTCCTACTGACACTCCTATGGATCCCTCTACTAAGTTGGATGCTACTTCAGGAGAGATCTTTTCTGATGTGAGTCGTTATCGATGCCTTGTGGGGAAGCTTATTTATCTTACTGTTACTCGTCCCGATATCACCTATGCTGTGGGAGTAGTCAACCAATTCATGCATAGTCCTCGTCTCCCACATTTTGAGACTGTTTGTCGGATTCTACGATTAACTTAAACAATCTCCTGCTCGTGGCCTGCTATATCGTCCTTCTTCATCCTTATCTGTCACTGGTTATAGTGATGCTGATTGGGCTGGAAGTAGGATTGATCGGCGTTCGACTTCGGGTTATTGCACATTTGTTGGGGGCAACTTGGTTACTTGGCGCAGTAAGAAACAACAGGTGGTAGCTCGTTCTAGTGCTGAGGCTGAGTATCGTGCCATGGCCCATACTGCTTCCGGGATGCTCTGGGTTCGATCTCTCTTACGTGATTTTGGTATTGATGTTCCTACTCCTATAGATATGCATTGTGATAATCAAGTTTCAATCTTTATTGCAAATAATCCTGTGTTTCATGAGCGCACGAAGCATATTGAGGTTGATTGCCACTTCATTCGTGATTTATTGCTTCACAAAGAGTTGAGTATCCCGTTTATTCGATCTTCCTCACAACTGGCTGATCTTCTTACCAAATCACTGCCTCGTTCTTCATTTCAAAATCTTTCTTCCAAGCTGGGCATTTTTTATTTATATGCTCCAGCTTGAGGGGGTGTGTTAGAATATATAAGAATTTGATTTTATTCTAGTTTCCTTTCTTGTAGTGATAACTATTACGTATGATTTCTATTTTTATATTTCTTTGTAATTCCATAATTGATTGTAGGATTTTTTTTATCTATAAATACAACACTAAGGAGGGGGAAGATTTATTCAACCTCCTCTTATTCTCTTATTCTAATTCTCAACAGGGACTAATTGTATGAAATTGAGAGCAACAAAAGGCTCTGACTAGTGTGACAAAAAGGGCCGCCCATCATAATTCGATGGAGAGGCTTACAAGTGGATTAATCATTGATACCATGTCAAATGACTAGAATTAAGTAAATGGCTTCTATGTTTAGTAGCTGTATCAGTAAGAATCCTGTTTTGCTGGCATAGGAAAGGAAAGAAAATTATTTTTGTAATATTCTTCTGTGTTACTCAGACTCACCACTTTGGGTAAGAGTACCTGTGTCGATGCGACACGAGTTGGGTGCTGGTACGAGATCTGTGTCTGACGCTGAGTTTGTATGTCGGACACAGCTTGGCTTCGTTGAGTTGGTTTTTTATTCTGCCATTGGGGAGTAAAGAAAAGCTTGGAAGATGTTCAGTTTCAAATGGGGAAGACGAGCTATTGATGTTTTAATTTAAAACGCATTGATTACTTAGACATTAAGTTGGCTTCAACCTTTTGTGTTCTCTGTGCTTGTGTTAAATACAAGTCACATATCCCAAGCAAGAAAATTTTATTATATTAACATGACTTTTGTTCTTCTATTTGTGTATTAAATATAGAAAGAGAGTTAGCGAGACTTTTGCTCTTCTAAGTACTAAATGTACAAAGAGTTACTAGATTAGACCAAACTATCCTAATAAATGATTATTATTATTTTAATACTTTTTTCTTAAAAAAAAGATTCATCTAAATTTCGTGTAGCTACATTTATGGTTCATGTATAATACATACAATCTGTATAAATGATTTAATAATTATGATAATGAAGGTATCCTTATTTTTAAAAAATAAAAACAATCTATCAGATAACAAAAGAATAAAAATAATTTATTTATTTTCTCTTTCATTTATTATGTAAAAATTAATTTTTTTTATTTATATCAATAAGAAAGTAATTTATTTCTCTCTCTTTAGATACATAATAATCTTAGTTGTATTTCCTAGATAAGACTTATTCTTAAACTCTTTTGTTTTTACATATACATGAAGATGTAATATTTTTTTATGTGTCGTATTCCCGTACCTATATTTACAATTTGGACACTTTTTTAGCTGTGTTCTGGTATCCTAAAATATAGATATTAGGCGAATTTGACATCCGGATACATACCGAAGTCTAACACCCGCACCCGAGTCCGAGTAACATAGATATTCTTAATAAAGGAGAAATGATTAATAGATATAAATTCTTGTTGTGTTCATTTTATTATTTAATTTCAACTTGTTTCTTTGAAACTTTAATATGTAATGGGCACGTGTCTTTCGCGTGTCCAAAAAGTTTCTGAATCTAAAATAAGAAGAAGAAGAAGAAGAAGACACCTTTAGATGAATGTCTTGACATGTGATGGGGAAGTATGTGACATGGACACGACACCTTTGTAAAAGTTTCCCGGCTTTTTATCTTTGCTGAATGGCAGTTATTATAAGGTGAAAATTTTGAAGAATGAACGGCTGTTGCTTTTCCAAAGTAGGCTTGTCTCAACTCTCAGAGTAGCATGTCACCAATCTCTCTTTGGCATGAAAGTATGGTATTCACAATCTTCCTTAAAAAAGATTTAGTAATTGCTGGAACATCTTTTAAAATGATTTATGTGCATAAACATTTATAAGCTTTTAAGTTCTCTTAATTCTGTATTAAGCACTGACCACCATCCATTAGAGGAAATTGGGTGTGGTTGTAGGAATACCCATATGGCCCATTGATCTTTACAGTCCAAGCCCATGCACACAAGATTTTAAGTTCTAGGCTGTTCTTATGCCAAAAATTTTTTTAGAACAGAATGAAAATCAACCAAGAAAATGTAAAATATGACCACCAAACTGAAGGTTATTCACAGAAGTTCCAGATAGGTCTTCCTAGAAAATGAAACTGGAAGTCTTTCCTAGAAAATGAAAGAAATTTTACATATTTTCATTTTCTTAAGATTTTCTCCTCAATCTTTTTGATATGTTGTATCAATTCATGCGTATAATATTAAAGTATTTAAAATTGGCACTCCAGATTGTTGCTTAGTACGCTTAGCTTTTAGTTACATGGGAACTTTTTTGCCATTATTTGTTGTATTAGTATTAATTTGTCTTATGGTTATATAGCCATTAGGATAGCATGTGGTTGATTAATTTATAATTTATGATTCAGGTGGGTTGATAATCATTTGGTACATGTTTTGTCTCCAAATATCTACCGAAATACTTCTGAGGCTTTGGAGTCCTTTGACTACATCACTAGCCATGGTAATACACGTGGATTTTGTAGAACAGTATTATCATTTGACTATATCTCAAGCAATGGTGCATATACGATGATCTATACATCAGTTTGTACATTGAGTTGGTTTGGTTTCTTCTCTTGTTTGCATATAGAAGGCACAAAAGAAATTATTGATTTTTCTTCCTTGATTTTCATAAGTGTGCAATAAATTCTCAAGATGCAAGTATATGATCTCCCCCCCCCCCCAAAAAAAAAAGAAAAAAAAAAACCAAACAATTTTTAGATGGGTGGATTCCTCTCTACTTTAATTTATGTTTGATGCTTCTTGTCTGGCGGCTTGGAATGTTGGGGAAAAAGAAATGTGGTTTTCTTTCTTCCTTGTTTAATGTATGTGTGTATGGGTTTCAAAAATGAGTTTAGTAGATGGAACTTTCTGGTGATTGCAGAGAAGATTGTAAGTTGGACTTAATTTTTTAGTTGAATTTTCAGGAAGAAGAAACTGGATGATACAGTGTGTAGGTCATAGAATAAGTTCTACGTGGCAAGGAACAAAATATTGTTTATTTTTTTATTTCTTTTTTCAACAGAACAACCAAAAAATGTCTTTTGTTTCGTAAGAGACCGAAACAAAACACCAGTGGAATAGTAATTCCAATGTTTCCATCAAAACATAATTAGACACTCCTAAATTGATGCAGTCCATAGTGCTTTGAATCACATGGAAAAGAGAGATTATGGTAAGAATTGAAGAAAACTTGATGTGATAACCATTTTTGTGCTACGGTGTCCATTTTGTCATTATAATATGCCCATTTTGGGCTTTTTTTTTGAGACAGACCCGTTTTCTCCACCTAAGGTTGTGACGGACACCTTCAAAACAATCTTCAGTTTCCTAAATTTATAGCTTAAGTATCAAGTTAGAATATTTTAAAGAAGGAAATAATTTAGTTTCCTAGTTTTGTATTATTCGGTTTCCTATTTTCTTTACTTAGGGTCTCTATTCAAGCATAGTGTAAACCTATGGATTTTAACAGTTTTTCAAGATTAATTCAATTAAGTGTTTTACATTTTCTTTTCTATCGCTTTGAGTGGTTCTAATAACCCTAGCAAAAGTTTCCTGCATAATTGTTGTGCGGAAGGTGTTCAATCTGCACTCTCTGTCAATCTGCACTATTTGTTATCATGCGCTGCATTAAAAAATATAGCATAATATACCAAAATAATAAATTATTTAGTTATTATTATTATTATTATTATTTTTTATAAATAATCAATTCTTTTATTGAAATAAGCACTAAAGGGATGCCATGAATGAAAAATAGCCATAGAAAAAGTATAGGCTATATTTACTCAACAAAATCCAAACAATTGTGCATTTCAGACTCTATACCTCCTAAACTTAGAAAATATTTAAAAATTTTCATTTCAAGTTAAACAAACAAAATTCTATATTTTGAAGTACTTTCCTATTTCTTCCCTTCCAGATGAGTATGAACCGTATGATTGAAAGGGATTTATCTTCTAAGCTTTCTTATTAGTTATAATAATTTTTGCACCCTACCGAATCCCAGTCACCTTCATATATTTTGATATTTCTAAAGTTTTATTTGCATCCAAAGTAAAATAACACTAATTTCCATAATTTTTTTTCATATATTTAGATATATCTAATTTTTTATTTATAACCATTTCAATATATTTTTGTATTTCTATACCCCTTTTGAAACATTTGATAAAGGTTTCTGAAATGTTTCAATGTCTAAACTAACCTAAACAACCGATAGAAATGATAATTTTAATCCTTGTGGGCTTCAAAGATATTCCGATATGCAACTTGTTAAATAATTAATAGAAAAGGATGGTTTCTCCAGAGATTGTAATCCTTGCTTCCCTAACCTTGAAAACCACACTTTGTTTAGTGGAGTGTGGGTATTATTGGCCTTGCCTATTATGTTGCAAGTTCAAGTAAGATTGCTCCATGGAAATGGTAACGATTAAAAGTACATAAAACAGTTACCTTTACCCACCTCCCCCCCCCTTCTTTATTGCCAAATGAATCCTCAATAAAATAAGCCAATCAAATTGCACAGCAAGCTTCCAAATCAGGTGTGTGAGCTTGGTACTAACATGTAATAGCCTATGGAGTATAAAGGGGCTATGAAGAGGCGCACAACTCACATTGTATTTTGGTGTGTTTTACCCAGTCATTGTATAAACATTAGAATTATCATTCCACTACCTTTTTGTTTCAGTTTCTTTCGTAGATGAGCATGCCATTTCCAGGTTGTGTAGGCTCATCTTAAAGTAATTGCCTATTTAAAGATACCACTTGGCCTTTATGTGAAGCATTAACCCAAACTGCAGACATTAAACAAGATACCGATCTTTCCTTGTGACTTTAATTAATGGATCATTTTGACTGATTCCAATAATAACATTAAATAATAAATGAAGAGTGCTTGGCTATCCACGGATATCAAATTCTGTGATAGATGTTCTTGCTCATGCCAACTTACACATAAGCACACCAATATAAAGATATCTCATTACAGGTTATAGGAAGGCTAGATAACTAATAATTGATGTTGAAATATGAAACTATTCTTTCACTGTTGTTATGGCTGATTGGCCTGTTTGGCGATTAGAACTTGAATTGTTAATTTTTATTTCTATTTTCTTGGAGTTACAAAAAGGTAGCACTTATTATTGTCACAGAAATAGATGCATGAACCTGAATTCAGCACAAAGAAAAGCATAGTTAGAAAATAAGAAAAAGGGGTGGGGGGGTGATGAGAAAAAAACACTTGGTTATATTCAAGCTGCGTAAGTTCCAATACGGAATACATAGGCAAGAAAAGGATGATTATGACTGCTTGGTAAAAATGTAACTACTTGAGATCTACACCACGCTACCATGGGTCGAAATTCTAATACTGGGGATCCTTTGCCATATGCAAAATGATCATTCAAATTACACCTTATTAGTTAGGAATGGGTCTGGCCGGTTCAAGATTGATGAGGAAGTCTAGAAAGCTGTAGGCCTGTTGGAATATGACTTCAGTTGAAAGGTCTGGAAGTTATATAGTGACCACTTCTTTTTGGTTTCCACATTCTCTATTTTCCTGGGGAAAAAACAACAATCTAGGCACGGTGTGTTTGTTTGGTTCACACATAATGAATGTTGTTTATGCTGTATTGACAGCCGATAAAATCAGTAACATTTGCTGCCTTCTCTTACTCCCTCGCGTTCCCTTCCCCCATTTTCTTGCATTTTTCCCTGGGGTCCCCAGTGTACACCTGACGGGGGACACCGGATGTTGGAGCCTTGACATGGCCAATTTTCTGTTGATTTATGATTACTGTTTCATGTCATTCTTTTGGTTTTGTAAATAATGGTTTATGTCGTCTGATATTATATGCAACCTGATATTATATGCAACCTGAATATTATCCTTAAGTTTGGTTTGTGAAAACATATTTATGTTTTTCTTAAGAATCTTTGCGATTACGGGGTCCTCTGTATTTGCAGGCAATTTCAGCTTCACAGAGAAACTCACTGCCAAGTATGCTGGGGCTGTAGCTATGTATTTTGTATCCAAGAATCTGAAGAAGAAATATAACATTACTGATGAACGAGCTGCCTTGTACGAAGCCGCAGAAACTTGGGTGGATGCACTGAATGGCCGGGACTTTTTGGGTCTGTACCCTGTAACTAGTTGTCATCTAATAATTGAATAATTTATATGGAATTTCAGTATGGCACTACAAGCGTTGGTTCACATCCCCATTCATCACTGCACTCGTGCACGCGCGCGCACACACACACTGATTATAAGGAAAAGCATGTTTCTCTATGTTTAGATGTCCCAAATAATCTCAATAGCTATTGGTCAACTTTGTAATTTTATAATGATATAATCCTTTAAGCTCCTTCCACCTTGCCTTATGTTTCACAAATTCTTAGAAAGTTCTCCACTTATCAAACATAAGAAGTACCACTTTTATGATAGGTCATGCATCCATACATGTTATATTCTTTATAAGTTTTTTAGAACTGGTTTCACTCGGGAAATGACTGTTACTTAAACACACATAAAACATATCATAAAATTTGAAGAAAATAATTTGGAATCTAATGGTAAACTTAAAGCTGATATAAATTTGTAATTATAAGTCTTTCCTCCTAGACTTCTTATCTTTAAAAATTCTAAAACTGCAAAATTTCTATTTGTTTACACAGAGGATTATAAGCTAGATGTTAGGACTTTAGGTTCACACCGGTACGTAGAATGTGAAAATTTATTCATAATCATTTTGATATAATATAAAATATAAACGTAATTATGCTAAAAATGAAGAAAGTCCTTGTGTTTACATTTGCATTTAAAAATATATATTTATTTGTTACCAAGTCTCAACTATATTGGTTCCTTAGTTTTTTGAAGTTATCACTTTAGCGTGTCTGTACCATGTCATACCAATGTCCCATGCTCCTTCTGGACCTGTGCTGCTTTGATATTAGGGGATGTATTTCACTTGACATGCGCACCCATTTTGCAGGTTTGTTGATTATTTGAGTCCATGACTAGTGGCTGGATTCTGATGATAATTTTTATTGTTTGTTAATTTCTTTTCACATTCCATACACCGGACCAATGAATCTATAGGAAGGGTGAAGGTTATGAAGTATCATCATGTGGTACTATTGAACTGCATTACACCAACGACGCTAAAAGGAAAAGAAAAATGTATTTTTTTGGGTGTCAGAAAAATGTATTAATGTATTTTATCTCATAATGATTTAATGATTGTACGTTTTTTCTTTGAACTTTTTGTAACCGTAGTGGCAGAACCATAGATGAGATTACAAGACATATTCAGGATGAAGTGCCGTCTATGAAGCACGAATACTTCAAATTAGGCGCCGCACTCGTATCGGATACTTCGGGGATACGGATACGACTAGGATACGGCCGGATACGTATCGGATACGCCACGTGGCGTATCCTATTTTTTTATTTTAAATTTTGCATAGGATACGGCTGGGATACGGCTGGGATACGGGAAGGATACTTCCAGGATACGGCGGGGGTCCAAATATAATATTTTAAACCTTTTTGGGAGTACAATTGATATGATAAAATTTTAGTAGGGGCCCAAACTATAATTAACTAAAATAGATTGATATGATTGAAGTTTGATCTAACTAAAATTTAGGAAATGAAAAAACTATTGTTATTTTGGGATGTATGATATTGTATTTGATACTTTTTGTTATATTTGTGTTTTGTGTATGAATGATGTTGGTAGTTTTGAGTATGAATGATGTTAATTTATGGATTGAATAGTATTTTTCAAGCTATATAATTGTTATTTATAAAATGTTTAGTAGTATATACATGCTATCTTCAAAATTATTTTAAATAAAATATATATTTTATTTTATTTTTTTGCCGTATCTTTGCCGTACCTGTATCCTCATTTTTTGAAAATTGCCGTATCCCGTATCCGTACCCGTACCCGCTCCCGTATCCGTGTCCGTGCTTCATAGGGTGCCGTGGTGTATACTATTTGCAGATGATATTGTTTTAGTAGATGAGACGAGAGAAGGAGTGAATGCTAAGCTAGAATTGTGGCGGAAAACGTTAGAGACAAAAGGGTTTAGGCTAAGTCGATGCAAGACGGAATATATAGAATATAAGTTTAGTTAAAGTAAGATAACGGGTAGTATAGAAGTAAGTTTAGGCATACAAAAGATTGTAGAGAAAGATAAATTTAGGTACCTTGGATCTATGGTGCAACGAGATGGAGGGATTGATACTAATGTAAGTCACAGGATTCAAGTCGGGTGGACCACATGAAGGAGTGCTTCTGGGGTCTTGTGCGACCGAAAAGTCCCCCTCAAAGTGAAATGAAAGTATTATAAGATGGCGGTTAGACCAGCGTTGCCACATGGATTAGAGTGTTGGGTAGTAAAGCATAATCATAGTTAGAAGATAGCATTTGCGGAGATGAGGATACTAAAGTGGATATGCGGGATTACAAGGAAAGATAAGATTAGGAACGAAGAGATTAGGGGCAAAGTAGGAATAGTACCGATTGAAGATAAAATGAGAGAAAGCCGATTAAGATGGTTTGGCTATGTTAGAAGGCGTCCAGCGGAGACACCTGCTAGGTGTGAAAGTATGGAGATTATCAAGAGTAGGAGAGGTAGAGGAAAACCTAAGAGAAGTTAGAAAGAAACTATTAAATATGACCTGGCCTACCTAGATCTATCGGAGGACATGGGCCTAAACAAATCTAATTGGCGTCAACAAATCCATATAGCCGATCCTACTTAGTGGGAAAAGGCTTGGCTTCGTTTGGTTTGGTTTGGTTTAGTGGTAGAACCATAGATGAAGACTTACGGTAACATTAGATGTTCTTTTCTGAAATTCAAGTTATGGGGATGAGTTAGACATAATGTCATGCACTGAGTTTAGACCATACCACATCTTTCATAAATCAATATTTCAACCGATATTGTTATTAATTTTTTTTTATGAATAATTATTTTATGAAGGAAATAGCATTAAGACAACGCCACTTTGCCACAAATCAATAGTTCAATCATTATTTGCAAGTATTTGAAAGTTGTAGTTCTCAAAATATCTGAAAGTGGGAATGCTTTATTATTATTATGTTAGTCTGAGCATTTGACTTGCTTGATGTGATAATCTAGCCAAAAGCTAACGTATCCGAGGACTGAATTTAAATTCTATATATGTGATCTCTATGGTCTTTTTAGCTATGTGATTATTGAGGTTTGGTTTTTTCACTTGCTTCAGGGGGTTCAAAGCCGAATTTGGCTGATCTTGCCGTCTTTGGGGTTCTAAGACCTATCCGCTATCTGAGATCAGGTAGAGATATGGTGGAGCACACCCGCATTGGTGAATGGTACACAAGAATGGAGACTGCTGTGGGGGAGTCTTCAAGGATAAAGCCGTGAAGGTTTAGACAGATGTTGCTGTGGTTTATAATAAGTTAAACTCTGCTTGCTGATGTTGAATTTGCAGGGCATATCCAAAATGTAGGGAAGAAGAGGAGAGACTGTAGGTAGCATTTTTGT
Source organism: Vitellaria paradoxa (assembly GCA_019916065.1). Lineage (NCBI taxonomy): Eukaryota > Viridiplantae > Streptophyta > Magnoliopsida > Ericales > Sapotaceae > Vitellaria > Vitellaria paradoxa. Next base: position 17,434,317 of record CM034240.1, read on the forward strand.
TCCTTCAAAAGATTTTGCTACAGTACGGGGGAGGGGTTAATATTAATATATTCTTATACTTTGTATTCTTCAGAAATTCATTTTTTTTTTTCTTTGCTTTTAAATATTCATGGTTAAAGTAAAAATAATTTTTTTTTTGAAAGGTCATGGTTAAGGCAATTGATGTTTACCAGAATTGACGAAATAAAGGAGATTTAAGATGTGGGGATTGTGATATTTCATCCCCTGAGATGTTATCGATCGTGATTATTGTTATATTAGTAATTACAATTCACGAACATTTTAAAGGACATTTGGTTGGTAAGATGGGACTAGAATTGTTTTTAGAATTATTTCTTACTACCCTTTCTGGTTAGCAGTCGGACATATTCATTCATCTGGTTTGTTATATTCTGAAATATTTGTGAGAGCTTGTCGATTATCTCTTCATGTTCGTGTGATAGCTGATCAAACCACATGAAGCTTTCCTATTACATTTGATTTTAGAATAAATTACACTTTAAATTTCACCTTAGTGCATATACTTTCAATTGTAACAGTTACTTAACAATCGTTAAGAAAATTTGACGGAAAGCTTACGTTTCATTTTTTATTGAGGAATTTAATTAAAGTGTTAAATTAAGACTTATTGTAATAATAGGGGTTGACTGTTACGTAGGGGCGTTTCGGTTTGAATTTATACGTAACTTTAAAATGAATTGATTTTTTTTTTCCTTTTGGTTTTTGAAATTTGGATTCGAAGTCAAATCAATTTCAAATTTGATCGAAACTAAAATGAAAAAATCAAGTTAGGTCTATTCGATAGTTGGTTTAGACTAATTTGAATTGAGACGGGTCCAATTTTAGGTGAGACCCGAAATTTTTGGCTCGTCGGATCTAAATTCCATACCTTATAGTTTCTTTCTCCTATATGTTGATTATTGGGTTTTTGCAGTCAAGCTATTCGAATTCAGTTCCAAACCTTGCAGTTTCTGTCTCCTTTTTGTTTTTTATTTGGTTTTTGCAATCAAGCTAATCAATTATAATTCCAATCTCTCCTTCTTTGCTTTGTCTTTGTTTATTGTGTTGGGTTTTGAATTTTAAAAGCAACCAAAACTTTAAAAGTTTGAAATTCACCTTTTATATATTATATATTTCTTATTAGGTTTCATAATATTATATTATATTATATTATATTTCTCGAGTTGGCTTGAGTTGGATTATTTTCGGTTTGAATTAGTTTGGATTGTATACCTATTAACCCGAGAATTGAACTGAAAATATTAACTTGTTAATTTTTAACCTAGAATTGAAGTGAAAATAGTATAAAATTGAACTAAATTGATCAAATTGGTTCAGTTTTCATGTTATTTGTTTTTTTTGTGCACCTTACTGTTACAATTGGAAGTAGAGAAGGTTGATTGGGAGGATCATGATTATTTCCATTTTCTAATCTCATATCATGGATGTGCACCTCATTAAATGGGAGTCAATTATCAAAATGTGCTGGGAAAGGTAATTAAAACAAACTTCAATATGATAGTTTTAAAATTTAGATGTGCTTGAGTGTCTATTTTAAAAAATAAAAATAATATGAGATGTCTCAATAAGTTAAATTAAAAATATTTGATAAGGACACGATAAATGTTAAGGTTAAGATTTTTTTAGTATTTATTTTAAAAAATAATGTTTGTTTTAGTAGTTTTTGACATGTGTCTTTAATAAAGATAATATTTGTTTTAATAATTTCTGACATGTGTTTTTAGTAACGACATGATAGGTGTCCATTTAAAAATATAATATAATAATATGACCCTTTTTTGATAAGTTTTTGACACTTTTAAATAAAATATTAGATTAATACATGATAAGTGTTCATAACAAATAATGAAACATATTTTGATAAGTATTTTACAAGTTTTGATAAATATTTCACAAATGTTATGTATTTATTTTGAAAAATAACAAGACATTTTTTTATAAATGTCCAACACATTTTGATAGATTATTGAATTAAGACATGATAAGTATCCATTAATCTTATAATAGTCAATTTAGAATTTTTTTTTAATTATTTAGTGCGCATATTTATTTGACTACTAATTTTCTATTTAATGGGGTTGATAAGACGTATATACTATAGAATAGAAATATCCAATATATGTTTGAAATGTAGATGATCCAAATCTTGATTAGAAGTCCGGGAAGGCAGGCTTACATACATATTATACGGTACCATTTTTATTATACGATACCATTTTTAACATAAGTGACAAGGGGGCTAACTTTCAAATTCCAGTTTCTTTCATTGCATGTCTAGTCTTCTCCATATTTATGAAACAAAAGCCCATGAATTGAATTCTGGTGTATTCTGAAAAATCAACTAATTGAATTTCAACTAAAACTGAATAGTTTTCGTGTTGGAATAAAAGAAGGAGAAAAAAATTATGTATTAATATTGATGATCAATATTGTACAATGAAACCCTATATTTATAAGGTAAATAAGAAATTTAAATCTAATAGGATTAAAACTAACTTAGGATATGCATTAATTTGGGATATATACAGGAATATTCTAGGAATATTCTAACACCCCCCGCAAACTCAAGGAATTATAGGAGAGATCAACTTGAGTTTGGAAACCAATTCATGAAACCGTCCAGGAGATAGAGCTTTGGTCAGTAATTTAGTAATCTGAGCAATGGAGTTCACATAAATAAACTAGATAGTACCTTGAGCCACATATTGGCATACAAAATGGCAATCAATCTCAATGTGTTTGGTACGGTCATGAAAAATATCATTGTGAGTAATTTGAATGCCACTCAGATTGTCATAAAAGATAATAATGGCATTAGAATGAGGCATTCCCATGTCAGAAAGTAACCAGCGAAGCCAAAGTAGTTCTTGTGTAGTATTAGTAAGGGTATGGTATTCTGCTTTAGTACTGGAGCGAGTGGTGATAGTTTGTTTCTTACTTTGCTAGGAAATAAGAGAGTCACCGAGAAAGAAGTAATACTCAGTAGTAGAGTATCGATCAGTAGGGTCATTAGCCCCATCAGCATTAGTGTAGTCTTGAAGAGTAAGAGGTAACTAAGAAGAATAATGTAGCCCGTAAAATAGAGTGCCATTAACATAGCGCAGAATATGGAGAACTACAGCATAATGAACAGAGCAAGGAGTTGACATGAACTGACTGACGATGTGAACTGCATATGTAATATGGTTGGGTAACAGTAAGATAGACGAGACTCATAACCAACTAGCAATAAAGAGTAGCATCAGAAAGAGGGATACCATCAAGCAGTGTGAGACAAATAGCCAGCTTAAGTGGGATTGGGGCAGTCTTGCTACTAGTGAATGTAGCTTGGGAGATGAGATTAGAAGCATACTTGGCTTGAGAAAGAAAGTAGCCTAAAGCGTCAGTAGTGATTTTAAGACCAAGAAAGTAAATGAGAGGACCTAAGTCTTTTATTTCAAAGTGAGAACTGAGCAAAAAGTTGAGTTCAGAGATGTCATTGTGATCATCTCCAGTAATGATCATTTAATCCACATATAACAGAAAGAGAACGGTGCCATGTGCTGAGCAACAAATAAAAAGTGTTAAATCATAAGGACTAGGAGAAAAGCCAAAATCACTAATAATAGCACTAAATTTGGCAAACTAAGGGCGAGGTGCTTGCTTAAGATCGTAGAGAGCACGAGGGAGTTTGCTAACCTGATACGGAGGATATGAGGAATTAGGAAGAGGTTGCATATAAACTTCTTCGGCCAAGTTGCCACTGAGAAAGGTGTTCTTAACATCCATTTGAGATAAGGGTCACTAACGAGAGGCGGCAATAGCAAGCAGACTGTGAACATAGGTGAGGCGTGCAACTGGGGCAAAGGTCTTCTCATAGTCAATCCCATACTTATGAGTATAACTTTTGGCCACCAGACAAGCATTGTAATGTTCAATAGATCCATCAGAGCGAGTCTTGATCTTGTAGACCCATTTGTAGCCAATAGTGGTCATGCTGGGAGGTAGATCAACTAGATCCCAGGTGTTGGTTTTCTCAAGAGCCTGTAATTCCTCAGACATTACTTTCTGTCAAAGTGGGTTAAAACTAGCTTCTAGAAAGGAACTAGTGTGCTTTCCAAAGGCAAGGTAGATGTGTTGTCAGGAAGAGATCAACAACGCGGTTAGTAAAGAATGATGGAGTGGCGGAGAATTGAGGCAGAAAGGTAGAGACAGTTGGAAACATCTTGTGTTCCCAAAAAACAACATGACGAGAGACACGGAGATGATTAGATATAGGATCCCAACAACAATAACCCTTATACTCAATTCCATAGCCTAAGAAACAACACAAATGAGCCTGGGGTTTTAATTTGGTGCGTTCATAAGGAGGTAGTAGAACAAAACAAACGTAGCTAAAAACACAAAGAAGTTCATAGGAAGGGATAGACCCATACAACCATTCGTAGGAAGTTTGGTTGTGAAGAAGGGGGGCAGGAACTCAGTTAATAGTGTAAACAGCAGTAAGAGCAGCTTCACCCCAGAATTTTTCAAGACAAGAGGAGGAAATGAAAAGAGCACGAATAGTGTAAAAAATGTGTCGAAGTTTGCGTTTAGCTTTACCATTTTGTTGAGAAGTGTGGGGATAAGAACGATGTGAAAAAGTGCCTTGTTAACGAAGAAAGTCAAGGAAATCAAACTTCTGATGCTCCATGGCATTATCAAAGCGAAAAATTTTAATATCATAAGTGTTTTAACCATGGCATCAAATTCAATGTAAACTTTGAAGAGTTAGGATTGACATGTATCAAATAAATCCAAGTGAAACAACTATAATCATTCACAAATATAACAAAATAGTGAGCCCCCCATAGTAGTAGTGGGAAAGGGTCCCCAAACATCTGAATGAACAAGATCAAAAATTGATGAAGAAAAACTGTCACTTGCATTAAATGATAAAGTAATTTGACACAGAACACAATCAAAAGGTTCACTGTGAACCTGACCTAATTGACCACTAGAAATTAAAGACTGTAAATGACTAGCTGAAGTATGTCCCAAGCGAGAATCTTATAGATGATAAGGAGAAACAGCCAAGGTAGCAGTAGCAGAGTGTAGGTAAATAGATGAAAATTGGAGGTGCACCAGTTCAAATAATCAACCATGCTTACACCTATCCCAAGGGTCCGTCCCGACTGTAGATCCTGTACAAGACAGCCAGAAGAAAAGAAAGTAACAATGAGTCTAAGAACATAATTTTCCAATAGAAATAAGATTAAGAGATAGGGCAGGTAACTAATAGGTTTGGGGGAAAAAGCTGGGAAGTAGAGACATGGCCAATATGCTGAGCCTACATATGAGAACCAATCGTAGTTTGAATAGCAGGTACATGTAAGCCAAATGATGTAGTAGTGAAAAGTTTAGGATTAGAGGTCATATGATTAGAGCTAGCTAAGTTAAAAAGGTAAGGAGAAATACCTGTGGTGGCGAACATGGCAGTAAAGGGATTAATAGAGATGGAGCTGAGCTAACAAATAATATCAGCAATATCACTGGTACTAAAGTTGGATGAAGATGATGGCTTAGCAGTATCAGGTATACTGGAGGTAGTAGAGTGGCAGTAGCAGACTGAGTAGGTCTTGAATGTTGAGGCTTGCAACCACGATACCCACTAGTGTAAGAATTAAAAGGCTCCTAGGGATATTGATGATGAAGGTGTCCAGCCCGCTTAGAGCAATGGATGTATGTGCAATTAGGGCAAAGCAACAAGGAGTGATTTGGTTGCTTGCAGTAGTTGCACGGCGGTTGATCTAAAGGAAGGCCATGAGAAGACCCTAAGGAGACTAAGTAGGGATGATGGGATGCATAAGCGGTGTCTAAGGACTGTGTCTGTAGAGAGCTTAGACGAGTTTATTCAAAAAGAAGCTTGGAGATTGTTTGGTCAAGAGTTGGAAAGAGGGTTAAAAGAGATGCCTAAACCGGATCAAATGTATCATTTAAGACCATGAGAAAAATAATGTCTCTGATTATCACGATAAAAAGTAAATTTTTCAGCATCAACAGAATTCGTCTAGTCAGGTTCAGAGGTAAATAGTTGATCCCATTAACCTTGCATCTAAGCCAAAAGTTGTGAATGGCCTGGCCAGATTCTTGACAAAGATGGTGAAGCTGAGACAAGCTGAGACAAGATCTGGTACTGATGAGCAATATCAACAGTAGTATAGTAGGAGCAAAGAAAATTCCAAACCTCCTTAGCAATCTTAAAACAATGAAACTCAGACCCAAAAGAAGGAATAGAGGCGTTACGGAGTTAGGTGATGATCTGATGATTCTTGCTATCCTATTCGTCAAGTCGCTCCACATATTTCTTATCAGGTTCGTCTTTATTATTGGTTGGAAGCTTGATATTAGCAGTGACATAATGCCAAAGCTTGTGTCCTTTTGGGAAATTGGATATGGCATGAGCCCAAAGTAGATAATTAGGGCCGAAGAGAATGGTGGTGATAGGTTGAGTAACCTTAGGACACTCTATGGGCGAGAATCAAGTAAATAGTTTATTGTAGAGGCAGAATTTGGCAAAACAGATGTTAAAAGTGAACTCAGATGGTGAAAAAAAGAAAAACCCAAGAACTGCGTTGAACTCGAAACGACGAGAGAAATCTAATGGTATGCTGAAATAACATATCCGATGAACTGAGATCGGCACAGAAACTGAAAATAGTTGATGAAATCGACACGAAAACTAGGAATGGTACAATAGCAGCAACTGTTGGAGAAGGATCACTGGTATTCTGATACCATGTTAGAATAAAATAAAGAGAAAATAATTATATATTAATATTGATGATCAACACTGTACAACGAAACCCTATATTTATAGGGTGAATAAGAAACCTAAATCTAATAGGATTAGAACTAATTTAGAATATCTAATTTGGGATATGTACTAATTTAGGATATGTACAAAAATATTCTAGGAATATTCTAACACTTCGTATACTTTTTTTTTTTTTTGGTAAGTAACACTTCGTATACTATATGTTCTTAAGGAAAGTATATTTTGCAATTTTTTTTTTCACTTTCATGAAAATTAAGTTAAGAAACTATCTAATATTTGTAAATTTCAAAATTGTAGATTCTTCAAATTAGAAATTGGACAAATATGAGTTTATAAAATTAAAAATTATATATTTATTAAATCTTTTTATTTATTTTCAAATACCTCTAAAATACCCTACATGTTATACTCTCTCTCTCTCGCGCGTGCGCGCACACTCTCAATTTCCGCCACCCCTAGCTTCATTGCCACTCCAGTACCCAACTCAATCATCCTAATGATTAGCATCTTAAAAAAGAAGTTGACGGAGGTGAAGGGGATAAAAGCAACAAGGGGTGGCAGAGAGGTTGGGGTGGGGTGGTAAGGCTAGCGTGGTGACAGAAAAAAAAATTGACTTTGGTGGAAGGGTATTTTAGAAAAATTCATATTTAAGTAATTTGGATATTAACATTCACGTATTTAAAATACAAAATTAAGGGCATTAGTTTGTAATTTGTCAACTCCTTTTCCACAACAGTGTAAAAATTTCCTTTTCATTTGCTGCTTCTTTCAAAGGTGGGAATATATATTTGAGTTGTAAAAAGCTAATTGTAATATTCAAAAGTTTTAATTTTTTTTAATAAATGGATTTTATTTGGTTATTTGGTAAATCTAATCTTATTTTATTAACGATGTTAATTGAAAATTCAGTGAATTGAAATTTTGCGGGAAATTTTATTTTGCTAAGTCTCTTTAATATAATTTCATTCCATATGAAAATTTAATGAGAGTTGGCCTTTTTTTTGGAAACCAAACATTACCTAGCCCATATATTCAATTTGAACACTAAAACCCATGACGCTTGGATTTAACCTACAACCCAAACTTCATATTCGACCCGTTTGAATGAAATCAACTGGCAGACCAAATGTCTTCACTTGAGATCCTTCCTCCACCATTTTCAACCCATAATTAATTACCTTCCATGCTTTGTCGAATGAGCAATTCTTCACACATGGAGCTTTAGCCACCCTACCTCCTTTCATTGCCAAATTTCTCCTCTTTTAGCTCACAAATTTACTGGGGATGAACTTGACTTTCTGGCCCTACCTTTTGGTGAAAGATGGGAGCTAGATTTGGTGGGAAAGATGATGAAATCTAACTCTAGCTATATTTGTAAGCACCTTTAATATAACAATACATAAACCGAGTAAAGAAATGGCTGGAAGATTAAACAGGCAAGAAAGCAAACTGAACAAAACTGGAACTGCCTAACGTCCGGACGTGGGCCTAGCATCCGAACGCCAAATCCAATTTCTCAGCACGGCAAGCAGTTGTAGCGTGCATATGCACGGAATCAATACACTAAATAAATTGAAGGACTATGGCATTTGTAAGTCATATAAATGTATTTTGTGTAAGGATAGAACTGAAACACTTTATCACTAATTTTTTCAATGTTCATTCTCTTTTTGGATATAGAAAGATGTACTGGATAGAAGCAATTTTGTTTGTAATTTGACTAATTGGGAAGGCACTATACAGTGCGCTCCTAATTGTTTTAAAGATAATTCATTGGAGAGTGTGATAAATAAACTATCTTTATCAGTTGTTGTGTACCAGTTATGAAAATGTAAGAATGCGGTTATCTTTGATAATAAGGTTATGGATGTTAGGAATGTAGCAAATGAAGCCTTTGCTACTATCAGATCCAGATTTCTTAAAATAAAATCTTTATCTCCTGTATCATTCTCGCAGTTCTTATGGAGACAATGGGGGCTGATTAAAGGTTCACATTGATCAATTCAAACTGTTGTACTTCTTTCCTTTGGCAAAGATTGTTTTAACTAACTTAGGATGCAATGGCTTGTGTAGAGCATTCTTTTGTATAGTCTCTTGATTATAGTCTATCCTTGAGTTTGTTAAAGGGTAGAGTTGAGGTATGCCTTGACATATTTATTTTAAGAACTAATGTATTACTAGTCTTACTTAGCAAAACAAAATGTGCCCTGCCCGTTGACCCTCGCGTCTCTTGATCACCAGCGGGAGTGTCCCACACATTTTGGTTCCCGGGTGCATGCTGTGGGCTTCAGTTGACACCATGACAGTGCCAAGGCCACCATATGACCTAGACTTGGGTTTTTTGGGCAAAATTTGAGGAGATTTTGGTATATCCTTGCTACTATAAAATGATAAATAACCTCTTAATATATCTATGTTATTTACCTTAGCTCGATTGAAATTAATTTTACCCCTAGAGATAAATTATGAAACGCATATCCACTATTCGATAAAATGCTTATGAACATTTTGTTCATTTTCTTGAACTTTACTTCCTAAATGATATTACCTTATCATAATTGAATATATGGGACACTTTAGACTCCTGAAATTTTGTTCAAATTATTAAAATAATAATTATTTTATTATATGAAGTTAATTTTTGGAAATAGTTAATAATTTTATAAAAATTAACAAGTCGGGCTATAGTTTGTTTGGACCATTAAACATAAATCTCCATTTAGTGGATTTTAAACCAAAGTTATGACTTGTGGGGTTTTATTTCAAATTTGTAATTTTATAATTAAACAATAGATCTTTTGTTATTAGAAAATATATATTTATTTAAAGAAAAGGTATTTCTTTAAACTATAACAAGTACCTCATAAAATTCCAAAGTTTTGGAATTTCAATTAATCAATAACTTACTAATTTTTCAATAGATTTGATATTTACGGAACAATTCAATACTGCCTTACAATAATTTTATTACGTAAGAATATTATATCTTTTGGAGATATTTTATAAAGGAAAAACCTAAATTTGTTATGTTATGACTTGTATATTAATTTTAGGGTTAATTGCCTTTACACCCTTTGTATTTAGGGCCCGATTGGATGGTACTAAAATTTCAGGGGGATAAGTTTTAGAAAGGGTATAAGATAAGAGGGGGAATTATTTTTAGAGGGTTGGCCCACATTGATGTGATGTTTATGAAGGGGGATAACTTTTGACTTGATTTGGATGTTTTATAAGTAAGAAGAGGTAAATGATGGAAAAAATAATCAAATGACTCTTTTGCCCCTGTGGTGTCCCAAAATTTGATTATCCATTAAATTAAACTTGGTTACCCAAACTTAATTATATGTTTATGTTAATTATATAGTGTGAAAACCAACTAGTACAAATTAATTTTAGACAAATTAATTATAAATAAATTATGTTATTAATAAATTAAACTTTATAAAATATTTAAATTAGTTTCGTAGACAATAACATCTCAATTTATCCGAAACTTCCTTAGTCGCTTATTTTTTTCTCCTTATTTAAAAAATATCAATATATGTGTGATTTTGTATAAATTTGCTAAAAAATAATATTATTATCTTAAAATCACATCACCTCCAATTTGGAAAAAAATATATTTTTTTAATCACACGACCCCCTATTTGGAAAAAAAATTATATTTTTTTATTTTTATTAATATAATTTTTTAATACATTTTTTCATTAAAAAAAGAATTTATTTCTAATATAAAATAATTTTGTAGGTGAGAAAGGGGGATGAGAAAGGGTAAAATGGTCCAATTTAATCCATATAAGGGGGACAATTTTTGGAGAGTTCAAACCCTCTCCAAAAATAATACACCTTCTTCCAAGATTAAGAAGGGGGGATAATTTTTAGAGAGGAGAAATTTTACTTCCCAAACCAAGCAAAAAATATTACATCAAAGCTTATAAGGGTATATTATTTATGGAGGCCCCTATTTGTTGCATCCAATCGGCCCTTTAGGTCGAAAATCACTTAGACCCATTCGACTTCATTATTATACACTAATATCCCAGTACTTGTAACTAAAACGCAAAAATGGACGGAACAGTTAAAACTAACAGCGCGTAAGATACAAGCGTATCAAATGTGCAAGTATACAATATCCAAAAAAATATATCAAACTAAATGGACAAAAAAGCCCTTGGAATCCTTCTTCTTCTTCGCCGTTCTTCCTTTTTTTTTTCATATCCTGCGCATATATACATATATATATATATATATATACACGCACACATACATATATTCTCTCTCTAATTTTTTTCCTTTCCTGAGATTTTAATAGTCAAAAAAATTCCTCAAAAATCGCCTCTCCCCAAATACAGATCTCTCTAAAAAGATTTATCCCCAAATTATAAATCCTCTGTTAGGGCTTTTTTGTGGATTAATTTCTAAAAAACTCTCTTTTCTTGAGTTACTGGTTCTTTCAATCGTTAGGGTGTTGTGCCCTTCATTGACAGAGACCCTGAGCTATTTTTGATCCTTTTCTCTCTTCTCTGAACCAGTCATCATCTTTCCAAGCCAAAACTTTTGATCTCCAGAACTTCAAATCTGAATCCGGATTCTACAACATTGAGAACCTTCTCGTGACATTCCCCACCAACCTAAGAAAATTTCAATACCCAGCTAGTTATTTTGGATTTTCCTTGTAAAAATTAAGAAATTGGAAGTGAATCCCTTCAATTTGGTGAAAAAATTCAGAGACTAATGGTGGTATTGCCTGAAGCTTGGAGTTTTTTCACCGCCAGAGCTTCTGGATTACCTTCATATGACGCAGGATTACATGCATAACATCCATTAATATATATCTAAAACCCTTCTCTCTCTCTCTTTTTCTCTGGGTTTCAACAAACCCATCTCTCTCTCTCTTCCCTCCTCTTTCTGGTTCTCAACTCATGTCCAATTTTGATGTTGATTCAAGATATATGTATATATATATATATATATATATATATATATATATATATATATATATATATATATATATATATATATATATATATATATATATATATATATATGCATAGATGATTTGGAATTTTGAGATTTTGAGATTTTTGTGCATATATATATATATGTAAGTGTGTGTGCACATGTTACTTATTTTTGTTCTAACCGATACTCTGGCATCTCGATGAATTTTGGTTTCATATATTTGATTTTGATTAAAATTTGTGTGAAGATTTGTGTGGTTAGGGTTTGGTTTGATCTGCGTTTTATTGGTTGAAGAGGAAAATGGTAGAATAGAGGAGAGAGAAGAGGGCACTGAAGAAGAAGAGGGTAATTTTGTAATTTTATTAGTTAACGTAACAACGTCAAGGTTTGAACTTTGGTAAACAGTACAGAGGGTATAAGTGCGTAATACTGAAGTTGAGGGGGTCTAAGTGATTTTCGACCTAAGTACAAGAGGTCTAAAGGCAATTAACCCTTAATTTTAAGAATGTTAATAGGACGAATACAAAGAGTACCTGACCTGATCGAATCCGATAAAAATTCATTGGGAAATACTTTAATTGGATTGGGACAGTTTTGTGATTGAAATTTAATACCTGTATAAATTTGGGACGGATTTGAAATTTCCCTATAAGGTACCAAATACTCGATATCCGTTTATACTTATAGGGTAGCTAATACCTGATACTCATAGAGTACCCGCTACATACCCCTTTAATATAATATAATATAATATAATATAATATATTTTTTTTAATTTGTAGCTCTGTTGAATATTTTTATTTTTATTTTATTTAAGTATAGAACAATAAAACTTGTGTTAGAAATGTTGAGATTTGTTTATGTTTGATTTTCTTTGTAATTGTTTTATTGATAGATTTGGTACAAAAAAAAAAAAAAAAAGTATGTGGGCAGCGTTGCCATGTGTTAAACTTGGGAGCTGACAAATAAATATAACATTTTTGTCACTTACTATTTTATTTTTTTGCTTTTTATTTCAAATCAGGTATTTAATTGATAATTTGGCCAATTGTGCTTAATCAGATTTCACGGGGTTGGGACCAATTTTGCAGGTTTGGAACCAATTTTGCAAGTTTGGGATAGAACAAGTTTGAGATACTAACTAAAACAATAAACGGGTATATGACAACAATAATAAAAAAAATTCAAAATGTTCAATAATAGAATTTGTTGATTGATCAAGTACCTTACCTATTTACCTATCTAATTTTTTCAAGTTATATATGATTATTTTATTCATTTCTATAATTCAATTTGTTTAATATTATTCTATTACGAGGGAATGAGTCATTGCATACACTTGTCATTTAAAACACTCGAGGTATTTTTGTCTGATCAAAGCTAAATACTAATTAACATGTATCTAAAAAATGGAAAAATCCATTAACATTTCAAAAAGTCTTTACAAATTCAAATGTTGATTCCCCCCCCCCCCCCCACACACACACACACACACAAAAAGCCTCCCACATACGTGTATCTTTTTGAGTTTCAAAGATCATTGTTTAGCAAAAGGTGTAAATCAAAAGGATAACTAAAAATAGAAACAAAAATCATTATGATTTACTTCTATACAACTTGTACAAGTAACGTACTCTATGGATCGGGGAACAGGACACATCAATGAGAAATTTTCCGCAATGGATGAAAGCCAGATGGAGCAATGCTATGTGGAGGTAGAAGGCTCACAGGACGGGGATTGGAAAAAAAAGAAAATCGCTTCAGAATAGAGAGTCATGATCCTCAGAATTATCCCCAAAAAGTTCATTTAGCTGTTCATCTGTCCATTCCGGAAGTGAGGCTCTTGACATCATTGATTGTCTTTGCTTTTGAACTCCGTTGATTATTCTCCGACTCTCTTGATCATTGCCGTTCCTAACCAAGTTCTCTGCTGGAGTAGCGTCCTTTTGGAGGTTGCTTAATGAATTGCTACCCTTTTTTCCCAACCCATTCACATCATCCAAACCCTTTCTTTTATCAACATCATCAGCATCATCATCAATGGTATCGGCCATTCTTCTTGCCTTGTTGAGGATTTCTCTGGCTACATCTTGTCTCACAGTTGTTCTCGGCTCCTTAATAACGAGGTCTTCATTTTGGTCTCTTCTATTTGCAATGCCGTCACCGCAGTGGCCGCCCAATGGAAGTGGATGATTCTCTTTCTCAGTTGGTTTATCGTTAAGTGCTGACGAGCTTCTCACACTGCATTGCCCGGTATCATCCATGAACACTTCAGGTCTGTCCAACTTAAAAGAGAAGGCCTCGTGCATATTATTAATATCCCCAACACATTCTGATAAGGTGAAAAGACTATCATCAGCAAAGAAGATAGATATAGGTGGTGGCAATATTGGGTGAATAACACGACCCAAAATTGCTAAAAGAAAACATGAATGTAATAACACAAATGTATTAACTCGAAATTGATATGATTTGATTTGATTTTGAAAGAAATTGATTATTTACCAGCTCAAGTTTTTAGATATTTGAAAATAAACATGAGTAGATGCGATTATGAATCCGAACAAATTATATTGGCATGAATTTCAACCCCTAGTTAGATACTCCTGTAAAATCATTTTGTAAGCTACATCAAACAAGTAAAGCAATTTCAGTTACCCTCCCATACATAAATGAAACAAAAGAGCACCACACACCATTACCAGCAGCAACACGTTTGATTGCAGACACAAGATAATTTTGTTTTGGTGGAGGTCCGCTGTCCTTAGAGATGACCTGCAGAAAGAATAAACTTATAAAAGAAATGACACCAAGGAGTCTTTGAGAACATTTCTGGAAAAACATAAAATAACCAAACACCTGCCATCACCAGCAAATTTGCTGGCCAATAATTTCCAAAGGGAAAGTTGCTTGAACATTGAACTTCGTTTTTGGAGCAAAAAATTTTTTCCCATTCCATGAGTTTTTGTGTTAAGTGTTCAAACTTCCAAATATTAGTAAAGCTAAGGTTCTGAAGTACAAATCTAGAAAGGTTACCATTGTTGGGAATGAAATATCTTGGAACATCTCAAGAGAAAAGTTAAAATTTGAAGAATATTTTGCTCGTCCATCCAGTATGTCAACTGAATGGTGGACTCCTCAGCCAGAACAGATGTTATCTGGCATTAAACCTACGGTGAGTGGTGTGTAGGTGGTCTCCAAAAAGGATGATTATGAGATAATGTACACAATTTGGTTCTATTTGTTGGTTAGTAGTTCAGGAATTAACGTGAATAACATTATGGCAATGTTCTCTTTTGGACAAGACAAAAACATTGCACAAGTACAATTCAAAGAGACTTATGATCACCATGAATGAAACTTTAGGCCAAATTTGACTAAATGAATTAAGACTGTATCATTTGACTAGTTTATAGAAAATTGAACTTATCTGATCATTACCATTCCCATTAAGATTTCATAGATGGGCCCATCAAGCCATTCATCAGTTTTCAAATACATGCACGCCTTTATAAACAACACAAGCGTTAATGCACACAAGAAATGTTGTAATTATTCAGAAGCACACATTAAACCCATAAATCTTTTGAGATATTAGAATAGAATAGGACATTTACTGATCTCTAATCAACTTGGAAAAATGATTGAATTGAAAAATATGAATCCTAGAGAAAAAGAAAAGCAAATAAGATTAATAATTCCAAACAATAGCCAAATTTGATCCAGCATCTATTATTTATATGAGCGCAAGTTTGTATATCGAATTATCGATCCACAATTCAGTGTGCTGGAATATTTGGTTATATTATTTACTTAAATCTAACATGTATAATCAAGGAAAGTTCATAACAGATCTATTCCAAATCTTAAATTAATTATTAGATCATTTTTACAATTTCCAACACTTTTCATCTTTTAACTTGTGAATATACAACTAAAATGTTTCAATCCACCTTAGCTTGACCAAGATAAAGCTAATTTCGTAGGAGCTTGGGCTCCCCATCCCTCCGTGATTCCAATGTGGAATTTCAAGCACTTGCAAAGTTGTAGCTCAATAAAAACACTTAAACTAAGTTGTATTCGTACCTAGATAAGTAGTAGCAGTTCGTGTATATACTTTATAATTATATACTCAAACTAAGTTATTCGCGTCTTAGATTACAAAAAGTATATATACTTCATTGCGACACGAAGAGCTCACAGCAAACAGAAGGTGAATTGCATATACCTAACAAAAATTTTGAAGTTCATGGCAAATGGAAAGGTTTGTGTTGGTCCATTCTCATCCCTTGCCATATCCCAATTGCCAATGTCCCATTCTAGTCCAAACAGTGATGAACAACAGATCATAATGATTAGTCATATTAAGTGCCATTCTTATTCACACAAGGAAACAAATTTGTTCTCTCCTACGAATATTTTTTCCAGAAAAATCTTGTCTACAAAAACTAATTAAATCTCAACTAAAAACTAAAATGATATCTAATAAGTAGTTATTGCCAATTTGGCCCCAACTGCCAGAAAAACTCCACATATAGTTCCTCCATACATTTTGTTTTTAAATGAATTAGAGCTAACCCCTATTGATCCTATGAAATAATCATGGGCAATTACACTTTACCCCATTGTGGTTTGGACCAAAAACACGACCCCTCGTGATTTGGACAAAGTGCAAAATTGTCAAAAAAATGTTAAATTTAACTATACTTGCATCACAGGTGCTTATATGCTCATATGTGATCATCCAAAAAACATTGTTTAGAAAAATAAATGTAAATTGAGTCTCTTTTGAAAATTAACATAAAACTGAGAAAAAATTTACTTTTTATCTACCTATTCTTGTGAAAATCTTCTCTCCTCAACTCATTTTGACCAATAAGATACAAATTCAGTCAATTTTTCACTTTAGCCTAAATCATGAAGGGGTTATATTTTGACTTTTAAACTAGAGATGATTTATGTGTTTTTGGACCAAATCCCAAGAGAATAAAGTGTAATTACCCCTAAAACTTATTCATTAAAAATGTAGTGTCATTTCTAATCCAAATTAATCTCATAAAGTATCCACGTCACAATCAATTTGTTAAAATTGTTTATTTACTACTCTTCAATTTTCCAAAGGCATCTTACATCAGAAATTTAGAAGACTATTGTTGCTGTTAGAACTCGATATACACTGCTGGGCTTATTTCTTGATGATTAAGCTTTTGGGATAACTAGTCACCTCACATGGTATCAGATGACCTAACATGGAATAGATCTTTCTCTTGATGAGGTTATGAGTTTAATATCTCATATGCATGTGTTCTCCGTTATGTTTATAGATCTGCTCTATGTTTTCTAACTGTTTACCCCATACTTAGTTTAGTTTGTGCGTTTAAATTCTCAATAGGTTTACACGTGACGAAGTAGTGTAAGAGTTTGATTTGCCAAGAGAATAGTATTGAATGAATGGCTTGATACCCTTAGGGTTGTCTTAGCTGATATTTATATTCACAGAGACTTGTACAAACTAGTAAACGATACATAGAATCACAATCTCCTATACTAGGAAAGGAATAAATCAAAGACCTATTTTGATCTAATTTCTACATTTACACAATATTATTTAATATATACATACAGTGTTTGTCCCATTCTTATGTTTTTGGGACAAGTTATTCGGTTAGCATAGCTAGTCACTTCCCTTAAAAATTAAAGCAACATGAGCTAGAATGAGCAAAACATTGAAGAATCAGTGTTTTAGTAATATTAAGTACCTTGACCACATTGTTTAGAGTTATGTTGAGGTAACATGCTGATTGTGAAGGGGCAAAAACAGCAACCTGAAATACCACACTTCCATGAATCAATAAATGAAGAAAACGATATCATAAACTACAAATTTACTGAAAGGCATAAATTTGCTATTTTTACACCAATGTTTTCGGAATTATATGACATTAGAAGTCCATACATAAGGCAGACCTTCTGGAGTATCAAGACAGAGCCGACAGAGATCTCCTTTCCAAACTCAAACTTGGCAATAACTTTATGATGAATGCTCGCATCAACTGTACCTGTAGGGTCCTGATGCCAAAACTTAAAGTCCAATCAGTAAAATTATACCTATGTCAGCGTCGCACAATATCCATATAGCTACAGTTATACCTTGAGAGTCACCATCAGATCTCCAAGGCCATTTTGTTTGCAAGATTTGATGACAGCAACAACCTGATCAGCTCTGCCAATGTCTAGGCATTTCTTGATAGAGCTCAAAGGTGTACTAGAAATCCCACCGTCCAACATCCCTGAAAAATTCCCAAATAACAGACGACTCATCCAAAACCAAAGCAGTTGAATAAATAATATACGAATAAACTAAAGAGAGAGCAATTGGGTTGGCCAAACCTTGAGGACCCAGAAATTGAAGGGCGCAAAGCCAGGGGTTGGACTTGAAATCGTCGTCGTCAAGGTCTCCGTCTTCCACAGCCCTCCGGATGTACTCTTGGGTGGAGATAGGAGGATCGTCTCCGGCGGCACCGCGGGGGTTTGGATAAGAAGCGCCAGACCTACGGAGCATGGCGGCCTTAACAGCGCCGGCGGGCCCCGGAATGAGACGAAGAGAAGTGGAGGGTGGCGGCGCAGGCTGGAATTGGGAATGTGGGGAGCGTAGGGTTAGAGAGGGGGGTGTGGAAGAATGAGATGGTGAGAGAACGATGGGTTGTGACGAGGAAGTGTTGCGACTAAGGAGGTTGATTTGGTGGCGCTTGCAAGGGCGGAGTTGGAGGAGAGCGTCGTCGTTGTCGTTGTCGTCGTCTAATGATTCCCACGCTGCTGCTGCTCCTTCTTCCATCTCATTGATGAATCTCATTACACAGACAAGACGCCACTTCGCAGGATCTAACTTCGCTCTTAAATTCATCAAGCGCGGGACTATTGTAGCATTATAAAAAAAAATAAAAAAAAAATAAATAAATAAATAAAAATGAAATTGGCTTCACTCCTATTTAGACTTTTCCATCAGTGTTGACAAGAGACGAACTATAAATTCTGTTTTATCTTTTTCTCCACAATTCATGTTTTAAATATAATATCAATAAATTTTACAATTACATCGAACTAGTAGACAGGTTCCATTTAGGGGTCGATTGGAAGATGCTAAAATTTTAGAGGGATAAGTTTTAGAAGGGGTATAAGATAAGAGGGGATATTATTTTTAGAGGGTTGGCTCACATTGATGTGATGTTTATGAAGGGGGATAACTTTTGACTTGGTTTGGATGTTTTATAAATAAGAGAAGGTGAATGATGATAAAAAGAGTCAAATGACTCTTTTGCCCTTGTGATGTCCCAAACTTGGTTACCTATTAAATTAAATATTAAATTGTAAAACCCACTCTATTTAATTATTTTTGGACAATTTGAAGTTATATTATTTATTTCATTGAAAATTTAATTTTTTATAAATTTATTTAAAAAACTTTTTTTTAAATATGCACTTTTGAATGGTTGGTTATTATCTAATTTTTTTAATTATGTTTATTTTGACTTGTTGGCTTATCTATTATTTTTTTTATTAACATTATATTTATTTTAATCAAGTTAACAATACCATTAACGAAGGTTAAAAACGTCAAAAATTTATCCACTTGAAGGGGGATAATTTTTAGCTAGCCCAAACCCTAGCTAAAAATTATCCCCCTGCGGGGGCTAAATTTAATACCATGCAAAATCTAATCCGGGGGAGAAAGGAAACATTTCAGCTGCTAAACCATGCAAAAAATGTGGGGCCCACGGATAAAATTTTTGCCCCCCTTCTTTAGCTGCATCCAATCGGCCCGTTAAGGTATTCATGAGTGCTTTTATCGACGAAATAAAAAATATGAGTTGTAGTCATTTATTTATGTGAGTACAAAAAGAAAATAAAAGTTTTGTGAATAAAAAAATTATAGAAAAAAATAGTATTTGATTTAAAGATTTATAAAAATTAAAAAAAAAAAAGAAGAATCGTAAATGGAGGGGATTTCAGACACATAGCATACAACCAAGATCAACGTTAGACACGTGGCATTATTTAAAGAGAGGATAAGTTGATAGTTGTGAAGGGAGCTCTCTTTCATGCTGCATTAATGGAAAGGCACAAGAGGTATGCCTACATTCACTACCGATTACGACTCCAACCGCGTCTGTTCCAACTATACAGTGTAACTTTGACCATAGTTGCACTGTTGCCCATGATATTTGAGTAATATCGTCATTCGAGGAAGAATGGTACATACCTAGGAACCTATAAATGCATAAGGGGCGAAAAAAAGAGGTAAGCACAATTTACCATACAAAAACTCTACCAAAACTACTTCCAAACTCTTCCTTTTTCTATACGTATTCTGACTTAATCGTCGGAGAGGTGTTTGGCAAAACATTACCCGATCGAAAGTTTTGTTACAAGATTCGAGTGATGGGCCCAGAAATCTAAGACACCAACACCATTAGATCTTCGTATGACCACATTTGCAGCACCTTTCCACGTGGCAGAATATATCAGTAGAGAATCTCATTGGATTTTTGAACACTCTAATAAATATGAAGAGCGTCACACATGATTTGATAATAATTTTTCAATTCATTTTATAAAAACAATTTAAATTAACAAATATTATTAGTAACCATACGTTGTGCTTTATTAAAAAATAAAAATAAATTATGCTATCAAATCATACGCATATACATCTAAGTTAGGAATGGAGTCCAAAATGTCAGATAAACTAATAAATTTTAATACTAGAGAGCATTAACCTATATTTTAAAATTTTTAATTATTAAATATATAAAATATCAATTTATAATAATTTTGACAACTGTGAAAGCCAAAGCTCGCATAATCCCCACACAACTTCATCCTTAAATCAATTCCCATTGTGAGCATACAAATTACAATCCATCTTTTTTGGCATCAATCACCACACATACACACGTCAAAGAAAAACAAATAGAGATTAGTCATGAAACCAAGTTCTTAAAGCTCGCATACTAACATTCTACTCGGAAGGATGAATTTAATAAAATTTAATTTTATTGTGCGAAACTTCCCACCAATTTATATATTGAAATCAAAATAAGATTTATAAGTTAGATTAGATTTTATTTCATAATTTTAATTTTGAAATTTTTATATCATTTCAAATTCAACTTAAAATAATAAAATTTAAAGAGAAGATTTTTTTTTTCTTTTCTCAAGCTATCTAAATAGCAAATTACCGTTTCACACCTTATTTATCTTATTTTCTTTTTTTTTTCCATTAATATGATAAATTTTAATATTTCCTTAAATCAATTCAATTTAATTTTTAAATTTAAACATATTTTCTAAATACAATTTTATTTATCAAATTAACTTTAAGAGAATAATATTTCCAAAGTGAATGTTAGCTAAAAAAAAAAAAAAAACTTTGTATAAATATGGCTGCAAAAACAAGGTCTATCTGCATACATTCATATACAATGGGACTCTCTTGAAACTATGCAGCAGTAGCCCGAAACTACCAGCCCATACATATATGTATATATATATATATATATATATATTATGGGCAAAAAGTACTGTGCAATATTCAGATAAATAAATAACACTTAATGAAGAGGAAACCGTATATATACTCTAAAGGCCCTTGCTTCCAGGAAGATCAATCCAGTGCAGTGACAACTCGACTTCACCACATTCCACGTGTCTCAATCTGAGGCACAAATCTTGAGTGACTTTTCCGTCCGTCCAGGAAATGCAGCTTTGTTCGGCTAGGCAGTTTTGCCTGGATGGCTGCACTGTTGTAACTACAGTGCCCGCTGGAAGGCTGTCGATATCCATCCTCATCGTCTCCACAAATGCTTTTATGTCGAACTCTGCATCTCCCATTTTGTCGTCTTTGCTGAATGTGTCATGGTCATATACAGTCTGAATCCCCCCCCCCCACCCAAAAAAAAAAGACAGGTGACTTTAAACACACAATATATCTATATGATAAAAAAGTTAGACAATTTCAATTTGTGAAATTTTTAACCGCTGGATTGTTCAATGGCCAGTATTAGTTTTTTTTTTTCTTTCCACTTTAACTATCTTTTTCAATTACTTCAAATGAAAATATACTATCTTATCTTCTCATATGTTTTTAAAATCTTTTCTCTATAAAAATTTTAAAAAAATTGTGATTATATTTATAAAAATTAGATAATATCTATAACAAATAATAAAATTTTACGCATTTATTAAACATTGTATGAATATCATTGTTTCTTTTTATTAGTAATTTTTATCTTTACAAATTTGTATTTGGGTTTTTTTGCTGGCTAAATTATGTTTTCATACCTATACCTATAGGCACCAACAATTCATATTAATCTATCATGTACATTATTTGCTAAGTTATTTTATTGATTATACTAAGATTAGTTAATTATTGACCATACTAAGATTAATTAATTATAGTTTTCATTTAGTTTAGATGGTATTTAGTTTGTATTTTTATTTTTTGTTTTTATTTTTATTTTTTGTTTTATGTGTTTTATGTTTTTAAAATCTAAAAAAAAAATACATTTAATTTGACATTTTTTATTTTCCGTATTTTGAAATTTTCTTTATTTTGTATTAAAAATGCTCAAAATGACTTTTTGTCATTTTGCATTTCATATGCAAAAATATTTTATATTTTTTAAAACAGATTTTGAAAATACAAGTGATCAAATACGTTTTAGGCTGTTGTGTTTATTTATTTATTTTTAAAAAACTCTAAATAAAAAATTAGTTAAAAACAGGTATACTAAATAACACCTTAATTTATCTATTTTTTGGTGGTGTTTGAATGATAAAAAAGTACAAAAAATTGATGTGAAAGTGATATGTGACAAAATTTGATCAAAAAAAATTAAAAAATATTGATAAAAGTTAGCAAGTTTTGATTGATTTTAATAAACTAAAAGGACCCTCATCAAAACTTCAGCCCAAGAGCATGGGTTTCATAGTTCCCTGACTCGAGCAACCAACATACATTCACTTGAATTCATTTAATTTTTTTTTAGCGACAAAACCTGTGTTCGAGAATAACTTTTCTTATTTTTCCCCAAGTATGGTAACATTCAAAAGAAATCAAAACAAAACCCTGAAACAAATCAATACAGAATTGGCCAAACTGACACATAGATTTTGTATACACACACATACATACATACATATATATATATATATATATATGTATATAAATGAAGCAATTTGCTACTAACTGCATGTTCCAACCTTCCCTTACAACGTCAGATATGGCCACAACAATTATGATAAATTTTCCCATGCTGCCTTAAGCAGCTAAAAAGAGTTAACAATGGGAAGGCTATTTATGAAGGTTTTAATCTTCAAGGACGATCAGATAAAAGGATGTGAAGAACAAAGCTAAGGGAAAATTGGGAATGCATGTCATCTTAGTTAAGTATTAATTTAAGCTCTGTTTCCAGTATATAAATATATTATATATATATATATATTTACTTATATTGTAAGCTGCTAGAAGCTACTATGAAACTAAATCCCCATAACTACAACTTCGAAAGTAGCTTGAGGTACTCCAAATTTCTTAGGCTTATTGCTTAGCACTGAATTCTGCTAAATTGTATTATATGAAATTCTGGTTAATCTTCAAGTATAACAAAAACTGGAAAGTATTGACTCAACATACCAGCAGGATTGGAAGATTGGGATCTGAAATGGAAAGAGTTAGATCTTCATTCCACTCAGGATTGATATCCTTCTTTATAACTCGAGTCCTCAGTTTCTGCAACACGCACACACGAGTCCATGTAGCATTTCAAAATCAAGCAACAAGACGTTGGGAAGTTAACTTGTCATTTTAGTTTAAAATTCAATACGTAATCATCTTTTCATTTGAATTAGAGTTAAATTTAATTAAATTTCTGTCTCACGAATTAAAATTAATTGGAGAAAATATTTTATGTTAAAATTAAATATATATTTTTTAGTTTTTAAAGAGATTAAATACACAATTCATCCATAAAATTTCTTCTATTTTTCTAAATAGTATATTTTGCACAATTACATAAGAGGCTTCATGAGTCATAACATACGAGATGTAAATTTAATTAAATTTAACAAATTTTTTCAATTTCAACTTCTAATCCAGATCACAATAGATTATGAATTGACTTAATGAAATAAATTTCCTTTTCAACAAAACGTGCATAGTTGCCTAGCATTAGTGGATAAATGTCCAAATATTTGTAACTTCTCCTACCATTAAATTTCAAGCAGGATCTGAATAACCCTTGATTTGTAATTAATAAAGCTGTAGAATTCAATTCACCTCAATGAAGTAATTACCACACACACACACACACACACATATATATATATATATAATTTCATCTATAGAAAAATCAATTCAAGTCGCGAAATTGTTATTAATCATATCAAAAGGAAAACTGAAAAAAAAAAAAAAAAAAGCAAACCCACAAAAGAAAAATTGGAAAAGAGGAATTAGATTTCATTTGTACATCATATATAGAAATAGATGTAGATACATCATTGCACGTGTATGTATGCATGTATGTATATATGTATGTATGTATAATGGGGTACCTGTCTACCCATCTTGACGACGACATAAGGATCACTGCTACGGACGTCGCGTACGGCGAGGTTGATGCCGCGCTTGACGCGAATTCTGAGAAGACCCAAGAGAGAATCCATCAGCGAATGCGGCTGAGCGCAATCAGATCCTCGCTCCGGCGCTGTTGGTGAG
Source organism: Vitellaria paradoxa (assembly GCA_019916065.1). Classification (NCBI taxonomy): domain Eukaryota; kingdom Viridiplantae; phylum Streptophyta; class Magnoliopsida; order Ericales; family Sapotaceae; genus Vitellaria; species Vitellaria paradoxa. The sequence goes on from CM034240.1 coordinate 17,458,874, forward strand.
TCCATCTCCCTCCGACCTCTCCTCCCCCTGTTTATACTTTATACTCCCAACAAAATTACCAATGACACCAAACTAAAAACAATTTTCCCACAACTCCAATCCAATTTGGCCGTCCAATCAAATCGATCCAATTTCTGCTCCCAAAGGAGGAAAAAAAAAAAAAAACGGCAAATTAAATAATTTGTTGACCAACAAGGATGATAAATGTAACAGTCGCATGTAATCTAAGATTTTGTGGGTCCCACTTACTCTGTATGTGTGTATATACTTTTCTTTTTATTTGGATTTTTTTTTCTTTTTTCTTGGGGAGATGATGGTTGTATTTGAGCTCACGTCTTGGATGATGTGAGGGCTCTAGAGAGAGAAAGAGAGAGAGATAGAGAGAGAGAGAAAGAGAAGATTTGGGTTTGTGCAGTTCCTTTCTTTCCAGTGAGATTGGGAGGAGAGAAAGGACGAGAAGGGGAAGATAGGCGTGGCAAAATTATAATGTTTAAGGTTTTTGAGAAGAGCGGGGAACCGGGAGATCCGGTAATTGAATGGCTGGGTGGATGGTTGGTTGTGTGGAATCCCATTTGTTTGTCGTGACGAAAACGGTTGACTTTGCGGACACGGCGGGAATAACGCTCATTTTGCTTTGTGCGACGTGGAGGCGGTCGTTGTTCCCTCCTCCCCCTCCCCAACCCAAAACGTAATTGAGTAAATTACACTTGAATATTAAGCTAATTACAATAATTTATCTCAATCATTCGAACTTTACACATACCTTCCCTATTCTTTAATGTTTGTAATACTTAGACTCCTTTTATTAGTTTTTTCTCTAACATTGTTAGAGTATTATAGTAAAATGATATTAATGCCCTTAGTAAATTCAAATGGCTGAGAAATGTTTCTGTAATTAGATTAATGTTCAAGCAAAATTTCTGTAATTTAGTATAATTATATTATTTTACCCAAATAATTCACTAAAATATATTTTGTAAAGACCCAAAATTTTTGACTTTTTTTTATTTTGAATTTATAATATTTAAAATTATGATATTTTGGACCGCCATTTATATTTTATGTATATGATCTTGTGTTAATTTATTTTTTTATGTTATATGTATTAATGTGTGCATAAGTATGTATGTAATTAAAGGTTAATAACTTATCAGTAGGGAGGGGAGACGTTGATCTTTGTTTATTAATTTGCGGAGAGGCTAAAAGTTGGGAGGTTGTGTGGGAGTTAGAGGAAGAATTAAGGAGGTTTTATGATTGCATGCATCTGAATAAGAGAGAGAGGAGGGTTTTCACTTAGTGCATAAATACCCCTTTTTACATTTACACCATCAGTTTCATTATCTCTCATATATACTCTTTACACCTCTTTCATCTTTTGTTATTTTATTTTCTTTCTTCTCTCCTCTTCCTTTCTGTGTGAGAAAATAATAATAAAATAAAAATAGAGAGAGTTGTGCCTACTATTTTATCCATTGGAAGAAACGACGAACGTGATCGTAGAGGAAATTTTGAGTGAAATCGACGAAGACTGTTCGTAAGGCCAACTTGAGTTGGTGTTTTATTTGGAGTTTTTTATATACTTTGTCGACGTATATAATTCGAGGTGGGTGGGATTGTGTTTATTTGATATATTTTTTTATCATGTCATGTATATATATATATATTTGCAAGAGATGAAAAACCTATTCCATGAATTGATTCTTGATTATGTAAAATTCTAAAACTTTCTCACTGAAATGGGTACATTGTTTTCCCATCAAAATCATACTTAGAGATTGATTTAATTATTGAAACTTTTATAAGTTAAATTAGACATGTAGACGAGTTTCCTGTAAAAAATTCATAATTTTTGGAATTTAAATGAATTTATTAAAAATAGTCAAACTTGACTGATTAGTTGGGATTTCTATACTAGGATCAGCACACTGTTTTTATATGAAATTCATACTTAGAAGTCGAATTAATTTTTGATATTTTTATATATAGGAGTACATATCCAACTAATATCCAGTAAAAATTTCATAGTTTTTTGAGTTAAAATGGATCTTACAAAAATTGTGAAAGTTCACTGTTTGTTTTAAATTGCTGTGCTGATAGAAGTTTGATTTTTGGTATAAAAATGATGTCTAGAGATTAAATTAATTTCTAAAAATTTTATATATGAAACTAGAAATGTTATAGATTCTACAGTAGATTTTTTATAAATTTTTGAGTAATAATTTATTTTATAAAAATATTGAAACTTGGTTGTTTGGTTTACGTTACTGTACTGACAACAGTATGATATTTGGTATAAAATGTATAAATAAAAGTTGATATAATTTTTGAAATTTTTATATGTTAAACTAGATATATGATTGAGCTTTTTGTAAAAATTTCAAAATTTTTGGATTTAAAATGGATTTTATAAAAATCGTGAAATTGAGTTGTTCTGTATGATTCTAACAGAAATACCCATTTAGAATTTTTAAAATCTGTATTTTATGGCTTTATGAATAAATTTTAAATTTTATTTTTTATATGAAATTGGAGTTAATTATAAGTATTTTAGGCTTTTGAATTAATATAAAATATTTTATTTTCTATTTTTCATGAATTATCAAAATTTATGTCTTGAATCCTTCATTGTCATGACGTGCTTGATATAAAATTTTATTTACCAAGCTAGCTGTATATATATTCCTAAATATGGTTGCATGATATTTATTTGATAAATCTTGTATGAGAATATTTTTATGGAAGGGCAACATAAAACTTAGGCCCGAAACACATTCACACTTCATAAAACTTAAAAAGTAAAGGGAAGAATACAAAAAATATCAAATTAGAGAGAACTTTTGTGTATGTTGTGCTATTAATTAAAGGAATTACTTGATATTTGATTTTTGGGTTATTGGGGTCATTAAGGGTACTAGAAAGAGTGAGTTCTAAAGCCCAATGGTTGGAAACCCTAAGACCTGCGCAGGGTGGTTAGCATAACCAGTAGGTTAGAAACCTACGAAATATATATATGGCTTATTGTAGCGTATATTTAGTACCGGGATTGCGAGACCGGTTTACCTACTAAGGCAAATGAGTACATTTGGGACTGCGGGACCAATTGTACCTCATGACTGAGGTTTAGGGATGCGATGAGTACATCTAGGACTGCGAGACAAGTTGTACCCCACGGCCTAGGCCTAGGGATTTATTTTGGGTTTAGTTCTGAGGCCATAGACTAAACTTGCAGAGTACCTGACCCATAGTATGATATTGATGTATGGTGATGTGAATGATGTGATATGATTTATTTTTAGCATATAACTGTGAGATCATGGCTAAGTAACTAAATAATTTGAATATAATGATTAAATATAGATGTTTTGAAAAGTATAAGATTTTAAATTTTATTCTTATTAATTAGTGTTAACAGCTTTGCATGATTAAAAAATTATATTTTATAAATACTTTCTGAGTACACGTGAAATTTAGTACTCACCCCCTACTACAGTTGGTAATGCAGGGGTTGATGCTCGTGATGGACTAGTGGGTTAGCTAGCTGTCTTGGGTTGTTATAGCTCGATGATTAATTTGTTTTATTTTGCATTCCAACATTTAAATTATAATGTAATGAAGTATTGATTTGGGCTCATATTTGTGGCATGGTTTTGTAGCCATTTTTAGGGCATTTTAAAGGTATTTTGAATATTCAAGAAATTGAATATTACTTATTTTAATTAACATCTGCTCTGATATGGTACAATTTTCACGGTTTGATATTTACTTTTTTTTAGATTTCGTTCCCACGCCCCCGGTCGTGGATTTCGGGGCGTGACATATTTTATATTAATTCAATTAATTTATTTTAATTAATCTTATAATTAATTAACTTAATTAAATTATTAGTTATTAAATAATATATTTTATTAATTATTAATTAATTAAATATATATATATTCTATTAAATTATGAAATTAATTAAATTACTAATTATTAAATAATATATTTAATTAATTATTAATTAATTTTATTAATTATAGTTAATTAATTTTTATTTAATAGATTATAATTTAGTTAATTAAATTAACCAATTAATAATTTAGTTATATTATTTATTAAAAATAATTTTATTTTAAATAATAATTAAATAAAATAAATTATTTTAATATGATACAGCAAAAATAGATAAGGTGCTAAAATTAAAAACATATTTATGAAAGAAAAAAAATGACTGTAAAAATATTTTTAATATTTATGAAAGTTCGTATAGCTCGTAAAAAAAATCTTACAACATATCTTTACTTTTGAAACATTTTTTATTTTTATTTTTTGGTTAATTTAATAAGCAACCAGCCTTAAACTTAACTTGAGAGGCTTTGTAGGCCAAATAAGGGCTTTAAACATAAGGTGCTCGGCAATATGTGTATAATATATATATATATATATTATATAACTTAGGATTGTCAAAAAGCAACTCGCTTGCTATAAAAAAAAACACAAACTGGTCTGTTGTAGATGAATGCAAAGACAAACACATTAGGACAAAAATCATTAAATTGATAAGATAAATCTACTTATTGTTCTTTGGATAATTAAGAGCAAAGAGTAGATTCAAAAATCGATTGATTGAGAGAAAATTGGTTAAGTGAATCAACTTTTTAATACCTCACTTTTATGCTCACAACAATGAATGAATATATATATTCTATATATTTATATTCTCCGTACGATTTGAATATGACATAATCATTCATAAAAATTTTAATTAAAGGCAATAACAATATAACGGAATATCATGAGATCATAAACATAAGCTCCGATATCAGATGTAAGTTCACAATTAACACATAATAATTTAATTAAATATATAAGATCTTGATCTTTATGATATTCACACATTTTGCCTACTTACATAATATAGTTAAGAACAAATACATTGAGTCATTGCTATGAAAATTTAAATGTGAAAAATATCTCAAAATATTGTTCTTGAATCTTCTCCTTCAACAAAAATAAAACTCTTCTGGAAAATAAGGTTTCTCCATCTTGCCTTATGAACCCTAATATGTTGTAATTTTATTGTGTATGAATCGATGGGATTCATCCACTATTTATAGGGAGAGAGAGAACCCAATTTTCTAATTAGTCATTTAATCTCTATCGTCTATCAAAGTAGAATTCGGTTAGGAAATTAACTCATAATCTTTTGCAAATAATAACTCTTCTAAATAAATCATTATCAAATTTGTATTCTTATATAGATCACTTTAATTAGGACACTAATTAAGTGAATTAATAATTAATTAATTCCAACAATCACAACACACGGGCATACCCATGTCGCAATTTGCAAGCTTTAGGTGTGATACTCCACAACTCTTTCGAATTAATGCATAATTATTGAAGGCCTAGGGGAATGAGATAAAAACTATTCCACATATGAAATTACTTTTAGTTGTTTGGACATAAAAAAAACCCTTAAAACGACATCCCACGTATCTTAGCTCGTGACATTGATTATGGACTGGTGGATTCTAAAGCATTCACACTATTTTAAATTAAAAAAAAAAACGTGAATATATCTAGACTATTGAATTTAAAATCAATGATCCAGATTATAAGTCATGGTTTTATGTCAGTTCCCCCGAATTTGTAGGAAACAGCTTGAATTGGCTAGCTGCTGATCTAGGACTCTAAACATTCACTCCACGACTTGTTCCATCCATCGATATATTGCAATACTTTTGTTTCATCCAATGGTTTTGTTTTAAGTTCTTGTATGATTTTAAAAAATGATAACTATTTGGGTTAACAGTAACAAAATAAAATAAAAAAATAATGGATATAATGGAAAAAAAAAGCCTATAATGAAAATAGAAGTTAGAAAACATTACGTAACGATATGGTCAATTTTTAAAACTATTACACTTTTAGAATTACGGATTATAAAATTGACTTAACTAGTTTGTACATTTGAGTTATATTATTATAATAAAGAAAGAATAGTGATTTTTGGTGAAATTTTAATTTTGGTAAAATCTTTTAATTTTCTGTTAGAAGTTATCCCACATCAGCTTATATAACAAATGGACCTTTTTTACCTTAGCACCTAGGTTTTAAGGTTGAGACTCTTTTTCTTATGTGTAGTCTGGCTTCTTTACATCCTCTCTACAATATTTCTTATCTTTTTATAATTATAACTTCAACTATTTTGGAAAGAAATTTTTATAACTATCACATAATGTAATAATTTTACATTTTAATATTTTTATTTTCTTTAATATCCTTTAATTAGTTACCATGTACTCTTAACTACTTATTATTTATTATGTGGGACACTAATTAACGTAAATCCACTTCTAGTATATGTATCTCTGCACTGTAACATCCGGTATTTTATTTTGACTAATTATTTAAGATTTTTAGGCAAATTAAATATTTAGACATAAGGTTTGGTTTGGTTTGTTGGGTTTTATTTCATTTTTTCTTGGCCAGGGTTAGCCTAGAGTAGTTATTGGGCTTGAAGTTAGGCTTAAGGCCTAATACCTTTTTCTTTTTCTTCTTTTTTCTTTTTTTTTTTTCCTTTTATCCATTTTTTCTTTTTTCCTTTTCTTTGGGGGTTCAGCACAGATGAAAGGGAGGAAGAAAGAGAGAAAGGAGAGAGAAAGAAAGAGGGAGAAAATGAGGTTTGGAGGTTAGAGATAGCTAATCCTTGGTATTTTTTGGCGTAGTGTTAGATTATGGTAATTCCCTCCGAGGTAAGAGATATAAAATAAAGAAGTTTTTAAACTTTGAGATTTCTTCATCTTTTCTTCAAATCTAAGGTAAGTTAGACTTATATATGTATTTTATGTGTTATTAACACGATTTTGATAGGTTGTATGCTTGATTAGGGTGAGTATTGAAGGATTTGGGTTGATGTTTACATATGTATATAGATGTGTATATATGTTTATATTCATGTTAAGATATTGCATTCCTTTGAGTTATTCTTGAATCTAATGTTGTAGAAACGTGTTATTGAGATGTTTAAATGCTTATATATGATTGCTTGTTGAGTTTGGGGCTTGGATGAGTGATCTACGGCATTTTAGAGTTGGGGTTTCGTTGAAAACGAACCCATATGCTGGGTGCCAAGTGTTGGCATCCAGAGTGTGTCGACACATTGCTTGGCAGTGGGTTTGGATACTGGCATTTGGTGTTGGCGTTAGGAAGCCGTTTGGCAAAATGTCTGAAAATACTAAAATTTGATTTTTGAACACCTGTTTTGTGCACAAATCCATTAATTATTGATTTTTAAAGATTAAATGAACTCCAAATCATCATCAAGCTAAATGAGAATATAATTTTATATTGACATGATGTTTATTTATGTGATTAAACATGTCACGTGCATAGGGCTAGAGTTGCATCATCCAGTTTGATTTTATGATTATTGATTAGCTAAGAGTGCTATATTGATATTATTAACATGTCGAAGCATGGTTCATGTATATGGATAGGATTCATGATTTTGAGAAAACGATCAAATAAGTTTTTGAAAATACTGAATGATCCCCAATTGATATATATAACTAGAGTTTAGTCATTTGGAGTTGGGATATTAATTCTGGGATGTGATTATGAGATTTCTTTGAATTGTAACTGAACACTGCTTAAGTTAAGTAGATACTTGATTAGGGGTGTAACATGGTTCCCTAGTAAAAGGGATAAGGGTGTAACACGGTTCCCTAGCTGTGATCATATATTGAGATTATTATTTGCCATAAGCATTAAACGGTATGGTTGGTGACCAAGCGTGTTTTGTTAATCGTCACCCGTCTCAGGATAAGGTTAAGGGTAAATGGTGATTAAAGAATATGCATTGGTATTACATTCCATCATTGCCCATTGCATGAGATTGTATAGATTATTATTATGTGTTGAGATATTTAGGTTGTTAATTATAATGATATTTAATATTTGAGTTATTGGTAATAAGTTGGGTTATGGAAATTGAATAATAAAGTAGGAACTATGGTAACCTAATTCTTGAGGTGGGAGATGTAGGCATTTTAAACTTGAGTAGCCTAAGTCTGATCTTAACTGTGGATAATAATAATTGTGTTTATTTTCTTAACTGAGAGTTGAACTATTAATATTATAAATTGTGTGACCCTAAATATGGGTTTGATGTTTACATACATGATATCATAATTTTAAAATATAGAAAAATGATTATAATAGATTTTCTGATCATGTAGGTCTTGGAGGTGTACTCGAGATGAGATTGTACTAGATTATATAATTGTTCAATTATTGGTAATATTTTTTAATATTTTTTTATATGAAAATGAGACATTTGTGAATATTTTAATTGATATTTATGATATTAAGTTAACTTCAGTTAGAATTATGTAGTCTGTTCCGAACAGTTAAGTTACCGGCATGACATACCCTAATAGCTAGTGTGGTTTTCTTCTTCATTTTTGTTCTTTTTTTTTTTTTTTTTTCTTCTATTCTATTTTCTTTCAATTCCTCCACATTTTAATTTTTTTTTTCAATTTTTCCTTCCTTTGCCATTGTTGATCTATTCCCTTTTTTGATATTCAAATTTAGGAAATTATTAGTCATTATATATAAAAAAAAAAATAGAGGCAAGAATTCTATCGAAGTTAAAAGCACTTTAACATATTTAAAATGATAAGTTTTTAAAAATTTTTTTATGACTCAGAGAGTTCAAGTCAATTTTTAGTGGTCTTAAAGTTAACATCGAGTAAGTTTCCAGTAACTTTGAGAAGACTCGAACTAGTAATCACTAAGGAGTGAATTAAAATTTTACTAGTTGAGCTACTCTTTGGGATTGAATATAAACTTTAAATTAAGAGTGACACTGGAATGACTTCTTCTTTATATATTAGATTAGTTAAAACTTAATTACAATAAGATAAATTAAATAGATGATTACAATTTACAAGCAAAATTTTGTTCCTGAATTGCCAATTTAGCATTATAGATATTATAGTGACAATCAAGGTCAGCAACAATTCTGATAAAGCATTGGGTCATCGTCCACATGGTTATCAACAGTAACTATTTTCAGTCCACTTACGAATGTAAACACAGGCCAAGTCTAGCGAAGTCATTTTTAAGTAAGTTGATTTTTGTGGTATATATTTAAGTTTGTTGAACTGAATTTAACCTAAACTCAAAGAATAAATGAATATTAATTTTTTTTCAAATTTAATTTACTTTGCAACCAATTAGTCTTAATTTTTTTTAACTAATTAAACACGAATTAATGAGCTCAAATAGTTTGAGTCGTTGCATAAGTCGTTGTACTTTTCATTTTAATTAAAATCGTGATAAATTGTACTCACTGACCCTTACAAGCCACAATTTTCCTGAATAATTCTAGCGTTTTAAAGTAGTTTTAAAACATCGGTGTTTTAATCAATTAAAAAATTGAATTAGAATAGTTAGATTTGATTTTGTAAAGGATTTTAAAATAAATTACACTTAAGTCTCTTTAACATTTGAGTAATTACACTTAATATTTGTAACATTTTAAAGTTACACTTGTTTTCCTTATTTTAAAATGTCATTAACATTGACCTCATTCCCATAAAATCAATCATTAAAACTTAACATAAAATGTCAAACTAATCAAAATTTCAGCTATTTTTCTTTTTTTAGCCTTTCCTCTCATATCTCATTAGTTTTCTTTAGAAAAATTCTCAAATTTTTTTGTTTTTATTTATTTTTTACTTATTTTTGGGAATTTTAGTAAAAAAAAATTGATGAAAATGTGAGAAAGAGAGAGATAAAAAAGAAAAAAAAACCTAAAATTTTAATTATTTTAATATTTTCTGTTAAGTTTTTTAACAGTTAATTTTATCGGAATGGAGTTAATGTTAACAACATTTTAAAATAAGAAAGGTAAGTGTAACTTTTAAATGTTGTGAATTTTAAGTGTAATTGCCTAAATATTAAAGAACAGTAGATTATTTTATCCAAGATTTTATCATTAAATGCAAAATCAATCGTTTTGGTGGCGTGCGTTACAAGAAGCTATTGTATGATGAGTGCATTTGAAATGACAAAATGTAAGATAAAATAAAATAAAGTGTAATAATTTATGAATTTTAATTTTTACACTGAGATAAAAAGTGAATAAATTTTAAAAATTTCGAGAAACTTTTAAAATTTTTCAACAATTATTAATAAACTAAACACACCCAATATTTGGCTTAATGGGGTAATCGGATAAAGGGGCGCGTAATGAGTAAAAGTTAAATTGTGATCATTTGCTCACCGCATATTGACCCCCCACTTTTCACTGCACCCAAAAGACCAAAAGACTTACTTATCTCTACGGCAAAAAAATGTGGCAAACAGCTCACCAATTTGACAGCCACTCACCACTTGAACAGAAAAATGAAAAAAAGTATAGTTTTTCTAAAGTAAAAGTTTAGTTATACACTCGTCACAAATTGTCATACATGGCAGAATTGCACCCGCTCATCACTGGAGTTAAAAGACAAGAAAGGCATTTTCACCGAATCACTCGAATATAGTAAATTTTTTTGGGCAACTATATTTTACTTCTCAGGTTATTACTATTTTATTTTAACACCCTAGACTTTTAAATATTAGACTTTAACTTTATTTTTGATGTGGGCCTAAGTTTCTTTTAAGTGTGACTATGTGCCTTAAAGGCGCCCCTGAATATGCCAAGATATACTTCGTGGTGTGCTTTAGGTATCTCTAAGAGGTCTTGAGGTGTCCCTAGGTATTTTTGTCAGGTATTTAGGTGTGCCAATATATCTTTGAGGTGTACTTCAAATATGACTAGGTGTCATTAAGGTGTCTTGAGGAGAGAGCCTAAGTAATTTTTTGTAAGGGTCTTGAGAGGTTCATCAATGTCTTAGAATTTGTTTACTCACGTCAAAATTTATAAAAAATTATTAATTTTAATTAATCTTTATATTTTTTTAATTAAATTTTTTTATATATCACATTTATGTCACATCTTTATACTTTTTCTTTTATTTTTTGTCTACCAAACGGACCCTAAGAGTCTTCGGAGTTGCTTGGATAATTTTGACGTGAGATTTTAAGTTCAAGATTCTTTGACAGAATTGTAAAATTTCTAAAAATTAAGCATTCATACCACAAATTGATCCCAGATTGGCACAAATTAGCACTTAACTTGCCGTAAATAGCCACCAACTGGCCACTTAGGCAATTTTAAAATTTTAGAAGTCTATTTGTAAAACCAATTTATAGAAATTTTTGGTAAAAATTTTTAAAAGTTACTAAAAATTGATAGAAAATTACTATAGTTAACAAAAATTTATAAAAATTAAATTTACCAAATAGGCTGTAAATACCAAAATAACGCAAAATTAATCATCAATACCTATAAATTGATAAAAGATTGACACAAATTAACACTGCTCGTCTCAAATAGATAGCAACTGATTACTCAAATTATTTTAAAACTCCAAATACCAAACTAATGATCATCTAGATCTAAAAATTGATCTCGAATTGTCACAAATTAGCTCTTACTTGCCTCAAATAGACAGTAACTTGGTACTCAAGCTGCTTTGAAAATTTTAACACCAAAATTGTTCAAAATTAACCATCTATACCTACAAATTTATTTCGCATTGGCATAAATTAACACATACTTGCCTCGAATAGGAACCAACTCCCACTTAAGTTACTTTGAAATTGCAAACAACATCACTCTAAATAAATCATACATACCTAAAAATTGACCTCAGATTGCTAGAAATTAGCACTTACTTACCTCAAAAAGGCACTAACTCTCCACTCAACTTGCTTTCAAATTCTAAGTACTAAAATTATTGAAAATTAAAAATCCATGCCCGCAAATTGATCGCGGATTGTCATAAATTAGCGCCTACTTACTAGAAATAGGCACCAAATTCCCACATAATCTGCTTTGAAATTTCAAACATCAAAACTGCTCTAAATTAAAAATCCAAACCCACAAGTTGATCCCGGATTACCACAAATTGGCACTTAAGTTATTTGCAATGACAAATACTAAAATCACTAAAATTAATCACCTATACCCACAAATTGACTTTGAATTCCAAAAATTAGCACCACTTGACTCAAATAGACACCAACTCCTACCACTCAAGTTGTTTTGAAATTTCAAACGCCAAAACCACTCAAACACAAGAAATTGACTTTGGATTACAAGGGATTAACACCAACTCATCACTCAAGATGTTTCAAAATTGTTAACACCAAAATCTCTCAATATTAACTAGACATACTGACAAATTGATCTCAAATTGTCACAAATTAGGGCATATTTGTCTTAAATAAGCACCAACTGACCACTCAAGTTGCTTTGAAATTCCAAACACCAAAACCACTCAAAATTAACTACTCATATCCCCAATATGTGAGGCTATTAGGGTTCTTTTTAGGTGTTTTATATTTAATTGTGAGTGTGGTAAGCGGCTATGGAGGTATATTTTAGGTAAGTTAACATCGAAGCAGCCTAAATACCCCCACAAAGGCACTTAAGCACACCTTAAGACCCCTAAAAGACACTTGGGCACACTTCAATGCCCCTTAAAGACAATTAGGAATAGAGTCGGACCCAAAATTTAAAGTTTACCTTGGTTAAATAAAAGATTTAAAAACAAAGTGGACTAAATTATAAAAATTTAGGTTGAACAAAGATTTAAAGGTGAAAATAGGCTGAGTTACAAAAATTTAGTGTGGACTAAATTTAAAAAAAAATTAAACTAAAAAAATTTTTTTTGGACCAAGCTACCTGAGCTACAGCCCAGGTCAGCCTATACCTGTATCTGCCTTTGCTTGAAAACATCTCAAGACGCCTTAAAGTCGCATTTCAAGACACCTAAGTTGTGACACCCAGTATTTATTTTTAGCCATTTATGTGTAATTTTGGGCCAATAAAATATTTAAACTGAGATTGGGTCGGTTTATTTTATTTTTCCTAAGCCAAGTTTGGCTTGAATTGATATAAGGTTGGACAACTGGGCCAATGGCCCAACCATTCTTTTCTCTTTTTTTTTCTTTTTTCTTTTTCTTCTTTTCTTTTCTTGTCGGTCTCGGCCACTTGCAAATCAAGGGAGAGAGAGTAGAGAAAGAAAGTGAGTTCTAGGAAAGAAGGTTAGTGGATCGAGGTAGTATTTGACGCATGAATATCGTGGTGATATCCGTTTTCTGTAATTTTGGTCAAGGTGGGAGAAATTGAAGCCAGAAATTCGAAAGCCAAAACCAAACAAAACCTTCCCATTTTTTTTTCACTTTAGATTTGAGGTAACTGGAACATATATTTGTGTTCTAGATGTTGTTAGGATGATTTGACATATTATATGCTTGATTTGGTTGTATATTATGGGATTTGTGATATATATATATATATATATATATATATGAGTGTGTGTGTGTGTGTATATATTCATATATATGTGGATATTTTGCGTGTATTTGAGTTATTATTCGATTAAATGCTGTAGAAACAAGTGGTTTAAGTGTTCAACTATTTATATATGACAAATTGTTGATATTATGGCTTGAATGGATGATTTGGGGTATTTTGGTTCAAAATTTGTTGAAGACGAATTAGAAACTAAATTTCTGGACACTGTTATCCGCACGGGGTCTAGACAGCTAGTTGTCCGCACAAGGGTTTGAACAGGGTTATATGTGTCTGGGTGCTGTTGTTCGAATGGAGGTTCGAACAACCCATTGTCCGCATGGGGGTCTAGATAACAGAATGTTAGAGTTTCCAAAAAAATTTATGTTTTAAGTTTTGAAACTTTGATTGTCATTCAAGATCCTTGGATATTGATTTTAAATGATTAAATATACCCCAAATCATCCTCCAGCCTAATAGGAATATATTTTATGTTGAGAGGATACTTGTTGACATAATTGAGCATATCATGTGCATTGGGGTGGAGTTGCATCATCCAGTTTTATATTATGATTATCGATTGGCCAAGAGTGCCATGTTGGTATTATTAACGTGTCGAGGCACGGGTTATGTATATAGATGGGATCTTTGATTTTGAGAAAAATAATAAAATGAGATTTTAAAAATATTTGATAATCCCTATTGATATATATGACTAGAGCTCAATCATTTGCAGTTGGAACGTTAATTATGAGGTATGACTATGGGATTTTCTTTGGACTACAACTCGACCCTACTTGAACTAAGCAAATGGCTAACTAGGAGTGTAACATAATTTCCTAGTAGACGGGCCAAGGAGTTTAACATGGTTCCCCTGAGTGTTACATCGGTGGGAGTGTAATATGGTTCCCCACTTGGTTTATATATATGCATTGAGATATATGTTCACCGTAAGTGTAAACGGTGCAATTTGTGACTCCGCGTGTTTTGCTAAGTGTCACCTGTCCCAAAATAAGGTTGGGGGCAGATAGAAGTTAAAGAATGCATTAACCATTAGATTGCATCACATATGCATTATCATATTATATTTTGGTAGATATTGTTGTAAATTATGTTATATGCATGATTGTTATTCACTCGTACATACTTGACTGGTCCTACCTATTGGGCGGTAGTGCTTATCCTATATTTATTTCAGGTGATCCCATAAGGTCAGAGAGTAGTCACCCGGAGCTTAATTGAGACTAATGGATTGAGTTAGTCTATTATTCTATTTTACCATTGGATTAATGTATTCTTATTTGTGCGACCTACGATGCAAGTCTCAAACTTATTTCCATTTAAGATTATATTATTATTGCGTTATTCTAGCGGTATAAGTCTTGGATTGTGTCATTGGGGTATGACGTTAGTTTTTATTATTATGGTATTTTTTCTATTATTTTATATGAGAATGAGGGACGATGTAATGGCTCTGATTGTTATTATTAAATTATGACTTGATTTTAGAACAAGTTTTCATTTATTTTATTAGTTCTCATATTTTCATGCCGTCCATTCTGGATAATTAAGTTAGGGGTGTGACATAAGAACACCTAAAAACCTCTTAAATACTCCTAAGCACACTTCAAAACCATTAAAGTACACCTAAGCACCCCCTCAAAGATCATTTGTATTTTAAATTTGGATGATTTTTAGAGTTTATTTGAAAGGTGATTTGTATTTAGGCAAATTGTGGTTCATTTTTCCTTGAATAGGCCCTAATAACTTGCCTCAAATAGACCCTAGTTCACCACTGTAATTGCTCCACTCCAATTGCTTAGACATTCCAAACAAATCAATTCATAATAACCACGTCAAAAATAAAGTTAGGTTTAATATTTTAAAATGTTTGGCTTTAAAATAATAACAATAACCTTAAAAAGTAAAATACAAAAAAAAAAAATAACTATATTTACTTGACTCAAGGGAAAAATGATTTTTTTTTTTTAATTCATCTTGTGAGCGCACTGAGCGGGTGCATTTTTGTCCTGAATGTATAACAATTTATGAGGAGTATATAATCACATTTATGATATATAAAATAATTTTTTTATATATATTTCTGTTCCAGTGATAAGTAAGTATCAATCTGTGGTAGTGTATCACCACACTTTTGTGTTAGACATTTATAAACTTTTTGCCTTTTTTTTTTTGGTCGGGGGCATGAATATGGGTGGTCGCTTGTATCGATCAAATTGTCCTATTATCTAAGTAATGGAAGCTGGAGATTCAAGATACAAAGTTAACTGTTAAAGTTTGAAATAAAAAATTCGATTAAAAGTACAGGTGTTGCTTGTTGAAATAAAAAAAAAATTTAATAAAAAATATTTGAAATCGACTTAAAACACCATAGCCGAGTCCCATTTTCATACCCTAGACGATTATAATATTTTCACCCACGTGCAGGATGTGTGCTTTTAAGAGAGAGAGAGAGAGAGCAAAAAGTTGGCACAAGGGTTACAGAAACAAGAGTGCAAAATACATTGTACCATTGAAAAGGCAGCATTCTATATGGTCCCTCTCAGTGTTCCAAGAGCTGATACGGGAATCCAGAAGCGGGATAAAACAAGCACACATGCAGAATCCCTCCATACTACTCTCCATGATGTGAATGTGGACATATTATGTCTATTATAAATACGTGGGGGTGTTCTCTGTTTTGGTCGGGGGAGTAATATATGAATAGTTTTACTTTATATAGTCCCTCATTTTACAAGTATATAATCTTTTTAATTTAGGGGTCGTTTGGTCCAACAAAAAAAATTAATTTTATTTTGCACCTGTAACTGACACATGTCACTTTAATAGCTAGTTGAGTGTTTAATAAAAATTTGTAAATGTTAGAAAAAAATTGAAAAAATTTAGAGAAAGTTAGTAAAAATTAAAAAATTTAGAGAAATTTGATAAAAGTTGAAGAAAATTAGTAAAAATTAAAAATGTGTTTGGTGAAAATTTTGATAAAAAGGACTAATTTTTAATTTTATTTATTTATTTATTTATTTATTTATTTTGCGCAGCAAACAACCTCTAGAAATCAATGCATAACTCTTTGGTGATCATTTGCATTAAAATAAGAAAGTATAAAATAGTATTTAACTTACATTTGAGCAATATGTGTCACATAAATTCATATATGATTATTCAAAAAAATATTATTTTGAAAAATAGAGGAAAATAATATTTTATTTTTATAAAAATAGGTAAAAATATATTTTTATATAAGATAAATTGTACATAGACCCCCTGAACATAGGTTAATTACACTTAGGGGTAAAATGAATTGAATTACTCGCGAGCTACTCAAGCTCAGCTCAAGCTCGGTTTGCGAGTAAAACGAGCTCGAATCGAGTTTGATTTATGGCTCATTTTGGACTCGAGCTTGAGTTCGAGTCTAGAAAAGCTTGGCTTGAAAACTCAAGAGCAGGTCGTTAAAATAATATATATTTTTTTAATAATATATTTTATATTTTTTAATAATATTTTTTTTACATTTTTTTAAATATTTTATTTATTATATTTTAAACCAAAATGACGTCGTTTTTGTTTAATCAAGTTATTCGTGAAATGAGCTCGGGCCTAAATTCTTCTTTATCGAGCCGAGCTCGAGCAAGTTAAAACTTGGCTCGGCTCGGCTCGGCTCGATTCCACCCCTAATTATACATAGACTCCTTGAACATTTGAACCTTACACTAAGACTCCTTATTCCCAAATGTTTGTAACACTTAGATCATTCCGTTAGTTTTCTCCGTTAACTACCGTTAATTACATTGTAAAATGATGAAAGCACCCCTGCCTCGTCAACAATACTCAGGGCAACACTCAGGGGGTCTAGATGTAATTTATTCTTATTAAAATGATTTATTTTATTAAAATATTTTATTAAATTATATTAATTTTAGTAAATCTAATAATATATTATTAAACAAGTTATAATGATATATTTTATTAAAACTAATTATTATTAAAAATAAATATTTATAACATTAACTTAATTAATTTAAATATATTTTATTAAATTAATTAACCAAATTAAATTAATTACTGTAAATAAAATTATCTCACCAAAAATGTTTATGTTTTTATTTATGTTTTGATAGAATTATATATTTATGTTTTAGAAATATCCAGTAAACACTTTATAATTGGGTATGGCTAAAAAACAATTGTTCTACGAACATTTTCATCTAAAAATTTATTATTTTTAATTACATCTATCCTTAAATGTATTAAACTAATCATTTATCTACTTTTTCTTAAAAATCAACTCTCACTAATAAAAATGTTCTAAATTATTTTAATTACTTAATTACATTTTTTCCCATTTAAATTTTATTTTTAATTATATGATTAAAGCTGTGTTAAATGAAAAATAAAATTAAATTAGAAACACTTTGCATTTAAAAATTTAACGGAATTAATTTTTTAATTTTTATTATTTAATTATTTTTAAATATGTTTTTCTTCCATTAGAACCCCAAGGGGTTAGATGAGATGGTCTTGGATTGGGACTTAGGGGCTTACCATCCCAAGGTTTCAAGTTCAAGTCTCCTCTCTAGCAAAACTTGGGGCCAGCCTCCCGGGCGCAAAGCGTAGTAAAGGTTGGTAGGACGGGCCTTCTTAGCTGGACGAACCGTATCCAGTTCTTGGGTGTGGGTCCGACTCCCCGCCGCTACGCGAGTTCGCGATTTACCGCTATACATGTTGAGGGGGATTTTTTTTTAAAAATAATTAATAAAACAAAAATATTGATATTTATCAATTTAATTTTTTATTTTTTATAGTTTTAATTTTTGCAATTTATATATATTTTTGTGAAAATATTTCTCCTTAAATTAATTTTGACTTATGAAATAAATTTAAAAGTTTAATTAATTTTACACGTTAACCTAAATGATAAAAAAAATTATTTATTAGCTTTTATATTACGAATGAGTCATGTATTATCCATGAAACCTTATTTCTTAAGGTGTAATTATCCTATCTTATTATGTCTGTATTTGGAGTATTAAATTTTATTAAAAATTTTAAAATTTTATTTAAAAAATAACTTTTTATCTTATTACACAAATTATGAGATTATAATATTTATTAATTTTTTATCACTCCAAACGCATCATATATATATATATATATACTAATAATTATGTTTGTGCGATTCAAGGATTTTACATATTATATAATTTTAAAATATAAAATAGAATAAAACATGTTTAAATTGAAAAAATAACAATACATTAAAGAAAAATAAAAAATATAATATTATAAATGATCGTTATAATTGTATTTCTAAAATTTTAGTATCATAATTAAATTAAAATTATTATTTTTTAAAACACAAATAAATTGTATAAAATATACAAAATCAAAATAAAACAACCTCTATGTAGCACTAAAATTCTCTATTATATAAAAAATATATATATAGACACCGTTTGGAGTGCCAAGAAACAAAATAAAACAAAATAAACCTCCAGCAACCTCTATAAATTACTAAAATTCTCTATTATATATTTACACATTTCCATCTTTACTAATTTTTAAAAATTTTAATATTTCGCTAAAAAGACAAAAAATCCTGAAGGATGTTAACTGAGTGTGTAAATTTTTCTTGACAATCATATTTTTCGAGTTGAAACTTTTCAAACGAGTACCATTGTTGTTATTTTATACAAATTTTTTTGAATATGTTAGAACGGACTTGAAAAAACCGTTTTAACAATTTACCACCATCGAAAGAGAGAGAGTAGGACTATTGTACAGAATATTGAGTGTTGATTTTTGAATCCATTAAAATGGATTTGAAAACCATTAACGGTTTACTACTGTTCATCTCCAAAAAATATGATTTGAAAAGAAAATACCAAACATTAAAATTACGTATTACCTCAATTTAAATTTTATTATTTCATAATTCGTGTTTATAGAAATTTGTATAATTTTATTTTATTTTATTTAACTCCAAAGGGAGCTATATATGCCCTTGCGGGCAGATATAATATATATACGTGCATGCAGAACGGGACAAACCCACAAAGTATTGTCTCCGCAGTGGCAGACCCGACACAAGCTAGTGGGAGACATCAAAACGTTAGCCACAGCATGATCTCTCTTTCTCACTCTCTGTCTCTCTCTCTCTCATGGACTTGCATCAATCTGATAAAGGACAAGTCTGACGTTGCCTGCCTCACCCTTTAGCCCGTTTTAGTGCTCTGTTTGGCATTTTGTCTCCATTTACTTTCACATCCCACTCCCAAGTATTTTTACTTGTTTCATACAACTGCGTGCTAAACTTCATACCCTGCACGCTCTAAACCTATATATATATATATATATATATGTATATACACACACAAATAGAAAGGGACACCCGCATTGTAGGAATAATTATTTACTAAATTACAAGACGAACGAGGGAGCTCCAATCACAAAATCTACTTGTGATTTCTACATTTCTTTTTTTCATTCTTTCTGTTTGTTCAACTATCACAATTGAAGGATACTTGAGAGTTGATTACATCTAATAAATCAAAATGATACTTGACAGGATTTGGAGTCATCCCAAACAAATATTAATGTAAGAAAACCATCACTAACAAAATAATGTTCCTTTTCCAATATTGTGATTACGATCTTTTGGTGTTTGTGAGCTTTCCAAAGCTGTTTTGCAAAATTTTTACACTCCGTTTCGAAGCATTTTGTTTTTGAGAATTCATTTGATTTTGAAATGAAAAATTAATTTAATTTGATTTGATTTAATAAATAAAAATTTTGTGTTTAAAACATATTTTAAGTTTAAGAATTGATTTGATTTGATTTAAAAGAAAACATCAAATTTGATCATATTAATGAAAAATAGGAAATATTTTTTTTTTGTAATTTGAAAATAGAAAATATGGTAAGTATGAAATATTAGGGTAAATTAGTCCATTTACTTAAATGGTTTAAAAAAATGAATTCTCATCAAATTCTATTATTTTAGATTAAACTTTAAATTATATAAAAATTAATATCAAAATTTAAGTTATAAAGTGAAATCAAATTCAATTTATAAAATTTTGTTTTAACGTTAAATATAAAAATTAGTGAGAATTCTCATCAAATAAAATCAAATCCATTAAATTATCATTCCAATTAGACTATTAGATATTACATCGGCTTTAATCAAAGACTAAAAAGAGCGGCTTTAGCTTGGAACAAAATTAACCTTAATTAAGTAGAAGAGAAACAAACAATTCTTGACTTGCGCGTTGTCCAAAATAAATAAAAGAAAATAAAAAAATGTTATAGTGTAAATTGAGGTCTTGATAACACGTGCCCTTAACATAGTTGAAAATATTAATTATATATATTAGAATTTATATTTACATTAATTTTCAATGTTAAGGTAGTTGAAAATATTAAATACATACATTAGAATCTACTTTTTTGCATCAATTGCCATTCTTTTCAAACAATCTTTAACATAGAAGAATGTATTTTAACATAGAATAATGTGTTTAGAAGTAAAAAATTAAGGTAATAAATACTCCTTAACATATGCTTTAACCCTTAAGGCATATGTTAGCATTCACCTATAAATTGTACTTAAAACACATACATGCATAACATACCGTGCCTTGAATTTCTATGACCTAGAGACGTGAAATAAATGTATACAATTAAACACAATTTAATAATCATGTTTCATAATTAGAGTTATACAATCAATACAGGAGCGTAATTAGATAAAAAGTCTAAAATATATATGAATAATTTTAACGACCAGCTAGACAACAATACTCTAAAACACTAAATTGAACTCAATTTGGTCAATAGAACCCAATTTAAGTTTCAAAGTGAAATATATATATATATATATATATATTACGAAATACCTCACACCAAATGTTTAAACATTTTACGTACATACAATAAAAAACAATTAGATAAAAATTATACCTCTTGACCCATAAGTTCAACTTGTGCATTAGTAATGGTAAATTCTTGACTTGCAATACCAATTATAGGACAATGAGTAGTGATATCATGCGTGTTTAATAAAACAATAGAATATATATCAAATCAAGCTATTAACTAGATGCAAAGGACAATTAATAATTAATTAGTACAAACAATGCACTTATATATCTTATTCATGCATTGACGAATTAATTAAAATTCTCACTTTTCCAAATTAACTACTAAACAAGTACAACGAATAACTAACAAAAATAACTAAACATGAATCAATAAAATATAAAATAAAATATTAAATCGTTACTGCATCAATTAAACGCCCCAAAAAAAAGAGTAAATTAATAGAGAAAAATAAACGGTCTCATTGCTATTTTTCTCTCTTTTCTATATCCTCGTCTGGTGGAAACATGAAAATAGTAATTCTAAAAGGTCTACTCAAAGGAATAATAAAACAAATTAAAAATTAATAAAAATAGAAAAAAGAAATTATTTGACTGTAAATTAACATTGGCTTATGCATTTTTGTTGGAGTATATTGCCGTTGGACTCGGAACCTGCATGGTTTGATTTAATCTTTAGTCTTGATGAGTAAAATGTTAGTACTTTCCTTGATTAATTCTCAAAACTTTATTGCAAAATATTAATTAACTATGAAACCTTATATTTCAATGGCCCTTGTTGAAATTTCCTTCAATCATACTAAACTAAGTTAAATTGATTTTGCTATGTGGTTTAGTTTATCGTATAAACTTTTGGAGGAGTAATTCATCTTCCAAAGTATTGTTACTTCTACCTTGTGAATAACGTTTTGTTATGTACATTTTAGAATATGATACACTATCCTTTTACTGTATTAAAATTAATGATTCAAAAATATTATGCCTATATTAATATATTTTTATTAGAAAATAGATTCAAATATAGCGATTGTAGAACAAAGATTCGTATTAAATAGAAAGTACACTTAAATTTATAAATATTTATATTATTTTATTTTTAAAAAATAAGTCATATTTATAGACTAAATTTTTTAATAATACGACGACTTTTTAAAAGTCCACTTCCCGTCATGCTACAATTTTTAGTACAAATGTATGCATTTCCGTTTTCATTCTATGTACCGAAGCAATTAACATTTCAAATAACATTAATCAAAGTATTATTTTTTCAAAAAAAAAAAAAGTTATAAACATAAATGTCTAGGAGTCTATTCAAATAGCAAAGAGAAAATCAAACATCTCACGTTCAATCTGTTTGTTTCTCATTGTTTTTCCCTGGCAAAACTCATTCACACTGACAATATTGCTAAAATAAAAGAGCCAAAAACATGCACCTCTATCAATTGAATTGTGAGCTTACCTTCAATTTGAGTTAGTTGCTAATGATAAGATTTGTTGGAGTCATAGTCCAATAGTTAAGGTTATATTTGATATACCTATTTTCAACTGGTTTTTTTATTTTGCTTTTTTAAAAATAACAAAATTAACTCAAAATATATTTAGTCACTTGTGGTTTTAATACCTGTTTTAAAAATAAAAAATAAATGTATACAAAAAATATAAAATGACCAAAAGTCGTTTTGAAAATTTTTTATCTAAAATATAAAGGGCTCGTTTGATAACGCTGTCGTGTTTTTGTTGTTGTTTTTCTGTTACTGTTTTCTGTTTTCTGTTGCCTTTTATTTTTTCTGAAATAAAAATTGAAACTACGTTTGAAAATGCAAGTTTGTTTATAATTATTAATTTTTTTATTTTAAAAAATATTTAATTTTATTAGTTTTAAAAAATATTTAATTTTATTAGTTTTAAAAAATTAATAGAACTTAATAAAATATATTTTATATTAATTTAATTTAATTAATATAATTAATTAAATTAATACAATAAATTATTTATTAAAATCATTTAATTCAATAAATATAAAATATATTAAATTATATTATTTATTAAAAATAATTTAATAAAATATATTTCAAATTAAATAAATAATTAAATTAGATTAATTATTAAATTAAATTATTTATTATTAAATTAATTAAATTCATTTAATTATTTATTAAAATAATTTAATAAAATACATTTTATATAAATTAAATTAAATAAATCATACATAATTTAATTATGATATTTATTTAAAATAATTTAATAATTATTATTAAATTAAATTAAATTATAAATTAATTTAATTTAATTATTTATTATTAATTATTTTATATAAATTAATTAAATTGTTAAATTAAATAAATAATTATGATATTTATTTCAGATAATTTAGCGATAATTAATTATTAAATTAAATTAAAAAAAGTTTTATTATTTATTAAAAATAATTTATATTAATTTATATAATTAATTTAATTTATTGAATTTAATTATATTATCTATTAAAATAACTTATTTTAATAAAATATTTGAGTAAAATAATTTTTTTTATGTAAAGTAATAAAAATAGATAAAGTTTTAAAATTGACAAAATACTGGCAACAGAAAAAAATCAGAGTGAAAACACATTTTTTCTGTTTATGTTTTCATTTTTTTTGGAAACAAAAAAACGTAAATAGGTTTATCAAATATATTTCTGTTGCGAGTTTATAAAATTTTTAAAAAATAAACAAAAAAATAGAAAACGAAAACGTTACCAAACGGGGCCGAAATATTCCAAAATGCAAAAGGTAAAAAATATCAAATAAAATGTAATTTTAATATTTTTAAATCATGAATTTTAATATAAAAATATAAACCAAAGCCTAGATTTCTTTTAAATGCGTTCTGATTGCTGCGCATTTGTAAGGTTTTCAAAAGAATGACTACTGAGCTGGCGCGTACAAATTGGTCCCTAATTCCGAGTCCTTAAAATATAATATTTTATTATAGCAATATTGCCTTTTCTAAATGAAATTTGCTCCGTATTAAAGTTCTCCCCACTGACCAAACTCCTATAATTTTCATAGCATCTTTTTATAGAGAGTATTTAATTAATTAGTGTCCCCCAGCAATATTGCCTTTTCTGAATGAAATTCGCTCTATATTAAAGTTCTCCGGTCCCACTGACCAAACTCCTATAATTTTTCATATGACCTTTTTAGAGGGAGAATTTAGGTACCCTATGTTTGCTAGGACATTAGATCTAGGAACCATTACAATAATTCACATTTACAATGACAAAAAAATTAATCTTTAAAGTTCACTTTTTTGCCGCTAAAAGTGTTATTGATCCAATATAATTTGATCCTAATTAGACAGAAAAAGTTAGTTAAATTATTGATGACCAAAAATATATTTGATAACTAAAAGTCTGATGTACGTTGATCAAAATTTGACCTCTAAAAAGTAAACTTTAGCGACGAAAATTTAATTGATAGTTAGGTAAGTTTTGGTCACCAAATTGCTTCTTTTTAATAACCAATTGGTAGTTAAAAACGAAACCTTTAGCTATCAAAACATATTTGACTGGAAAAAGTTTATCACTAGTGATCAAAATTTGGTCGATAAAAGGTCATGTAAAAAAATAAAATTTTCTTCTCTTGAGACTCAAACTCGAGTCTCTCTTTAACTGGGAAGAACTTAACCTTACTCATGTATATATTTATATATTTTAATATGTATACGTATATACTAAACTTTTTGCCGATCAAAATTTGATTAAAAAAATTAAAATTTTCATCCTTAAAATAAAATAGAACATTTTTTTTAAGCATCAAAAATAATAAATATTCATTACCTTAAACGGCCAATTCCTCGGCCAATGGTCTATTTTTACTTACTAAATATATTTGTTTTAGTCAATAAAAGTAGATCATTTGCCGACCAATTTTTATTTGCTCAATAAAAGTAAATCTTTAATAACCAATTGATTGATTAAGTGTTTACCATTAGCAACTAATTGATCAGCACAGGAAATCTTTTGATGACCAATTGTTGACAAATTCACCCCTTCAGTGACCAACTATAATGGCTTGTAGCTACCAAATTTATGTTTGATGGAAAAAAATGGTGATCAAAGATAATTTTTCTAATAGTGAATTGGAGTAAAAATTTCAGTAGATCAAAATTTTCTTATATTTAATTGATATTTGATCAAGGAACTTACAAGAGAGGGGGAATCTTCATATATTTCGCTGAATCTTAAGTTACTGATTTGATGTGCTGTTTAAAATTTTGGTAAAATGAGAAACTTTTTGAAATGTGTGAATTGACGAAATTGTCTTCATTTATCTAATGTGTGTTCAAAATAAGTATGATAATTTATCCTTTTAACTTAGATTCTCATTACAAGTTCAAATGTATTAATTTATGCCAAACATTAAATAAAGAATTCCTATCCTAATTCCTTGACATATTAAATGTTAGAATTTCATTTTTATTCCTTTGTTCATCCATCCCTCTTCTCATTTTTATTCCTGTATTTGTTCCATTTTCATTTGCAACCAACCATATATAACCTTATTACAGATATGTTCCATAATGATTTCTCAATTGCTCAGTGATCTTTTCTCAACTTCTTTTATCGTTGATTGTAAGTCCTCCATAATTTTCTGTAAGTGTACTCTACTGATGAATTAATCTCTTCCAACTCATAAAGAATAAGTAAGAGGAGATATACAAATAAAAGTTATATGAAAACTAAGAATATTTACACTCTATTAACTTTTGTCACTTCACATTATTTTTTTTATTTAGTATATTAAATCTATTATAGAATAAGAAAAGATAATAAAAAAGCACAAATATTCTTATTATTGTATAAACTGATGTTTAATTTCCAACCAAGATGTTCCTCCCTATGTGCTAATAAGTCAAAGATATCATGCATGGTATTATTTTTTTCCCTCCAAATTATGGATTATTTTTGTAAATTTCAGTGCCATGACCTTTTGTACCAGTGGGAGGGAGATAAGGAGTCCTACTTGAGTATTATTTGACCGCTCAACAAATATGTTGTCAGATTTCGCTTTATATGTATATATTTCATTGTTGCTATATTTTATTAAAAAAATTAAATAATTAGATATAAATGGCATCATAAGATAATATTTAGACTGAATATAATATAAAATTAATGTTTTATGTGAGATTATTTTTTCACTATCTAATTGATGATATATAAAATAGGGTAAAAGATATAATTTGACATGAGATGTAATAAAAAAATAATTTTAAACTTTTAAATTTTAACGAAAAGCAAATTCGAGAGTAAGTTATAAGTAATTCTACCCTTATAATATTACTTATCTCCTATCTAATTTGAAGTTTCAGTACTACGAACTAAATATAGGAGTAAAGTGAACTTGATTAAAAAAATAATTCTTGATCAAAAAATAATAAATTACATATCTAATCTCTCAATCATATCCAGTAAACAAACACGTCCTATGTGGTTACTTCAATTCTTTTAGTTGGACGTTTCATATTCATATAGTTCTTGTGGTCATTGTACTATATAATTTAACTACATTTTTTTTTATGGGCATTTGTTTTTTTGATTGGTAAGAATGTTATATATATGTGTGCGTAAATAAAAGATGTACAAAATATAAAAGAGATATCCCAAATTTTAAAACTATGGACAGGCCAGTTGGGACACAACAAATCTCAAAAAATACCTATAATCAAGTAGAGCATACAATTGTTTAGAAATAACCTATAAGCGCAGTGGGACAATACCACTCAAAATGTGGGAGACAACTCAATCAAACAAGTTACAGAATCAATCAATTGCAAAGAATGCATCCCAACCTAGCAAGGGAGGGTACCATTGCTACAGGGAGATGCACGCACCCAGAACTGGAAAGGCCACGTTGATATATATATATATATATATCAAAAATGAAACTAAGGAAATACTAATATTTCATCCTCAGACGTTTAAAGTTTTAGGAAACTGAAATTCATGGGCAAGAACAATGTTTTCAAACCGGAGAATCGGAAAAAAAATGATCAGCGTATTAAGAGTATACAATTCAACCGTCAGATCAATTAAAATTAAACTGTAATGTCATAAATAAAATAAAAATAATACATAAACAAAAATAATTTTTTTGAAAAATTTTGTAGTTGATAAATATTACGTTCAATGTCAATTATTTATTTTTAAAAAAATAACTATCAATTGAAGTTTGTTTCTAATTAAAAATATTGACGTTACATAAATAATTAAATAGTAGTTTTATAAGCATATTAAAATTATATAATGGCTTTACTTTACACCCATAATATTTTAACTTATAAAAATAGTAATAATTAGATAATAGCTTCAATTTTATGAGCCCATTAAACCGTTCGATTCAAATAAATAGTGAACAGTATATACGATTCACTACTTTAATCATTGTTTTTAGCAATTTTCATTAATTTTTGTCCTAATAAATTTTAACAGTGGTTTTAAGACTGAATTATAAATTTATCGGTTCAATTAATTAGATCAAATGCGAGACTTAAAATATTGAAGAAGTGTAGGCCAGTAATTCACGCAATGCTTTCAAAAGTACTTATCTAATTGAGAATGAATGAATCATTTTTTAGTTGATGGGAGGGAAAGCCTATTCACTAAAAAAATCTTCTTGAGAAATAAAAAAAAATTAAATTAAATTAAAAATAATGGTGGCTCATTCCAGCACCCCAAAAGGTTTCGGCTTTGAGGTAGATTGGGATCTTGACTAAAGGCAGGAAAGTATACATGGAACATACTAGTTTTCATTCAAGTCATAGATGAGGGGAGGAAAGTATACATGGAAGTCCTTTGCATGTCTAGAGCAGGCTGAAATATGTACACACAGAGATAGAGAGAAAAGAATGCTGACATTGATTTCAATATTAGTTCGATAAAATTAAAGATGAGCATTATTAAATTCAAATCTACCCTGACCTCAAGTTCTCAAATTAACATTAAGGGTCCATTTGATTGTTTAAATTTTGGTCAAAAAATATAATAAAGATGAAAAGATGTGACATAAAAATGATAAGTATTAAAATTTAATTAAAAAAAGTACAAAAAATAGTTAGAAATTAGTGAATTTTAGTAAATTTTTTTAGGCTAAACAAGGCCTAAAAACAATATCAATTTCCACATAAATGCACATATACACTCGGTAGGTCTCTCTCTTAATTTTGAAAGAAAAGTTAGAGATTGACGTAGAAAATTATGTCAGTTTGATGATACTAAGGTCGGGATTATTGGAATAAAATTTTATATGCATCCATACCTTTTTAATCTAAAAAATATAAATACAATAAATTGTTATGGTACCGTTTGGTGTTAACAAAAAAAATATAAATTTTTATAAATCACTTCAAATACGAATTACGAAAATGTAAAATTAAAATTTTTCTCTTATTACATAAAATACGAAACATTAATTTTTATAAATTTATACAAATTTGTATTATATTTCCAAGCACGCTCATATCAGGTCCCCAGTCCCTATTGGGATGTGCTACCCTAGTCAACAGTCGCATGATTCGTAACGTTTCATCAACTGGACCTTGGGGGCACAAAAGGGCATTGATGAGCGTCCGGCAACACTTATATATATTCTTCAGGTTAGACTTTAACGTGACAGATTTGATAAGATTCTACGACTAATGTTCTCAGTTTAGAATCGGTGACGTCATGCGATCCGAAGAAGGAGTTAGTGGACATTGGGATGTCCATTTTGCTAGATTTTGGTATAAAAATTACGGCCAGGAGAGAGGAGGGCACGCCATGGGATTTTCTTTTGATTTTGAAGAGGTTGATTGGAGTCCCAAACCAAGCCCATACTTCCATCGCTTTGGACAACGATTTGATTGATACTTCTGAGGATATATTTCAGAAACTGTAAACTGTTTGAGCGTGGAGCCCACATTTTAAGGAATGGGGTTGCAGCTTTAACGTTTGTTTTTCTATTTCTTTTCCCAAAAAAAAAAAAAAAAATGAGATGCCATCATGAACTTGGATGTCACTTTTCTGACATTTTCATTTGAATCGATAAATAAAAATTTATTTAAATTATTAAATTTTAATTTAATAATTTAGGGTCTGTTTGGAAAGAAAGTGTAGAAGTATGTTTTTTTTTTAGTTTCAACAGTGTTTGACCAATTTTACTCTTTTACACTTTAGCCTTCTTTTAAACTTTCAAGGGTAAAAATATTAAATTAATAAAAATTACTTTTTCACCTCAAAAAAGTTACTTTTTTTCCTTCCCAAACACAAAATAAGCTTACTTATTTTTAGCTAATTATTTTTAGCTAGCTATTAGCTAGCTAGCTAAAAATAAGTAAACTTATTTTCTTTCCAAACCAAGCCTCAAATAATGTTATCATAAAACTGGTATTACCCTAAATTTTTTTGTCACCTTTTTAAGCTTTAGCAAAAAAGTATAATCTTCTTTTCTGGCCAAATTGAGGGATATATCTTAATAAATTATAAATATACCATCTTAAGCACCTTTTGTTTTCATAAATATATAATCTCTAAAGTATCTTTAGTTTTTGTGCAAAGGAACAAAATTATTTTTCGGATTTTGATTTCCACAAAATTTATAAAAGTAAGATGTTATTTGCTTTGTATTTCTATTTTTTTCATTTTTTATTTATGTTTTCTATTTTTTAAAGGGTATGTTTGGAGTGATAAAAGTGAGAAAAAATGAGATAAAGTAAAAAAAGTTGTGAGTTCGTAATTCGTACAGTGAGATAAAAAAAATGAATGTGTTAAAAGTTTTTAGAAGTTTTTAGAGTTTTTTTTTTTTTTTGGTTATTTCTTGATACCAAACGGACACAAAGTGAGAAATGTTTTGGCTGCGTTTGGCGCATTGGGCACACCAAAAAGTGAGAAAAAATGAGATAAAATGTGATTTGAAAAAATTTTTTGTGTTTGGTGCATACCACTCAAACCGTATTTTTTTGAGATGAATAGTCAAATTTTGTTCCGACAAATCGGATTTCCATTTGGACGAATTTAAAATTTTAGACAGTCATTACTTCTTTACACTATAATCAGTCTAAACGGATTGTAGAAACCGTTTGAATGAAAGTTGCCCCCATGATTCCATTGGAGCGTTTTCTATAATCCGTTGGAACGATTTTAAAAACGCGACAAAAAATAATCAAAGTGGATGTCATTTGGTAGTTTGAGAGTCCACAGTGAGAATGGCGAAAAAATTTTTTCTATTTAATAAACCGAATTCTAGTTATCGACTTTTTTTGAAAAGATATTGAGCGTTTTTTAAATTTTAAGAAAGTGGGAAGAAAGTGGGAATGTGTAAAATTTTATAAAAGTTTTCAGAAATTTTCATCAACTTTTTGTATACCACACGCAACCTTTATGTTTTCAAAATCACAGAACAAAGAAAACAGAAAACGCATTTAGTTTGACATTTTTTGTTTAACATATTTTCAAATTTTCCTTTTCTGGGTTGAAAACACTCAAAACGAGTTTTACTATTTTATATTTTATGCGTAAACTCATTTTTTATTTTTTAAAATAGATTTTAAAAACACAAATAATCAAATATATTTTGAACTATTTTTCTTATTTTTAAAATTATAAAATAAAAAATTAGCTCATAACTGATATACCAAATAACATCTAAAATGTATTTATTTTTTTCCAAAACACACCCTGAATGCCGTTCAATGAGCCAAAAAGCAGATGCTATCGTGGTAAAGCTTTAGTGACCACATTTTAAGCTTTTAGCGACAACTTGCGGTGGCTAAGTAATGATATTTAATCTTTTTTAAATTATAAAAAATACTATTTTTTACAAATTTATAAAAGTGAAACATACATTATGTATGTGTAATTTTTATTAATTTCTTATTTTATTTAAATTAAAACTAAAGAAGTTGAAAATTTATTTCAAATAATAAATAATTAATAGTTAAAGATACTTAAGTAGATAATAAGTAATTAAATGGAATTTAAATAAAATAAAAAAATATAAAAGTGATAGGTAGGTAAAGGGCACTTGAGGGAAAAATAAAAGAGTAAATTACTTAAATAACTTATTAAAATTTGAATATTACTAATACGCTTCTTTTAAGTTACGAGTAGTTATTGGTAGTTAAAAGATATTAATGAAAGAAAAAATAAAAATTTCACCAGATAATTAGTTTCATTAATTTTCACTAATTACTCCAAGTGTTTTCTTAATCTTCTGGAGTCGGAGAGAAGTCCGCAGCCGCTATCCATGGATGGGCACTGAGTGAAGCCCGCCTTGTGACCCTAGCCAGCAAAGAACCATAAGGAGGTAAACCAGTCTAGGCAAGCCCTGATTGCCCTCAAGAGGAGTCGAATCCGGGACCTATTGGCCCCAGACCTTTCAGCCCGCCATCTGAACCAACTCGACTACCCCTTTTCGGGGCAAGTGTTTTCTTATTCTAATAATATAAACACGTTGTATTATTAAATAATGGTAAGCGCACACGCAATACGTGTAAAATAATTTATTTGTCTAAAAAATCCTCTCATTTTTTTTTTTTTTTTTTTTTTTGTGAGAAGCCTACTAGTTGTTTCACATGCAAAATATTATTACACTTTTGGTTAATGTGACATTAAAATATTATTTATCTGAAAAAAATAATTAAATATTATTTTTTAATAACTGTAAGGAGCATTGCTTTATCGATGGTTAAACAAATTTATTTGCTACTAGCCAATTTGCAGGTCTAGTATTAAAGCTTACTTTTTCTCTCATGCTTGCAGTCGAAGTCAAGATTTTTGGTTAAAGGCCCAATTTTTTTTGTTTTTCCCTTTCTTTGGTTGAATTTAGGCCTAAAAATATGATAATAATAAATTATATTTAATAAATAATAAATAAATTATTATATATGTATAAATGGTACAATAAGTTATATTTTTAAATTTTAGATTATATATAACAATTAAAAATAATTAAATTTTATGCAAATTGATTCATAATCTAATTTCTTTAACTCAAAAATTTATACGTATTAGTAGTGATGCTTTTCTCACTAAAATTAACTATTTTTTAAAATATTAGGAGAGCTCAAACCATAGTATAAATTTTTTAGTTAAAAATTTACAAGTACAAACTATATTTTTTGAAATTCTAGAAGGCATGACCACTTAATAGCCCATCACTAGGGACAAAGTCTGGATTTTTGGTTAGAGGGAGTCAAATTTTTTTCTTAGGTTGAATTTAGAGCTAAAAAAAATTATAATTGATATTATAAATTATATTTAGTAAATAAAAATAATTTCATATATATGTATTGATGAATTTTCAAATTTTGAATTATATATAACAACTGAAAAAAATATTTAAATTTCAGGGAGGTTAATCTATAACTTTTCTTAATCAAAAAATTTATATGTACTAGTGATGGTTTTTTCGGATGAAGGTAACTATTAAATGATAAATGATAAAAAAAGCATATCTAAAAAATAATAATGTCTATAAAAAAAATGAAGTCCGATAAATGATAAATGATAAAAAGGGAGGTGAAGTTGGATTAAAAAAAAAAGGAGGTGAAGTTGGATTAAAAAAAAAAGGAGGTGAAGTTGGATTAAAAAAAAAAAGTCTATCTAAACAAATGATAAAGGTTATCTAAACAAAAAGATATGAAAAAAAAAAAAAAGGAGAGAGATAAAAAAAGAAGCTTAGATAAATGGCAAACATCAAGAGGTTTTAAAATTTTAATAATAAATGTCTGTTAAAATTTTAAAGGAAAATGAGTAGGGGCAATTGCCCCTACTCTGTCTGACATGGTATCTCCACCCTTGGAGGGGGCTAAAGTATTAGTAAAAATGTTTTGTAATTAAAAACTTATATATGCAGGTAGTATTTTTCAAAATTCAGAATCTCATTTGTCCTAAACAAGTTTGCTCTGTGTCGTCATTGGTGGCCTTGTTATTAATTTAATTAAAACTTATTAATTATTTAACAACCTATAGGTTGTTTTAATTTGTGCACATTATAGATATAGCTTCATGGGGGCAGACCAAGAATTTATCATTAATGGGGATAAAATTGTATTTTTAAGATAAATAGGTGAAAATATAAAAATATAGTAGAGGCAAAACATGGACAAAATATATAATTGATAAAAAAATAATAAAATTAATAAAATTTTAGCATAAGTTTTCAATTCAGTGGAGACAATTGTTCCTGTTGGGCAACAGCTAAGCCTAACATTGGTCTCCCCATACTTCACATAGCTATCAATTTTAGTCAATGTCATATCATATTTTTTATTAAAGAATTAAATTATGCTAATTCCATTTGCATCATATTCTATTAGATTATAAAGAACGGTCGATTGCCTGAAACGATCGACTCAAGGTCTCGAGACAATCGTTGAAGGTATTGATGACCTCTTTGAGACGATCAATCGTAATAGAGTCGAGAAATGAAATAAATGACCGTTTTAAATGGTCAAGAATGAACGACGGATAAATTTTCAAACGAACCACCTCAAAATTTTCGTTTATCATATAACTTTTAGACACTTCCAACGACGGTACAAATATCTACCGCCCCTGCTTAGTTACAAAGAGGCGCAAAATGCTTCATGGAACTGCTTCTTGCATGAGTTGTCCGCCTCTGCATTATAAGCAAAGCGCTGGGCAAGAAAAATCATATATGTGACACAGCCAAAAATCATAATAATTAATAGTTCAATTAAGAGACATTCAAGTTTTCTATTTCTACTTTTTTTTTTTATTGAAAGTTTTATTAATATTTGCAAATTTTTGACGAGTAGTAATTTGGAAATTACTTTTAGAAATGATGATACTATTTTGGTAAAAACTTAAAAGAGGCCAACGGTAATTAAATTCTTTTAAAATTAATTATTTGTCCCTCTACTAGAAGTTTTAAAAAAGATTTGCGAACGAATAAATAATTTTACGATTAAATGGATTGAATCGACTTAAAAAGTGAAAAAAAAAAAAGGAAAATTATTATTTTGATTCCATCCTCTAATTTGCCCATTTCTGAGACTCTTCCTTCCAACAGAATAAAGGAAAACCCCTCTCTTCCCCCCTTGATTGTTTCTTAAAGGGTCAACCTTGAATAAAGTTTTGAGATATGAATTAAGGCGTGGTTAAAGCAGCAGCCATCATATATACTTAAATGTTGATTAAAGTAGACTTATTCTTTAAAAAGTAATGTTTTCATGTTGGAAAATGATTTTACATAAAGGTGGGTAAAAAAAAAAACCTCAAATAATTGAAAAAGTCGAACCAAATCGGGTAAATTTGGTCAAATTAATTTGATTTTTTTGGGTTAATTTAATTGGCTCGGTTAGTTCAGTCAATGTGAAAATTTTTTGGCTGAATCAAACAAATTAACAGAATTTTTTTTTAAAATAAACTATATATTATTTTACATATCTTTTATGTTAAGTATTTTATATTTTTAACGTGTAATTAGGGGTGTAATGTTCGGTTTCAATAATCAAACTGACAAAAGTTTACTAACTGATTATAAATCGAACACTGAATAAAAATACCAATATCAATATCGAATGATAAATTTTTGCTTCTAAGGTAACTGAAATTGAAAGCGAATCAAAAAACATATACTGAAACTGAACCAAGAGAGTTTATATTGTCGACTAACTGATTAAATATTAACGATCTTACACCTAAGGACGTGTTTGATTTGGTTTTGAAAACTAAATTAACAAAATTTTACTGACTGACACATATCAAATATTGAAATTTTACTAGCCGTTAACAATACTGAATCCCAAATTTTTATTTCCTTAGTAAAAGAAACTAAAATCGAACAAAAAAATCCTATATCTAAATTAACTTGAGAAAATCATTTATGCTGATTAACCGATAATTTACTGCCTCTCTTACACCTTTACAAGTAGATTGTCTCATTAGGCTTACTCTAAATTTTAATTAAGTAAATATATTTATATTTCTAATTTAATATTTTTAATTTTTATAATAAATTTTGGTTTAAATTGAATTTAGTTGAAAATCAAACTAGATATTATTTTAATTTTTTTAACAAATTTAATAAAAAATAAACAAACCGAAAAAATTTCAATATATCATGAAATCGAACCTTCTTTTGATTTTACAAAGAAATTGTATTAGTAAAAAAGTTAAAATTTGATAAAAGATTTATAAAAATTTTTGAGTATTTTATGGAGATTCAAACGGAACCAAGGTAAAAGGAGCTATGTGCAACTAAAAGAATAGGGAAATGTTAAACCCAAAAAAAAAGAAAGAAAAAAAGGCAAGGCGTATAACGAGGAGAATATGCAGATGAGGGAAAGGGATAAGGAAAAAGGTTAGAAGAAACTTTAAGATGTGACAATTAATTGTCGGGCAATATTCCAAAGGGGTCGATGTCAAAATCATCAAACCAATCCTCATAATGGAGGGACCCTTCATTCCACTCCAAGCATACATTCTAAAAGTTCGGCTCCCAAATTAACTTCCCACTACTCAGAGTTCACAATTCATCAAAATTTTTTATTTTTATTTTGTTTTTTTATTTTTTCGATTGCTCAAAGTAATTACAAAGAAATTCAATAGGCAATTAGTGGAGAACAATCTAAAGTCTAGCTAGTTTGACTAATTTTTAAAATTCAATTCCATAAGATTTTAAAAAAATTCGAACAAGTGATTATTGAAGAACAATATAAAATCTAACTTGCTGTACTAATTTTTAAGATTCCACTCTAGAGAGTTACATAATTCATTCTCAATTTAATAAGTAATATTTCAATAATTAATATATATATATATATATATATATATTCGTATTTTCTCAATCATCCAATTCCCTTGTGTTTAAACTTCTGATTGTTTTTAATGAAATCTCAATACGTTTTGCAACATTAAACAAAAAAAGATGTAGAGAGAGAGAGAGGGGGTGTACAAACGGTTTATTTGAATATTGAATAAATTACATCTACTCTCCTTAATACTTGTGTAATTACATTTGGCACGTATACGATTTAAAAGTTATACTTATCTCTCATATTTTGAAATGTTATTAAGATTGACTTCCTTCCGATAAAATTAATTGTTAAAACTTAACAAAAAATGTTAAAATAACTAAAATTTTAGGTATTTTTAATATTATATACCTTACTCACTTACATTTTTGTCAATTTTCTTTACAAAAATCCTTAAAAATTAGTAAAAAAAAAGTAATAATAAAATATTTTTGAGAATGTTTCTAATAAAAATTGCGTGATATGAGGGGGTAAAATAAAAAATACCTAAATTTTTGGTTAATTTGATATTTTATGTTAAGTTTTAATGACTGATTTTATCAGAAGTAGATCAATATTAACAACATTTCGAAATAAAAATAAAAAAACAAGTATAATTTTTAAATGTTGTAAGTATCGAATATAATTACTCAATTATTAAGGAGAAATAGGTGTAATTTATCCTTGAATATTTTGATGCTTCCGTTCAAAACATTTTTGTTTGTGTCATTCCTTAATATGAAATTTATTTCTATCCATTGTTAAATTAAACCATTGACAAATATCATTTCTTTGGATCTTGGAATTAATTGGGTGTTAGAAATTTCAAATTATAAAAGTTGCCACAAGATTCTTAAGTTCCACACCTTTTTGTTGGAGAACAACATTCAAAATGTAATATTGGTAAAGTAAAATCAGAGGGCATCATCCTATATAGGGATGCAAATGGGTCGGGTCGGCCCGCGACCCGACCCGACCCGAAAATGCCTCGACCCAACTCCCGCCTGCAGCTCCGTACAGCCCCGGCCCGACCCTGCCCCTCCCCCTCCGGGTCAGGGCTTGGGTCACCCTTGACCCGGCCTGAGCCCCGACCTGACCCGACCCGACCCGACCCATACCGCCCTGCCCCCTGCCCTGACTCACCCCTGGCCCGCGCCCACGCCCGGCCCGCGCCCCGCCGCCGCCCCCCTTCCTTCATTTTTTCTTTTTACTGTTTTGCTTTGGCAAAACGGCCTTTCTTATTTTTTTTTCTTGCCAGGCACTAAGCAATGCCCAGGCAGCCCAGTATGGCAGCACCCCCTCCCTTTCCTTGAAATTTTTTTATCGTTCTGCTTGGCAGAACGTCTCCTTCCTCTTTTTTTTTTATTCCAAATAAATTCTACAAAATTACAAAACTTCCCCACCATCTTCCATTATAAATACCCCACACTCACATTCACTCACCCCTCACAAAAAATTAACAAAATTTCCATCCAATTGTGCTCAAGTGCGCTCTTCAATTGTGCTCTCCAACACTTAAGTGTCCTCTTCAATTGTGCTCAAGTGCATTCCATTTTTGTCAAATTTGAAGTCAAGATTTCAAGAATCAAGTTCAAGATCAAGTGATGCAAGACTTCAAATTATTTCAAGTTAGTATTTTAATTATTTTTTTAATTTGCATACATACATTTTTTAATTTTCATAATTTAATTTTTTTAATTAATTATTTTTTCTAAATGGATCCACGGAACATTCATTTTTTTTTATTTGGAGGGTAGAAACTTAATATCCTTTCCCCCTCAAGAACAAATGGAACAATTTACATCACCACAAGGTCTAGAAATACCAACACCTACTACCACAGCTAGTGATGTTGGTGCATCATCTTCCCGTCACGTACAACACCAGCGTAGCACTTCAAAAGCATGTGATTTTTTTATTAGAATTCCACGTGATGATGGAATGCATAAGGCTAAATGCGTTATTTGTGGGGATTTATTAGATGGTAAAAATACATTTGGAACTAGTCATTTAAAAGACATTTAAATAGAAGGCACCAACAGGATCCTTGCATTAATAGTTTAATTGATCAATATTTTCCACGTACAACACAAACTCAATTAGGTAATGAAGGGGGTAATTTAAATATTTTTTCTTATGACCCTGCAAGAGCACAAAATAATTTAGTTAGATATATTGTCAAAGATGAGCAACCCTTTACAATGAGTGAAAATCGACATTTTGAAGAATTTATTCGCGAAAGTTTTGCACTACAATATCGCGATTTTTCAAGAAATACTTCAAAAAATAAAGTTTTACGAGATTTTGAATCAAAAAATGATGAATTAAGAACTTATTTTACTAATTTTGAAGGAAATATTTGCTTAACTGCCGATATGTGGAAATCTTGCCAAGATATTGAATATCTTTGTATAACTGCACATTATATTGATGAAAATTGGAAAATAAATAAACGCATTATTTCATTTAAATTAGTTGAACAACCATTCACTGGATTTACCGTGGGGGAACTTATTTTGCATGAACTTGCATCGTGGCAATTATCTACAAAAATTTTTTCTATTACTTTAAACAATGCTTCATATAATGATGTTTGTTTTAATTATTTAAATAATGTTTTTTTCTGCAAATGGTCCATTATTTCATGGTCGTTGTTGTGCCCATATACTTAATTTAATTGTAAATGATGGATTGAACATTCATGAATCTTCTATTGTAAAAATAAGAAGAGCTGTAGTTTGTGCCATGAGCTCTCCAAAAAGAATTAGTCTATTTGCAGGCATATGCAATCAAATTGGTTTAAAACCTAAAAAATTACCAATGAAAATTAATATAAGATGAAATTCAACCTATATAATGTTAAAAGTTGCCATTAAATATCAAAAAGTAATTAATTTATTTATTTTAAGTAATCAAGCTATTGGATTAGATAGTATTGAACCAATTGATTGGGCAAATGTAATTTTCTATAAAGATTTTTTACATGTTTTTGATGTTACTACTAAAATATTTTGTGGAATTTATTATCCTACTTCTTCTACTGTTATTTATCAATTAGGGGTTATTGATGAAATTTTTAACAAATATGATGCCCAAGAATATTATGCTTCTTTGGTTGTTGTAATGAAGGAAAATTTTGATAAATATTTTAACCCACTTCCCATATATTTTGGTATTAGTACTATTTTAGACCTTAGGTATAAAGAAGATCTTTTCTTTCAATTATTAGAGATGATATATTGGCAAGAAAGTGCCCAAGAGCAATTATATCAAATTAAATAGGAAATACAAACTCTATTGGGTCGGTATAATAACAATCGTAAAACTGTCCAACCAACTATGGCTGCAACATCCTTTTCTCACCGTGACTTTGGTGGCAATACGTCAATTTGGAGAAGAATAACATCCCGACGGATAGATGCATCAACAAGTGCAAGTTCAAATTCATCCGACCTCCAACGTTATCTTGGTACACCTTCAATAGAAAATGAAGATGATTTCAGTTTTTTAGACTGGTGGAAAGGACAACAATCAAAGTTTCCAACTCTTTCAGCTTTAGCTCGTGATATACTCGTCTTTTCAGTTTCTATCGTAGCATCCGAGCAAGCATTTAGTGCTAGTGAACGCGTTATCAGTCAATTCAAGAGTCGACTGGCCCCTCCGATAGTAGAAGTCTTGATGTGTTTATGAGATTGGTATCTTACAGAAAATAAACAACATGAAAATGCCGAAAAAGAGTAACTTACCCTTGATTTTGATGCAATATATTTAGGTGAAAGAGAAGAACATGCTAGTAGATCTAATGATGAATAATAATTATGTATAGATAGAGTAATATTTGCAAACGATAGTCACTCTTATAGGTGCCAACCTAGTTGGGATGTATAAGACGTGAAGTGATGCACATATTAATTACTCTATCATTTATTTTTTTTTATAATTCTATATTTATAAATTGTAATTTTAAATTTAATGTTAATTATGTAATTGGTTGTTGTGTAATAAACTTTAATTTTTTTCAATAATGATTTTAATGTGTTTGTTTGATTTTTATTTATTTTTATTTTTTTTAAAAAATAAAAAAAATATTAAAAAAATACCGAGTCGGTTGGGATAGGTGGCGTGACCCTTGACCCGACCCGACCCGACCTGAAGCTCTGCTGGGGTGGAAGGGCCAGGTCGACTTAGAGGCAGGTCGGCCCGAATTCACGAGTCGAGTCGGGTCGGGTCAGCTCGATTTACAACCCTAATCCTATACATCAACCACACTGCTTTTTTAGGTTCTTCGTCGTCAATTTGTGCGGCAAATTACTGAATTGCCACAAATTTTAATCAAAATGTATTATTATGGTTTTGTTTAGTAATGTTATCGTTTTTATTTTACGTTTTTTTATTTTTTTTTTATCATTTTTTTCTAAAATCAAAACTGCAATTGTATTTGAAAATTTAATTTTATTTACGACTCTTAATTTTTATTTTAATAAAATATTTAATTTTATTAATTTTTTAAAAATATAATTGCATTGAATCAAAATATATTTCATACCAATTAAATTAAATTAAATTTTAATTATATTATTTGTTAAGATAATTTAATTTTAGCTTAATAATTTATTTTAGTATAATGCAACCGAAATGAATAATGTTACAATTGACAAAATATTTATATCAAAAGAAAAAAAGAGCGTAAACTATAAAGTGTTAAAATTGATAAAACATTTATATCAGAAGGAAAAAAGAGCATAAACTTCTTTATTTTTTGAAAACCAAATAAATAAAAACATATTCAATAAACACATTTTTGTTATCAATTTTCAAAAATTTGTAAATATAAATAAAAAAATATTAGACATAAACATTACCAAATAGAGTCAAGAAATAATTAAAACTATAATATGAACTAGCGAGATGTTTTCTTTTTTTTTTTCACTTTTTTTTCATCTAAGAAATTGACTAGGAACTTGATTTTACAATTTTACTACAAAAG
The DNA here is from genome assembly GCA_019916065.1 of Vitellaria paradoxa. Classification (NCBI taxonomy): domain Eukaryota; kingdom Viridiplantae; phylum Streptophyta; class Magnoliopsida; order Ericales; family Sapotaceae; genus Vitellaria; species Vitellaria paradoxa. The sequence goes on from CM034240.1 coordinate 17,499,936, forward strand.
CCCATAAATAAAAAAAAAAAAGAAAAGAAAAAAAAAAGAAAAAGATTCAAGCATTGCCCCTTTTTCTCCCCCTCTTTTTTCTTTCTGGGATATCCAAGGTCAATTCTCCCTTTAATGCACAACTAGCTAGCTCCAAATGAGCCAGCAACTTTCTTGCTCCGTGACTCCACCAGCATTCAACGTCTCTCTCTCTCTCTCTCTTCATAGCCCCATTAGAATGTAGTACACGAGTGTAATTGGCAATGCTATAAGCATCCCAAATATAACACTGCAAATTCAAATCCCATAAAATAAATAAGGAAATATAAATAAAAGAATGTTCCTTTGAATTGAAAACATATATAGAAAATATACACTCACGCTGTGCTCAGAATGTCAGGGTGTACATTGTACTCCTTGGCAAAGACAAAGGGGACAATTCCTTGTGGTAGAGCCGCCTGTATTTTTTTTGAGTGTTTCTCAATCCAAGCATACCAAAATGAAAGAAAATATGTATATATACATATAATACATATATATATATATATATATTCATAAAAAAACTTATCTGAAAAATTAAAATAATAAGTATTTTGAATGAAAAAGTGTTTCAACCAGCCACTACTACTGTAGAAACCAGTTGGACTGATCACCGGTGTGGCAGTGGGAGGCAAGAAAAAAAAAAGTAACAAATATATATATATATATATATATATTATAATGGGTAAATTTCACTAACCTCCCCTGAAGTTTTGACACCAACAGAAACCTCTCCTGAAATTTCTGAAATAACACTGACCTCCCTTCCTTTACCAGATAAATTTCACTAACCTCCCCTGAGGTGTTTGAATGTGTAAATTTTTTATACAATCATATTCTTTGCATCGAAAACTTTCAAATGAGTATCATTGTCGCTATTTTTTTGAATTCGTGGAAACGGATTTGAAAAATCATTCTCACAGTTTGCTACTTTCTAAAAAAAAGATGCCAAAATCAACTCAAAACTACATTTTATCTCAATTTATCCCACAGTTTGCTACTTTTCAGAAAAAAAGGACGTCAAAATCAACCCTAAACTATATTTTATCTCAATTTATCTTATTTTTTCTTACTCCAAACGAGACTTTTACGGGAAAAAATAGATCAAGGGAGGTTAGTGAAATTTATCTGGTAAAAGAAGGGAGGTCAGTGTTATTTCAGAAACTTTAGGAGAGATTTCTGTTGGTGTCAGAAACTTCAGGAGAGGTTACTGAAATTTATCCTATTATAATAGATATATATATATATATATAGAGAGAGAGAGAGAGAGAAGTGGGAATGATGATGAGTGACCTGTACAATGGCTACGTGCAACAGAACTCCGCGAAGGCCAACAGCAATCGAAGCAGCTGCCATGACAGCTGGACCTGTAAGGAATCTGACGGCCATAGCAAAAGCTGCAATGGAATTCCCACATGCTATGATCCTCGGCTGCAATGCCATAAACAGACCTGTACGTACAGACACACTCATCAAAATCAAATCAATTCCATTGCCACGCCCACATCACAACACCCACACCCAGACCAGATCATGCCGGACATCTCTCTCTCTCTCTCTCTCTCTCTCTGTGTATATATATATATATATATATCTTTCTTTAAAAAAGAAAGGTCCTTTCATCATCATCGCGACTGCAACCAACACATAATTCTTCCAACCCTTATCAAATCAAGCCCAGCCATTAAAATGAAAAAAAGTACCACGCTTGCCAAGAAATAAGAATAAAGAAGAGACACAATTATAATGAGCACACTGTTTGCTTACTTTTTTTCTGCATTTAACTTGCTTTATTTTAAAATTCTAATAATGAAAAGCAATAAACAATCATAATTAAAGACAATATATAGAAAGAGAGAGACTGTGCGATAAGCTTAAAGTGAAATAACAGCAAGTTTGACGGAGAACTGACCCAGACTGAACATGGCCATGCCAAGTCCTGCATCAGACAGTATGGAAATCGACCCTTTTATTATGGCAGGCATCTCAATATGCCACCTGCGACAAAACCAACAAAAGTGTCTTTTTCAAAAAAAAAAAAAAAAAAAGGAAAAAAAAGAGGAGAGAGAGAGAGCGAGAAGTGGAAGAAGAAGAGACCTGAACGAGACTAGAGACCAAGTAAGGCCAATTAAGCTGGAGTAAGTGTTGGGGTTTCGGATGAGCTTCCTCCAAACCATGATCAAAATGAGCCTTGTCATGACACTAGCTGGGGGCAAGGCTTTGGGTTTGTTTTCTCCAGCTTTTTGGGCATTATCTTGGTGGTTGTCCATTCCTGACCTTTCATGACCTCTATTCCCAAAGCTGAATTCGTCTCTCTCCAAGTAATCCTCTTGATTCTCTCTACGACCCTCCACTGATCATCAATCGCCACATATTATATAGTTCAATTCAAATTTAAACAAAAAGACCCATTAATTAACATGAAACACGCATTGCGTTATATGAATAACATAAAAAAGGTGTGTGTATATATATATATATATAATGTAAAAATTTTGATTTTGATATTCCAGTACCTTTCCCTGGAGAGACAGCAACTCGGACTTCTCTAGAAGGTGGCTGGTCTAGAGCTGACCCATACTCATGCCCTCCAAAAACATCAGAAACAGGAGAAGCACTCGAACTCCAAACAAACATGTGGAGATCCCTCGAACCATCCTCTCCACCTTTGTGCTGAGCTTGCCCATTCGCCTTCTTCGCCGTCGCTTTCGATCCCCCCGTCGTCGTCGGCGGCGAAAACATCCCGGGGTTGGGCGCCGGGTAATGGGCAGCGTTACCCCCTGGCGGCGGCGGCGCGTGGTAGTGGAACCTAGATTTACCCCCACCATCCTCCTCATAGTTCGACGGCCTCGGCGTCGGCCCTCTCGACGCCGACAACCCATAAACATCGGAAGCACCAAAGTTGGAGTTCCGGCCGCCGGCGGCCACCATGGAATAAAAGTCAGTATGATTAAAACTGGACCCTCTCGGAGTTGGGTTTCTCGAGGACTGCAAAGAGTATATCTCCGCGTTAGTCAGATTGGACGGCCGCGGAGTATTCGACGAAAGTCCCTGAGACCTCCTGGAGAAAATGTCCGATCTCGACGCATTGGATTTTCTCACAGTGACATGAAGCTTCCCATCTTCTTTAATCTCAGCTTCGGTCTCGAGAGCTTGCCTCCCATCCAACGACACGACATCCGAATCAACTTGGATTGAGACGATGGAGCCAGCAGTGTCCGGAAACTGCTCAGAGATCAGCAGCCGAGCGGCTCTGTACTCGAACATGAAGAGCATCAGAGTGTACCAGATGATGCACTGAAGAACAACAATTTGCACCATCAAGCTGCCGGAGAAGTCGCCGTACATCCCTTTGAGCAGAGGGATGCCCATCACGAGGGTGTTGGGAAGAGTTGAGAGGGAGAACAATGTAATTGTCCACTCCAAGCAACCCCTTTTGCTCACCTTGCCCCACACTGCCAGCACTGCTAGAACAATCAGCTTCTGGAGAGTATCGGCAGCGATGAATCGGAAGTTCATTGCGTAAGGATCGTTTGTGGAGATGAAGTGGAAAGAGAGGAGAGGGACGGCGAAGAGAGCCACGAAGCGGTTGATGCCGGAGCACTGGTCCGGAGAGAAGATCTTCCACCATTTCACTGACCCATAAGCTAGGATCATAGCAACGTACAGTGGAACCATTGCTGTCATGACATGGTAGAAGTCCAATAGACTGATCATCTTCTTTGGCTAGCTAGCTACCTACTTACCCAAATCAAGAAAGAGTGAAACGAAAAGAGAAACAGCAGCTCAGTGAGCTCAAGAGAATTGATCACTTAGATGATGAAGAACAAGAAGAAGAGATGGTTGTGACGATTGACAAAGCTTACGGAAATGGAGGAGGAGGGGGAGGAGCATGTGTCTTGGTTTTATGGGGGTTGTGAGCAGCTAATTTTTATTCTCTGTATATGCACAGTACAATACAAAAGCTTTGATAGTTGCGAGCAGGCTTGCACTTGCAATGCAATCTCCAAAGCACAAGGGTGGGATTATTTATTTCTTACTTAATTTTTTTTTCTTTTGTTTTTTTTCTTTTTTGTTTTGTGCTTTGTTTGGATATGATGAATGGATGGATGGATGGATGGAGATCGGTGTAATTTGATTGATATAAATTAGTAAGTTGGTGTATGGCTCTATCTTCAATGGATGAATGGGGTTTGTGTAAAGTGTTGAGAAAAAAAAAAAAAAGTAAAAATTGGATGGAGGGCGGTGCGTCTGTCTGTCTGGGAGTACTTTGTTTGATGGCCTTTTTCTTTCAACCTTATAGCAAACAGCCTCTTAACTTTCTCTTTCTTACTTTCTTCTTGGATTCGCTTTTCATATATGTAGCTCATGGGCCGTTGATGGCTATGACTAATATATGCCTGTATCTATGCATATATTCCTTTTCCTTTATTTTTTTTCCGGTTTAACCCGTACTTTTTTTCTCACTCCCCATGGTTGCATCACTGATGTATTTTAGACGACAAATCGGAGAGAATAAAATTGAATAAGAGATTTCCAAACAAATATTCTTATTGGGTTGAGTGAGAAAAAAGTATGCCATCTAATGCTTATATATATATATATATATATTTTAAGGTTAAATACACAATTCAAGCATAGTGTTTGTATTGGTAGTAGTTGTACCATCAGACGATCTCAAATTGTTTGACAGTGGGTAATGCCTACTGTATGCTTTGTTTGGCTACAGTGAGAGGTCAAAGTTTGTTTGCCTTTTTTTTTTTTAACCCATCTTATATATATTCTTTTAATAAAATTTATGGTCCCTTTGGTGAAATAAAAAAATCTGAAAATTTTCTTAAAATTTTTAAAAATTATTTATTTTTTATCTCGTTACACGAAATACGAACTCACAAATTATTTCATTTTTTATCATTTCAAACATCCCCTTAGTTTATTTTTTTGCTATTGATAGCTATTAGTCATATTATAAATTCATTCATAAAAAAATGAAAATTATTATAAAAAAATACTTTAAAATGGGAAAAGCTACTTAAGTTGAAAAAATTAACCTTTTCTGCCATACATCGATTTTCAAGAATTTTTTTTTTTTTTTTTGTACAAATGTTTTTATGAATGCGAATAAAATGCATACAAGTTTAATAAATAAAAATTATATTAAATTTCAGTGAAAAAAATAACATAAAACTAAAAAGTACTATTTTATAGGCAAAATTAAGTTTTTTATTAAAAAAAGAAAAAAAATAGAGAAATCACAGGGGAAAGTGCGACACAACCATAGCTTATTATTCACATGCCTTCTTAGTGAAGAAATCTATTGCAAGGGCTGTAGTGAAGAAACGAAGGGTTGAGATTTATTTTCACTTTAATAACACGCGACTTTTTACATTCTGCATTAATTGTGATCCAATCAGATTTTTTTAACTTTTATTTTTATTTTAAAAATAATTTTAATTAAATTAATTAGAACCATTCGATTAAAAATAATTAAATCTCAACCTTTGATTTTTTAATACAACCTCTACAGTAAATTTTTTCACTACCGCCCCCTTGAACCCGTGAAAAGGACGAGACAACACACTAAAAGCCCAATGCCTACAAATCTTGTTTCAACCGAAGAAGCCAAAATTGGAAACAGGAAAGCCGCAGCCCCAATGAGCAACAAAATAAGCACCAGGGGCCCACTAACTAAATAAGCAAAATATATGAGTGATGGATCAAGTTAAAGGCAGCCCAAATTAAACAGAGTAAAATTGGGCCAAACCGGCCCACCAAGCACAAGATTCACTAAGTCACTAGGCAGTCAGTGAAGCAGAATTCCAGTCTCACTGAGGACGAACCCAGCCAAGCCGCGGGGCCGTGGCCCTCCCGAGTTCGAGAAAATGTCATCTGGTCCCCGCGGTGCTTGATCATGAACCAAATTGGCCCCCTATAGTTTACTCTTTTGATCAGTTCACCCCTTAACCTTATGTTGTATTTGTTATTTAGACTTCGTGGACAACTTGTGGAGAGAATTATTTTTGTCATAATTTTTGTTTTGATACCCACAATACACCTAGGCACAAATTATTTAGACTCATTCTAAATAACTACAATAAAAATATTATTGCCAAAACATATACCTACAAGTCAGGTATAAAAACAATGGGCAGTAGTTTGTAATCTAGGATGCGCAAAAAAAAAATTAAACAACCTGAAAACCGAACTAATCCGATCATTTTGGTTTGATTTAGTTTAAAAAATTAACAATCTAAAATTTTTGGTTCAGTTTTCAGGTTAATAAATAAAAGAACCAAACCGAACTGAATCAAAACCAAACCAAAAAATAATTCAATTCAAACCAACTCGAAAAATAAAATTTATAATTATATATAATATAATATATAATATAATTTCTTAAATGATAAGAAAGAATATATATTAAAGGAAATTAAATAAAAAATTATATAATTATATATAATATATTTTTTTAAAACAGTAAAAAATATATATTAAAATAAAATGAATACAAAATCGAAGGAATTTTCCCCCGTGTATACAATAACCCCAAATCTCTTATATACCAAGAAGGCTCTACGCACTCAAAACTTACACAAGCAGGAACTACCGGCACTTAAAGTTAAAGTTCCAATCCATCAAGCAACAGGTTGCAAAATAGATTAACACACAATAAAGCTGCTGTAGACCCTAAATAATCTTCATAGCATATTAACACAGAAACTCACCAGCAGGCACATAAACATCACAACGAAGAAGCTATTTAATATTATAATATTATATTAATATATAATATATTATTTATTTGTATATTTAGGAACCGAAAATAAGCAAACTGGTCTAACCTGAAAACTGAACCTACTTAACCTGATTCAGGTTGACGCGAAAAGTAATCCGACCAAATTCGATATTTTCAGTTCAATTTGGTTCGGTTTTAAATTGAAGTCAATTTGATTTCAAATCTAATTTTCAAGAACAAAAAAAAGTTGGATTGATTTGGGTTAAGTATGAACCCGAACCAAACCGATCCATGCATATCTCTATTGCAACCAAAATCCTCTAAACAGCCAGAGACGGACTTACCGTCTGACCAAAGGGGACCTTGGCCCCCCTATGCAAAAAAAATTATATATATATATGTAGTATAATTATTTTTATAAATATATTTCTTTAAAATGACACCCCTAATGTACAAACGTGTATCTCATCACACACTAAATTTCTCTCTCTCTCTCTATCTCTCTCTCTCTCTCGTTCAAAGGCTGCAACAGTACCCAAATTTTGTTTTTTTTTTTTAATTTGACTTTCTAAGCCACCCATTCATTTACTTTTTTAGCAATCCCCAACTCTCTCTCTCTCTCTCTCTCAACCACAGGTTTACAAACTTCTTAGACTATTTTTTTTTTTTTCTTTTTGCTAAGTTGCTTCCCAGATACCCCACCACTTTAAATCCCCTGCGCTCTATGTCTCTCTCTCTTTATTTCTCTCTGTGAAGCCAAGGTTGCCATTTTTAACACTATTACACTACTGTAGTGTTGTTTGTTTATCCCTCTCAAACCTTCTATGGAACGTTGGGACCCCACTAGCAACTTGGATTGAACCGTCTTTCGAGCTATTAAATATCATGGAAGGTAATATGTTTTTCTCTTTCTCACAAACACAACACAATATACGCTCCACTGTTAGTATGTTGTACAACCTATGCAAATTATGTTGATTGGGTTAGTTTTGTTGACACATTGGGTATTATTAATTTTTTATTTTTTATTCATTTATAATTTCACCCTAATTAATTTTTTTGTGCATTTTGCCCTCATAGTATTTTTTTTTTTGGGGCACTTTAGCCCTAATTATTATTCTAGTTTGTTATAATTGGCATTTACAATGTGATGGATACTGTTAATTTTTTATTTTTGTTCATTTATAATTTCACCCTAATTAAATTTTTTGTTCATTTTGCCCTCATAGATTTTTTTTTTTTTTTTGGGCATTTTAGCCCTAATTATTATTCTAATTTCTAATAATAGGCATTTGCAATGTGATGGATATTGTTAATTTTTTATTTTTTATCCATTTATAATTTCATCCTAGTTAAATTTTTTATTCATTTAGGGTTGACTCAAGAATACCAAACCCTTTTTACATCAATATTTATAATACCTAATTGGGTAAAACACTAAAAAAAACATCACATCACAAACGTTATTTTATGCCCACCCAGGCTCCGCCCCTGACTTTGATAATGGAAAAAGAGATTGAATTATATGTATATAAATAATACAATTTAATTAGAAGAATTCTAGTACCTAGTTTACAAAGATTCGCATTGATCTATGATTATGTAACTCTCCCTAAGCTATTGGACTTACAAATTCATCAGTTGTTTTGGTTTTATTTATTTAGTTATTTTTTTTTGTTCCAATGTTTGTTTGTTTCTTTTTTTTTTCTTTTTTATTTATTTTTTCTCTTTCATCAATGACAAAGTAATCAGTATTAGGATTCTCTTGGTCATGACATTTTGATAAATCTTATTTCTAGTCTTGCTAAAATTATATTTTATGCATTCAATATCTCCTTCTATGTTCTTTGATTTATAGATCATATTAATGGGGAAGGCGTTTACAATTTATAATTTTTTCAAATGGGAACGCCCAAGTTCTTCACAAGTTGATGGTAGTGATGCACCATTGCCTTCCTTTAATAATATTGAAGTTGCAAGTTTTGAGAATCCTCCAAAAAGATCTCAAAATATTGATATCAATGAAATTTATATTTCTTCATTGGAGTGTGATCCTGATTTACGCCAAAAAATTTTGGATTATGATGTTAATCAATGAGATGAGATTAGAAGAGCTTATATAAAGGCTGGGCCATACCAACTTGTATTTTCAAAGGAAACGTGCCTAAGATCAAGGCCTCAATCTCATCAATGTCACTTCCAACCTTCGTGGTTGAAATTATTTCCTTCATGGTTGGAATATTCGCCTACCAAAGATACAGCGTTCTGCTTGCCATGCTTTCTCTTTAACAAGTCATCTGGTACTAGACATTTAGGCCAAACTTAAAGGATTCAATACTTGGAGGAAAGTTAAAAATGGGATAAACTATGCTTTTCTAAATCATATAGGAAACCAACCCAACTCTTTTCACAAGATTGCGGAGAAATCATGTGAGGACCTGATGAATCAATCTCAACGTACTTATAAAGTGGTTGATAATTTTACTTCCGAGCAAATTGCAGGCAATCAATGCAAATTAAAAATCTCAATTGACATAGTTCAATCGCTCACATTTCAAGGGTGTGCTTTTAGAGGCAAAGATGAAAGAATTGGATCACGTAATCATGGAAATTTCCTTGAAATATTAGATTTATTAGGTTCATATGATGAAAAGGTAGCTGAAGTGTTACACAACACTCCTAAGAATGCATCCTACACTTCACCGAAAATATAAAAAGAAATTTTACATGTGCTTTCCAATAAAGTGAGGAAGGCAATTTGTGAAGAAATTGGAGATGCAAGGTTTTGTGTAATTGTTGATAAAGCTCGTGATGAATCAAAAAAAGAATAGATGGCTATAGTTTTGAGATTTGTTAACAAGTATGGATTTGTGCAAGAATGTTTTTTTTAGTTTAGTTCATGTTTCTGACACTACAGTATTGACGTTAAAAGATGCCTTGTATTTAGTGTTGTCTTTTCACAACCTAGACATGCAAAACATTTGAGGGCAAAGATATGATGGCATGAGTAATATGCGAGGTGAGTTCTAAGGTTTGCAAGCTTTGCTTTTAAGAGATTTCCCACAAGCTTACTATGTTCCTTACTTTGCACATTGATTGCAATTAGCATTAGTGACATCATGAAAAGATGTCATCATGATCCATCAATTCTTAACAAAATTGTCTTCGATTGTTAATATTGTTGAAGCTTCTTGCAAGCGTCACGATGAATTAAAAGCAACTCAAGCTAGTGATATTGCTCATATGCTTTCTATGGATGAGCTAGGGAGTGGAAAAGGACATAATCAAATTGGCACTTGCAACGGGCTAGAGATGTTTAGTTTTTTTGCCGTTTCTCTCATCTTTTATCCCAAAAACTTGTTCTAGAATCATGTCCTTACATTTATAAACCCTACTTGGGTAGATTAGTAAGTTTATAACCTTGGATATTCAATAAAATGACAACTTAAACAATAAAATTTCATGTTTTAGCTTTTTGGAGGTCTAGTGCCCCCTTGAGGGGCTCGGGCACCCTCACCGCTCGACCAAGGTCGGATGAAGCAACCCGGGTGCCCCCGTTGTCCATTGAATTACTCTGCTATGATTTGAGCTGTAACTCAAGATTTTGTGTTCCAAACTTAGCCAAGTCTAATGTTTAATCCAAAACCTCAATTTCTTATTTGTTTAGGACCTAAAAGACTCTAAAAAGTCAATCAAAACAAGTTTTAATACACTCAATCTATCAAAATAAAAATATTGGTTTCAACCTATACATACGCATATACACCTATATTACACCACTTGAATCCCTTTCTCATGCTTCCAAATTCTTAAATAATAATCATAACAACATTTTCTAACTCAGTACATTTCATATATGTTAATAAAAGTTAAGCCTGCACTAAGGGAAGCAAAAAGATAGTGAACTCCCAATTTTTGGCTTCTAATTTTGAATTAATCAATCTTCTCACCCTTTGATCCAAACAACAAACAAACCATATAGAAATGTTTACTGAGTGCTTAATTTCAATCTTGTAAGATTAATTTGAGTTTGGTGAGGATTTGAGTGACTTACCAAAAAATCAAGTTTCTTAGTTTCTTCTTTCGACTCTACTTCTGCTCTCCCCGGTTCTTCTCTTCCAAACACTAACCCCTCTCTCTCTTTCTCTTTCTCTCTCTCTCACTCTCTCTTTCTTCTCTCACACATGCATATACACATGCTTGGCTTGGTTTTCAAGTATGCTACAGGACCTTACACCTTCCCCCTACCCCTATTCTGATTATAGGAGTAACCCCCGATTGAACAAACCAGAGTAACATCATTCTGCTCAACTACTACACAGGCAGGGCGCCCTCTTTTCAACCCAGAGTGCTCCTCTGTACAAGTCTGAGCTAAAATGATAATGTTTAGGTTATTTGATCTATTACTCCCAAAATTTTCAACCATAAGACATCCCTAATGACTAATATTGCTTAAATAACATATTGTTACACCCAAAACATATTATAAACCATCAATTGATATCAATACAGAAATCTAGGATATTACAAATTGAATGGAATGGAATTCATTCCCATTTTAGCCTATTCTCATGCTTGGTATCAAAAAATTAAGTTGGAATGCTATTCTATCAGAATAGCCATTCCCACATTAAGTGAAAAAATACATTTCACAACTTAAGAGATGGAATAGTCATTCCATTGCAATTAAAATTTAATTCAAAAATAACGACCAACTACTTTGTAATAAAAATTTTTTCTCAATTACTCCTTTAGGTTGTAAAATGACCATTTTACCCCTTAACTTTATTTTTTAACAAGATCCGAACTCGGGCTGTAAAATGACTATCTTACCCCTTGGTTCAGTCTTTTTTTTAAGTTCATATTTTGGGCATTTGAATGACTAACAAAAATATTCTTTTATATTACTTAATAATTAAGTAAATCTTGATCCGATCCAAGCTAAGTGCTGTAAAATGACCATTTTACCCCTATGTTTATCTTTTGCCTAAACTTGCATTTTGGGCTTACCAAAAGGTTAAAAATGTTTATCAATGTATTTCTTGATGAATAATAAAATTTCATCTCACTTCAAACTCAAAATTGTAAAATGACAATTTGACTCCTAAGTTATTTTTTGTCTAAATTCGTATTCTAAGTTGCCCAAAAAGTTAAAAAATATCCTTGACATATTTGTTAATAATTAAAAAAATTTTAGTCTAATCCAAGTTTAGATTATAAATTGACTATTTTGCCCCTAAGCCCGTTTTTTGACCAAATTTATATTTTAGGCATCCAAAAAGACTAAAAAAATATTTATTAACACATTTCTTAATAGTTAAGAAAATTTTGGCCCAACTCGTATTCAAATTGTTAAATGACCGTTTTACCCTTGGACTATTTTTTTTAACTCAAATTCGCTCTCTAAAAATAAAATTTATTTTTATAAATTTTTAAAAATTAATGTTAGTAATTTTTATTATATTTCATTTTATTATGTAATCAAATTATGAAAAATTGAATGTCTATTCCATTCTCATTATTCTCATGTTGGCAACCACATAAAGGAATAGAATGAGTATTCCAATTTATTCCCACTCTTATTCCATTCCATTTTATTCCATTCCCATGTATCAAACATAGCCTTAAGGTTATAAGTAGAATTTTATTGTTTAGCATGTTTAAATGTTTTTAATGTGGTTTTATAAGAATAAAGTATTGTGGATGTGTTATTAATTTATTTGGCTAATTATTGAGAATGTTGTGTAAAGTGGAATTTATACTTTCATAAATTCAATTGAAGCTTGAAAACTTTGAATATTGTTTAATCATGATGTATTATTTAATGGTGTGATCTCATAGGAATATTCATGTTTGAGGTTATCAAATTTATTTAAATATTATGTATAAGTTAATGGATGAAGACCTTGGTTAGAAATCTAACGTACTGAATAAAACATAATTAGTGTGATGTTCGTTAAAAATGCATAATTTAATAAACATTTATAATAGAATAACTTTATTAATATTGTGATAATGTGCATAAGTGGTACATTAGATACGCATATAGTAACTTGTTTATATGTCGAGCATCCATTAGGAATTGTAAGTGTACGTGTGTAATAGGAAAGTATGATTAGAAATTTACAGGCGTTGCGAATTGATTTAGGTGGTATATCTGGTATTTAGAAGATTTATCTTGGGTTCAATGAGAGCCTTGAGTATATGTTGATGTTGTGGTAGAGTTGGGTTACTATCGCTGATTGATAATTTAAAGATGGTAAGGGTAAGGATGATAATGAAATGAATATGATTATATATACTTACATTGATGTTTGATTTTTCATATTTGGTTATTGATATTTAGTTTTGTGGGGAGAGGTATTTAAAATAGTAAGGATATTGAAAGCCCTCGAGTTGAAAACTCTAGGACCTTTTTCGTGCGTACAGTTGAAATTGTTCATGTCTAGTGAGCTAGTAGCCTATGAATAAGTAAGGTGTTTGTCTTGAGGATTAGCCAAAAAAAGGTGTCAGGCTTGGAGGTGAGTAAGTTACCTTGTGCTAGCCAATAGAGAGCAGACACAGAACGCATATATTCACTCATGGTGGCCAATGTCACATGAGAGGTCATTCACTGGTGGCATCTGCAGATTCATCAAGTAGAGTACCTCATCCCACTATATTTTTTGATGATATGATATATACGCGTATATATAGTATTTGCATATATGATTGTGGCAAATTTAGGTTATGAGATAAAAGATTGGTTTGACGGATTTATGGGCTAATGTTCAGGTTTAAAGCTTAGATATTATGGATCATCTTATGAAAAATATTTATTGATAAATATAGACGGTTTGGGCCATGAATGGGGGTGCTATGAAAATATTGTAGATTATTTTATGCAACATTCTCAAACCCATTGCCATGATGGGCTCCATTCCTATTCCCTTGGACCACATTTGGGCCCAAAGGGCTGATCTGAAGGTTACCCCCACAGTTTGTAATCTGATTATTCATTTCTAATCGGATAATGAGATGCTAATAGAATTGAGAATGTGTCTACATGCAGTTAGAGTTCCAAGTAGGTCTCCAACAATGTCTCCAATCACTTATTACTGCTAATTGTCCAACTTGATCATGTGTCGAAGGGAGCATGCAATCTCAATCTAATTTCTGAAGTGAGAAAATGCAAACTAAAATGAATCCTAACTAAATACAAATTAAAATTAATAAAATAATAGTGAATAAATCAAAAATTAGTATATTGAAAAACTACACAATTCTATAATTTTGATTGCCTTGATGATCTCCTTGAACACAGATCCTCGTTAAAGATGCCAAAAACCTGAGTACAACTTTTTGATGTAGATCAATGGCACACAAGTGCATTAGGGTAGCATAGTAACAATTAGGTACAATACTGGGTATCCTTATCAGAAATTTGTTTGTTGAGGATCAAAACTTAATGTTTGGAAAGCAAGATTGTATGAATAAAAAATTTGAAAGTAAAGACATAAAAATAAAAGGTTGAAAATAATGTTGAGAATTAACTTAGGCTTTTAGAAATTACGTTGTTCATTATGTTCATGTTAATACATTCAATAATTTTTATAACTCAAATTAACAGACGATGATCGTACAACTAATATAGAATATTTTTCATTAAAATACCAATTACAAAAATAGGATTTTAGACTTGACAATTCATATACACTCATTCGTAATTGATTAAATAAAGAGTTGAGATAAAAAAAATCTCAATTAAATATTCATTCAATATTAACAAACAAGTAACAGTTATAAAAAAAATCATTCATCCACAAGTGGAGAAAAGATAAAAGAAAATGAATTAGCTATTTATTAAATAAATAAAATACTTACATAACTCTAAAAACTCAATTTCAGGCCAAAGCTATGAGATTTAGTTCCTAACCATCTAAAAAGGTAAGAACCAGAATTTAGAAGAGAGAAGATAAGAGAGAGTGAAAATGAGGGAATTAGAGAGAATGTGAGATTGGGTTGAGTTATGTGGCCACGGGCTCATCTTACAAAGTATGTAACCCACTGTATATTGATTTTTGATTATATTATCGGTATGAGTGAAAGTATAATTGAAGTATAATAAACTAATAATATAAAAAGAAGAAATTGATATCCAAATGTGATTATGGTTAATTATCGGTTTATGTGAGTAGATGTTATATTTATGCTTATGTAGTAGCATGATAAGACATATTCTATACTTATTGATTTATAGTGGGCACTAGTAATTGTGCTCAATTCCCTTTAGAATTTGTTGTAGGCTCTGGTGTTGATTCTCAGATCAAGACATCCAGTTAAGCATAGTAGCCATCCCCTATCTTATTTAGTCATACTTCATTCTTGAGAGTTACATTGTACTTTTTTTTATTCCTCTATAAGTTAAGCCTTATTGTAATTATTTTACATTGATTTGATCAGGTTGTACGAGTAGAGAGAGTCCTAATACAATTATTATTTTGGAATATCGTTGCCTGGTCTATAATCGTGGCTTATTATATATATTCAGTCTTTTGGTATTTTACTTCTCATATTTTTACTTCGGTGGATTGTATAGCTGTAATGGGTAAGTAATATATTTATTTTATAATGTGATCGCATGTTTAACGGTTTGCACTATGGGTCACAAAATTTGGGGAATGGCAAAAAATCCCTGCAGTTCCATTATCATTACTCAAACGTCCTAATTAGCAGAAGTCTTGAGCAACAAATAGTTCACAAAAACTGCTCTAACCTCCCAACAAATCTCTTAGGTTATTCCATTTTCCTGGCATTGGAGCCACTAACTTACCCATTTGATCACTCTAACCACTAGAAATACTTCTTAATCCAACTCAATTACTTAAGAACGTTGAATTTTTAACCAACATCAGAGCTTCTATCTCTAAAATGCTCTCTCTTTCTCTTGTAGCCTTATACTTCTTCTATCCCTCAAGTTATTTGTCAAGTGCCAGAAGAACAACTGTCTTCTACTTCTTAACATGTGATTGCCCTGCATTGGTCCACAAGTCCCTCAACCACATCCACAACGAGCAAGATCAATATCAATTTTATGCCAACATTTTTTATGATTGGCTCTTAAGTTTGTTGAATTATATTAAAAACTTCTTTTTCTTTCTGCTTCTCTGTCTTTTTATTTTTACTTTCTTGAAGTAATTTTTTTTTTCGGTTTATTAATTTGCTTTCTTTTTTTTTTTTCTCTCTTTGAACACTACCCTCACTTCTTTCTTGCCCATAAATATATCCTAACAAGAAAATAGCCTCATACATTTGAGCTCCTTAAAATTATTTTCTTTTGACGAAAAAGAATTAGCTATTTCAAATTTAGCTAAAATCATATATATACACACACACACACACATATATATATATATACATATTGAGGTAGTTTGGCTCAACAACTAAAAAGCAACTTTGTACCACATATTGACATGTATTTCTTTAGAAATTAGTTGGGTGTTTGGTAAAATTTTATAAAAGTTAGAAAAAGTTTAAAATTTTTGAACAAATTTAAAAATTTTGAACAAAATTAATAAAAGTTAAAGAAAGTTGGCAAAATAAGATTGAAAAAAGTTAAAGAAATTTGATAAAGATTGATTTTTTTTTTCCTAAAAGTGACGAGCCAAATGACAACTATATATATCATATCATATTATATTATATATAAATATATATCATATCATATTATATTATATATAAATATATATAAAATAGAGTCTAGCAACACCGCTACATCACGTGGGATCTAATTGGAATTATGGTTGTGATATCCGGTATCTAATTATAACTATTTGTACCATGTAGAACCTAACTTACGCTATGATTGTAACACGTATATGTTTGTAGTACCTAATTATAGTTATTTTAATTATCTTATAAAAATTAATATTTTATATACTTACTACTTATTTACAATTTTTAATTTTATTCAAACTAGAATGGTCATGACATCACTTGATATTTTTACTTAATCTACACATCTATTTATCATATAACTTCTTACTTTTTATTTTTATTTTTATTTAAATAAATTGAAACATATTAATATTATTGCTATTACTAACCAAAATAATGCAAAAAATTATTTACCCAGTTAAACAAAAGTTTTAATAATAAATATTATTATTATTAAACAAAATAATACAAAAAATTAATTAGCCTATTAAATAAAGTATTTAATTATTAACATAAATTTATAACTATAATTATCTTAACTTATAATTATATAATCTAAAAGGAGCTAGTATCGTACAAAAATTACTACTTATTCATTAGATAAATCCTAATAAGATTTTTTGAATTAAAAATTAAAACAAATACTATTTTTATCTTATCACATGATAGGATAAATTAAAAATTAATAAATTTAATAAAATTAAAAATAATTGACATTATCTATATCTGCATTATATTTTATCATAGAAGTTATTTCTTCTTTTGTATTTAATAAATTTTAAAAAATTAAATGTTATCTTATTAGATAAATAAATAAAGATTCTAATTTATTAACAAATAACCTCTATATATTTCTATATCTTAATAAATTATTATTTAAAATATAATAATTATTATTAGACAAAATAATGCAAAAAAAATTATTCTGTTAAATAAATATTTTAATTTATTAACATTAATTTATAATTGTAGTTAGCTTAATTTATAATTATATAATCTAAAGAGAATTAGTATGGCATATAATTACCATTTATTCATGATTATATTCAAACTAGAATGTAATCATATTTTTATTTAATTTGCACATCTATTTATCATATCGCTTCTTATTTTTATGTTTTCTATATTTTAATAAATAATTAGGTAATTTTAATTAACCACTATCAAATGTTTGATATTTATTGGATCAGGTAATTTGATATTTATTAGATTAGGTAATATATTTCTATCCAAAATAAAATAAAAATTCACATAAAAAGTATAAAATAGCATTCATGCCCAAAAAATTTGCTACAAATGGCTTTTACTTATTGTTAACATGGTTGGGAGTGATGTTCGTTAGCTTCTTTTGAGTCACTAAGAATGAAAATGAATTTGCTATATTAATTTTTATTAGACAATATTCCTTTCTATTGAAATTATTATTTTTATTTATGCTTATTTTTTAATTGGTTTATTGAAATATATAAGATTTGACTTTTTTATTTTATTCTCTCTCTTTTAACGTGATTTTTAAAATATATAAGGTTTGATTTTTTAAATTTTATTCTATTTTTAGTGTGATTGTTAATGTTAATTTTTAAATTTTATTATATTTTTTATTATTGATAAAATTTTAATTTTCTGTGTATTATAGGGAAAATCTACTCTTTACTATATTTTTTAATTTGTTCATTCGAAAATACAAGATATGATTTTTTTTATTTTTATTGAATTTTTTTAATGTGATTGCTATGATATAATTTTTTTATATTTTATTATATTTTTATTTGTTATTAAAATTTAAAGCTTTTTGAATTAAATTTTAGCAGAAATAATTTTTTATAGTTATTTTTTGATTTTTTTATGTTCTCATCGGATTTAATACTATACTTATTTTTATTAGGTGATATTTCTTTACATTAAAATTATTTTTTTGTTTATATATTTTTTTGACTTATTTTTAATATATCCATACAAATATTAATAAAAATTATTTTATTAAGTGATTATTAACCTAAAGTTTAATTAAAAATTAAAACAAATATAAAATATGATAAATCCATGCATCTCACCGATCTAATCTCTAGTGTCATATGATATATATATATATATATATATAAAGTAGAGTTTGGCAATGTCACTGTGTCACGTAAGACTTAACTTGCATTACGATTGTGACACGTGGAACCTAATTTGTGACACGTGTATGATTGTGACACGTGGTACCTAATTAGAGTTATCTTAATTATCTTATAAAGAAATTAGTATTTTACATAATTACTACTTATTTAAAATTTTTAATTTTATTCAAACTAGAATATTCATGAATGTCACTTGATATTTTTATTTAATTTACACTTCTATCTATCATATAACTTCTTATTTTTTATTTTTGTTTTATTTAAAACATATTGCTATTTTTTATTTTTTATATTTTAATAAATTATTATTTAAAAAATAATAAATATTATTATTATTATTAAAAAATAATGCAAAAAAATATATACCCAATTAAATAAAGATTTTAATAATAAATATTATAATTATTATTATTGAAAAATAATGCAAAAAATAATTATCCTGTTAAATAAATTATTTAATTTATTAACATTAATTTATAATTAATTATAACTATCTTAATTTATAATTATATAATTTAAAAGGAATTAATATTATACATAACTACCACTTATTTGCAATTCTACTCAAACTAAAATGTTGGTTAATATGGCTTAATATTTTTTATTTAATCTACATTTCTATTTATCATATAACTTTTTATTTTTTATTTTTTCTATATTTTAATAGGTAACTTCGATTAACCACTATCAAATGCTTGTTATTTATTGAATTAGATAATTTGATATTTAATAAATTAGGTAATATATTTCTATCTAAAATAGAGTACATATTCATATGAAATTTTAATATACATAACAAGTTAAAAAAAAGTATAAAATAGCATTCACACCTAGAAAAACTTGCTAAAATTTTATTATGATGGTTTCTACTTATTATTAACATGGTTAAGAATGATTGTTTATTAGTTTCTTTTGAGTCATTAAGATAAGAATAAGTTTGCTATATTTATTTTCATTAGAAGATATTCTTCTATATTGAAATTATTTTTTTGGCTTATATATTTATTTTTTATTTATTTTTTAATTAGTTTATTAGAAATATATGATTTGACTTATTTTATTTTATTTTATTCTACCCTTTAACGTGATTGTTAAAATATTAAAGTTTGAGTTTTCTAAATTGTATTCAATTTTTTAGGGTGATTGTTAATATTAAATTTTAGATTTTATTATATTTTTAATTATTGATAAAATTTTAATTTTTTGTATATTGCAAGAAAAACCTACTATTTACTATATTTTTTAATTTATTCATTCAAAAATATAATGTATAAATTTTTTAATTTTTATCGTATTTTTTATTGTGATTGTTGACATAATTTTTTAGATTGTATTATTTTTTTTATTATTGTTAAAATTTAAACTTTGTATGTATTAAATTTCAGTAAAAACCTTTTTTATGGTTATTTTTTAATTTGTTTGATGTTCTCCTTATACTTATTACTACATTTATTTTCATTAGAAGATATTCTTTTACACTAAAATTTTTTTTTGTTTAAGTATTTTTTTAACTTATTTTTTAATTTGTCAATTCAAATATATAAGATCTAGTTTTTTTTAAGATTTTGTTTATTTTTATGTAATTGTTAATTAAATTTACATTATATTTCTTTTTATTAGTAAAATTTTAAAATTTTTTTATATATCATATTACAAGAAAAGTTTGTTATTTGACTTATTTTTCAATTTGCTCATTCAAATATTCAAAATATAATTTCTTGAAATTTGTTCTATTTTTATTTAATGTGATTTTTAATGTAACTTTTAAAATGTTATTAAAATTTTCACTGTTATTAAAATTTTTAATTTTTTGTATACTAAATATTGAAACTCTATTTAAATTCTATAAATTATACAAAATATAATTTTTAAATTTTCTTCTATTTTTATTTAATGTGATTTTTAATATTACTTTTTAGATTTGATTAAAATTTTCATTGGTCTTAAAATTTTTAATATTTTGCATACTAAGTAGCGAAACTCTATTTAAATTTCTATCTTAATTTAAATAAAAATTAAATACGAATTGATAATTTTATGTTCTAATCAAAAATATACTTCTATGAATTTATTTTAATTTTTAGTTATACATTTTAGATAGCTAAAATGCATTATTTTAAAATATATATTTTAAATATAATTCTAAATTTAATAATAATTAAATTAATTTATTATATAAGTATTATAGTTCAATTCAAATATTATCATTACCTTATCTCATTCTACTTTTATAATTGAGATCAAATAAAATTAATAAATTTTATTAATTTAATAAAAATAAAAAAATGTAATAAATTGATTTTTTAATTTTTATTATTCTATACATATCTAATTCAACGTAACATTTCAAGTCATGCATATTCTTGATGAATATAATTAAGTGATAATAATAATTTATTTATCATTTTAATTAGTAAAATAAATTAACTTTACACATAATTTATTAATAAATTAAATATTTATTGAATAGCTTAATTATTTTTCTTAAGTGATTATTAATATAAAGTTTAATTAAAATAAATATAATTTGACAAATTTATGCATTGTACTGATTTAATCACTAGTGTATATATATAAAGGCTTGATAATGACTTTTTCTAAAAAGACAACTTTCTGGATTTGTATTTACACTACGTTATGTATTTATCCGTTTAGCATCCTACTGGTACTTATTAAAATTTAATTATTTTTTGCTTAATAATTTTTATGCATGTCATTAATATCCATAAAAAAATTATAAAAATATACTTCTAAATATAAAAATTCATTTACATATGAAAACAATTGATTGTTTTCTAAAAGGTTAATTTTTATCTAAATTTTTATTTTTAATTGTAAAAAATAATGTAAATAACGTACTTAAAAATTGTTAAAAAAATAAATAAATTTTGACGGAAAGGGGCCAAAAACTTAAAAAAAATAACAATGAACTTCCTAATGGGATGCCAAATCAAGAAGCCGAAATAATTAAAAATGATCGAAGGGCTGTTTGATGGTAAAATCAAATGGATTTTTCATGGTAAAACAAATATGAGCCATAAAAAATTATAAAAACAAATATCTATCGGCCGTTGAAGGGGGTTAATAAATATGTGACATTGAATTATTTGTCGCGGCAACATATATAGTACTCTGTGTCACGGGCTAAATTTATCAGTCAATTATTGGATCCCAATCTTATATGGTACGGCTCTGCTTCGAATACCAAGGAAGGAGAAAGATGCCTCTGCCATTTTTTGGAGCGTATGAGCACCAAACTCTCAAAAATACCCTTGGCTGCTTGTTGCCATATTGGAGGCGTTTGGTAACACAAATTTTAATTTTTTTTTAGTAATTTTGGTTAAAAATTAATAGATGTAATTTTTTTGTGTGTTTAGTAAAATAAGTTATAATTTTTAGTAACTTTTTATAATTTTTGAGTGTTTGATAAAATTTTTGGTAATATTTTTAGTAACTTCTGAGTATTTGGTAAAATTTTTAACATTTTTTAACAACTTTTGTGTGTTTCGTGAAATTTTTAGTAACTTTTGAGTTGAATAAATTACTGTAACAGAGTAAAAAAGTGACAAAATTTCAGATTTTACCAAACGCTTATTTTGTAACTTTTGGTAGATTTTTACATATTTTTGTACTGCCAAATGCTCATATAAACGATCTCGATTTATTTTTTTTAATTGAAATTTAAGGTGTTCATTCTAATTTAGGGTGTGTTTAGTTGACAAAAAAATTAGTTAAAAAATACAATAAAAGTAAAAAAATGTGATATAAGATTGATATATAAAGAAATTTTGATTAGAAAAAAATACAAAAAATTTGTTGAGGTTAGTGAATTTTGGTGTCTTAAATGGGGCCTTACACTCATGGATTAATTTTTGCAACATTAACGTCCCGTTTGATAACGTTTCAGTTTTCTGTTTTTCTGTTTATATTTTTAAAATTTTGTAAATTCGCAATAGAAACATGTTCGATAAACCTATTTACGTTTTTTTGTTTCAAAAAAAATGAAAACATAAACAAAAAAACGTAAACAAAAAAAAGTGTTTTCATTCTAGTTTTCTTTTTTGTTACCAATATTTTGTCAATTTTAAAACTTTGTCTATTTTTATTACATTACATAAAAATAAATTATTTTATTCAAATATTTTATTAAAATAAGTTATTTTAATAAATAATATAATTAAAATCAATAAATTAAATTAATTAGATGAATTAATATAAATTATTTTTAATAAATAATAAAACTAAATTAATTTAATTTAATTTAGTAATTAATTATTACTAAACTATCTGAAATAAATATCATAATTAATTTATTTAATTTAATAATTAAATTAATTTATATAAAATAATTAAAAATAAATAATTAAATTACATTAATTTTTAATTTAATTTAATTTGATTTAATTTAATTTAATAATTATTATTAAAATATTTTAAATAAATATCATAATTAAATTAAATTATTTATGATTTAATTAATTTAATTTATATAAAATATATTTTATTAAATTATTTTAATAAATAATTAAATGAATTTAATTAATTTAAAAATAAATAATTTAATTTAATAATTAATCCAATTTAATTATTTATTTAATACGAAATATATTTTATTAAATTATTTATTTATTAATTATTATTAATTTACTTTAAATAAATACCATAATTAAATTAAATTATTTATGATTTTAATTAATTTAATTTATATAAAATATATTTTATTAAATGACTTTATTAAATAATTAAATGAATTTAATTAATTTAAAAATAAATAATTTAATTTAATAATTAATCTAATTTAATTATTTATTTAATATGAAATATATTTTATTAAATTATTTTTAATAAATAATATAATTTAATATAATTTATATTTATTGAATTAAATGATTTTAATAAATAATTTACTATATTAATTTAATTAATTATATTAATTCAATTAAATTAATATAAAATATATTTTATTAAGTTCTATTAATTTTTTAAAACTAATAAATTAAATATTTTCTAAAATTAATAATTATGAACTAACTTATATTTTCAAACGTAATTTCAGTTTTCATTTTAAAAAAAATAAACGGCAACAAAAAATAAAAAACAAAAAACAAAAAATAACAACAGAAAAATAAAAAAAATGACAGCGTTGTCAAAAAGACTCTAAAATTAACGATCTGGCAAACTTTTGAATGACCCTATCTTAAACTAACTACTTTTATAAAAACAAATTTAAAATCTCAAAATCTTAACAAAAATTTGTTAACTTTTATCAATTTTTTTATTTTTTTCTAATTAAATTTTATCCTACACCATTTTTATCTCAAATCTTTATACCATCATCATATTTTGTTAGTTAAATTTTAATCAACCAAACACACCAACTCGGACACTAACAAACACAATCACCGATCTCGGATACCCCGACTTTTTCACTCACCAAAAATACCTTGCCAAATAAAAAAATGCAGCAAAGCCGGGCATGCTATTAGCAATGATAATAATAGAAAGGCTTGGGTGGTGGTACAGCTAGGGTGACACATGTAGGGTAGGAGTATCTGAACGGAATCACGTGGCCGGTACCAGTTTGATTGACAGTAATGCGATGAAATATCTTGGCGAGATTGATAAGATTCCCTGCACCTTCGTCGTGTCGCCGATTTACATTTCCCCCAAATCTCCGTTTCTCTCTCCACGTCACGTCCGATCCCGTCCCACAGACTTGACCTGACTCTTCTCTCCCTCCAATAGCCATCAACCCAGTTTCCTACCTTCATTCGCTTGTCACCATTGTTGATTTCTCAACAATGTCACCCCGTGGGTGGTCGAAAATTTTTAAAAATTATTTATTTTTTAATTTAATATACGAAATTATAAATTTATAATTTATCTTATTTTATTTAATTTTTTACCACTTTAAATACACCTTAAAAATATTGTGTGGGTTTCGTAATCATGTTAGTTTTGGAGTCGTTTGAAACTTCAACCAACTTAAAAAGTTTTCAAAAAAAATTTAAACGTTTTAACTTTTTAAACTTCAAAAATTTTTAATTTTTTAAAAATATTTATCAAAATTCGTTGGAACAAATCCTTATATTACGTTCTAACGAATTCTGACAGGTTTTTTAAAGAATTAGACTAACATTTATACAAAAAAATTTCATAAAACTGTAAAAATTTTCAAAATTTTTTACTAAAATTATATAGAGTGACACTACTAATCTCTACTAAAATTTTATCAGATCGAGTCACTCTACTAATCTCACAATTTGTGATAATCTCTACTAATCTCACACTACTAATCTCTACAATTTGTGATAATCTCTACTATAAATTATAGTGTCACTCTACTAATCTCACAATTTTATCACATCGTGATAAAAAATGAAATAAAATAAGATAAGTTATGTGTTCGTAATTCGTGTAATAAGATAAAAAAGTGAATAACTTTTAGAGATTTTTAGAAATTTTCAGAAATTTATAACTAACCAAGTGGAGCCTTAGGGTGAAGTGTATGATTTTACATCCTCTTAAATTTTACGAAATTATTGTTTTTAATGTATTTAAAAAATTATAAATATTTATGCTTCAATAAATTTTATCGCCCTTTTGACATTTAAGCTTTTTAATGAACCTGTAGTTAATTTTTTACTTTTTAACTTTTACCCTCATATTTTTAAATCACTAATTTGCAAGTGATAGAAAGGAAGACATTGAGTTTAGATTCTTGGCAAAACAAAAGAGCTCGCATGTAATAACCTGATTTTTTTTTTTCTTAATTAGATTACTTAAGTGTGGTGGTGATACTTGTTATAATAAAAAATATAAGAAAATTGAGGATTTGAAAATTTTTGGAATTGGTTGGAAAGATTTTCGGATTTAATTTCACCCTATGTGGGAGTTTAATGTAGAATTTCTAAATTTTTATCCAAACACTTCCTAGCCCAATTACTTATTTGGTTCAAACCAAGCCCATTAACCCATGGGTCAACCATTTTCTTTGACTCACCTCAACTCACTTCAACTCACTTTATCACTCAATGAGTTGACTCATGAATAGTTGCTCTAAATTATTTTCCGACAACTTCATTTTTCA
Organism: Vitellaria paradoxa; assembly: GCA_019916065.1. Classification (NCBI taxonomy): domain Eukaryota; kingdom Viridiplantae; phylum Streptophyta; class Magnoliopsida; order Ericales; family Sapotaceae; genus Vitellaria; species Vitellaria paradoxa. The sequence goes on from CM034240.1 coordinate 17,525,599, forward strand.
TCTTCCATACACTCTCACCATCTTTCAAAATTAGGTGGCTAATTAGTCAAAAAGAAGACCCTACATTGATGACTTTAAAGCATTCTTCCAAATTACTTACCTAGCATGATTTAAACACTTAAAGCATCTTCTAAATAATTTTGTTTAAATTGTCAAAAAGCTAGCATGATTCCCGGATCATGCCACCTCCATACATCTTTCCCAATGCTTTTCTTAAATGATATGGTTAGCTAGTCAAAAAGTAAGCATGATTCTTGGATCATGCTACCAATTGTATATGCATGATCTTACCTTAGTTGATTTTTTCTCCACTAATAATTTTCTCTACACTCCCTATAAATTGTGTGTCTTCAAAGAGAAGAAAATAAGAGAGAAATAATAATAAATTATTAATTAGTGAGTCTGAAGATTTGGTGTTGCTTGGAGGAAGAAGAAAGGCTTGGAATTTTTCAATTTGGGTGGTGTTCAAAGCTAACTCATTTTTCCTTCTCAGACTTGGTCATTAATATCTTCATTGAGGTAGGATGATGAACCTCCTAAAATATATTTGATGCATTTTCTGGTTTGAAGTATGAAACTTGATTATGATAAAAATAAATACCCGTATATTAGGGGTAGGGAAGCCAAAATTTTGACTGATGTAACTCAATATGCTGGCAGCTCTCTATTTGTAACTTCTTATGTGCTTCTGACCTCGAAAACGGTGGAATTAGACTTCGCCTAAAACATAAAAGTTGTAGCCCTTTTAGTTTTCTTTTCAACCCAAAAAGAATTGCATCAATTCGATTTGTGAGTCAAAAGTTTTGCCCAAAATACTGAGCACGTGTAAAATTGTATTTTCTGAACAAACTGAATTCAAAGCTGTTTTTGTACCTTTACACCTTAGAATTTTAAAAAAATGTAAAACATGAAAGTTGTAGGTCTTGAAGTCTAGTTTCTACAGATATAAAGTTTATAGATATTGGAGTTCTGCTCTATTTTATATAAATTTTCTTTCAAGCTGCTATTTTGCTTAGCTTTAATTGATGCTTGTTTTGATTTGTTTAGAATATTATGTTTAAAGATTTATTTAAATTTCCAATTTCCTTCTGTTAGTTATTGTCATCTTAATAATTTCTATTGATATGAAATTATTTTAAACTAGATATTATGTATTATTTGACACTCTAATATTGATGATAATTGACTTAGATAATCCGTTTCATCGTAGATAGTTGGATGACTTATTCAAACTAAAATGCTAGTATTTGATAAAATGCCCAAAAGAAACAATGGACTTGTTCTTTTCTCATTTAGTCTTTCTTAAATAAATTTGATTTATTTTTTAGGCATTATTTTGTCAACATAACAAGTTATATAACTATATTTTTATGATTAAGTGAATTTGATGAAACTCATTTAATACCTTCCTAAACATTGGAATAATTCTGTGGACAATTGTGGATATCTTGAAGCCAAAAACCTATGATAAGGGTTTTGGTTATAAATAAGATGATGATTGGAAATTTATTTAGATTATTTTGAATAAAATAAAACTTATCAATTTTGCTAAAAATTAAATATAAGTCAAAAAGCTATTTATTTTCTTTATATTCCATAAAATAATAAAATAAAAGGTAAAAGAAGCAAAAACTGAGATTTGCAGCCAATGAGGTTCGAACTTGCGACTTTAATTCGCAATTAGGGTCGCCCACCCACTAAGCTACTAACCTCGGCCTAATTAATATACCATTAGGAATAATTTTATTCTTATCAAATTTGGTACGGTAAACTTGTCAAAATAATTAACTAAAATACTAATTGTATTCTAAATTTTTTTACTTGCTACTTGTTAATTTACATATAGTACTTACCTTTGTGATAATGATATTGATGACTATGTTAAATCTTTGATTTATTGAGAATTGCTATTAAATTATGGATTTAAATAAAGTGCTTAAAAAAAATATACTGTTTGTGACTGAATAATCCCACTTTTGCTTCATCACCCGGAAACATTGCCGGTTGTTATTAAAAATGTCTGATTTCCATACAAAGTACCCTTGGAATGTAAAAGGGTGAGAAGAAATTAAGGCACTCCGTGCTAAAGTTATTTTTGGCAATGGGGTGATGGGTGGGTAGAAATGGCCTTTTAGATGAAGATGGGAACATGCATTTTATTTGGGAGATGCTCCCTTCTGACCTGGCCAGTCGGGTAGCCGGTCGCGACGGCTAGGTTTTTGGTAGGTGACACCGTCGGTATGCATTGGATGCTAAGCCCGTAAAGTCACTGGTTCCCAAGGCTGGGGGTAGAGGAGGATAGGAGTATGATTATCTTATGAGGATTTAGATTAAACTCCTTTACAAAATTTTACTGTGACCAGCAACCTTTCTTGTTATGTATGAATGATGTGTTGAAATTATTTAATTATATTTAATTCCTCTCGATTAATATTTTATAAATATATATATATATATATATATATATATATATATATATATGTATGTATGAAACCTGTATCGCTACGGGGTTTGATCCCGAGACCTTGAAGATCTAAATCTGAGATCCCTACCACTGCGACACAGACTTCATTGTGGTATACACATCAGTATTTAACTATTTTACATATAAGTAAAATAGTAGTTACGGTGACGGTTTCATCGAACCATTGTAAGTATAATTTACATTATTCAGTTGAGATCTATTGAATTAATTGTTGCATAAATAGTATGCCACCTAAACACATTCACTTAATACAGTGTAGTATTACAACTACTGCATATAGGCACCTAGGAGATTCTGATTACTGGGCTTTAGTAGCTCACCCCTTGTGGGAATATTTTTTTCAGGATATTAAGCACAGGATTACAGAAGATGAGCTGGAAATAGATTAATTTCTCTTAAATATTCCATCAGAAGAGTTATCTATTTTTTTCTTCTTTCCTGCACAGAGCTGGAGGACTTTATTTTTGGTCTGTAATAATTGTTGGATGATTGTAATTATTAAGCATAGACCTAATTTGCTTTTATTTGGTATGTAATGTTAATCGTGTGGTTGGGACACTTAGATGGCTCTATAATATTTTTCTCTATCTTTATTTTGTGCCCTGTAGTTGAAATCCCATCAAATGGTTCAGTCCAATGACTTATAAATATTATTTTGGGATAATCATAGGATTTTGACTATCTTAAATTTTTCTTACGGGTCAACCCCAATTTGGAGGAAAACTCTGGGGTGTGACAGCGTGTTATTATCATCTTATTTTTATACCTAACAAATAAATTCCAAGTCACCCCTAGGCATTCGGTTATGAAAATCCGGGGCCTGACATCGCATAAATAAATAAATATATATATATATCAAGAAAAAAAATATTGTACGAATAGAATTAAAATAATTGGATCTAAATATTTTAAATAAAATATATTTTAATCTTTTTGTTAAATTTTTAGATATTTATTAAAAATTAAATATATTAAGGATGAGGAGATAAAGGAGCGTTGGAAGAGTTACTTCTACGAGTTATTTAATGAAAGCAGTAGTAGTGACATACAATTGGGGCAGTTTACCACCTTTAGGTAAGAATTAAATCATATGTTTTATAGGAGAATCAGTAAGAAAGAAGTAAAAGAAGTATTGAAAAAGATGAAGAATGGGAAAACGATTGGGCCAGATGGTATCCTTATTGAGATTTGGAGGTGCCTAGAGGAGTGTGGCATAAGTTGGTTGACAAAACTTTTTAATGTAGTGCTAAAGAGTAAGAAGATGCTTGATGCATGGAGGAAAAATATTCTTATACCTATATACAAGAATAAATGAGATATTTAGAACTGTGCAAACTACCGTAGGATTAAATTGATGAGCCATATGATGAAATTATGGGAGAGAGTTATTGAGAGAAGACTATGAAGGATAATAAACGTTTCAGAAAATCAATTTAGTTTCATGCCCGGGAGATCAACCATGGAGGCTATCTTTCTCCTGAGGAGGTTAATGGAACAGTATAAAGAAGGTCAAAAAGATTTACATATGGTGTTCATTAATTTAAAGAAGGCCTATGGCCGAGTTCTTAAAGAGATTCTATAGAGAGTATTAAAAAAGAAATAAGCGTGTATCGCATATATCGAGGCGATAAAGGGCATGTATGATACAGTCATGACATCTATATGGATAACTGGTGGAGAGATTAAAGAGTTTCTTATCACGATTGATCTACACCAGGGTTTAGCTTTAAGCTCGTACTTGTTTGCTCTAGTTATAGATGAAATTACAAAACATATTCAAGATGAAGTGCTGTAGTGTATACTATTTGCAGATGATATTGTTTTAGTAGATGAGACAAGAGAATGAGTGAATGCTAATCTAGAATCATGGCGAGAAATGTTAAAGACAAAAGGGTTTAGGCTAAGTCAATGCAAAATGGAATATATGGAATGCAAGTTTAGTCAAAGTAGAATAACTGGTAGCATAGAAATAAGTTTAGGCACACAAAAGATTGTAGAGAAAGAAAACTTTAGGTATCTTGGATTTATGGTACAACAAGATGTAGGGATTGATGCTAATGAAGTCACAGGATTCAGACCGGGTGAACCAAATGGAGGAGTGTTTCGAGAGTCTTGTGCGATCGAAAAGTCCATCTCGAGGTGAAAGGAAAGTATTATAAGGTGGCAGTAAGACCAGCGTTGCTATATAGATCAGAGTATTGTGCAATAAAGCATAATCATGTTCAGAAAATAGCAGTTACAGAGATGAGAATGTTAAGATAGATGTACGGGATTACAAGAAGAGATAAGATTAGGAACGAGAAGATTAGGGACAAAGTAGGAATATCACCGATTGAAAATAAAATGAGAGAAAATCAATTAAGATGGTTCGGCCATATTAGAAGGCGTTCAACAGAGGCACCTGTTAGAAGGTATGAAAGCATGGAGATTGCCAGGAGTAGGAGAGGAAGACCTAAGAGAAGTTGAAAAAAATTATTAAACATGACCTTGCCTACCTGGATAGAACAGACGACATGGCCCTAAACAGATTTGATTGGCGTCGTCAAATCCATATAACCGACCCCACTTAGTGGGAAAAGGCTTGGTTTGGTTTGGTTTATTAAAAATTTAAAAAATACTCATATCCTGCTTATTTGTTTGGTAAATCAAAAGAAACCGCTTATTTTTTATTTATTTATCTATTTTTTGTCTTAGATGGCATTTTTCTTCAAATATTCAATGCAAGGTTACTAAGCCCCCGTTTGATAATGTTTTTGTTTTTACTTTTTTTTTATCTTATCAAAATTTTGTAAACTGGCAACGAAAATATATTTGTTAAATCTGTTTATTTAAAAAAAAACTTAAAAAGAAAAATGTAAATAAAAAAATATTTTTATTATTTTTTCTGTTACAGACATTTTGTTAATTTTAACACTTTATCTAATTTTTGTTGCAACATATTAAAATGAATTATTTTATCTAAATATTTTATTAAATTAAATTATTTTTAATAAATAATATAATTAAATTAAATTAATTATCTAAATTAATATGTAAAATATTTTATTTATTTATTTTAATAAATAATTAATTTAATTTAATTTAATCTAATTAATATGAGATATATATCATTAAATTACATTTAATAAATAAAAAAATTAATTAATTAATCTAATTTAATTATATAAATATATTTTATTAAATTATTTTGAATAAATAATAAAATTAATTAGTTTAGCTTAATTAATCTAATTGATTTGAAGTTTTCTCTGACCACAAGAGTTTGAAGTACATATTTACTCAGAAAGATCTGAATCTGAGGCAGAGGAGATGGGTCGAGTACATAGAAAGCTTCAACTTTGAACTACATTACCATCTGGGTAAGGCCAACGTGGTTGCTGATGCCTTGAGCCAGAAGACCCGTGCTACTTTGGCTAGTGTGGCAATACGGGAGTGGAAAATGATGGATAGTTTGAGTGAGTTTGAGCTTGACTATCAGGAGGTGGAGAACCAAGCAGTGTTATGTTCTACGGTGATTCAGCCTACCTTACTAAGTAGAGTTGTGGAGGTCCAAGGTACTGATACTGAGGCTAATGAGTACCGAGTACGGATGAGTAGTGATGAGCTCATACCTGGTTGGACGATAGGGTCAAATGGAGGATTGAGATTTTAGGGAAGACTGTTTGTACCAATCTCAGTTCGAGATACAGTATTGAGGGAGTTTCACCACTCCAAGTTTGCAGTACATCCTGGAGGGACAAAGATGTAGCAAGATCTCCGCCGACAGTTCTTTTGGGCTGGGATAAAAAGAGATGTAGCTGAGTTTGTGAGCAAGTGTTTGACTTGTCAGCAAGTGAAAGCAGAGCATCAGAGGCCAGCAGGATTGCTTCAGCCATTGCCAGTTTTCGGAATGGAAGTGGAAAAATATCACAATAGACTTCGTTACTAATTTGCTCAAGTCTCCCAAGAAGCATGATACTATTTGGGTGGTAGTGGATAGATTAGCAAAGTCAGCGCACTTCTTACTGATTTGTTTGATTGATTCAATGGATAGTTTAGCTCGGTTGTACATTAGGGAGATTGTGAGGCTACATGGGGCTCCAGTGTCAATCGTATCAAATAGGGATCCCAGATTTGCATCTCGTTTCTGGCAGAGTCTCCAGCAGGCCATGGGTACAGAATTGATGTTCAGTACCGCCTATCATCCTCAAACAGATGGGTAGTCTGAACGTACCATTCAGATCTTGGAGGACATGCTTCGAGCATGTATACTGGATTTTCAGGGTAGCTAGGAGGTGCACCTTCCATTGGAAGAGTTTGCATACAATAACAGCTATCAGTCCAGTATTGAGATGGCGCCTTACGAAGCATTGTATGGTAGGCCATGCAGATCCCCTATCTGTTGGGCAGAGGTTGGGGAAAGAACTTTGTTGGGACCTGAGATGGATCGGGAAACAACAGAGAAGACCAAAATCATCAAGCAGAGGCTTGAGACGGCGCGCAGTCGCCAGAAGAGCTATGCTGACCAGAGGCGAAGGCTATTGGAGTTTGAGGCGGGAGACTACGTCTTTCTAAAGGTCTCACCACGTAAGGGGCAGTTCCGGTTTGGTTGTAAAGGCAAGTTGTCACCGAGGTTCATTGGGCCATTTGAGGTGTTGGCTCGGGTTGGCGAGGTGGCTTATCGTTTGGCTTTACCACCAAATTTGTCAGGGGTGCATGCTGTGTTTCATGTATCCATGTTGAGGAAGTACATCCCTGACCGGTCGCTTGTTTTGGATTGGGAAGACTTGAGGTAGATTCCAATGTTTCCTACGAGGTAAAGCCTGTGAAAATTGTGGATTCTCGTGAGCAGGTTCTTCGAGGAAAGACAATACCATTGGTTCGGGTACTATGGAAGCATCATGGGATAGAGGAGTCGACTTGGGAGCGTGAGCAAGATATGAGACATCGTTTTCCCGAGTTGTTTGCTTGAATTTTTGTTATATTATTTTATTATTTAATTTTTGAGGACGAAAATTTTATAAGGAGGGGAGGATGTAAGAACCCAGAATTTAATATATATATATATATATGCTTTTATTTTATTCAAACTTTATTATTTAAATTTTATTTATTTTATGTGTGATATATATGTTTATTTAATTGGTTGTGTGTGTGTGAGAGAGTGGGAGGAGGAATTATGACAAGAAATTATTGTCATAAGAGAGGCCAAACGGTTACAGCTTGGAATTTGTGATTTAAAGGTGTTTTGATGGGTAAGTTATGGTGGTACATGTAACGGAAGGGAAAGATGAAACTTTTTTTTACATAAACCACTCTTCTTCATCTCCCATCATCTTCTTCACATACAAAACCTGCACTAGAGAGTTTTCTCCTTCCTGCTGTTCTTCTACTTTGGTTTCAAAAGTTTCAACAAGAGGAGGTTGGTACAATCATACCTATTAAGAGAGATCAGTGTAAGACGAACGAAGTCCCGAGTTAAGTTCGAAAGAAGGGATCATCGAAATCACTCTAGAATGCCAACTTGAGTTGGTCGTAACGCAATACACACTGATTGTCTACGTGTGTAGTGAGGTAGGTGCGATTGTGTTTATTTGATATATTTCTTTTATCATGTCAAGTATATATAGATATACGTGTGCAAGAGATGAAAAACTTGTTCTATGAATTGATTATTGATTATGTGAAATTCTGAAACTTTCACACTGAAATGGGTACACTGGTTTCCCATAAAAATCATACCTAGAGATTGATTTAATTTTTGAAACTTTTTATATGTTAAATTAGACATATAGACGAGTTTTATGTAAAAATTTCATAATTTTTGAAATTTAAATGAATTTATTAAAAATAGTCAAACTTGACTGATGGGTTGGGATTTCTGTACCTGGATCAGCACAATGTTTTTATATAAAATTCATAGTTAGAAGTTGAATTAATTTTTGATATTTTTATCTATGGGAGTAAATATACAAACTAGTATCCAGTAAAAATTTCATATTTTTTTGAGTTACAATAGATTTTATAAATTTCGTGAAAGTTGAATGTTTGTTTTAAATTGCTGTGCTGACAGGAGTTTGATTTTTGATATAAAAATGATATCTAGAGATTAAATTAATTTCTAAAAATTTTATATATGAAACTAGACATGTTACATATTCTGCAGAAAAGTTTTTATAAAATTTTGAGTAATAATTTATTTTATAAAAATATTGAAACTTGGCTGTTTGGTTTACATTGCCGTACTAACAATAGTCAGATATTTGGTATAAAAGATATACATAAAAGTTCATATAATTTTTAAAAGTTTTATATGTTAAACTAGATATATGAATGAACTTTCTGTAAAAATTTCAAAATTTTTGGATTTAAAATGAATTTTATAAAAATCGTGAAAATGAGTTGTTTTGTATGGTTCTAGCAGAAATACCCATTTAGTATTTTTAAATTCTGTATTTTATGGTTTTATGAAAAAAATTTTAAATCTTGTTTTCATGAAACTAGACTTAATTATAAGTATTTTGGGCTTTTGAATTAGTATAAAATATTTTATTTTCTATTTTTCATGAATTATCAAAATGTATGTCTTGAATTTTTCTTGGTCATGGCAATGCTTGATATAAAATTTTATTTACCAAGCTAGCTGCATATATATTCTTGAATATGGTTGCATGATATTTATTTGATAAATTTTATATGAGAATATTTTTATGGAAGGGCAACATGAGACTTAGGCCCAAAACACATTTACACTTCATAAAACTTATAAAGTAAAGAGAAGAACACACAAAAAAATCAAATTAGAGAGAACTTTTGTGTATGTTGTGCTGTTAATAAAAGGAATTACTTGAGATTTGATTTTTGGGTTATTGGGGTCATTAAGGGTACTAGAAAGAGCGGGTTCTAGAGCCCAATGGTTGAAATCTCTAAAACCTGTGCAGGGTGATTAGTATAACCAGTAAGCTAGAAACCTACGAAATGTATATATGATTTATTCTAACATATATTTAGTACCGGGATTGCGGGACCGGTTTGTCTACTAAGGCAAATAAGTACATTTGGGACTGCGGGACCAATTGTACCCCATGATTGAGGTATGGGGATATGATGAGTACATTTGAGATTGCGGGACTAATTGTACCCCCTGACTGAGATCTTGGGATGTGATGAGTACATGTAGGACTGCAGGATTAGTTGTATCCCACGGCTTAGGTCTGGGGATTTATTTTGAGTTTAGTTCTGAAGCCACAGACTAAACTTGCAGAGTACCTGACTTATAGTATGATATTGATGTGTGGTGATGTGAATGATGTGATATGATTTATTTTTAGTATGAGACTGCAGAATCATGACTAAGTAACTTTATAATTTGAATGTAATGATTAAATATGAATATTTTGAAAATTTTGAGATTTTAAATTTTATTCTTATTTATTAGTGTTAATAGCTTTACATGATAAAAAAATTATATTTTATAAACACTTTCTGAGCACACGTAGAATTGAGTGCTCACTACCTACTACAATTGGTAATGCAGGGGTTGATACTCGTGACAGACCAGTGGGTTAGCTAGCCGTCTTGGGTTGTTATAACTGGATGATTTGTTTTATTTTGCATTTTAATAGTTAATTTTTAATGTAATGGAGTATTGATTTGGGCCTATATTTATGGCATAGTTTTGTAGCCCATTTTTAGGGTATTTTAAAGGTATTTTGAATATTTAAGAAATTGAATAAATACTTACTTTAATTAGCTTCCGCTCTAATATGGTACATTTTTTTTGGGTTTCGTTCCTACGTCCCCGGTTGTGGATTTCGGGGCGTGATATTTTTTATCTCACTGTATGAATTACAAATTTATAACTTATTTTACTTTATTTCATTTTATCTCACTTTTTATCATTTTAAACACATTTTACATATTTGTCCCTACAAATAATTTATTTAAAAGGACACCCTAACGTTACCCTTGATTCTATGCCCCCAAAACAAAAAATAATAAATAAATAAAAATAATAACAATAATTAAAAATGCATACTTTAACAAAACAAAATACTTGATATTTGGTTGATTAGAATTAATCAAGTTTTATTATATATTATTTTTAAATTTTATTACATATTATTTTTATATTAAATTTTTATAATTTCTATTATACTTTTTTATTAAACTTCTGGGTCCTACTATTCAGCGCTCTTGGAATCACGTGCCTCCTTTAACAGGACGAGCTGACAGCTGGCCCTTGCATTTGAATGCGCATTCTCTCTCTTTAAGTGCTTAACGAAACCTCGCAACTCCGCAAACGACTCCGAGAGCGAGAGAGAGGGAGAGGGAGCAAAGAAACTGATATTGAGTGCGGCGCAGATGCAGCAGAGGGGGAGAGCTAACAACCGTAGATCAAGGACGTTCTCTAGATCTCGCCTTGCCGTCGAGGGTTGTTAAAGCCAGATCGAACCACCCATTTCCATTCCCTCACCCTTCACCTTTCCTCCGTCAATCCCTTCCCATTTTTGCTCGGTTTTCACCGTCTCTGAGAAGGTTGAACCATGGCTCTCCAAGGTGAGATTCCTATGTTTAATTCTGTGCGCGTACTGTGTTTATACATGTGTGTGTGTGTTTGAGAAAGATCTTTGCAATGTGATGAGGTGTGTATCTGCAAATGTTCTGCAGAGAAAGAACGCGAGATTCAAAAGAGCTACTGGATCGAGCACTCCGCCGACCTCACCCTCGAGGCTATGATGCTCGACTCCAAAGCCGCTGATCTCGACAAAGAAGAAAGACCTGAAGTACATTCGCTCTCTCTCTCTCTCTCTCTCTCTCTCTCTCTCTTCCCCCCCCCCTTCGATATTTTATTTTGTTTTTCTGATTTAATGGATGTTTATTGGGTGTGAGTAGATTCGATTTTAAATAATTATGGTTTCTTATTTGGATTTTGGACCTCCTTCATTGTTTAGTAGCAGATTCAAATTATCTAATTACGGGATTTGATTTGGATGTTGGATCTCCTTGATTGGCTTGTTGTTTAACAGTAATTCTTGTTTATTCTGCTTATTATCAAACTACTTTATTAATTACTTTATTTATTTATTTATTTTTTCTAATCATGCCGGCGTTTTTGCACCCAATGTACGGAATGCATATGGATTAATAGTTGCCATGCACCTACCCCAATAAAAGAGTAGATTTTTTACAAGCGGCAAAAACCCATATTTATTTATTTATTTTTTAGTTACAATATATATTAGGTGTGTTTAGAGATGTATAAAAGTGTATAAAATATAATAAAATTGTAAAAGTAAATATCTCGTAATTCATACAGTGAGTAAATAATTTAAATTTTATTATCTCGTAATTTATGTTTATAAAAATTTGTAAAATTTTATTTTATTTTATAAAACTCTGAACTGGGCCATTATAGTTACACTAATTCTTTTGCAGTGAATTCTTGACAGGGGCAAAAGCCTCGTATTTAAATTTTTTTAAATATAAATTATAAGGTATCTACGTAGTTGCGGGCCTCCACAGTTCCTTTCTCTTTACTCGATGTAATAAATAAGTATTCAGGTAAAATATTTTATTCTACCGGGTATGTCAACTGTGGCAATTGACTATTCGGGTTATTTTTAGATCTACAAGGCGTCAAGTGCCAGTGGGGTAATTGCCTCACTAATTTTATTGAAAAATCCCACTGAGCTAATTTTCTATTATGAAAATTTAAATTATTTTACTTACCAAAAAAAAAATATTTTAATTATTTGGGTAAGTTGCTCCATCTTGATCTTTGAAAATTTTTATTTTATTTTGGTAAGTTTCTCTTTTAAATTTTTTTGGTTTCCCTTTTAAATTTAGTCTATAATGTTACGGCAATTAAATATTTCTTGCATACCATAGAAATTAAGTTGTTTTGGTAAATGTAAATTGCGATTCTAGGAGTGATATGGTACAACTAATTACATAACTTTTTGGTACAAACTATGTTTTATTAGTTGTTATGTTGGGTATCGAAGTATAAAATCACATTCAATTTTATGCAATCCGTTAGTGTTTGTTATCATTAATTATAAGCAAAAAGAAAATACATATAATTAGTTATTTTGTTATATTTTTAGTTGGGATTCACATAGTTCCTAATTTGTTAACCCCCTCCAACCCTCGAACTAGATCGCGCGACTCCAATTGGGGTACGTTCGTGATCCAAATCGCAAATATTGACGATCTAATTTCATGAGAGAAGAACGAGTATTTGAAATGAAAAAGAAACAAGTTTTTACTTGAAATTGCTGTCGTTGCTATCGCAGTCGCAGTTACCATCGCCGTCGCCCTTTATCAGAGTTGGTCCAACAAAGGATTTTACAACTTTCTTTGATATTTAGGTCAAGATTTAGTTTAACTGTACAAATTCCTTCCTTTCATTTTTTCAAGTCAGGATAATTAATTTGTATTTTTTTGTTCGAACCAAAAAAGATTACGAATTTTGTTTATTTTTTCAAATCAAAATAAGAGACTTTGTAACTTTCTAATATATATCTGCAATTTACTATAATATTTAGGTCAAGATTTTGTCCAACAAATGACTCCACAACTTCTTTCCTTTCATTTTTTTCGGTCTGAATAATTAATTTGTGTTTTGTTTTTTCGAACCAAAAAGGACTTTATGAATTTCCTTTACTTTTTCAAACCACTAAGGATTGGACTTTACTTTTAAATACTCCATACATATTTTATAATACACATAATGCATGTTTCATATTCTACTGCATATCAAACCAAATAAAAATTTAAAACGAATTGTGATCCAAAATGGCGTTCTAACTAATTATTACCTCCACCATACCATGTACCAACCAAGGTATCGTACTGTAAATCCGTACCCATACTATGTACCAGATCGACCCGTGAACTTGGTAACTAAGGAAACATTAAGTTGAGTTATTTTTGTAATTTATGAGAATTGTTATACGTGTTTTTCAAATTCTAGTGATGTTAAAAGAAAAAAACAATTGTTTCAATATTTTTGTGTGTTATATTTTTCTAATTATTTTGTCCACCTCATTCCAACCAAAATCTTGCCTCTGCCATTGCATGTCAAGTTGTCAACTCAAGTGATATTCAAGATTAAAAATCATAGTTGAAATTGGAAGTTCTATTTGATGCTTTCCTTGGAACTATATTTGAAAGCTGCTGTCATGACACTTTCCAAAATTTATCCTTCAATTTTCTTAAATTTTAGTAGTTACTTGTATTGCTTCCGAAGGCTATTACGCGGTTGGCATATCAGCATTGTAATTCTTTGACTCCAAAAGAATTACAATGCTGATATGCCAACCGCGTAATAGCCTTCGGAAGCATTGTAATTCTTGAATTACACTCTGCAGGATATTGATGATCTAGTCATTTAAATTGATGTTTCAATTTGTGTTTCCTTATTATGGTATTTATCAGGTGCTTTAGTTGGATCCACCTTTTGAAGTGGCTGCTTTTAGTGTCACTGAATGGCTGCTTTCAGTTTTCACGATCTAGTTTCTAAATGTGGGTTAATGCTGATAATGGTTAAAACTATTCTTTCTAATATACAAATTTCGGTCAGCTCTCTCTCTCTTGAGCTACTTTTGCTAGTCCTTGATGATATTTTAGCGCTATCTAAAATTCTGAGTGGGAGTAACAATACATCCAAGGTTAGTTTTGTTAGTCCCCTTTCCCGTCCCAGAAAACAAGCAACATGGGATCTAATGACAATAAAGTGATAAACTAACTCATTCTACCGTAAGTTCTTTGGTGTTTGTTATAACTATGACCTGACAGACCACTTTCCATATGTTGGCCTTTTTTTTTTTTTTGATGTGTTAAAGAATTTTCTTAAAGAAGAAGAGAAACAAAAGCAGGCGTCCAGCAAATGCCAAGTTCAAAAATAGCCACTCAACTCAACAGAGTGGACTTACCAAAAAAAAAAAACTCAACAGAGTGGATCCTCTACAAAGCTAACAAAAGACCCTTTACCTGGCTCTATAAGTATACCCACCTTACTATCTAATTGATTCTGAATAAAGATGACCCTTTTCCTCGAAACATTCTCCTATTTCTCTCTTTCCAAACCAATCGAATAATGCAGTAAAGAGCCTTTATTCATGCTTTATTTTGGTTCTTCCTCAACTTTACCCCCACCAATAGTAAGGCAGAATCTTCACATACTTGGGGCCCATGGACTCTTCACTACCATGCCCACTTCACAATGCCTCATCTGAAATTCTTGCTTTTGAAAGCACAAACAATTGATTATCTTTTTCATTGTGGGTGATTATTGATTTTTTGTTTGTTAGGTGTATCGACCTTATACTTCTACTCATTAATAGTTTATATTTTATGAATGGTATAGCTTATTGTGTTTTCATTTAAGCTACATTATGCACTGTAGTGTAGCCTGTGCACTAACTAGGGATTTTTTTTTAAATGTGTGTTAACTTGACACAATTTTAGCTATACATGTTATCTGTTTTTGCCCCAAAAGGAAAAAAGTAAAACATTATCTCATTTTCTCCATTTGCTAATTTACTTTGAGAATGTCCTACTGTAGATGTGTCCCTTCTCCCTGCCTCGAAAGGAAAAAAAGAAAGTTCCAGTTTAAGACATGCTGCTTATTACATAGGACAACGCCAAATTTCTGAAATTCATCTAACTGGTGGCTTGTTCAGGTACTTGATATGCTTCCATCCTTTGAAGGAAAATCAGTTCTGGAACTAGGAGCGGGCATTGGTCGTTTTACTGGTGAATTAGCTAAGAAGGCTGGTCAGGTTCTGGCTTTGGATTTTATTGAAAGTGTGATAAAGAAGGTAATCATAGGACCAAGCTTTTAAAATTGGACAAATAATGATGTTTTTTTCTATTTTGTTTTGTTTTGATCTTGATCTTTAATTTCCTAATTGCAGAATCAAACCATCAATGGGCATTATAAAAATGTCACGTTTATGTGTGCTGATGTGACGTCCCCTGATATAGATATTTCAACTGATTCAATGGATTTGATATTCTCAAACTGGCTATTGATGTATCTCTCGGATAAAGAGGTGAATTTATTTCTCTCTATCAACCCATTTATTTGATGTTTTGATATCATCACAATCCAATAATAAAATCGGGGACAAGTGTGAACTCTATTTCCTCCTTAATTGAGTCAGAAATATCAGACTTGAAGGGAGGAAGAAGGCATCCCTTACTCCATTCCTTCCTAAAGTGAGTCAAGAATGGCGGGATTAGAAGTTGTCTACTTTATTTTAGTGAATTTAGTAAAGATCATGAATGCTCTTTAAAAGAAACATGCTACAAATATCCAAGTATAAACTGCTTTACCCACCCATGCATTAGAGTACAGCTGAACTTAAACACAGTTCTTATGACAATGATTAGCGCTGTTTTAATTAAGAGAGGACAGATGTGGCAATGTACTATTTTAATGAAATAAAGAAGGGGACTACTATTTCCATTTTTAAACCCAGGAAGACCTTTTTTCCCGTGGCTAGTTAGTTGTACAGCTATTTTATTCACGGTAAGCATAAAAGCTTATTTTTGCATGAGTATTTTGCAATGCTTTTTGGCTCTTGGTTTGGAATCTCTGCTTAAACAACATGTAACCTTCTATAATAGTTGAATATGTTGTGCTTGATGTATGTTAGCTACATTCTTCTTTGACATCATTGCTTGCCTTGGCATCACTAACTAATCTTTTAATTCTTCAAATGGACTTATCCTTTTCCATTTGTTGTAGGTTGAGAATCTTGCAGAAAGAATGGTAAAATGGTTGAAGGTTGGTGGCTATATTTTCTTCAGAGAATCATGTTTTCATCAATCTGGAGACTACAAGCGGAAGAGCAACCCAACGCATTACCGGGAGCCAAGATATTATACAAAGGTTCTACTTTATATAGCAAACCTTTTTTTTTTTTTTTGGTGGATAAGAACCCTTTGTGTTGTTGTATACTTTGAAGTTTGCTGTAATAAATTTATTGTGTGCTGCATGTACATTAAATAATTAAAATCACTGCTCTTCAACAATTCGGCAATGGCATAACTATAAGATAATGTCCACATGCTTCCGTGTTTTGATAGTCATAAAACAGTCAAAACTTGTTTCACTAGATTGTTTTGAATTTTAGTGGAATCCATCAAACTCAACGTGGGGTCATTTTGGTTAATCATCTTGGTTCAAATTTCCTAGATTATCATGCTCTTTTTCAGTTGAAGAGGAAGGATCAGAAGCTCCTTGTTGATTGATGTAGACTATAAAATTCATTTGACTGACTTTTAGCGAGTAATATTGGTTATCTGGTTCTCTCTCTTTGGTGAACTGAAACAAATGGTGACAGGCTCTGTCAAGAACTATCCCTCCTAAATGTCACTTGCCCCATATAGTTACATGCCTTTTCTGGTTTTATTGAACTGCAGGTTTTCAAGGAATGTCTCATGCGTGATGGCTCTGGGAATTCCTATGAACTTTCCCTTGTTGGCTGCAAATGCATTGGAGCTTATGTGAGAAACAAGAAAAACCAAAATCAGGTAATAACATACTTGGGTGCTCAGCTTTAATGTAATTCTTTTTTTTTTTCTTTTTGTGTTGGTGAAATTGTTTGATGGGAGACATAATTATGGTATTTGTATGTAGATTTGCTGGATTTGGCAGAAAGTCAGTTCTGAGAATGATAGAGGGTTCCAGCAGTTTTTGGATAATGTCCAGTATAAATGTAATGGTATATTGCGATATGAACGGGTCTTTGGGAAAGGCTTTGTTAGCACAGGAGGAATTGGTACGTTAAATGCTTTTCTTTTATGCTTTTTTTGATTCATATAATTTAAAGCGAATATGGATACGTAAAAATTATCTGTGTATAAGTATTATAAATATAAGTAAATTACACATCTAAAATATATCTTACTGGGAAGAAAAAAAAAAAAAAAAAACAAAGACAAAATGGGAACAGAAGAGGACCTCCAAAACATTTTAAATACTATCAATGCAGTTCTTGTTTAGGCAAAGAACTCTTAACAGGAGAAGAACCAATGACATTACAACTTATTGGATTAAGCAAGGAAGAGTTGAGCAACGATCCAATTGCTTGAAACTTCAGTTTCAGGTCAATTTGAATCAATAACTCTTAGGTTTTTAGTTTCATGGTGAAGATCCTTCCTTCCTAGTAATATAAGTTTTTTTTTTGGTTTAATTTTTAGCTTAGTTTTCTGAAAGAAAAAACACATGCTACTAATTTTTATTTCTGTTCGCTCAAAATGAATTTTGTCTTTGAGCAGAGACAACGAAAGAATTTGTTTCAAAGCTGGATCTTCAGCCTGGCCAAAAAGTCCTGGATGTGGGCTGTGGCATCGGTGGAGGTGACTTTTACATGGCAGAGAACTTTGATGTTCATGTCGTGGGCATTGACCTCTCTGTAAACATGGTTTCTTTTGCTCTGGAACAAGCAATTGGTCTCAAATGTTCAGTAGAATTTGAGGTTGCTGACTGCACCAAGAAAACATATCCGGACAACACATTTGATGTGATCTACAGCCGAGACACTATTCTCCATATTAAAGTAACATGCCTCCTTTCTCTGAGCTTTAGAATTAAATATTTACTTTCCATTTGTTTGTTAACTTTGAATTGAATGGCTTTGCACTTGTTTTGGTATTTTTTTTTTGTTTTTATATATCTGGTTTCCTTAATGAATGAGAGTATGATACGAAATAATGAAGTGCTTGACAAATGCTTTCTTTACTACTATGATCTATTTATTTTTATATATCTGGTTTACATGTAATTGTATATCTCAGTCTGGGGGTGTAATTTTGATGTGCCTCATCAGATTGATTTGGGAAAAAGGAACTGCGATAATCTTGAACCCAGTCTGATCTCTGCACTTGACTGAACGAATATTTTAAGTGAACTTTTGTTGGAATGTTCCCATCTTCCCCCCCCCCCCCCTTCTATTTTTCTGTTTTGCTCCTTTTGCTTTTCCTGGCAAATAATTTTCCCATTTCCAAAGCTTTGAACTATGAGCGGTTCATTTTTAGGACAAACCTGCATTGTTCAAAACCTTTTACAAGTGGTTGAAGCCAGGTGGAAAGGTTCTCATTAGTGATTACTGCAAGAGCGATGGACCTCCCTCGCCAGATTTTGCGGCATATATTAAGCAAAGAGGATATGATCTCCACAGTGTAGAAGCATATGGTCAGGTATGTTCACGCATAAAAATCTACCGTACTGACATCTCTCTCGCTCTCTCTCTCTCACATTATCTGAGTGAGCTCACTGCTCCTTTTTGGATATTTTATAGATGCTTAGAGATGCTGGTTTTGACAAGGTTGTTGCAGAGGATCGAACAGATCAGGTTCTTTGTAGTCTTTGTTCCCTTTGTATATGATAACAAGCTTGAAAATAAGGCTTCTTAAGCTAAAGAAAGCTCCCCCCCCCTTTCTTTTTTTGGGGGTTTTTCTTCCAGTTCTTGAACGTTTTGCAGAGGGAATTAGATGCAGTTGAGAAGGATCGGGAAGCATTCATCCAAGATTTCTCTGAAGTGCGTGCTCTCGCTCTCTCTCTCTCTCTCTCTAAAAAAAAAAAAATACATATAGTGTGTGCGCTCGCATTAGTTTCTATTATTTGGTTGGTATCACTGTTGGTGTTCATGCAGTTTTCTGATTGTTGCTTGTGAAATGACCTCCACAGGAGGATTATAATGATATTGTTGGAGGTTGGAGGGCAAAGCTGATCAGGAGCTCGTCAGGGGAGCAGAGGTGGGGCCTGTTTATTGCAAAGAAAAACTGATGCTCAACGGCACTGTCATCATCTGTTGTTTGGTGCTGCTGCTTTTATTTCTACTAGTCGGTTTGATTAGGAGCTTGCTGTTACAATAAAAGTGGAGGACCTTCTATTTCCAATATTCCGATGATCTTAGTACCCATGTAAGCCAGAGGACAAGCTAGTTTTGCGATGCCTCTCTATTTGAATCCTGGTTGGATGGGATTAATTACCCTATGATTTTAGTTGATTAATGTTACTGCTGAATCAGATAGATCAGATTCTCATAAATAAACAATATGATTTGTAAAAGGTCATTTGCTTGTCTTATGGGGATAAGCTTACCTAAGTTAGCTTGGTTCAATCTCTGCTCTCTTTGGAGTGTGTTTGGAGTTAAAAAAAAAAAAAAAAAAAAAAAAGGAAAAAAAACAAAATATAATAAAATTTTAAACATATGTATATATTTGAATAGATTAAAAAATATAATAAAATAAGAAGTATTGATTAATAAATCAGTTTTTAATTTAATTGTTTATTGTTTCTCAAATTACATGCTGTTTTTATTTTAGTTTCCATTACAAAACAAGCTAGAGAAGGGAAATTTTCATTATCTTTTTATTTATTTATTTATTCTCTTAACAAGTACTTGATCGAAACACAAATTTTAATTGAATAGTTTGCTATTCTTTCTAGAACAAAAGAAATGATCCTCATAATTTTTTGTTTATTTGTTTTATTTTCTCTAAGTATATCAATATGGCATCAGAGCTAATAAGGTTTTGAATTTTCTCTACTAGAGCAGAGCATATTTGATAAATTAATTTTATGGTAGAACAATTTTCGTAAGGTATTTTTTGTTTAATTTTCAAAATTTTATTGTTAATTAATCTACATTTATTCTGTTTAATCCGTTATGTTAACTTGTTAATCGTTGGATCATTATTAAAGTCGCGCATGACTTAAAACATATATTCTCTGTAAATCTATTATGTTAACTTATGGATCCTTGCTAAAGTCGTATATGACTTAAAACCTATATTTTCCGGTTTAGGAGATGTTATGTTTTGTTTGGAAAGAGAAAAAAACATTTCTCTTTTAGAATTGATTTGATTTTAAAATTAGATAATTGATTTGATTAATAAAATTTTGTGTTTGGAACGTATGTTTGGATTTAAGAATTGAGTTGAATTGATTTAAAAGAAATATCAAATTTGACTATGTTAATATAAAATAAAAAATATGGTAAATTGCATATATGAGGATAAATTTGTTCAGTTATTTATATGGATTAAGAAAATAATAAAATTTCATCAAATTCTATTGTTTTATGTTAGATTTCGAAGGATATAGAAATTCTAAAATTTAAATTATGAAATGAAATCAAATCCAATTCATAAAATTTTATTTTAATTCGAAACATAAGAATTAATAAGAATTCTCACTAAATAATATCAAATCTCATCAAATTCACAATTTTAAACTATCACGCCCCGAAATTTTCAATCCAGTTACGTGTCAAATCACATAAATAAGACAATATCAAGCGAAAGCAAATTATCAATATTTAAAAATAGAATCTCTCAAAGTCTTAAAATTGCCACCAAATGGGCTACAATAATAATGTCTCAAAAATGAGCCCAAACTATAATTCATTACTTTATAAACAAAAAATGAAAATGTAAAGTAAATAATCTATCAAAATATTCCAATACCGGCTAATCCAGCTCAAGGGTCCTTCACGAGTATCTGTTCTTGCAACATCAACTATAGGGGGATGAGTACTAAACTACGTTTACTCAAAGAATGCATATCAGACATTAGTTTTAATAATGTAAGGATATCAACACTTAACTGATTTTAAAATAAGTTAAAAACTTATCATCTTTGTAATTAATCTAAATTTTCATATTAAGTCATATCGTTTCAATTTAACAGTTACTTAGTCATGATCTTGCAATCTCATACTAAAATATATCTTATCACAATCATACGCATCAATATCATACCATGGCTCAAGTATTTTGCAAGGCCATTCTGTGCTCACAGAATTAAACCTAAATCAAATCCCCAGGCCTTAGCAATAGGGTACAACTAGTCCCGCAGTCGCGAATATACTCATCAAATCACTTACGGCCTTGGTCACGCAGTCCTAGTCTATCACAAACTTTGCCTTAATAGGCATCTGGTCCTGCAGTCCTGGTACAATATATAATATAAGGAGTCATACAAACGCTTTGTAGGTTACTAACCTACTAGAAACGATACCCATCTTATACAAGTTTCAGGACTTTTAACCTTTGTGCTCTAAAACCTACTTTTCTAGAACAACAGCACATTATATACAAAAGTTCATCTTAAGTTAAGTTTTTGTGTTCATCTTTTAAATTAATAAGTCTTATGAAGTAATATTTTTTCGGGCCTAAGTTTCATGTTGCCCGTTGCATACATGTATTTAACATATTATGTCACGCCCCGGGTTTCTCAACCCAAGTATGTGAACAAAAGAATACACATTGCATTATTTAATAACTTTCCATGTCCTACACCAGAGTCATGTATACATTTTATGGAGCAATAGAAATAAAAAAAAATAAAACTAAACTTTAAATTTAAATAAATGTCTCAGTCAAAGTCAACCAGGCAATAAGCTCCAAAAATTAAGCCCAAATATTCTCCCAAAACTAGATAAAATAATTAATAATAACCTCACAAACAGAGGCTTATTACAATTCACTAAAAAAAATTTAATGTAATTAAATAAAAATAAATAAATAAATTCCTAATTTTCATGGTGAGTAGGTTCTGCGCGTGACTCAAATTTATTACCTGCATCACAAGCTGTAAGGGGATGAGCACTAATACTACGTGTGCTCGGAATCCTAGTAATAATAATATAAATGCAGTATGCCCTAACATGCTACTAAGTGAAACCATTATGCACAAGTAACAATTTCAAAAAAGAACTTAAATTTATCTATTTATCTCTTTTCGTTACTATTAACCCTGCTTTAGCACCACATAACACATAAAAAAAATCAATTTAATTTCAAGGTACTGCTGCTTATTTGTTTCATAGAAACAAGACCTAACCAGTATACATCATTCATTGATGTTTGCTTGGTTGTCCCGTAGAAACAAGACTCAACCAATATACACCATCCTTCGGTGTCTGCTTCCTAGGCCGAAGCTTTCGGAATATAATATGCTACCCTTAGGCATCTGCATCATTCGTAGGCTACTAGCCTACTGGACTCGATTACCACTCCCGCGCGGGTTTCGAGACCCTCAACCCTTGGGTATGTATACCCGATATTTTCAGTATCTCTCAACCCAAGCAAAATATAATATTAAATTTTATTTTAATATCTACATTAAATAAATTCTTTTAAATAAAAATTTAATAGATCTTATTAACCCTTAATTCACTAGTACATTAAATAACACAAAATTTCTAAACAATTAAATAAACAAAATAATCTAACAAATGTGTTATTTAATCACACTAACAGAATTTAAAAAAAAAAAACAAATAAAAATAAATAATTGATTCATCAAACACTTCAAGTCACCTTCTGGATGAATTGGTCACTAAATGACAAATATATAAATATATATATTAGATTTTGTCTTCTAGCCAAGAAAAAAAATCTCTGAATGGACTTGGTGCACATTTTATGTAACCAGACAATCATGGCTAACATCAAATAAAACAGAACTCATAAATCTGAATCTTGTTCATGTACGGTAACAATTAAGTTGATTTGACTGTGTGAGACCAAATAAATAAAAAAAATATTAATAATAATAAATATATATATATACACATACAAATATATATACACAGACAACTCAATCATAGGTGCATTAAACACATAAAAGGAACCACCCCTTACCTGGGTTGCATTCAAAAAATCAGAAGGAAGTCAGTCCGAAAATGGAAAGAAATCGGCAACGCAAGAAGATCAAACTGACAGCCTATGCACCTTTTTCTTTGGGGTTTTATTTTTTTATAAAATAAATACAACTTTGTGTATTTATAGTAGAAGAGTTTTAAATCTAACCAACTAATTAATTTCCTACTTCCCATAGGTTTAGGAAAATTACACTTTTTCCTAAAAAATAAAAATCTTTTCAAATATACCCCAAAAATTAATCTTTTTAAGTACAACTTAAAATTAAATACCAAAAATTATAAATTATTAAATTTAAATAATGAAATAAACTCACTGAATAAATAAATATATATAATATAACTAAATTAAATGAAAATTCGGGTCATTACATCCTATTTCCCTTACAAAAATTTTGTCCTTGAAATTTGGGAAGTAAATAAAAGAAAATTAAGGAAACAACTCTGGGTATCTACTCCGCATATCTGCATCTTGCTCCCAAGTCGACTCCTCAATACCATGATGCTTCCATAACACTCTAACTAAGGGGATAGTCTTTCCTCGTAGCACTTGCTCCCGAGAATCCAAAATTTCAATTGGTTTCACCTCATAAGTTACATCTGAATCAACCTTAAGTTCGGTCTAGTCTAACACATGTGAATGGTCCGGGTTATATTTCCGGAGCATGGACACATGAAATACTTCACGCACTCCTGAGAGTTGTGGTGGCAAAGCAAGACGGTATGCCACCTCTCCAACCCTAGTCAAAACCTCAAATGGCCCGATATATCTTGGGGACAACTTCCTCCTACGCCCAAAATGAAACTGACCCTTCCGTGGTGAAACCTTTAGGAACACATGCTCTCCTACTTCAAACTCCAATGGTCTTCATCTCTTATCAGCATAACTCTTTTGGCGACTCCGTGCTGTCTCAAGTCTTTGTTGAATCGCTTTGACCTTCTCAGTCGTCTCTTGTACAAACTCAGGTCTAACAATTGCAGTTTCTCCAACCTCAGCCCAACAAATAAGAGATCTGCACGGTCTACCATACAAATCTTCAAAAAGAGCCATCCCAATGCTCGATTGGTAACTATTATTATATGCAAATTCAATCAAAGGAAGATGATTCTCCCAGCTGCCACGAAAATCAAGCACACATGCCATGAGCATTTCCTCCAAAATCTAAATTGTATATTCTGACTGTCTATCGGTCTGAGGATGAAAGGCAGTAGTAAACAACAATTCTGTCCCCATAGCCACTTGGAGACTCTACCAAAATCGAGAATCCAAACACGGGTCTCTATCTGAGACAATGGATACAGGGGCTCCGTGAAGACTCACGATTTCCTTAACATATAATTTAGCCAAGACATCCATAGAGTCGGTCAATCGAATCGGCAAGAAGTGAGCTGACTTCGTTAACCTATCTACTATCACCTAAATAGTGTCGTGACCCTTTAGAGATCTCGGTAAGCCAGAAACAAAATCCATTGTAATGTTCTCCCACTTCCACTCTGACACTGGTAGAGACTACAAAAGACTCGTCGGTTTCTGATGCTTAGCCTTAACCTGCTGACAAATAAGGCATCTACTCACAAACTCTGCCACATCCTTCTTCATACCTGCCCAAAAGAACTGACGGCGAAGGTCGTGATACATCTTAGCACCTCCAGGATGTACTACAAATTTAGAATGATGGAACTCCTTTAAAACTATATCTCAAGTAGAGATGGGCACGAAAAGTCTCCCCAAATACCTCAAACCGTTATCGTCACCAATCACCCATCCTAGCATCTCATCAGGACTCGACAACTTAGCTCGAATCGCCTCACATTCAATATCAGTCCCCTGAGCTTCTATCACACGACTCAATAAAATTGGCTGAGTAGCCATGGCACACAAGATAGCATGACCCTCATCTTCCAGGGTGATACTAGAGCTCAAAATCATAATCCTCCATGTACTCCATCCATCTTCTTTGTCTCAGATTCAGATCCTTCTAAGTGAAAAGATGTTTCAAACTTTTGTGGTCAGAAAACATCTCAAAATTTTCACCATACAAATAGTGTCTCCAGTTTTTCAGAGCAAAGATAATTGCTGCCAACTCAGTCATGCACTGGGTAGTTATGCTCGTGAGTCTTCAATTGCCTAGACCCATACGCTACTACCCTGTCACTCTGCATCAACACACAGCCTAAACCTCCTTGGATGCGTCACAATAAACTGAATAACCTAATCATCTCTTGGGAATCACAAGCACTGGTGTAGTAGTTAGCCTTTTCTTTAGCTCCTGAAAAGACTGCTCACACTTCCATCCCAAAGAAACTTGACCCCTTTTTGAGTCAACCTAGTCATCGGCCTGGCTAACCTCGGGAAGTCACGAACAAATCTTCGGTAATATCCTACCAAACTCAGAAAACTCCGAATCTCAAAAACTGTCTTCGGTCTTTGCCAATCCATAACTGCCTCAACCTTAGACAGATCAACTACAACTCCTTCCTCAGAAACAACATGCCCGATAAACTTCACCTATTTGAGCCAGAACTCACACTTGTTCAATTTAGCATAGAGCTGGTGATCTCTCAAGGTCTGAAGTACAACTCTCAAATGCTCTTCATGTTCCTCTTCTGATCGGGAATAAACCAGAATATCATCAATAAACACAACTACAAACTTGTTCAAATATCTTCTGAACACCCGGTTTATTAAGTCCATGAACACTGCAGGAGCATTGGTCAGTTCAAATGGCATCACTAAGAACTCGTAGTGCCCATACCGAGTCCTAAATGCCGTCTTAGAAATGTCCTCCTACTTCACCCTCAACTGGTGGTAACCAGATCTCAAATCAATCTTTGAGAAAATGACCGAACCCTTCAGTTGGTTGAACAGATCGTCAATCCTCGGTAAAGGATACCGATTCTTGATTGTGACTCGGTTCAACATTTGGTAATCTATACATATCCTGAGAGTTCCATCATTTTTAGCTGCAAATAGTGCTGGTGCACCCCAAGGTGAAGTGCTAGGGTGGATAAATCCCTTAGAGTTCAACTCCTCTATCTGGGATCTTAACTCTACCAACTCTACAAGTACCAATCTATACGGGGCTATAGAAATTGGTTTTGTGCCAGGAATCAGATCAATCCCAAATACAATTTCCCGTTCAGGTGGTAATCCAAATACTTCTGAAAATACTTCTGGAAATTCACAAACGACTCGTGGTAACTCAATCTTATCACCATCCTCGTCCTCCAAAGCAATACAAGCAAATAAATTGCACAAGTCTACTCGTCCTTGCCCATCGAGAGAAGGCAAGAGTTGAGGGCTACAACGATCACCAGAAAATCGTATTCGATCTCCCTCTGTAGTAAATAAGGTCACCCGACTCTTAGCACAATCTATCATCACTTAAGAGACTGACAGCCAGTTCCTGCCAAGAATCATATCAAAGATTCCCATGTCTATCACAATCAGATCAAAAACTGACAAGTGCTCCCGTCCCGAAGTCTCATCCCTGACAGTGATCTCACAATTCTTACAGACTCGATTCAACACAGAATGACCCCCTATCGGTGTTTCAACGTACAATGGTGGAATTAACTTGTCCACAGATAAATTTAATGTAGGCATAAATGATGCAGCAATAAATGAATAAGATGCTCTTGTATCTACAAAAACTGTGGATTTAGTAGCATAAATAAGAAAGGTATCTCTCGTCACTATAGGCTCTGCACATCCATCATTCTGGGCCACAGTGAAAACTCGTCCCTAAACTGGTGCTGTTGGTGGTCTACCCCCTTTTGTTCCTACTGGGATCCACTCTGAACTCCTTAATGTTGTTGAACACCACTTGGAACACCCATTTGATATTGCGGTGCCCCACCTTGAGTACCTCTCTGAAAATGAGTCTGCACTGATTGTGACCCTGCTGGCTTGCTACTTTATACTGGCTTAGCTAGCTGTGGAAGTCTCATAACACTTCCATTATCTTGCCTCTGCGGACAACGTCTCTGCACATGACCCGGTAGGCCACACGTGTAACAAGTCTTTACTTAGGCCCTATTTTCAGATCCACCTGAGTCACCCTTATAAGGACAATGAAACTGACGATGCCCAGGTTGTCTGCAGTTATGATAGATAACAGAGCTCTGTGCAGGAACTCCTGCTGCTACTGACTGACTTGGAGTTGTACCCCCTGCTGAAACTGCTAAGTCTGTGCCCCATGCAAATTTTCTCTTTGTCTATTAGTGGGTCTGTTCTCCTGGTGTTGAGTATTTCCTTGCCTAGCTTCATTCTGTGCCCTAGTATCTGTCAAAGTTTTCTCCACTGCCATTGCTCGATCAACCAAGGTCTCATATTAATTAAGCCCCAAAAGCACTATCCGATCTCTGATAGCAGGCCTCAATCCTTTCTTAAACCGTCTACACTTGGTGCATTCAGTGGACACCAACTCCTTAGCATATTTGGCCAATGAGGTAAATCTACGCCCATACTCCAACACAGTCATTGGCTCTTGAGTCAAAATTAGAAATTCTTCAAGCTTGGCATCTCTCAGAGACTGTGGGAAGAAGTAGTCTATGAAATGCTCTTTAAAATCATCCCAAGTAAGTGCAGACGCCCCACGAGACCCCTTCATAGTACTCCACCAATCCGCTGCAGCACCCTCCAACTGAAAAGCAGCAAGCAAGACTCTGGTCTTATCCTCATTTAACTGCATCACTTCGAATATTTTCTCATTCTCGTGCAAAAACTTCTCAACCTCTTCAGTGTCTGCTGTGCTACAGTAAGTAGGAGGTTTCATTCTCCTAAACTTCTCATACGGAGCTATAGGCTCATTTGCATTCCTCCAGCAAATATTGCAGCCATTTGTTGCATCCACATCTATTGGTCCACCATTTCTAGTTGCGGCACACTTGGTACTTCGGATTGCACCTCAACCACGTGAGATACCCCTAATGGAACCTCTGCTCCAACCCTAGCATATGACCCCTGCTCTTGTGACACTCCCGCAGCAACGGGAACATCATCAACTAAAGCCTCAAGGCCTCGCCCAGCCTAAATCCCTTGGCCTCGGCCCCTACTACGACCACGGCCATGGCCCTTGTCTCTACCTCTAACACCTGGAGCTACATATAGTGGCATTCTCTAAAAATTACAAAAATATACTAAGGTTAACGTCTTCTTAACAATCTAAATCCAATAAAATATCAAATTCACATATCACAATTAAATAAACTATCATGTAAACACATAGCACCTAAAAATAAAAGGCCCACTGTCCCTAGGTATTCTAAACCTAGGCTCTGATACCAAGTTGTCACGCCCCGGGTTTCTCAACCCAAGTATGTGAACAAAAGAATACACATTACACTATTTAATAATTTTCCCTATCCTACACCAGAGTCGTGTACACATTTTATGGAGCAATAAAAATAAAACTAAATAAAACTAAACTTTAAATTTAAATAAATGCCTTAGTCAAAGTCAACCAGGCATTAAGCTCTAAAAATTAAGCCCAAATATTCTCTCAAAACTAGATAAAATAATTAATAATAACCTCACGAACAGAGGCTTATTACAATTCACTAAAAATAATTTAATGTAATTAAATAAAAGTAAATAAATAAATTCCTAATTTCCATGGTGAGTAGGTCCTGCACGTGACTCAAATTCATTACCTGCATCACAAGCTGTAAGGGAATGAGCACTAATACCACGTATGCTCAGAACCCTAGTAATAATAATATAAATGCAGTATGCCCTAACATGCTACTAAGTGAAACCATTATGCACAAGTAGCAATTTCAAACAAGAACTTAAATTTATCTATTTATCTCTTTTCGTTACCATTAACCCTGCTTTAGCACCACATAACACATAAAAGAAAATCAATTTAATTTCAAGGTACTGCTGCTTGTTTGTCTCGTAGAAACAAGACCCAACCAATATACATCATTCATTGATGTCTACTTGGTTGTCCCGTAGAAACAGGACTCAACCAATATACACCATCCTTCGGTGTCTGCTTTCTAGGCCGAAGCTTTAGGAATATAATATGTCACCCTTAGGCATCTGCATCGTTCGTAGGTTATTAGCCTACTGGACTCGATTACCACCCCCGCGCGGGTTTCGGGACTCTCAACCCTTGGGTACGTATGCCCGATATTTTCAGTATCTCTCAACCCAAGCAAAATATAATATTAAATTTTATTTTAATATCTACATTAAATAAATTCTTTTAAATGAAAATTTAATAGATCTTATTAACCCTTAATTCACTAGTACATTAAATAACACAAAATTTCTAAACAATTAAATAAACAAAATAATCTAACAAATGTGTTATTTAATCACACTAACAGAATTTAAAAAAAAACAAATAAAAATAAATAATCGATTCATCAAACACTTTAAGTCACCTTCTGGATGAATTGGTCACTAAATGACAAATATATAAATATATATATTAGATTTTGTCTTCTAGCCAAGAAAAAAAATCTGTGAATGGACTTGGTGCACATTTTATGTAACAACACAATTATGGCTAACATCAAATAAAACAGAACCCATAAATCTGAATCTTGTTCACGTACAACAACAATTAAGTTGATTTGACCGTGTGAGACCGGATAAATAAAAAATATTAATAATAATAAATATATATATACACATACAACTCAATCACAGGTGCATTAAACACAAGAAAGGAACCGCCCCTTACCTGGGTTGTGTTCGGAAAATCGGAAGGAAGTCAGTCCGGCAACGGAAAGAAATCGGCAACGCAAGAAGATCAAGCCGACAACCTATGCACTTTTTTCTTTAGGGTTTTATTTTTTTATAAAATAAATACAACTTTGTGTATTTATAGTAGAAAAGTTTTAAACCTAACCAACTAATTAATTTCCTACTCCCCATAGGTTTAGGAAAATTACACTTTTTCCTAAAAAATAAAATTTTTTTCAAATATACCCCAAAAATTAATCTTTTTAAGTACAACTTAAAATTAAGTACCAAAAATTATAAATTATTAAATTTAATAATGAAATAAACTCGCTGAATAAATAAATATATATAATATAACTAAATTAAATGAAAATTCGGGTCATTACATATTAAATCAAACTCAGCGAGAAATCACATAAAAAAAATACTCAAAATTTTCATTTTATGAAAATCCAATTGAAGGCAATTTGAGAGTCCCAACAATAAATTTTAAGTTTTAGAATTTTTTTGCATATAAAAAAAATTCAACTTATTACATGGATTATTTTTAATATGATTCAAAACATGTTCGTAAAAATCATATAAACTTCACCAATCATACTTCAAAACACGGATTAATTAAAAATTCTTAATCAAACCATGAATTTTTATATATATATATATATAAACAAATATATTGATAAGAAGAATGTAACTATAACAAAATACAATGTACTTCCTTCTATAACCTTCTCAAGCATATGTCATGGATTGATATATAAGATGCTAAAAAATATATATATACTCAGCCCTAATCATGCACCCATGACGAAATTTAAATTTTGTAGTTGTTTGACCTCCTCTCCAACATCATTTACTTTTGCCACACAAAACAACCAATAAGCCTTGTCTCATCTCTCACCAATATAATTTCACCTTCTCTCTAACCAATAAAATAAATCATAGCCAAATCATAGTATAAAGATATAAACATGCTCCCACATTATACTAACATAATACATATATTTAATTACTAACATATAAAAATTTAAATGGATAAAATAAATAAAAAAAAGAATTTGGATTTAAATATAGTAAACACAAAAGACCAAAATTTCAAGGTCTTTATACAAACATAATGTTAAGGATGTCTGTAAATCGTTGACAGACAAGTAAGGTAATATAACAATGTAAAAAAAAAAAAAGAAAAAGAAAAAAGATTAAAATTAGTAAACTTAAATTATGTTATACCATACTATTTTATCATAAGCTAAATTTATTTATGTGTTTCAGTAGACTAAATCTAAAAAGTGAAATAATTTTCATCAAAACCCTTATCTAACAATAAATGTTTCATTGATAGAATATCCTGAAAAATTACAGGAAATAAAAAAAATGGATTATACTAAAGATAGCTACTACTGAAATTATTGAATAGGTAAATTAGAAAGAATCTCCACATTAAAATAGTAATTTTTAAAAATAATTTTAGTTTAATAAAATATTTAAATAAAATAATTTATTTTGATATATACGATGCAACAAA
Source organism: Vitellaria paradoxa (assembly GCA_019916065.1). Lineage (NCBI taxonomy): Eukaryota > Viridiplantae > Streptophyta > Magnoliopsida > Ericales > Sapotaceae > Vitellaria > Vitellaria paradoxa. Next base: position 17,556,975 of record CM034240.1, read on the forward strand.
ATAGTTAAAATGTTAAAATTGATAAAATATTTATAAAAGAAAAATGTTAGTGAAAACATAATCTTTTATATATATATTTATTGTTTAAGATTTTAATTTTTAGACTGAGTTTAGGAAGTAAAACAATTTTTTTTTTGGTAAGGAAAAAAAGGTAATTTTTTAATAGTTAGCTTTTTAATTTTTGGTCAATTTGACATTTTTACATTTTATGATTTAAAAGAAGTTAAAAATATAAAAGGGTAGGCATGGTTATTTTAGAAAAAAAGTAAAAAAAACTAGGATAGCATTTGATTTATAGTTCTATTTTTTGTTTTCTACTTTCTTTTTTTTTTGTTTTGAGTTTCATATTTTAAAAATACTGAAAATGCATTTGGTTTAACATTTTTAATTTTTTGTATTTTGAGATTTTCTTTATTTTAGATTAAAAATATTTAAAACAACTTTTAGTCATTTTGCATTTTATGTGTAAACTCATTTTCTATTTTCTTAAATAGATTTTGAAAACATGAGTGATTAAATGTATTTTGAGTTATTTTCCTTATTTTAAAAAATACAAAATGAAAAATAAGCTCAAAACAGATATACTAAATGGTCTGGGTAGCTAGTTATGGTTCTCAAACAACACTTAGGGTGTGCCTGGATGCCAAATTTTTATGGGCTTTGACGTGTTTTTAAAGTATGGGTTTTGAGGTGTTCACCATAAAAAACATGCTTGAGAGTTTTTAAGTGATGAGTTTTAGGGTGTCACTACAAGAAATGAGAGCTACAGTGACAAGTTTTTTGTGACAATAAAAAATAATGTCATAAATATATGGCATTTAATGACAACATTTTTTTGTTGTCATTGAAAATATATTTTAAGATTGTTTTTGTGACAAGTAATATAAATTGTCACTAAAACGTTAATATTTAGTGACAAAAATACTTTATTGTCACTGAAATATTAATATTCAATGACAAAGTTATTTTATTGTCAATAAATTTTGACACTAAAAGTTATAAAAAAATTGACGCCAAAAAATTTACTCTTTTGGTGGAATTAAAATTTTTTTATTGTGACAAAATTTATTTTTCATCACTGAAAATATTTAGTGACAAATTTTATTGTCACACTACAACAAAAAATTATAAAAAAATTTAAAATAATTAAATAAAAATAATAAAATTTTTAAAACTTTTTCCGACCAATTGGTTGCTAAAAGTGAACTTTTCCCGACCAATTGGTCAGCAAAAGTGATACATTTTGTTTATATATATATAAATATGTAAAATATATATACAAATGAAAGCTTGACCTAGTGGCCAAACACATTAGCTTTCAAAGAGATGGCATGAGTTCGAGTCTCACCAACAACAACAACAACAACAAAAATCTTAAAAATATAGAGCCGACACGTGGTCTAATAATAGGCTAACATGTGGCCCAATCATAAATCAACACGTGGCACAACACAAGGTGCCATGTTGCATGATGATATGTCAGCAAATAATGCCACGTGGCACCACATTAAAATTTTTATTTTGGAAAAATAGAAAAAAATTATGGTGACAACTTTATAGGATTTTGTGACAAGATTTTATGTTACCTAATAGATTAATTAGTGACAGGTTTAGTTGTCACAAAAAAGTAATTCTTTTGTGACAACATGCACTTGTCACTGAAAGTTAAGTTTTAGTGACAATGACAAATTGTCGTCACATTAGGTTTTAGTAACGGGACTATAAGCGACAACGTTCAGTCGTCACTGATATCGTCACTAAAAAGTTTTTGTGACAAAGGCCAAACTTTCAGTGACAACTTGTGTTGTCACTGTAAACACATTTTCTTGTAGTGTGTCTTTGTGGGTTTGTTGAACACCTCAAAACCCATGAGTAAGTGTTTTGTTTTTATTTTTCAAACATTTTGACTTGGGAGGTTTTCATGATTTTATAAAATTTTGGACAGTAATACTCTCATTAAAATATCAAAATCTAAACAAAACATTTCTTAATAAAACTCTATTAATATAAAACATTTCATATTAATTTGATCTAATAAATAAATTTAATTTAATTATATTTATTTAATTAAATTAAATTAAATTATATTTATTTAATTAAAATTAATTTAGTTAATTATATTTATTTTATTAATTATTAAATTAATTGATTTTATTATTTTGATTATATTATTTATTAAAAATAACTTAATTCAAAAAATAAACTATACTAATTAATTTAATTATATTATTTATTAAAATTAATTTTAATTAAATATATTTTATATTAATTTAACTAATTAAATTACATTAGTAATTAATTATTAAAAATAATTTTTATTTAATAAAATTTTTGAATAAAATAATTTATTTTATTATGATGCAACAAAAATATAATATAGATATGACATATTTAGATTATTATTTTTGGATTTTATTTTCACAATACTTTTTTATGTTACTTTAATATATATTTCATAATATATTATTTTATATGTGCAATGCGGTAATTAGTACTTAACGAATAAATAAGAGTATATGCGTCATTATATACATTAATAAACACAAACCCACTTAAAAATAAACTTCCAATGACAGATTCATTATTTTTAAACTCGTGTCTCTAAATATTTCAGAGCTCATATTAACTCACACAATCTAAACACCTTAAAACTTATACTTTAAAAACACATCGGAATCCATAATTTAACTCATCCAAGCACACCCCTAATTTTTAAGATGCTATAATTTATAAGCATAATAAAAAAAACACAAATAAAACAATAAAATAATCATTCTTTTGTGGCAACGTTTGAAGTTAAAAGTGATTTGGGCGAAAGCGACTCTTTCTTATAAACCCTCAAAAGCTGAACAGCTGTGCTACGCTTACACATAGCTTTTTACACCGTGAGTTTCACCCCAATAAAACGATATCGTTTTCTTCTAGAGAAAAAAAAAAGGTTCCAAATCAGGCGCAACCCGACGCTCACCCAAATTAATTCCCGCACTCAAATGACCCGAATCGACATCGTTTTGTCTCAGTTTCAGCCAACGTTGTTTTTTTCCATACATTTTCTGCCGAGAGGATTTTTGAAGTGTAGAGATTTCTTCAAGCAACAAACACCCAGGTTCAACGTCATTTGGAGAAGGATCGACCAGCTTTGACCAGTTTCGCCAGCTTTATCCCGACCACCGCTAGAGCCGTGTCGTACTGCAACCACCCCACCACCAATGTATTTAGCTTCTCTGAACTTTTTCAAACTAATTTTTTTTATCAAGTAAAAAACAAAATCAAACAGAAATGTTCAGAGTTGGAATTATGCGTTGATCAATGGGCCCTGGCTCGCCCAAACATTGAAAAAAAATTATATATAGAGCAAAAATATATTTATAAATATTTTATTTTAAAAATGGCACCCCCAGCTCTTTTACATTGAGTCATAATTTTTGAGTTAGACCATTTATAAACTACAAGATGTATATTCTTTTATATTGAGCCATAATTGAAGTTATCTTTTGGTCATTTCAATTTAATAGGTGCTATTTTGAAATGTGTTTGAATGATGAATTCTCATAATTGTTTTATTTACGAATGATTACATCTTCAATTTTTGATTTATATTATGCGTTGAAGATCAAATAGACTATTTAATTTTGATATCGTATTTTTTAGATTAGGAAAAAATATTAATATTTATTAAGAATTAGCTCCCCATCAACTAAATTCCTGGTTCCATCCCCGATCCTAATAATATATGCATATACAAGAAGACAAAGAAATAAGGAAAGATTACAACAAAGTTGACTCACAACTAGTTGGATTTTTGTGTTTGATGAAAAATGATTGGCAATATTAGATGCAGCTAATAGTTTGTCGTCCCTAAGGTTTAAAGTAATAAGATTTGTTTTAATGAATATGATGATTAATGATATAAAAAATTAGGTTATCGGTCGTTCTAACCTTGTTTCCTTTGTTTCTTAATGGTAGATGATGTTGCCGGAGTCTGTTCCATCAACAATGCCTCCAAACATAGAGTGTGAAGAAAAAGAACAGGTATGGAGTGGCGAGAGTGAAAGCAAGCAAGAGGTACATAGTTGTCCTTCAAACAAAGTGTGTGAAGACATAGATACTACTCAGTGTGAGGAAGAGGAAACTGACAATTATGAAGATAAAGTAGAAAAATCGAAGGAAGGAATAACATTCGACACATTGGCGGATGCTTATCTTTATTACTCTAGATATGCTAAACAATAAGGGTTTGTTATTAATAAAAGAACATTGAGAAAGGGAAAAGATGGAAAGTTACAATGCCTTGCACTTTCATGCACTCGTGATGGAACGGCAGAGGTGAATACAAGCAACCCGGTCAAACCATGACCACAGTCAAGAATTGGTTGTCTAGCTCGCATTACTATTGTTATGAACCCAGAGGGAAAGTGGAGGTTTAACTTGGTTACTTTGGAGCACAATCATGAACAAAGTTCATCAAAGGTAAGGTTTTTTAAGAGCAACAGGGTACTTAATGAAAAAGTGAAAAGAATGCTTGAATTAAATGATAGAGCTGGGATTTGAGCACATAAGACTTATAATGCACTTTGTATTGAGGCTGGTGGACTTGATAAGCTTCCATTTCTTAAGAAGGATTATAGAAATTATTTGGATAAACAACAACGTTTACGACTCGTGGAAGGAGATGCTGAAGTAATGCATCGTTATTTCTTGATAATGAAAGGTGACAATTCTGAGTTCTTTTTTGCCATGGATGTAGATGATGATTGTCGACTAAAGAATGTACTCTGGGTTGATGCAAGGAGCAGGGCAGCTTGTAAGGAGTTTGGTGATGTCGTAACATTTGACATTAGCGCTTATACGAATGCAAAGTTTAAGGAGTTTCACAAACAACTTGTTGGGAAAATTAATTGTTTATGTTCAAAGATAAAAGCAGGTGACATTGAGTCCGTATTTGAGGTAAAAGAGTGGGTTACATTTGGAGAAGGAGAAGAGAAATTTAAGAAACAAGTAATAGTGTGTATTACTTGATGTGTCATTTTATGTTGATTTTAATGCTAAAGCCAATGAAACACGTTGTAATTGTCGATTATTTGAATTCAGAGGAATAGTGTGTACACATCAACTGATGGCATGGCATGAAATGGGAGTTGACTTCATGAGCTTGTAATGATCTGTTTTTGATGCTCTGTGATAATAGGTTGTTTGATTTTTGGGATAATTTTGATACATTGGGTTGTTTTCAACATGCTAGATCTTTCTTTTTTTTGACCAAGATTATTGCTTTTCCTTATGTTTCACGTAAATTTGTTTTCTTTCTGTGTGATATCTGTAGATTGATGTGTGACCGTTGTTAGCATAACATAAAATTTACATTAGATTCACTTCTTTTCATAGAAGGGGTTACTCGTGATATTTATTTTTACGAGTATTGTGATTTTGAATCTTGTAGTGGTAAAAGATAAGCCCCTTTATGTTTCTTGCATGGGTTTGTTAGATTGTAGATTTTTTTTAGGGCACACATGTTGTGGACCTTCTCTAAATAAATCACAACTATGAAAAGCCATTTTGAAGGGGTTAGTTGGGTTCTATACCAGATGAGGTGCTAGGTTTTCCTGAACTTGAAGGACATCTGTTAGTCATAATAAAATTAGAAATTATCGGGGGAAAAATTGAATCAATAATAGTAAAAATTTTATTGTGATGCACTGACAATATTATATACATCATTATTTATTCATTCTTTGACTGATTGATTTATTTATATTTATATATATATTTATATATTTTTTTTGCACAAGGTACACTGAAACATGATAACACTTCGAAAAAAAGATTTATGACATGTTTAGGGGTGAAGCCAGGATTTTGAGTCGAGGGGGGCAAGATTATAACTGATATTATAAGTTAGATTGGTCGCACAAAATTTTACAGCATGAGAGCCACTTTTCGTTGACATTTTCTTAGGTTTTTTTTTTTTTTTTCTTTTTGACTTTTCCATTTTTTGTTTGATTGGTTTGTGAATATTTCCATCATAACAGGTGCTTCAATGGATGGTGTATTAACCTGTAGTCACACTACAAGACTGGCAAGGAGGCATACCAGAAGGCTACTGAAATTACCAATCACCAAGATCCAAGGCTTGAGAAGGTGGCAAATCATGTTCCTCAACATGAAGCAAGGTTGTCTTTGTCGACTAAAAAATTTTTAGCTGTGAAGGATCACTGTCATTAACGTAATTTTTTGATAGCTTAACAATGTTTTCATTGTTTCTGACAGCCAAAAGAGGGAGAGGGGACAAATTGTCCCAATTCACCCATTGCAAATTAATAAATTTAGCATCTATGGTAGCAAATTAATAAATTTAGCATGCAGAATTGGCAATTAAGCAACTCATTATACGCTACCTTCGCTTCGTAGTTATATTCATAATTTTCTTTCCATACCATTCCCAGAAATCCAAACTCTAACAACCTTAACCCAGCTTAGACCAAGAAATTGCTACATTATTTACTCCTAGAATAAGTAATTATCGACCTAAAGATTTCAATTTCATTCAAAATACCATCAACACAGAGGCTAAAAAGAGGAATAATGGAAATGGACTGGAGCACTATTAGCCCTAACCTAATTTCGAGGGCACAGCTGTAGCATTCAGTGACTTCGGTGTAATCGCACTCCTTGAAGGCCTTCAATCCTCACTCCATTAACTCTTGCTCATATGCTAACGATTTCTCGCGGTCCCCATCGGAAGTAATGGAAGAACCTTTGACATTGCCGCTATTGCACCTTGAGGTGTTTGATTCGATGGTGGCTTCAATCGAAGCGAGTTTAGCATTTGAGTTTCGAATTTCTGATTTCGTAGCTTCGTCAGCCATTTTTGAATTCAATTACAATGGAAACGAAACCCTGAGCACTGGTTGCTTGATTTCTTCTCTGGACTTGAAAAACCCTCCTGGTGAAAATGAACGGAATTACGACGTGATAGAACTGGTCGAGAAACGAAGTCGAACTTGGGTTATTTGAGCACGGGGTTGATTCGGGAGATTGTCGATAGCTCCTTATCTAAAAGTTGATTTGGGAGATTGTGGATCACTCCTAAGTTTTTGTTTTAAAGATAAAACGGCATCGTTTTATGAGGGTGTAACCAATGGGCAATGGTGTAAAAAGTTGGGTGTAACCGTGTAAGTGTAGCATTTTTGAAAGCCAAAACTGAAACCCAATGAAAATCTGAGACTCAGGAACGGTCTGCTCCCAAAGCGGCCATGAATCAAGCAAAGACGATTCTGTGCTCTCTCCGGCTGGCCAACTCGCTCCGATTGACTCGGCTTCTCAGAAACAACTCCCTGGATTCTTAGGTGACGACTCAGTTCTCCCAACTCTATCCATCCCTCTCTAAACAACCTCACATTTCCACGTTTCTCAGTACCCATCAAAAACTTTTCTTCTCATCGCAACCCAGCTCGATTATTCAACTTTTATCGGACAGTGATTGGTCCAAAGAGTTGGAACACGAGTTATCAAACCTAACACTGACTGACGAGACTCTTGTGTACATTTTGAAGAACCTCGACAGAGACCCAAAGTAGGCTTACAAGCTCTTGAATTGGGTCTGTGAGAAAAATGGGTTTGAACCCAGTTCTGCTATTTATAGTCTAGTGCTTCGAATTTTTGCTAACAAAGAGTCAATGGAGCAGTTTTGGTCTACCATTGCGAAAATGAGAGAGCAAGGGTTTTATATTGATAAGATGACATACTTAACAATTCGAAGTGTTCTTCGGAACTCAAAGATGGCATATGATTCCACTGCTTGGACTCAGTTGTATGATAGGATGGAAAAGCAAATGAAATGAATGACGTAGTGAAGAAGGTAGTTCAATTTAGTACCCGGGTAGATTGGGGCAGTGAGGTTGAGTGAGAATTGGGAGGGATGGAAATTTCTGTGTCTGATAATTTTGTGTTGAGGGTTTTGATGGGTCTTCGAAGATACCGTTCAAATGCTTTGAGTTTTTTCAGATGGGTTCGTGGGCGTTCGGGATATGAGCACAGTAGTGTGACTTATAATGCAATTGCTAGGGTTATTGGTCGGAGTGATTCAGTTGGGGAGTTTTGGCATGTGTCGAAGGAAATGAAGGGTTTGGATCATGAGATGGATATTGATACTTATGAAAAGATTTTGAGGCAGTTTCAGAAGAATAAGATGTTGAAGGATGCTGTTGAGCTTTATGATCTTATGATGGACGGTTCATATAAACCCTCCGTTCAGGATTGTGGTGCACTTTTGCGGACTCTTTTTTTGTGTGCTAATCCTGATATGGATTTGGTGTTTAGAGTTGTGAATAAACATGAGGCAGCGGGGAATTTACTCACGAAGACTGAGTATTACTGGATTCACAGGTGTTTAACCAGTGTAGGGAGATTTGAGGAAGCAGATAAAATTGTGGAGACAATGAAAAGTGCAGGGTATGAGCCTGATAACATCACCCATAGCCAACTGGTGTATGGACTTTGTAAAGCTAGGAGACTAGAAGAAGCCTGTAACGTGTTGGATGTGATGGAAGCAAGCGGTTGTGTTCCTGATATCAAGACTTAGACCATTCTGATACGAGGACATTGCGCAGCTAATGAGGTTGACAAAGCATTGTTATGTTTTGCAAAGATGATGGAAAAAAATGTGATGGAGATGTCGAGCTCTTGGATGTCTTGATAAATGGTTTTCTCAATCAGAATAGGATAGATGATGCAAACAAGTTGCTTATTGAGATGGTGAATAAAGCTCGTTTGAGACCTCGGACAGGCACATACAGAAATTTGGTTCAAAAGCTTTTAGACAAACGCAAATTTGAGGATGCGATAAACCTCATTCGGCTGATGAAGAAACACGATCACCTGCGATTTCCAGAATCTTTGTACAATATATTTCTAGGTGTGGGATGGTGGAGGATGCTGGGGAATTCTTGAAGGCATTAACCGTAAAGAAATATCCATCCATTTCAGCTTATGTTCTTGTTTTTGAATCTTTCTTTCATGAAGGTAGACATTCCGAGGCTAAAGACCTGCTTTATAAGTGCATTCACCATATTCGCAAGCATGTGGCAATTTGCGGTCTCTTTGGTTCATCAACTAGTGGTAGTTCTGTTGCTGCTTGATATTGTTTTGAGACAGTTCTATATTCAAATCCTTGTAAAAATAAACTCTGTGAAGCAGTCGTACATGATCTTTATGGGGTTTTTTTAACTGACTGTAGAGTAAATTGTGATTTTATTTTGTCTCATTCTGTTTTCTGTTGGCAGAGAGTAATTTTGGGCAAGCCTTTGTTATTTCTATCTTAGATTATTCTGTGACCTTTGTGCTTTGTCTAATTGTTGTGACATATAAATGTCAGGCAAGGTTAAAGGGTAAAATTGTGCTTTTGGACTATTTACTTTTACAGGCATATAAAATATTAATATAAATTCAATTCTCCTTGTTGAGAAATTATTAGATAAGAGTAGTGTGTACCCTAACGTATATATGAAGTGGTTCAATCAACCGGTTCAATTCGGAATCTGCTTGGATTTCTGTGAATTTCTAACTAGTTTGACAAATTGAATGTCATCTTCATGTAGCAGGTTGGGGGAGTCCTGTCTTTGGTGAACTGAAACAAATGTCAACAGTTTCAGTCAAGAACTATCCCTTCTAGATGTTACTAGCCCCATTTTTTTTACATGCCTTTTCTGGTTCTATTGAACTGCAGGTCTTCAAGGAATGTCTCATGCATGATGGTTCTGGGAATCCTATGAGCTTTCACTTTCGTTGGCTGCAAATGCATGGGATGAGAGCTTATGTGAGACACAAGAAAGATCAAAGTCAAGTTATAATATATTTGGCTGCTCATCTTTAATGTATTTGTTTTCTCTTGTCTTGGTGTAAATGCTTGATGGAAGACGTAATTATGGTATTTGTATGATGTTAGATTAGCTGAATATGGTTGGCTTCTTAATCTAAAGAAAGCTCTTTGCTTTTTTGTTTCAGCTCTTGAACGTTTTGCAGAGGGAATTAAATGCGTTGAGGAGGACAGGGGAAGCATTCATCCAAGATTTCTCTGAAGTTTCTCTCTCTCTCTCTCTCTCTCTCTATAAAAAAAATATTTTGGATTGAAACGGGAAAAGGAATATATATTTACATACAGAATAGGTTGGCTTTCGGAGGATTTGCATTTATTTTAACTTAAAAAATATTTAAGTACATGTATGATGATTGATTACTTGAACAAGTCTGCTACATCCTTTGTTGAGGTGACGACAACTGGGGAAGCAGATAGACTCTTTTGCAGCTTTGGACCATTTGAGACCTTCAAGAGATCGCTTTTTTCAGTACTTAATTACTCTCCTCTCCCCCCCAGCTTCACTGTCAGAAGATCCAAAAATCTGCACCACTAGGCCTCCACCTGCCATTAAACGAGGCCCGGTTTTTAATACTCGGTCCAACTCTGGCAGGAAGAGTGAATACATACAGGAGAAGCAAATCTGTCTGTATATATATATATATATATTAAAGAAAATGGTTGATTTGTTATTTTTACCCAGGACAAGGGCAGCCCCAATCCATGCAGCGAGACCCCACCTTTCCCCAAGGAGAAACCAGGCAAAACCAGCACCCCACAGTGGCTCCATCCCATAAATTATTGCTGTTTCTGTTGCTGAAACATCGCGCATTGCTGCAATCTGAACACACAAATTACAAACTATATCTTTAACTAATTGCTTTGCTTCTCCACGTACCAGATTTTGTGGAAATTCCTATTTTTTAATTTGACTTTTTATATTTTCTCAAATCAGGTGCCTTTGCTATTTCATTTTTATAATAAATCATGCAACAGAATGGATTTTAAGTTCTTATTTTTTTTTAATTTTCTTTTGACAAATTATTTATTTAAACACAACCTTATTCAAATAGTTTGTGAATCTTTCCGGAGCAAAAGGATAAAGATATGTGCAACTAAAACATTAGAAACTTATGCTAATTGCAGTTATTCCTACTTGGATAGTGCTTCATAAACAGTCCAAAAACAACCTAGGGTAATTAAAATTCTCTCTCTTTAATATTTGATTAATTACAAGTAATTATTTTAATCAATCTAGGGTAAATTAAACTTCTCCCTCTTTAATATTTGACTAATTATAAGTAATTATTTTAAAATTTAAATTTACACTCACACTTAATCTTATTTTTAAATATCTGTTATAATTTCTGTCAATTTATATCAAGTGAAAAGTAGTATGGTCGTATGAAAAATTCGTATAAAATATATATTTTGTTTTTTTATCTCTTTACACTATATAAAATGTACAAAACGTACTTTATAGCTTTAAAAGTGATGGACAATGTAGCAATGGCATTATTCTCAATATTTTTGCTTTGTGTTATTATTTTACTAGAAATTACATGTGCCTAAACGCATGAAAATATAATTTGACTTACAAAGAGTTTAAAAAAAGAAATAAAATAATTTTTAAAAAAATTTAAGAGAAAAATCTATATAGAGTTCAAATATTGGACTGCCACTATTTTTTGATTACAGACAATAGTTTAAAATTTGAACCAAACCCTTATATAATAAAGCTTTCTCTCCAATAGATCTCAACCATTGATAGTTATAAAACAAAATCTTAACCCTTAATTTAGGGATATATGTCAAATCATTAAATTGTATTATTTAATAGATATTTTCAGATATTGATTTTAATTTTGGAGATTATTGTGTTTGGAGTTGTATAAATTAGTATAAATTTGTAAAGATTGTAGTCTCGTAATTCATGCTATAAATAAAAAATTTGAATTTTATAGAAATTTGTAAAGATTTGCAGTGAATTGTACTATTTCAAACACCACATATAAATTTATAATATTTGAAGAACTCAATAGTGTATAGGACATTTTATATAGTTTAAATGGATAAAAAAAAAAAAAAAGATAACTTGTATGATTTTCCCAATTGATAACAAGATGGATGAAAAATATCTAACTATGACAAATATTCCAAAACAAGGAATGTGAATGTAAACTTTTGATGTTTATAATTTATTATCTATATACACACACACACAAGTAGTAACTAATAAGGATTGAGAGCCATACCTCTGCCCACAAGCACAATCCAGTGGAGAATACACCAGTGTGAAGTGCAGTTATCCATGGAAATACAACCATCCAATCCCACAGCATCCCTGGAGACACTTTGTCATAATCTCGACCACCATCCAACCATCCTCCAACAACACACCACATGGCCGATAACAGAGCAACAACACATACCTAAACCATTCAATAGAAATTTCTCAGCAAAGGTACTTATTCCTTCGCAGGAAGGATTATTATCCAAGAATGCGTATACGGATATAATAATTTTGGAAAGATGAGAATACAGACACAATAAAGATACAGAAAAAAAAGTATAATTTTTTTATATTTTTACTAATTACATGTAAACATAACATTCATAATAAAACTAACACACGCAAAATATAATATAGAAGATCTACTAAGTTTAAAGGTTTCGGCTATTTGAATTTTGTTTTAATCATATATTAAAAAAAATAATAAAATAATCAGACATATCACATAACATGTTCGACACATGTCTCAGAGTGTTCGAGAAATAAGTATATACACTGCGCATTGAAAATGAATATCATATCTATTCTCTTAAAGTGTTTATGTTGAATGAATTATTATTAAAAAAAAAAAAAAAGAGAGTAAATAAATAAATCAACCTCGTAACCAAGTAGCGGTAAGAAGTTCTCTTTGTTTGTGCTTCTTGCTATATGTTCTGTTCTAAGCATGTGAATGCCAAAAAATATAGCACTTACAAAGTTCAAGAGGTCTCCAACCTGTCCAAAAAAAAAAAAAAAATACACATATATGTATATATGTAATGAGCCATTGGTAATTTTAAGCCAAAAAACAAAGAAATGAAGTTACATGTGGAGGAGAGCCATTGCATTCGAGCATTGCGACCCCTAGGGCGGACATGAGAATTCCAAACCAGGTGCGGGCTGGCACTATTGATCCTAGCATGCTTTCAAGCAACGGAACCACAATTACCTGTCCATTTCTTTTTTTGATTACTACTCATTATAAGGTTGGAATAGTTAATTCCAACAAATGATACAATGGTTGCATTTGAAGTGATAAAAAGTGAAATAAAATGAGATAAAGTGAGATAAGTTGTAAATTTGTAATTCATGCAATAAGATAAAAAGTGAATAATTTTTAGAATTTTTTAGTATTTTTTATCATTTTTTAAAATTTTTTTATTATTTCAAACGGAGCCAATATAATTTTTTTTGGGTCAAAACTTATGAATGGTTTATTCCATCCTTGACGGAATATAAAAAAACCCAGTTAACCTAATTTCGTTCTCAAACTCTTTTTTTTTTTTATTTGTTTTAATCTTAAATGACCGAAGTTAGTTTATTCATTTATTTGTTACTCCCATTTTCATTTTAACACTAATTTTTTTTTTTCAACTGTTCTTATTTTTATTCTCATTTTCATTTTCATTTCCATTTCTATTATCCTTATTTCCATTCCTATTTCCATTTTCATTCTTGTTCACAACCAAACGTGCCTTAAGATTACTTACCGTACAGAGTGAAATAAATGAAGTGCGGCCCGCATCGGAAGTGAGTAGTCCGAGGGCCTCTACAAGGTAGCCCAAGCTAACCCACACTCCCAACTCCATCCCCGCATTCCGAGTTTGGACATCATTTCGTGCCCGAAGACAAATGGCAAAAATGGGATCGCTGACGTGGCGAATCGTACGGTGCAGAATGCGGCTGGATCCATGAAAGCCTCAACCTCTTTCAACACTGGAATGTCACTGGCTGCAATTTATATTATATATATATATATATATACACACATATACAGAGAACCACAATTGTTTGAATGATCAGCCAATTAATAATTCTTTAAATACAACAGCTAAAAAATAATTTTTCTAAATACATTACCGGCTGAATTCGACAATTTGAATAATGTATTGAAAGTCAAGTCTTTATTTATAATAATAGATTTAAAAAACAAAAATGCTGAAATCAATAGTTCTAATATAAAATCATCATTTTGCAACAGCGGATTAAGGAATAAATAAAATGTAATACAAGTAAACTGATGAGAAGATAATATTGAAAAACTCAATTTGAATACACTATTCACATTGATAATTTCATTTCAAAGTCGTTAAAACAAAAAATGATTTCACTTTGAATATGTTATTCAAATTAATGGCTTTAGCTGATAACATAATATTTGTTGACTGACTTAGAGTGTATTTAGAGTGATAAAAACAAAAGATAATTTCATTTCAAAGTCGTTAAAACAAAAGATAATTTCACTTTGCATATGTTATTCAAATTAATGGCTTCAGCTGATAATCTAATATTTGTTGACTGACTTATAGTGTATTTAGAGTGACAAAAAGTGAGATAAAATGAGATAAAGTGAAATAATTTATGAGTTCATAATTCATACAATGAAATAAAAAATAAATAATTTTTAAAATTTTTCAAAAATTTTCAAAATTTCTTTTAATAGTTTTTAACTAACCAAATACACCCATATTTGAGGAATTATTGATTTTAAATGATTTATTTGACAAATCTCTCGCAGATGGCCTAAATCCTCCAAATAGAGAGAGAGAGTCTAAACTCCCAAATTACATTATTTATTTTCAAGATATATATATATATATATATATATATATATATATATATATATATATATATAACTAAACTTGAGTTTTATGCATTCAATTTGAATAGATCAACTAATCAAAGACAACCATCATTAGGAATCCCCCACGAAGAAGTAATAAAAAGGGAAATTAAGTAGAGTAACAACATACCATACACAACAGCGATTATGTTGAGCAAGATTACACTCCTAATCTTTCTAAACCTAATTGGAGCATCCTTTTGGATCCCAGAAGTCCTCAATTCTTGGTTGCAAGTGACTTTGTCATTACCATGGACAACTGATAAAGGATAATCATTTTCTCTGGGTGTTGCATTTTTCAGAGATTTCTTCATCATCAGAGTTTGTCCAAAAGAAAGGGTAGGAAACTTAAGAGGAGGAGGAGGAGGAGGGAAGAAGAAGAAGAAGAAGAAGAAGAAGAAGGATCAAAGGGTGAGAAAATGGTGAAGTGGGTTACATTTCTTTGTCTCTTCCACGCTGCTGAAGATGATGATGGCGATGGGCATGCCATGCCTGGTTGCTTCATTCTCAGGAAGGAGAAGAATTATGTGTTGTGAAGGAGAGAATCCAAAGAACCCAATAATGGATAATAGAATCCCATTGGCAAATACCAATATTTTTTTTTTCTTTTTCTTGTGACAGATAGATGAGGGATGTACTGGACTTACGATATACATATATAGTGTGTATATATATATATATATTTTTTTTTTCTTTTGAAAGTGTTGCTCAATGAAAATAATGTCGCCGGTAATTTTGTACTTGAAGAACATTCTAATGGCTATTTTGTTTCCAGAACATACCACCACGTGCAATGAAGTTCTCAATGAAATATATTATTTTATAACACATAGCATTACTTTTTATTTTTATTTTCTTCTACCAATATGATAAAAAAAAAATAAGGTAGAAATTAAATCTAGCAATCCCAAG
Organism: Vitellaria paradoxa; assembly: GCA_019916065.1. Lineage (NCBI taxonomy): Eukaryota > Viridiplantae > Streptophyta > Magnoliopsida > Ericales > Sapotaceae > Vitellaria > Vitellaria paradoxa. The sequence goes on from CM034240.1 coordinate 17,572,635, forward strand.
GAGTGATTGATAATCACAAGAGGGTAAGTTATTCTTATCTTTCTTCAATATTTAGTTAATTACGAGCATTTATTATTAATATTTAAAATTTATATTTATATGCACATTTTATTTTAAAATATTTATAATAACTAAATCTTTGTAAATTTAACCATCGATGTTGAATGAAAGACAGCATAGTGATCACTTGAAAAAAAAAATATGATATGTTACTTTTACACTTTTAAAATTTATAAAATGTCTAAAATTTCTTTGAGATCTTCAAAAATTAAATAATAGAATAATATGAAAAGAGAATAATCCATAATTGTTTATTTTATTATTTTTATTTTTAAATATTCACTTTAATTTTAGAGATCAAATCAGATTATAATTTAATATCACATATATTTTCTTTTCCCTTTTTTTTAAGAATTTGAGGCTCAAAATAGTATTTTGAACTAGATATATCATACATTTTTCATTAATACACTTTTTTTATTTAATATTAATAATCAGATGAACTAAAGAATTTAATTACAATAAATGCTCTGAAATAAAAGATATAAGTATAAATTTTAAATATAAAAAATAATTACATATGATAATTAAGGCACCGTTTGATTTGTTAAAAACCAACAAAATTTTTGAAAACTTATGAAAATCTTTAAAACTCTAACATATTTTCCTCATCTCGTACTTTTTAAAATCTCTATAAATTTATATATATATCTACGTATCCTAACAATTTTTACAAATTTCAATAACTTTTTAACAAATTTTAACAAATCTGACATAAATCTGTGGGAACGGATAGAAAATCATTTTCACGGTTTCTTTCTCCAAGCTTTTTACCCAAAAGTCAAAAAATTCAACAACTTTTAAAAAAATTTTGACATAAATGCTTGAGAATAGACTTAAAAAACCGTTATCACAATTTCTCTCTCTAACTTTTTACTACAAAAGTCAAAAAGTTATACTATTTATCTTAAAAAAACGTAATTTGAATTAAAAACTCTAAATAACAAAAATTATCTCTAACTATATATTTTTTTTATTTTTTATCATTCCAAATGCTATTGAAATATTTACCTGAGATAACTCAGATAAGTGTAGTTTACCTAAACATCAATGAAGGAAAAAGTTCGCATTTTGCTAAAAACAAGTAGAATAATATAAAGAGAAAATTCGGCGTGATAAAATAAGACAAGCCAAGGGCAGACATACACAGCAACCAAAAGCAACAAAAATGTGGGGTTTAAATGATAGCCATGTCTTCAATGCAGTGTGGGCCCAAAAGGTATTAAAATCGCAGATTTTTCATTCTTGTAGGGAAAGACATTATTCCACACGATGTGGACCCTTTCACATGGGAAATTCGCCCATTGTCCTCATGTTTACGATGTGCAAGAACAAAAGCCACACACATGTCGCCAATCGCAAAAGATGTTTGAAAGAAAGGATCAATGATAATAATTGTAAGTTCCGCAATTTTTTTTTTCTTTCACATTCTGCATATATAAATATTTGGATTATAATTGGTTGTAGTAATTTAGGATAATTCATTTGAATATTTATTTGATAAATGCTAATCTTATTAGTTATCATGAGAATTTTATATTTGTTCTAAAATTTTTATGCTAATATAGTTCATGATTTGATATTTATATATTTTTAATTGTTAAATTTATTTAATGGTTAAGATTATTTCTTTTCTTTTTGATTTTAACTGTCCTTTCAGTCACTTCATATGAAAATATACTCTCTCACGCTTCTCATATATTTTTAAATACTTCTTATATAAAAGTTTTTAAATTAATATTCTAAAAAATGTGATAAATTTTACATATTTATTGAGAGTTATATGAATACCTTAATATCTTTTTATTAGTAATTTTTATTTTTATAATTTTTCATGTAAGTTTACTTTATATATTTAAATTTGAGATATTTATATGTCAAATTATATAATTTCTGTACGTACGGACATTTACTAGTATGATACATGGTAAATGTCTATAGAATTGGACAAATGCTCGCTTCTTAAATATTAAGAGTTAAAACAACAAGAGGTTTGGTCAATGCCAATAGCAATGTTGCTTGTTGTTGGATAACATATTCCAACGCCGGTTCTTCAAATGGATTGGCTTATACTATGATTACTTTTTTGTGAGCCTGATGAGTCTCAAAACACTTGCGTTGAGATATTAAAACAAATGGACCGCTGCTTGTTAAAGAACAAGGATATCGATGGGCATATCTCTAAGTTACAGTTTAAAAAGTATTAATTAATCGTCTAACTTGCGACTCTATGGTTGTCTTCTATATAAATTGTGACGCTTTGATTAGACTACATATATCTTATTATCCATTTGGAAACTCTGCCCTTTTAAGTCCAATAGAACGTATCTGAAAACAAATGATTTGTTAGGAAACTATCACTACCTTGAGCAATCAAGGCGAACGTCCTATGCGATTTCCTAGAAGATGATTCAAAGAAAGGCTTGGGCATATTGAAGCTTAGTTTAAGAGAGAGTAATTAGCTTATTTTTAGTTAATTAGTATTGAGGTTTGGTTTGGAAAGGAAAGTAATTGATTTATTTTTAGTTAATTAGTAGTTAGGCAAAAATAAGCCTGTTACTTTTGTGTTTAAAAAGGGAAAAAAATGTGATTTTTTTGATAGATTTTTAATTTTGGTTAATTTAATATTTTTGTCCTTGAAAGTTTAAAGAAAATTAAGATGTAAGAGAGTAAATTTGATCATTTTATAAATTGACAAATAAGCCAATTAACTTCTTGTATCTAACAAAAAGTTTCTAATTTTATCAAATGAGTCATACCCATTAGATTAGACATACAGTTGTGGAGTTAAAGATTTGATAGTTTTTCATACCCTGGTAATTCCGCCGAACATCAGATAGAACAATCTTTACATGATAATTGTTAACAGATGGGTCCATAAAAAGTTTAATCCCAATTTTTGAAAGATTTAAATTACATTGTGATCTGCTGTTAAGGGTTCATTTAAGGCGGCGAAAAACAACAAAAAATAGTGAATAATGTGATTTGGAGAGTGTGACCTGTAACTCAGTGGTTAAGAGTCTCTTCTGTCTGCTCATGACTCGAGTTCGTGTCTTCTCCCTCCCCTTTATAAAAAAAAAAAAAACTTTACCTTTCAAAAAAAAATGTGATTTGAAAAATTTTCTAGCATTTGACGAACAACTACCAAATCACATTTTTCAGATATGAATAGTAAAATTTTTTTATTTTTAGTCAATGTTTTGGAGAGAGAAACCGTCTGAATAGTTTTTTTAGATTTATTGAAACAGTTTTATATCAGAATTTATTAAAAGTGATTAAAAAATTTTTGAGATTTGTAGAAAAGTGATTGGAGTTTGTAAAAGATTATTGAGCTTGTAAAAAATTTATTGAGATATGTAAATATATATAAATTTATAAAAATTTTACGAAATACAAAAAGTGTAAAAATATGTTTGAAATTTTTTAGTGTTTTTTAAAGTTTTTTTTGCTGTGGCAAATAGGCCCTTAAGTGTTATTCATGATTCATAGATGAAATAACTATTATTATTATTTTTTCTAACCTTTGTAGCCCTAAGGAAGTCTACTTAAAAAAGGCAAGGACTACCTATTAAAGGAAAATGTAAAGATCTTTAATGATATATATGCTTCAAAAAAAATATTGAAAGACGACATTATTCGTATGAGATGAACAGCTCGGATCAACCCACAAAAAGTTCGCATAGCACTCAACTACGAGCCCAGAACTATTGAACTGATCATATGAAGTGATTGCTGGTTCACCCACATAATTGGTATCAAACACCATATATATATTGTTATCAATTATCTAACATAGCAAATTTGTGGAACACCTGACCTTCAGTTAGATATATATATATATATATCAGTGGCTGACACCACCATCATGGTCATCATCTTCATACTCAACATCTTCATCATCAGCACTGGCATCCTGGTACTGCTGATAGTCAGCAACAAGGTCGTTCATGTCACTCTTCACCTCCGCGAACTCCATCTCATCCATTCCTTCCCCGGTGTACCAGTGTAAGAAGGCCTTCCTCCTAAACATGGCAGTGAACTGCTCGCTCACTCTCCTGAACATCTCCTGTATCGACGTCGAGTTCCCGACGAACGTCGACGCCATCGGAAGCCCCTTGGGAGGGATGTCACAGACGCCGGACTTCACGTTGTTGGGAATCCACTCCACGAAGTAGGAGGAGCTCTTGTTCTGAACGTTTGTCATCTGCTCGTCCACTACTTTGGTGCTCATTTTGCCCCTGAACATGGCGGATGCGGTGAGGTAGCGGCCGTGCCGCGGATCGGCCGTGCACATCATGTTCTTGGCGTCCCACATTTGCTGCGTGAGCTCCGGCACGGAGAGGTTGCAATATTGCTGTAAGCCTCTCGAGGTGAAGAAGTGAAGTCGTGGGAACAGGATCAGATTCACTGCCAGCTTTCGAAGGTCGGAGTTCAGCTGTCCGGGCAATCTCAAGCAGCAAGTCACTCCGCTCATTGTGGCTGATATTAGGTGGTTTAAGTCCCCAACTATATACACGTACATGACCATGCACAAAAGCAAAGAAAACATAGATCGGTTAAATTGAGTGGTCTGGCCATGGTGGTTAATCCGAAATACCAGTCAATCTCAAATGGTACGGAAAATTTTTAATTTTTAGTCTCTTTTTGGGATTATTTATTTATTTATTTTTTGCATCCCAAATCTTATAAAATCAATAATAATAAATAGAATCCTTGTTTTCTTCTAATCCTTACCCAACTCTACGTAAAGAACCTTTTTTTTTTTTTATATTGTTATTACTTTTATAAAATCTAAAACAGACAATAAATTAGTTTAATATATGTTAACATGGTATTTATAACTTGTATATTATAATTAAATTATTAGTTATGTTAATATTTATTAACATATATAGTATTTATAACTTGTATCTTTTAATTAAATTGTATATATTTATGAAAATGATATATTAACTTTTTTTTGAATAGTTATATATATATATTTTATAAATATATAATTTAATAATGATAAATCCAGAAACAATACACCCATCGAAATGCACTGGTACTAATATTGCCAACCGTAATGACAAAATTAGTACGTTGTCCATGCCCAATCTAATATTTACAACCATGGGTCCAATCCATTAATCTAGGAGAAGGGCGGCAGTGAGGCCTTTGGCCCTTATAATCAATTTAAAATCGTGTCGTTTCTCTTAATCTACTGCATCTAAATATGAATAATGCATTCGGATGTAAGTATTTCAACTATCAGAACATTCAAATACGAACAAGATATAACTAAATGATTATTCGAATGTACTTTATTCTTATTCGGATGTTATTAACATTTCAAGACTCATGTCTGAATGTATCGGTTCATATCCGAATACGATAAATTAAAGGGACTATGCGGTTTAAGATAACTTTCAAGGTTGAAGTTGGCCTGACTTCAACTCCCGCGCCGATGCATTCTCGCTTGTGGAATGGGCAGTGTTGCTCCGGGAAAGACTCTTTCCGAATCAATTAAGTTAAATTTAGTGTGTGTATATATATATATATATATATAACTTAATGATCCGTAAGGAACTTACAGGTTGGGGTGGAGAGTTTGAGAGTCCTGGAGCAGATATCGTAGAGTGCTTCATTGTCAAGAACCATACACTCATCGGCATTCTCCACCAACTGATGAACTGAAAGCGTAGCATTGTAAGGCTCCACAACAGTGTCTGAGACTTTGGGGATGGGAATACCGAGAAAGTACGCATCATTCTATCTGGGTATTCTTCCCTCATCTTGGAAATGAGTAGGGTTCCGATTCCTGACCCAGTTCCACCTCCAAGTGAATGACATACTTGAAACCCTGCATTCATTAGCCCACAACCCAAAAAACACAGGAAAAGATAAAATAATTTTTAGACTTGGCATTGACAAACAACAAACTAAAGGACAAATGACTTTGTGGCAGTCACCCAAATTCCTAGTTAAGAAAAATGTTAATTAGGGTAATCTTAAAACCCCCTTGTCTTAAAAAATAATTGCAGTGTATCGAAATTAAACTTAATGTATGCTAAAGCGTCACCAAAATTATGTAACACCAACGTGGGCCAATCGGTGAGTTTCTTATTTTTTAAGTCAAATTCAATTTAAAAGTAAAATTACAATTTACCCTCCCGAACTATTTATTATTTTCAATCGTGATATATAAGAATCTATTTATTTGTTTACAGTCATTTGGAGTTTTAAAAAAAAATTTTAAAAATAAAAATAAAATATTTATATGAAAGTGACATACAATAAAATTTGATTGAAAAAAAGTTAAAAATTTTAGAGATTTAAATGGAACTTATATGTGAACTCCTTGTGCCTTTTTTAGCTTTGTGGCTGATAGGATACATTGGTCTTCTTGGTCAAAGCATGCAGGTGAATTTTTATTAAAAAATTTATTTCTAAATGAAAAAATTATTATACAAAAGTATTGCATACCCATGCAATGCATTGCACCAATTTAAATATAGCATCTGGTGTAGTGTGATAATTAAAATTTTTTTATGAGATGCACATTAGATGAAAATTATAATTGACGCAATACATCACATAACTATGTAGTATTACCATCTAATAATTTCTCAGTTAAACAGGTTATCCAACCATTTATTAGGGGTGAAATGGTCATTTAGGCCCCGTTTAGAGTAAGAAAAAATAAGATAAATTGAGATAAAATGTGATTTAGGATTAATTTTGGTACCTTTTTTTTGAAAAGTAACAAATCGTAAGAATAGTTTTCTAAATCAATTCCCACAAATTTAAAAAAATTCACAAAAAATAGTCACAATGGTACTCGTTTGAAAGTTTTCGACACGAACAATATGATTGTATAAAAAGTTTACACATTCGGTTAACCCACTTTCAGATTTTTTTATTTTTTTTAGTGAAATATTAGAATTTTTTGAAATCAGTGATGGCAGAAAAATTAAAAATAGAGAGGTTGTTGGAGATTTATAAAGTTTTTTGGAGATTTTTTTTATGCCAAACCATAATTTCTTTTTCTTTTTTTTTTTAAAGAAAAAAATAGTTAGTTTATTATAAGTTAGCGGTCTTGAGAATGAAGAAATTCAAACCTTGCAAGCAGTCACAGTTTTCTGCTTCTTTCCTAACAACATCAAGGACTGCGTCGATAAGCTCAGCACCTTCAGCGTAATGTCCCTTGGCCCAATTGTTCCCGGCTCCTGACGGTCCGAAAACATAGTTGTCGGGTCAAAAGATCTGCCCGTACGGACCGTCTTCACGCTGTCCACGGTGCCCCGTTCAAGATCCACCAGTACGGCCCGGGGCACGTACCTCCCACCGCTCGCCTCGTTGTAATACACATTGACCCGGTCCAGCTGGAGCTCCGAATTTCCGGTGTAGCGCCCCGTTGTATCAATACCGTGCTCGTCGAGACAACCTCCCAGAACTTTGATCCGATTTGGTTCCCGCATTGCCCTGCTTGGATGTGGAGAATTTCACGCATTTTGGCTTGGGAATGGGGTTCGTGCTCAGGGGCAAATTTGGAAGGTAACTGTTACCAGTAAACCTCTCTAGTTCACGCAAGGGTTTGAATTCCCGGAGAGGAGCGTGAGAAATATTTTATTTATAGCTTACATTGGCCCGCAATTATGCTAACGGTGGTGATTGAATTGATGGGTATTGTGAGATTACAGAAATGCCCTTGCTCTGGTTTCTGCTGGAGGGTGAGGATTGGACTGGCTTGAGATCCAACCGTCGAGGAGCGTCCGCCTAGCAAGAGGTGTGGGTATTGCGTTCTCGCGGGCTGGCAGTTTGTGAGGACGGCTTGCCAGTTGGCATTTGTGACGGTTTGATTCAACCTTGCCGACTTGCAGCCGGCTTTTGGGTTCTGACAAGGGGAAAAAAAAAAAAAAAAAACGAAATATATAAATCTAGAGTTTTAGTTGATTTTTTGGTATCAATTATTTTAATTATTATTTTTTTCCACAAAAGATAATAATGTCAATAAGAGTGCGTTTGATTTATTAAAAATCATTGAAAAATTTTAAAAATTTTTAAAAATTATCTACTTTTTTATCTCACTGCACGAATTATGAAATTATAAATTATTTCATTTTATCTCATTTTTTGTTACCTTAAACGTATCCTAAATAATGTTACAAATTAAAAAGCAAATTATAAGAAATTAAAGTTGATGCTTAGAGTGCCAATATTATAATTTTAGAATTAATTCAATCCCAAATAAGATATGATCTTATTCGAATAAAAATAAAAATTTATGCTCCTGCTAACAATAAGTTCCCATGCATGCAAGCATTATTTCAGTAAAAATGTTTCCTTTCTCGATTTAAACCTCTTGTATACTACGAGTAGAAGTTGATAACGCACCCAGTTAATTACCAAGAAATGAAAGCTCATATCATCAAAAAAATTTCATTAATTAAATTAATAAAAATTAAAGGACAATTTTACTTAGCATCTTCTAATTTTGCCCCTTGGTTCATTTAGTCCTTCCAATTTTAACTTGTAATATCTTATACCATATACTTTTAATTCAATTTCAAGTTGGCCATTTCTTCAGTTTTCGTTATGAAATCTTCAGTTCTCGTTAAAAAAAAATTGACGAAAAATTGTACTTTTTTTAATTATTTTTTATTTTTCTTTGAAATCAAGGCATAAACCATATTTCCTTTGATTTATTTCGAATTTGCTGGATTGCTAAGCATTTGATACTTGATTGGATTGTTAAAACTAAATAAAGTTGGCAATAACAAGTTCAATGTGTCATTGTTATAAGTTTTTAAATGTGCAGAAAAAATTACATGCCAAAGTTTTATGATTATTGGAGACCGTTTGTTTAATATCAGCAACTGTGGAAAAATTTTAAAATAATAAATTTTCTTAAGTTTATAATCAGTCATTATAGATTAACTCATTAGAAGTCTTATTTCTTTACCGTTCATTTTTATAAATCAGAAATTCTTAGTTGAAATTGTATGTCAAATTTCACAGTCAACTAATATCGTTTGCTCTAAATGATTGATTGATAGAAAACTGATCAAATCAGAAATAATAACTTGCTTATTTAGATTTAACATTTATTGATATAAGTTTCTAAGGCCTTGGTGAAGTTATTTGTAAAATTTCATTTCCATTCCGGTCTATTTGCTTGAAAATGATTAATTGATGGGGAGGTTGAGAACCAAAAACTTAAATTAAAGTTCAAAGTCGACTTTGATAGTGTTTGGATTCCTAAAAAAATATTAAAAAAAAATTAATTTTTACCAAAATTTTCATTTTTTTGTAATTAAATTTTGACAAATATTATTTTTACACTAATTTTTATTTTTTATTTTTAGGACAAAACAAACGCAACTTTAGAAACAGGAAGTAAACGAAGATTTCAATTTCTACGATGTTTAATAAGTCACTAATTTTGAAATGAATTCACGTGCAAAATTTAACAGTCATAGGAGACCGTTTACTCAAAATAAACAGTTAATGTGAAAGTAGGTTAATCAAATGTGTAAATTTCTTATACAATTATATTCTTCGTGTCGAAAGCTTTCAAACGAGTACCATTGTTATTATTTTTTGTGAATTTTTTTGAATCTGTGGGAACGGATTTGAAAAACCGTTCTCACGGTTTGTTACTTTTCGAAAAAAGAAAGGACACCAAAATTAACTCCAAACCACATTTTATCTCAATTTATCTTGTTTTTTCTTACGCCAAACACCAAACAAAGCCTATTTAAACATTTCAAAACTTTTACTTTAAAAACATCTTAAAACCCATACTTTAAAACTGTCAAACACACCTTAAGTGGCTAACCCAATCAAATACATAACAATAAACATGCAGCTGACCAGCAAACAATTAGCTAGGTTATTTTTTCATCCTCTCTTGGTACGCTTGGTGCAATTGAGCGAGTTAGAATAGTTTCAGTTAGAACATGAAAAAGGATAGATTACGAAAATAATTGAAAACTTCGTGATTTGATAGTCATATTGTGTTACAGTGTTTGTTTTGTCATTATAATATATTCATTTTAGGTATTTCTTTTAGACAAATCTATTTTTTACCATCTATGGTTGCGACCAACACCTTCAGAATAGTCAATTTTGTTGTTTTGGCTTGTAAATCTTCAGCTTTCTAAATTCATAGCTCAAGCATCGAGTTAAAATATTTTAGAGAAGGAAATAATTTAGTTTTTTAATTTTATATTATTTGATTTCTTATTTTCTTTACTCACCATCTTTATTTGATCGAGCATTATAAGTCTATAGATTTCAACAGTTTTTCAAAATTAATTCAATTAAGTATTTTTACACTTTCTTTTCTATTGTTTTGGATGTTTCTAATAATCCTAAAAATAGGTTTTTTTTTTTTTGCATAATTATTATTAAGTAACCTTTGTTATTTTAGACATGAAATTATCAAAATATTCTTGGTATTTTAGTTTTATTAAAAAATTAAATTAATTCAAAATTATGGTATTTTGGCCTTAGTAAAAAAAGTAAGAATAGTTCAAAATTTTTTAACAGAAAAGAAGTATACAAAAATTAAATTCAAGTATTTTTTGTGAAATAAAGTGCATTCTTCCACTGCACTATTTAATACTTTTGTGCATAATATCAAAAAATATAATATATAACATAATAAATTTTATAAAAAATAAAAATTAATAACAATTATATATATTTTTTAGTAACGATGGATATTCCTATTAAATTTTAGGTGCTGTTAAAAATATTAGTTGCACCATTAAACTGTAAAAACATATTCACTAATTTAATTTTCAAAGATAATTTTCTTTCCCTAATCTTAATTTCGACGAAACTAGTTGTCTTATTCTTGGATGTTTGATGCCTGGTGCCTATTTTAATGAAAATTCTAGATCCGCCCCGTTCTGACAAAATTTGGTAATTGTTATTCCACCCTTAATTAAGAGAGGGAATTGCCATTTGTGTATTTTCATTTTCTCATAGAATATAAAAAAATAAGAAAAAATTAAAAATGAGAAAATGTAAAGATAAATGGTGACATTCACCAACCACCACCATTATTATGATGCACCCATCACCTCCACCTCTATTAGTAGCCATCCATCTCCGCCACCTACCAATCACCATTCCCACCACTTTTACCACTACTTATTTATTTCCAACACAATCACTACCACCACCATACCTCTTCTAGTCTCATCTCATGTTCAAGAATTTTATTTAATTATTTAATTTAATTTAATTTAGTATTAATACTAAAATAACTATTACATTCTAACATTACTTAACAACCAAATAAATAAAATATAGTTATTCCATTTTAACATTATTTAATTTGATAAGGAAACAATATCAATTCCATCTCATTTCCATCTTTATTATACTGTAACATCTATTTCCATTCTATTCTATTCCATTTTCATCTTATATGGTTTTCCTTTTTATTTTTAAGCAAAATTTGGTTTTATTTATTTATTTATTTATTTATTTTTGTTTGGTAGCTTTGAGCTAGGCATGTAATTCACATCAATAAATAAATATAAAAAAAGATGTTTCTGAATAGAAAAATTTATGTACAAATGAAAAAAAAAAGCTAGTATGGATCATGAATTACCAATCACAATTTCAAAGTGCAAAAAAATAAAGGAGTTATACACAGAGATTTGTGAAAAATTGTTGCAAGGAAAAAATTTTGGAGAAAAAAAAAAAAAAAAAAAAACTTCTACCACAAGTGACACGTGCATCGATTATAAAAATTTACCCAATAATCTAATTGACAATTTCGATTTTATTATTGAACCATTTGACCCACCAACAAGTAGAAGATTCTAGTACGCTAACATAAGGCAAAGCCTATCTATTCTTCACGAGGCATCGAGAATATCAGTCTTTATTGACATATGACGAAGGATATGCAAACGTTTGAACACCTTCATGCAAATAAGTTTGATAGAATTAATCTATTGTGGCTAAAAGAAAGATAGAAATGTCTTTTCGAGCACAATGTGTATCTTAGTACTGTTTTTTCTGTATAGAAATTGTTGGGTAAAATAATAACAATATAGTCAAGGTGTCACGTGGTCAATACCAAACATATTTGAGCGAGTCACGTAGTCATCGACTGAGCACATTGACGCATGACACGTGGCGTTCTGCCGAACAGCTGATTGATAGCACGAGGGTTCCACATGAGTGTTATACATGGACACGCATCTTTGGGTTAATATTCCAAGGAATACCCTGATTCTCAGTATTTATGGATAATGTGTTGCCACGTGACAGTAGCCGAAGACCTTAGTAGTCAATTTGTTCGACCCATCGATTGGCGGCTAGTAAATGTCAGGCCCGGGACCCACAGGCTTAACGAGGGATCATAACCATAAATACACCATAGTTATGACTGAACCTAATATTTATCTCTGAGGAAGTAACTAAGTTAGTTCATTTCATTACGAGTAATTGATAGATGTGACAGGTGGACAGTTTGACAACTGAGTGCTGGCTATATTGCCATGTTTAACTACCAGAAGCATTTAATGAAAGGTATGAGGTATTTAATAAAAGGTATGGGACATTAAATGAGAAGTGGAAGGCATTTAAAGCATGAAAGGAAAAGAGGTACACGGAAGTATGGATGCAGTCAAATCACATGTATTATTTTATTTATTATTTACATTACTATAAATACGATATTTCACTTGACAATGAAGGTAAGCTGACTATTGCCAACTTAAGTTACTGTTCATTTCTTCTCTAGTAAAGCTTTCTTCCTTGAGCTACTTGCTGACTTAAGTATCGAAGGGTTTTCCAGTCAGAGACTTTCACTCCGGCCGTAACATTTCTTTTGTTTTTGTTCGGCAGGTTGTTGATTGCATTTCTGGTTGGCGTGGTCAGCAGTTCCAGCGGTAAATTTTACTGCCGAACAGAAATCTTAGGAAAAACTTCCATTAAATAGGTTCCTTCGAATGGACATGAATAAATCTCATGTGAAATAAATTTTTGGAAAACGCAATTTCTCATTTTTCTCTCTGCCAATCGTTGGAGCGAGTATGAAGCGAGTTTATACATCAATCAAAATTTAGTTTACTTGATAAAAAGTGAGTTTAGAGTGATAAAACATGAGATAAAATAAGATAAAATGTGGTTTGAAAAAATTTTTTGCGTTTGGTGTACATATCTCAAACCGTATTTTTTAGAGATAAATAGTAAGATTCCTATTATAACGGATTGGATTACGAATTCAAAATTTTAGGTAGTCATGATTTCTTTACACTATAATCTGTCTAAACACGTTTGGATGGAAGTTGGCCGTGCGATTCCGTCAGAAAGGTTTCTACAATCTATTAGAGCGGTTTCTACGACTCCACAAAAAGTAGTCAAAGTGGGTGTCATTCGGTAGTTTGAAAATCCCCGGTGAGAATGGTGAAAAAAGTTTTGTTATTTGATTAATCAAATTCTAGTTATCGACTTTTTTTTGAAAGGTATTGAACTTTTTTTTTAAATTTTAAGAAGACAAAAATGTGTAAAAATTATAGAGATTTTTAAAAATTTTTAGAAAGTTTTACCAAAATTTGGTGCGTCAAACACACCCAAAATATGCATACCCGTCTTTCTAACAAGAACTTAGAAAGTTTCACACTTCATCAAATTTTAAATTACTCAAAAAATATGTTTTGTGAAATCTTCAGCTGACATTTAGTTAGCATTCAACCTTTTTTAGCTGATTTAGGGTACGTTTGGAATAACAAAATGTAAGATAAAATGAGATAAAGTAAAATAAGGTATGGATTTGTAATTCGTGTATTAAAATAAAAAATAAACAACTTTTAAAATTTTTCAGTAATTTTTTTTATATTTTTTGAAATTTTTTATCACGTTAAACGGGGTATTAGTTGATATCCAGCTAATTTCAATTCCTATTAAATATTTTTCTACCTCTTTTATTGGTTCTGTATGGAGTTCTTCAAAATAAAATAAAATCTTACAAATTTCTATAAATATAAATTATGAGATAATAAAATTTAAATTTTTTACTCACTACATGTATTACGAAATATTTATTTTTATAATTTTATTTTATTTTATAATTTTTATACAATTTTAAACACACCAATTTTCAAAGAAAGTGTTCAAATTAATTTACCTCAAAATCTATTTTAGATCCAGAAGACGCTAATAATTAGGCCACTGCAAAACTTTTGGGTCGCAATTGCTTTAACAATTTGCACAAAATGTCAAAGTCAAGATGTTCCACTTTTTCTCTTTAGATAATTAATATAATTTCAGCCCACCTGCAGCTTTTCTGCCAAGCCGAATGAGACGCCACTGGGGCGTACCCTCTGCCCCACACCCAGTTTAAAGTGCTGGTTTTTCTAATTTACCAAAAGGGTAATGATGAAAAAGAAAACCAGGCATGAATCAAAGGGACGCATTTTGGAAGGGTAATGAATAATGATGCAAAACATACATACATACATATATATATATATATATATATATATATATATATGATGTTTGGTTGGCAAAAAAAAATGAAAAAAAAATATAATAAAAGTAAAAAGATATAACATAAATATAAAATGTGAAAATTTTTTATTAGAAGAAGTACAAAAAGTAGTTAAAGTTAATAAATTTTAATAATTTTTAGTGATGCTAAATAAGGTCATATTTAAAAGAATGTGAGGAGACCTACATCTCACTAAAAAATAAAAAAATAAAAATAAAGGGCATATCTCCATAATTACATCTTAAGGTTGCGTTTAGTGTGTAATATTTTGTTAAAAATCTCTAAAAATCTCTATAAATCTCTATTAACTTTATATCACATCAATTTTTTTCTCTCACTGCACGTATTACGAATTCTCCTCAAACCATAATTTATCTCAATTTATCTCATTTTTTCTTACTCCAAACAAACCCAAAATAAAAAAAAAGGCATGGAAGGAAATTATCAAAAAAATAAATAAATAAATAAAAAATATAGTCATCCGAGAAGAATAATCAAGTTAAAAGCAAATAATTTAATAAGCGTAATGAATTTTCACCCTAGTGTATTTTAATATATATATATATATATAATATTTAGTTATTTACATGTTAGCTAGCAGTGTATCAAAATTAAAAATCTAAGGCAATTACCGGATTGCCCAAAAGCTAGACCATCCCCCAACAGTTACAAACTAAGAAAATTAGGAATTAATTGCTCAACGTCAAACTGCAAAGCTGCGACGTTCAGCCATGGAAAGGAAGGCAATCAACAAAATGTTTGGCATGCAAAAAAATACTGAAAATCTCTATAAATCTCTGTTAACTTTATATCATATTAATTTTTTTCTTTCACTGTACGCATTACGAACTCTCAATTTATCTCAATTTTTCTTACTCCAAACACACCCTATATGTTTCACAAGAGGCAACAAAATGTTTTTCAAACAGCGCCTAAGTTTCTATAGTCGGAATAATTGCGAGATTATCGAACCTTGGAAATTATCAGTAGCTAGGTGACAATATAAACGTCTTAATTTCAACCCAAAATTTTAAGAATTTATATTATACTATATTAATCATGCATTCGTTTTTTTTTTTATTTATTAATTCTATTCAATATAAAACACTCATCTCGTATGTGTATACTTAGCAATCTCCACTTTATATTTCGGATGCGTTTGATTTGTTAAAAATTATTAAAAAATTTTAAAAATCTTTAAAAGTTAAATCGTTGGAAAATTCTGAAAATTTTTTAAAATCTCTAAAAATTATTCGCTTTTTATCTCACTGTACAAATTATAAACCCATAAATTATCTCATTTTATATCACTCTAAACGTACCGATCCTAACATTCAATGAGATATTATCTCTAAAACAAAAAGTAAAATTAAATGTAGAATAAAAAATAAGTGTAAAATAATATCTTTTATTCAATTCCATATCTAACAAAACAGACATAGGATGAATCTTTGTTTGCTTATGAAATATGAATGCCGATTGAATAATCAATCCATGGGGGCCATCTCCTCTTATGTTTGGCAAAATAAAAAGTTATTTAGAATACGAAAAGCAATTTGGCTCTCATATCCCTGTAGGTATTGTATATTGTCAAAATTCAAATGTTCGAAATAATTTTTTATCAAATCTCTTATTAAATTATATCTTTATCCTAATTTGTATCTCACTTAACAAACATAAAAAAAAAAATAATAATTCTACATAGCAAAAATATTTCCCGTAACATCCAATCTCATATATTTTTTTAGTATTATATATATATTTATCCTCTAAATTCTAACCCAGTAATCAAACTTACAACCAAGCTGCTAACTGAGAAGAATACCACCAGGGAAGTTAAAGACTGAACTAAGTTGTAATTTATATTTTTAATTTACGGACACCATCTAATTTAAAATGAAGATTTTTTTTTTTTTTTTTTGGGAAAAGGTTAAAATGAAGACTTGGTTGTTGCAGCTATGAGTTGTGTTAAGTACTAATTAACTTGACACTTAAATAGAAGAGAATAATTTATGTTCATATTTACTTGATATATACATATGCTAGCAATTGTCTTGCTTGAAGGTACAGAAATACAATTTGACATGTAAATAACTCAAATTTAAATTTATAAAACAAACTTACATAAAAAAAGTGTAAGAATAACCTATAAAAATAAAAAATATTAATCACAAAAGATTAAGGTATAAAATTTTATTATTTATTACAAATATTATCACATTTTTTAAAATATTAATTTAAAATCTTTTATATAAAACGCATTCAAAAAAAATATGGGAAGAGTGAGAGAAAAAGAAAAATAATCCTGATCACTTAGCAAATTCAACAGTTAAAAATATCTCAAATTTTAAATTTTAAATTTCCTTATTATATAAATGACACATAGCGTAAAGGCACACGTATTTACCATTTAAGTTTTAAGCACATTAAAATTAAATTTTTAATTTAAATGTTTATTTTTTAATAACATTTTAAAAAATTTTAAATTAAAATATATTTTTAAATAAAAATTTTAGTTGAATTTGTCTAATAGGTATTCATACATTATTTAATGATAATAGATAATATAAATAAAATATAATTTGTATAATTTTATAAAATAAAATATATATAATATATGTATGTATAATTTTACAAAATATAATATATATATATATATATATTTATTTATTTATTTATTTAAATTTTAAAATTTAAATTTAAAAGATATATTTTATTACATACGTATATATAATAAGTGATGACTGAGACCAACGTCAAATCAAAAAATATGTTTTATTATATAGATATATGTAACTCTTAACTACTCTATCCACCCACGTGGGATATTCTCGGACAAAAATTCCTACAAGCCAGGTTTTTGACACAATGTATATAAACAAAATGAAAATTTCTATTCTAACTTTTTCAAAAAAAAAAAGAAAATTAAAATAATGCAATGAAAATGGTGTAGCAAAAATATATTTTAATATATCAACATTCAATGTCCAGAAATTTGCCACGTCATTCCGTTTCTTTTTGTGATAGATTTTTTTTTTTTTTTGGGTGATTATTCAGCATTACTTCATGAATAAATGAATTAAATAGGTGGGAGTCTGCAAAATCCCGTCCTATGGTTTTGGTAGCTTGGCCTGTAGCCTGTCGATATGATAGTACTTTTGTGGTATATATCTACAATTTTTACAAACCATAAACAAAGGACTGAGGCAACCATCCATTTGCCCAACTCATGACCAATATGTATATGTGTATATATATAGATATAGAAACAAGAATGATATAATTTCCTTAAGAACCAGGGAATCAATTTGAAAAGGGTACCCGTAACTCAAAGAATTGGAATGATTCCATAATGATAGCCAGGGTGGGCTAGCTCTTGGGGGTAAGTGGGCTAGCCCACCTGCACATATATAGCTAGCTAGCAACGGTGGATGTATATATAGATACAGACACAGGAAACATCTAAGGTTAGAAAGAAACAACCAAGTTGTAGGGCTAGCTACAGCAGGCTGGGAAGATTCCAGGCGACACAGTCATTCGTCTACAGAGTTATGTGAGGAAATTTTTAGTAATAATTTAATTGGTAAGATTTTAAATTTATTTTATAATAGTTATTAATTTAAATTTTTTTAGAATCATTTGAGAATTTATCTGATCGTTAACTTTAAAAATTTAGGAATTAATTGTAGTATACGTGAACTAGTAAACTAGTTGACATACCTTAAATATTAAGAGCCTATTTGGTTAAAAAAAAGGATAAAAAGTATAATTCGAGAAAAATATAAAAATTAGTTAAAATTGGTAATTTTTGGTTATTTTTGATGCCACCGAACAAGTCTTAAAAAAAAAAAAAAAAAAAAAAGAAAGAATGAAAGAAAGAGAGGAGTTACTGAACGTGTCATAAATTTAAAATTTTGATAGATCTCCCTGTGATGGGTGGCAGCGAGTAGAGGTGTTATACATACTTGTTTTGGTGAATGTAAGAAGGACAATAATATATGAGTATGAAACAAAATGCATGCACGTAAATTACAAACATACATACATTTATATATATTTTGTGTATTGACTAGACGAGAAAGGTAGATGTGATGAGAAACATATAGGGCTGATTCTGAGGGTATAAAAGAGATTTCGAAGAAAATCGTACAGCATGCACAGAGAGAGAGAGAGAGAGAGAGAGAGAAAGAGAGCGCAAGAGAGAGAAGGGGCAGTTCGGATTGAGAACATGTGTGAAAGGCACGAGACAATAGGCGAACAATAAATGAGTCTGTAGGAGGTGATGAGGCTTATGATAACCCTCATGATCGTCACGTCGTTTTTCATTCGCGGCTCCCAATGACTCCCAGAATTCCACGCCTTCCCGTCTCTCCCTTTGCTTTCTTTTTCTCCTTCCCCTTTGCTAACTTTTGTCTTCTCTCTTTCTCTCTCTGTCCATCGATATAGCCCAGTCAACCTCATGTCTTCCTCACTTTGCCCCAATTTAAACCAACACCATTCCCCCTTTCTCTCTCTCCTCCTCTTTCTCTTTCTAGTGTTCAATCTCTATCTCTGAAACTCAAATACCCAGTGCTCAGCTCACCCTATATTAACCCAATTCCAACTATTATATATATATACATATATGTGACTGTCTTTATTAAACATGAACATTTTCTGTAATACATCAAACCCTTGTATCATCCCAAAGTGAGAACCAGGAACTACTATTTTAAATCATCTCATTAATACTTCCTTTACTTTGATTCGTTGCTACATATCATTGTTTACTGGGTTCCAACCTCCAAAGAGATCTACTTATAGCGTCACCACACACACACACATATATATATAGAGAGAGAGAGAGAGAAAGGGAGTACAGACTCGGTAGTTGTAATCGCACAATGTGGATGACCGGATACGGTGGTGACGGTGGAGAGCTCAACTTGCCGGATTCATTCCACGGCCGGAAGCTCCGGCCTCTGATTCCAAGGCCAGCACCTACTTCTATTTCCACTAACCCCACAAACGCTCCATGTTTGAGCCGTATTCATGGCAGTGATCTTCTTGTATTAAATCACCATCTTGGTTGGTACTCTCTCTCTCTATCTCTTTCTACATATATTATATATATGTATGCATTTTTTATTTCTATTTTTTTTTTTTTTTTTGGTTCATATTGATGCCGGGTTTCATTTGGCGAAAGTTTTGTGATTTTTTTTTTAATATCAGCTTCGGTGGCTGAACAAAGCAAGAGAGAGTACAACACACAACAGCAGGTAGTAGTGAGCTCACGGTGGAACCCAACGCCGGAGCAGTTGCAGACGCTTGAAGAATTGTACCGAAGGGGCACTAGGACACCCTCAGCCGACCAAATTCAGCACATCACCGCTCAGCTACGTCGCTACGGGAAGATTGAAGGGAAAAATGTCTTCTACTGGTTCCAAAACCACAAGGCCAGAGAACGCCAGAAACGACGCCGTCAACTCGAATTATTAGTCTCCGAGAGGGAAACCGAAACCGGGGCAGATAAGAAAGAATCAGGTAAAAGAACAAATAATAAAAAAAAAATATTACATTAATCTCCAATTTTGTTTTAACCCTAAAACATATATATATATATATATATGTATGTATGTATGTATATTCGATAAATACGTGGTTTGTTTTATTTCCCCTCTTTTGTTTTGTCGTGTTTAAGGTGTTGAAAAGCTGTATGCATCATATATATTGATACGTTTCATTCGTAAAGCTTGTTTTTCTCCATTCTGTTTGTTCTTTGGGATGTAAAAGCTGTTTGCTACTTGTTTTTCTCTCTGTCTACAGGAGCAAATAAGACAGGTTTTGAAGTTGAACAGACCAAGAGTTGGGCTCTCCCTACCAACTGCAGTACTACACTTGCAGAGGTCTGTTTGTCATAACCTTTCCTTTTTACCTTACTTCACAACACCACACAACACAACACAACACAAAACACAACTCATTCCTACAAACTAAATTACCATGCCACTGGCTCTCTCTCTCTCTCTCTCTCCCCCTCTTTTTTTTTTTCTTTTACTTTTTAGGACAATTAGAATCAACTAATGATGTAATAATATCCGTATGATTATCAGTTCATCCATGTAGGTATATACTTTTATATATATATATATATACATGATTAAAAAAGGAACATATCCAGAGGAAGGAAGCAACAAAAGCTTTGTTTGTTAGAAAATGAAAAAGGCTCAAAAGCTGCATTCCTTCCTTTCTGTCGGGGCTGCTCTTTTATGAAGCAGAGCTAGGGTTTTTGGGTCTTGTGCTTCTTCATGTCATTAGGACAGAAGACATTCGGACATTGGCCACTCCTCATATTCTGAAGGGCACCCGTAAACCAAAAAGACAAAACTGACCCAGTAAAATCTTTTTTCCCCCCTCTAGGTAAGTAAATTTGGTTTAGCCTAGCTCATGAAGCAATAGCTGTGCCCAAATCAGTGTGGATTTGAATATTTATTATACCCGTAAACACAGATTAAGAGTTCTTAAAAGTAAAGTACAACTTTAGCATATGAATTAGTATTTTTAATTTTTAAATTTTTATAAAAATTCATTCAATGAATGAAAATGTTTTGACGGATTGTTGAATGAAATCTCACATAATTTTAAGAACTTAATTTCAACTTCAGACTTCTAAAGTTAGAATAAAACTTTCCTCCTCCCCATAAATACAAAGGATTAATGCTATACAATTAAAATTTTTTATTAGAATGATGATACAATCTTTTTAACCCATCCAGTTGGAAGACTAAACTTATTAAAGTGCAATTATATTTCACAAGTGACAATTTCCCATAATTTTGGTATTATATTTTTGTTTAAATTTTGGGAAGAATAACAATTTTCAATAAATAATTATTAAATCTTGCATGCATGCTCTTAAATTATCAGAAAGCCGCATCAATCCAAAGGGCAGCAGGAGTGCCAGAATGCAGAACAGATGGAGGGGTACAGTTCCCTGAGGAAGAATTACACCAGAGAAGGAGCTTGTTAGAAAGGAATGCCACGTGGCAGATGATGCATTTCTCTTCCTCACCTCCCACCCACTCCTTGACAAACCCTACTGCTGCTCCCCCTACTTATACTGTTACCACAACCACCAACAACTCACAAACAGTACAGATAACGCCTCCAAAGCTCCTGAAGGGATTTGAAAACCTCAACAAATTCTTAACCCTCTATGGAGAAGATGTAAATCTGGTGAGCAGCGGCCAGGATGGCGCCACGGAAGCAGTGAGTGAATCTCAAACTCTCCAACTGTTTCCTCTAGGCAGAGAGGAAGGCAACGAAAACATCACGGAGGAGACGGAGATATTGAATGGTGCCATGGACTCCAACTTCACTCCCTACCAGTTTTTTGAGTTCCTTCCATTGAAGAATTGAACCAAGAAAGGCAATTAAAAAAAAAAAAAAAAAAAAAAGAAAGACCCATGTGAGAAAGCAGTGAGGGAGTGAGCTTTCACTTAGCCATTTATGTTAAATGATGGGGGCTGTGTTGGGATTTTGTATTGTTGTGGAAACCAAGTGATGTGTTTTTCTTTTTTAATGTAGTACTGGATGTAACATTTCATGAGCGAGGGTTGCAATGGTAGTATGTGGGTATGAAAGAAGGTTGCCTTAAAATGCATTTGGACCATGTTGGATTGATTCAATGCAGAGCTGCGTTATGGTAAATAACACAGAACCCCCATCCCTATAGCGATAGCCGCAGGGCCATGTTACAGTAACAAGACGTATCCTCTTTGTGTGTGGGTTAGATATATATATAGAGAGAGAGAGACAGAGAGGTTTCCAATGAAGTCTGAAATGGAAATTAGATGTGAGGCTTTTGACGTTGAAATACGGGATCTGAAGTTGGATGTTGAAGTGACTTATTACGCAGTTGAGGGGTTCTGTGTTATCTTGCTTCAATATTTTTATTTTTCTATATATATATATATATTTCACCGACAACTGTTAAGGAAACAAATTGATTTTTATTTATTTATTTATTTTTGCAATTAAAAAAATAAGTTATTAAGTAAATGCTATTTAGAGAAAAAAATAATAAATATTAATTATGTGTAATGAAGCCAGACCTAAAAGTGTTCCTCATAGGTATCGAGGTCAGATAAGAATTCTAGGTTCGGAACAATTAATCTATTGAATAGTGATGATATCTTGGATGATGCCCCTCAGCCTCCATTAACATTTCGCCTTAAATCTCTACATTCGTTGGACCGGCCTTGCTAACACATATTAGCATGAAAATATATTGTAGCCATAGCAAGTCTAGCCATATATATGGACACACACAGACACATACAAGCATGTAATGGTTAGAGGATGAGTTGATCAAAAGGATAACATGAAAGATTCAAAAACAAACCCCCCCCCCCCCCCGGGGGGGGGGAGAAGATTGGTCTATTGTTCAGTGAAAGCGATCGACCATCAGTACAAGCAAATTAATTAGGAGCAGCCTGCAAATGATTAATGGCAAATAGAAAAAGAAGAGGCAGCTTCTGTTCATGGTTAGCACTTATAACATTACAAACCATATTCAAAGTCCATTGAGAAATACTAAATTAATGCACTCTATTTTGACTTCTTACACTTTATCTTATCTAACAATAAATAATAATTATTTAAAATGTGAGAAATAAAAAAATAAAGTATAAAAAGTTACTAAAAATTTTTATTGATTTTATTAAATACTTAAAAACTATTAAAAATTACTAAAAATGTCTATTTATTTTATTAAATATACTAAAAGTTTTACTTACTAATTTTTGTAAAACAAATCAAAAATTAATTAAAAATTAGAAATCTAAACGGGGCTTCAACATAACTCTAATCTATATCTCATTTTATGACTTAAAGTTGTTTCTTCAAATATATATATATATATATATATATATATTTAAGTAGATTGGATTATAAAATAGGAAGCGATTTGGACCATGACTCATTTACCTCCTGCAGGGGGTAATTAGTTTAAAAGTTTTATTGCAGAATATGTTTTATATTTTTTAATCCATAAACAACTCAAATTATTTTTACAATCCATTTAGATAAAGTGAAATAGAAGGAGAAAGGAGAAAAATTTTAAAATTCATCTTTTATTTTTTAGTTTGTGTAGAAAAGAAAAGAAACGAAAATAGAAGAAATGATAAGAAAAATAAGTGTTAAAATTTTAAAATTTTTATTTTCTCAAAAGTGGACGGAAATAAAAAGAAAAAAAAAAGAGAATTAATGAAAATTTTAAAATTAACATATTTGCTTATAGAATAAAGAATAATAAAAACTTATAAATATATTCTACAACTAAATAAATTGATATATAACTCACCAACTTTTCAAAAGGTTCAATGGTAAAATAATACACACTTTTTTTTTCTTTTTTTTTTCAACTCACAAACAATAAAAAATAAAATTATTATCGTTTCTCACCTAAACTCCCAAATAAAAAAATTATTATCATTTCTCTTTTTTCCTAACTAATAATTTCTTTTTCCCCCCTCCTAAACTCACAAATGAACCATTAAAGTTCATTAAAGAAACTCTCCTCAAGACACCAAATAGGCTGATCTAATAAATATATAGTTCCAGGTAACTCCAATTTGTATTAGTGTTTCTTCCTACCTACCAGTGAAACACCATACCCTTTGTTCATTTTAAAATTAAAGCGGATACTTATGTCCTAATTAAATATCCTAGCCATTACCAAATACTTATGAAAGCATGTCATATTATTATTTAAAAATTGATACGTGACTTACCAAAATATGCCTCATTCATTTTTACGCGCATTAGATATACGAAAACATGTGTCTTATTATTTCCTATAACCGAAACATGACACATGTTCTATTCTTTATTTTTTAAAATATACATGTAATACGTGTCTGAAATTTATTAGAACGTGTCTTATTATTTTTATGAATGTTTACTATGTACTCGTGGAACACTTTTTTTTTTTTTTTTACCATTGTTAGAAACTTTCAAAATGTGCTTTGCTATTTTTTTAAATAAACACTTGTCGCGTATTGAATATTATTAGTTGTCTGAGATATTTTTTGAAAAATATCGTATTATTTGTATTTTTTAAAATAAACGTTCAACACATCTTTGTTAATATTGGGGTTTATCGTACACTCATCAAATATTATTGAATACGTATTGAAATGAATTAAGTTGTTTTTATTTTTTTATACTGTAACACATTCAAATCATTAATTTTTCATTTGTTAGGATGACACACATCTATAATATAGAATGGAGTTCTCCATTTCAAAAATAGAAGGGACAGCATATCCTGTGCAAGGCAAAAACTAAATTAAAGGTTCTGTTTGATCTTAGAGTTTTAATGTAAAAATAGTAAGCACATCGTTTCCAAATATCTCTCCCACCCCCGCCGCCCACCACCCGGTGAGGGACTTCAATTAAATTCCATTTTTCATTCATTGAGTGTGGAGTAATATGTCAGAAAATTAAATTTGTAAATTGGATTGGTCACCAGATTAAGTGATGAGAATATGGGTACCAGCCACTTGTAAATTAAATAAGCATGCATTACAGTCAACTGGAACTTTGAAAACTGGTGCAAATGGATCGAGATATTTATGAATAAATTTGATTTGAACTCAGTTCAACCCATTCATTTAATAAATTAATTCAACTTGCTCGTTTAATAAATAAGTCATATTTAAATGAAAAAAGTAAGTTTGTTTAATAAATGAACCGAGTTTGAATATTAACTTACCCACACAACCTATTAAGAACTTAGACTTATTTAGTATTTGTATATATAATTAAATAATATACACTTATACAATAATATATTAATTATTTTGTATTTATATTATAATTTATTTTTTATTCTAAAAATTTCATTACCGTTTATTATATTTAATTGAATTATTTCTATGTTAGTAATTACTCGTTGAACTATCATTTCAATTGCTTTTGTTTTGCTAGAGTTAGGAAATTCATGATTCAAGTAGAATTCTAATCCACGTAAACATGCACGTAGGATAATGCATCAAAGTTTAGTTATTGAATGAATTATTATTCGACCTTAGAAAAGATTTGGAATTCATCACTTCCTTGGGAGGGCGTAAGAACCACTTTGAGTTATTGGAAAATATCGAGACTGGAGTGTCTGTAGTTTGCCTTCACGGAAATTTGTAGAATTCCATTAGAACTTCGTGGGAAGACCACTTGTGTGAGCATCGATCTATCAATTTTTTAAACTGCATATATTTAGAAACCGTATTATGGTAGTGTTTGGAGTGATAAAAAATTAAATAAAATAAAAAAATTTGTGAGTTCGTAATGCGCGCAGTGAAAAAAATTAATGTGACAAAAAGTTTATAGAATTTTATAGAATTTTTTTGGAGCTCCAAACGGTGCCTATATTTTGGAACATTTCTAATATTCTTTTAGTAGAGAGAAATAATTTCAGACATTAAAAAGATTTAAGAGTTCAAGATTTCTCTCGTGCCTTAGTCACAAAAGAGGGGTGGACTCAGAATTTAGAAGGTGTTTGGTTGATAAAAAATAAAGTAAAAAGTATAATAAAAGTAGAAAGATGTGACATAAAAGTGAAATGTAAAAAATTTTGATTGGAGGAAAGTACAAAAAGTAGTTACAGTTAGTGAGTTTTGGTAATATTAGGTGGTACCAAACAGGGCCTTAGAGTTTATTTAGGCTGAATAAGGGGTTAAAATTAAGATAAAGTGGATTAAGTTACAAAAATTTAGATTGAATATAGGCTGAACAAAAAGTTTGAAAATAAAATAGACTAAGTTACAAAAATTTACGACAAGATAAATTTAAAAAAAAATTAAACTAAAAAATTTTTTTAGACCAAACTACCTGGATAACCCATATATGGATCTGCCACTAAATCATTTATACATTATACATTTGTGATTTAAAGGAGTTCGAAATTTGTGTTATGTAGATTCAGCTAGTAACCTAAGATTTAATTCATTTTTAAGGATTTAAAAAGACATATTACACTTGAAAATTGGTGTATTAAGGAGAGCAAATGATCAACAATATAGGTGTGTGAAAATTTGAGTCTATTGAAAAGTTGTACATTTGTTACCAAATTTTTATAGTGATTAACGTAAAGTTTTTCTCTTGTTTTAGTTTTTCTTATTAAAATCCGATGCCTCTATGTTTTCAATTTGTTATATTGATTACAATTAATTGTGTGGATTGTTTAAATATTTAGCAAATGAAATTTTAATTTCTCAAAATACAAAATTTATATTTAAACTATTTAACCACTCAATTCAATAAATTTAAAATTTATTGGTAATATGATACTGATTTATTGAAATATTAAAAATAATGCACTAACATTAAACTATATCTATTTTTTTTTTTCTAAATCGTAGTGTAAATATGAAAAATGTCTCCTTTAAGTAGTAATATAACTAAACTTTGTTGTTCACAAATAATTTGGGCTTAGCTCACTAAAAAATTCGAGCCTAACGAAGCTCGCTCCTTAAATAAATTAATAAGCCAAAATTGAATATAAAATTAAAATTCATTTATTAAAAGAATAAATCTAAACACAGCAAAGCTCAATCTTATTCATTTGCACTCTCATTTTGAATTGAAGTACTAGGTTTAACTTTCTTAATTTCCCAAATAACCAAATTTCCATATATAACGACTTCAAAATCCCTGAATATTGAATCTACTATTTTGAAAATCTAAGGTGGTATTTGATTTATTTTTTTATTTTTTATTTTTATTTTATGGGTTAAAAATCTCAAAACAGGTAAATAGAAAATATTCTGTTTTTGTTATTTTGGGATTTTTCTTATTTTAGGTTAAAAACTCTTAAAATGACTTTTTACCACTTTTCATTTTATGTATAAGTTTATTTTCTGTTTTCTAAAATAAATTTTGAAAATATAAACCAAATTAAACTAAGCATTTTCTCACTAGGTGGGGTCGGCTTAATTTTGAAAGTATAAATAATCAAATAAATTTTGAGCTATTTTTCTTATTTTCAAAAACACAAAACAAAAAATGAGCTCAAAACAAAAAATAGAAAAAAAAATAAAAAACAGAAAATAAAAAAACAAACTAAATATCACCTTAACTCTTTGAAAATGATAAATCCTAAACTATTATTGGAGATTCAAGTTATCTATATTTTTTGGTAGGTAATTCAAGCTATATATATATATATATATATATATGAAGTGAGACAAGTTAATAAAGTCTAAAACATCTAAAATTAAGATGATAGTCGCTTCATTTCCAGCCACATATATAATTCGTGTGGGAAATATCAGATTTCCACAAAAATATCAGTCTGACATTCACCGGCCAAACAGCCCCTAAATCCGACTTGATTCTCGTCTTCCTTGTGTAGGGGACCAATCCAATAAATTTATTATTATCGATCTGCATGGTATCCAAAAACTGCTTCTTTGAGTCAAATCGCGGTACCTACTCGCAGAGAAGGTTAGCATATAATTATAATTAATATCAAGCTTGCAAGTCGAAGAAATCTGCCACGTATGTTTTTCTAGTTACTATTTCAGGTGTTTCATTCAGCTAGTCCGTGTGTTATAATATCTTCGAGCATAAATGATAATTTTGTTTTTATTTTTTTAATTTATAATTATTTATTAATTAAATATTTTGTTATGAAATTAATAATTAATAATAAAAATTTCCTAGAAAAGTTTTTTTTTCTTTTTCTTTTTCTTTTTCCTGCATTTATCCTTTTTTTTCATAAACTTTTTTCTTTCCCCATTCTTGCTTAAGCCAGAAAAAATAAATAAAATAACAATTCAAAAACAATGTGAAAAAACCTTCGTTTTTCTTCGCCATTCGTTACATTAAAAGCATATATATTGGGTTTCAACTAAGGAATTATAATGGGAAAAAAATTAAAAAATAAAATTATCTATATTATTAATATAACGTTAAGTATTTTATTTTAATTATTTGCTGAATTTTTCGTGGTTTTAAGAATTTGGACTGTGGTCGAGAGTTTGCATCTCATTTTATTTATTTTTCTGATCCACAGTTGTTGGGTTGGGCAAGAGAAGAGCCCACTCAGCCCATTTATCTTTTCCTCTGTTTCTTGTCTTTCTTCTTCTCTTGGTCATCCAAAACTCCGTTTGGATCTCTAAATTTTACTAAAAATATCAAAAATTTTTTAAAAAAAAATTAATGTTTTCTCACACTGCACAAATTACAAAACTTTAATTTTTATCAATTTTTACTACTTTTTTGGTACTCCAAATGCATCTTATAAGTTGAGAACACAGATAGAGAATGTGAAGGGGAAGGGAAGAAAAAAAGGAAGGTATGAAAAACAAAGTGTGGGGATTTTGATCGTGGTCAAATGGCAACTTCTATGTTACAAATCTGGAGATATCATGATTGCGGAAAAAGATCAGGAAGCCTTAAAATTTGCCCCCAAGTGGTTATTTTCTTGTTTATTTTATTTATTTTTTTCACGTTTGAGATAAATGGAATATTCTCTTGATTGTTTACTGCTTATTCTCTCATAATTTGTTAAATTCCATGTTTCCAAGTCTAAAATTCTCAACAATTACAAAAGAAATTAAAGAAAACTTGCTTTCAGACTCTAATGCTTAATTAGTGTGCCCAAAATACATGTAACCTTTGTTTGTTTGTCGGATTATTTTGCGGGATTAGACTATTTTTTATTAAGTTGACGTTAGTCCTATGTTTGATTTGCAGTAGTAGAACTCCAAACTACACTACTTATCCTCTAAAATTGGAGATAAGTAATAGCATGAGGGTGATAGTATTACATATCCCCCACCCTAGATTTTTTTTTTTCATGTTAAAATCTAAAGATCAAAATTATATCTTAGCGCATCTCATGTCAATTTACATCTTTTATCTTACTTTATATTCCATTAACCAAACATCAAAAAAAAAAAATTCTCATGAAAAATTAATCTCATATTATATCTAATCCTATATATTTTCCACGATATTACTTTTACCTCATCATCCTAATCTCCAAATCAAACATTGCATACAGTTTTAAATCACAAAAGCAATCACACGGAAATAAAGTGGAAGGAATACTCATCAACAACGGTTGGACACATAGCTTACTAAGGACTATTAGATATGAAAACACAGAAAGTAGATGTTGGAACAAAGCAACATTAATTAATTAATTAATTAATTAATTAATTACCCATAAACTAGTTCAACGGCCTATAGAAATGAATGGCTCTGAAATGGTCAACGGAGGGATAGAGGTTGGCGGCGGCACAGTTTGTTCATTTGAGATCAACACTTCACCGAACTCTCGAGACTTCAGAATTTCAATCAAGTTATCAGGTAATTGAGCTTCGCCTCCTAAATATTGAACAACAGTAGAGATGCTTGGCCTGGCTGCAGCTATGGGATGCGAACAGAGCAAGCCAAGTTTCAGTATCAACTCAGCTTCTTCCTCCGCAACATCATCTTCGTGACCAGCTCCTAGTCCTAGTCCTTGATCAACGGCCTCCAGAATGTTTCCCCTTTCGAAGCACTCCAATACCCAATCTATCAAAATTATCTCCGCCGGAGAAGCCGCCCGCGGCTCCACTGGTCTTCTCCCGCAAACAACCTCCAGCATAAATGCCCCGAGCGCAAACAAGTCGGTGCTCGTACTTGCTTTCCCGGTTCTGGATAGCTCCGGCGCTATATAGCCCAGAGTGCCGGCGACATGAGAGGTTTGGGGCTCGGTTCCGTGATCACACAATTTGGCAAGCCCAAAATCTCCTAATTTGGCGTTGAATTCGTCATCGATCAAGACGTTGCTGGCCTTAATATCTCTGTGAATAACAACTTGTACCCATTGCTGGTGCAAGTAGAGTAGGCCCGATGCTACGTCTTTGATGATCTTGAATCTCTGAGTCCAACTTAGTAGAACCTGCTTTGGCTGGCCATAGAGAAACTTGTCAAGGCTTCCGTTGGGCATGAAATCATAGACTAGGAGGAGTTCTCCACTCCGCCGGCAGTAGCCAAGAAGGCGCACGAGGTTCGGGTGTCGTAGACGGCCTACGGTTGCGATTTCTGCCACAAATTCCCTCATACCTTGTCTTGAATCGTGGGCAACTCGTTTAATTGCAACCTGCGCGTTTGTGGATTGAAGCACGCCTCGATATACTCTGCCGAAACCTCCTCTGCCAAGAAGTTCTCTCTCTTTGAAACCCTTTGTGGCAGCGAGCAGATCCTTGTAGCGGAATCTATGGGGGCCATACTGGACCTCCCAATCCTCCAGCACTTCCATGAACTTCTTGGTCCTTGAGATCAAATGAGCAACAGTGATGAGGACCAATAGCAACAGGAACACTATTATGGGTAATACAATTGCCAAAATCCTCTTGATTTGTTTTTGCTCTCTCTCTAGTTGTCCAGTTCTGGGGAGCTTGGGTAGGCGGGACAAGTCAATTTGTGGAGCTTGACCATTCATCTTAAAACTCCAACCTAGAATGTAATTATTTGATCGAATTGAGCCTGTGGAGGATGAAAAACCAACGTACATATGCTCAAGCAAGAATGGGGAAAGGTCTTGTGTTAAGGACAGGAGTGGGTGTTCGGGCTTGGGTATGTTAATGGGAGACAGGGTAACATTAAGTTGCCTTTGTGCTCCATCATATTCCACCCATACCTGCATAAGCTTACCACTTATCAGGCTTAGATTCTTGAATACTAATGCACCGTTTTTATGATTTAGGAAGTAGCCTGCCGGAGCTGATTGTATTGATATTAATCCGTTGAAATCGATACCAACATGGTTGTCATTTATGTCGCCGAATTCACTGTTTTGGATGGTATCTAGCTCAACTGCAACTATATGATTGGAACTGTTCTCCATGTTTGTTTGATTGAAGAGGCCGAGATACTGGCTTGGTAGAGCTCCTTGGAGTTCTTTGGTGGGCGAAATAACAAAAGCCATTCCATGTGAACCAAGAGTTCGGTATTCGCCTACCATTGCGAAGATGAAAGTAGTAGAGAATGAGACGACACTACCATTTGAAGAATTCTTGAATTGGAGAGGAAAGTTATAGAAAACGTGACCTAGATTTTGTCTCGTGAAATTGGTTAGTGTGAAAAGGCCCTCGGAATCGAGCTTGGCAGTCCCATCCAGGTTCACGTATCCATTGAAGATGAAATCATTTGGAATATGATCGCCCCTGCTGCAAGTAACTGCAGCCTTCAGAAGGACAAAACACCATCATGTAAGACATTCTGACTTGGCTATCTTGCAAACGCTTCTCCCGTATATTCACAAAAGAAAGAAATTGTTGTTAAATGTCTCCTTAAGTTTCCTGCTATATACTGCTCCTGATCAACTTAATCTGTATTTGATTTCCAAGTTGAGAAAGTCTTGGTCTTTTCCAAGTTTTTACTAGGCAGCTTCATAGCCACTCCAACAAACAGCCAGTCCACACGTATTGCTTGACCCAAAACTCACAGCTAGTCCACTCCAACAAAAAATCAATCCGCACTGGATATGGATGGCTTGGCCGAACGTCATGGATTACTTCACCTTACTAATGAATACACCTTTTAGAACTTTCCGCTCAAAGCTAATTGAAAAATTCACAACTCCCACTGCAGAAAGACATGCATTATGATTACATATATATAATATCTCTTTAAAGGAAAGTGACAATCTTGAAGCCAATATTATTAATATATATCAAAGTATATTTAATGTACTTTTAAATATTGACAGTCTTGCCCTTATTAAGTTATTTTTTTACTTTTTTTTTCCACACAACAATATTAACAAAATTTATTACTACGTCATATTTCATATTCATGATTAAAAGATAAATATAAAAATTTTAAATTTTAGTTAATTATCTAAACTAAATGTTCGCTAATTAGTAAATTTTTTACTAAATCAATTTTTATGACTAAAAGATAAATATATAAAATTCAATTTTTAGAATTAATTATCCAATGTTTACCTTAATTAGTAAATCTAGTAAGATTTATTATTAAATCAATTTTCATATCTAAAAGATAAATATACAAAATTCAATTTTTAAAACTAATTATTCATACTAATGTTTCTGCTAATTAGTAAATTTTTTTTATTAAATAATCAATTTCATGACTAAAAAATAAATATATAAAATTCAAAATTTGAAACAAAGTAGCCAAACTACTTATGTTTCCGTTGATTGGTAAACTAATTAGTAAAATTTATTATTAAATTAATTTTCATAACTAAAATGCAAATACATAAAATTAATTTTAATAACTAATTATCCAAACTAATATTTCAGCTAATCAATAAATGTTTTTGTTAAATCAATTTTCATGACTAAAAGATATGTAATGACCCGATTTTTTTTATTTAAAATAATTTATATATATATTTGTGATTTTAATTTGTTATTTAAATTTAATAATATATAATTTTGCTATTTAATTTTGAAGTGTATTTAAAAAGGTTGTTTTTGGGTATATTTGAAAAGATTTTTAAATTTTAGGGAAATGAGTGTAATTTTCCTAAACCTATGAGGAGTAAGAAATTAATTAGTTGGTTAGGGTTAAAACTCTTCTACTTTAAATATATAAAGCTATATTTATTTTAATAAAAAAAAACCCTAGAGAAAAAGAGAGAGGGAGGAAAGAAAAAGAAGAAGAAGAGAGAAGAAACGGCGGCTGGATTTTTCTTGATTTTGCTATGTTTTTTTTTTAAGACAAATTGTCGAATTTTATTTTCAGTTAAGGTAAGAGACGGAACTTAGTATTTTATGTGTCTATTATATGCATATATATGTGTATATATATAATTTTTTTTTCTTCTCTTGAATTGAATTTGCCAAACATCTTTTCTGAGAAATCAAGTTGGCATGCGGATTGTTTATTTGGAAAGTATTGGTGAATTACTTTCTTTTGTCTTTATGTGAGAATACACACACACACACATATATATATTTATTTATTTATTTATTTAGCATACAAGAAAGCCAAATTTGACCGTGTATACATATATGGTTTCCTGCCATTATAGCCTCAAATTCCCATGTCTTCCACAAGACTTTTGTCATGTTCACGCAAGCACCCGAAGCGACAAGCACATTACTTTCCATTCGGGCCCCACCAAAAATCCTTGAATTTGACTAATTCTTCATAATTGAAAAAATAATAATAATAAAAACAATGTAATCACCATACCCTCCCTGAGTTTCCTACTTGTGCGTAAACGACTTAGCCGAATTGGTATTCAATAATTGGTTCAACTTTTATTTTATTATATTTATTTATTTATTATTATTATTATTATTATTATTTTTAAAATCGAACATATACTGCCTCGACATTTTTTTGGAATGCCACGCATTTTCCGATGTGTGTTTATGACATGATTGACTATGAGTTCATGTAGGATTATTATTTATTTTAAAAAAAAAATATTATTAATGTAAAAATTAAAGCGAAATTTAATATTATATTTTGTTGGGGTTGAGGAGTACTGAAAATATCGGGTATACGTACTCAATGGTTGATAGTTCCGAAATCCGCACAAGGGTGATAATCGAGTCTAGTAAGCTAGTAACCTACGAACGATGCAGACGCCTAAAGGTGGCATATTATATCCTAAAACTTTGCCATAGGAAGCAGACACTGAAGGATGGTGTATATTAGTTAGGTCCTGTTTCTACGGGACAACCAAGCACACATCAATGTATGATATATATTGGTTGGGTCTTGTTTCTACGAGACAACCAAGTAGCAGTACTTTGAAATTAAATTGATTTTTTTTTTTTTTTTTTTGTGTTATGTGGTGCTAAAACGCGATTAATGGTAACGAAATAAAAAGATAAATAAATAAATATAAATTCTTGTTTGAAATTACTACTTATGCATAATTGTTTCACTTAGTAGCTTGATAGGCATACTGCATTTATATTATTATTATTAAGGTTCCGAGCACACGTGATATTAGTGCTCATCCCCTTACAGTTTGTGATGCAGGTAATGAGATTGAGTCACGTGCTGAGCCTATTAAGAATAATAATTAGAAGTTTTATTTATTATTATATAATCATGTAAGACTTTAGAAAATTTTATTTTATTTTTTTTTGTGAATGGTAACAAACATCTATTTGTGAGGTAAAGATAAATTATTGATTTATTTATTTTTGTGGAGATTGTTTGGGTTTAGTTTTGGAGCTTATTGTCTAGTTGGCTTTGACTAAGGCATTTATTTAAATTTAAAGTTTAGTTTATTTTTTTTTATTTTTTTTATTACTACATAAAGTGTGTATATGGCTCTAATGAATGATAGGAGAAGTTATTAAAATGTATATTATTTATCTTTTATTCACGTGCTTGAGTTATGAAATTTGGGGCGTGACAAGATATATATACATATATATATATATATATATATATATATAGAATTCAAGTTTTAGAACTAATTATCCAAATTACTCATATTTTGTTAATTAGTAAATCGATCTTCTCATGTTTCCATTAATTAGTAATTCAATTAGTAAAATTTATTATATCAAATTTTCAAGATTAAAATATAAATATGAAAATTTAAATTTTAAAATTAATTATTCAAACTTTGTTAATTATTAAACTAATAAGTAAAATTCATTGTCAAAACAAATTTTATAATTAAAATATAAATCTATAAAAATCAAATTTTAGAGCTAATTATTCAAGCTACCATGCATTTAAAAGCATTTCAATTACTATTATTGTATTAATTTTTTTAAAATAAAATCTGGTTTGGTGAGAAAGTAGAGAAAGACATAAATACTTATTTAAAAGTTTATTTATTTAATAAATAGTAAATATCACATTAAATTTTCCATTAACTAAACAAGGGCAAAATTGCCAACATATATCAAGTGCAGAAGATATGTTCTGACATTATCACCATCTTTCTTTAAATCACCCTAATATATATGTATATATATGCACTACTCCTAACTTAATTAATCTATGTTTAATTAATTTCTAGGTCAATAAATTAAGTCTAGGTCCCGTGAAAGGTGTTGGAGCAAGCAGAAGGGTAATGGATAAAAAAATGAATATCAAACCAAGATAAACTTGTATCAAAGGAAGAGTAGCTAGATTATGGAAATGATTCTATTGATAGTTCAATTTGATGAAATCAAGCTTTACAAATGCCTATAGCATTACCAATTATCTCTACAAGACAGAGTGTTTTGCTATGACTTTTAGGATGATTTGTGAATTACTTGAATGATTGAGAATGTGCTAAAGTTTTTTCAATTTATAGGTGGATTGGAAGACTTAGGATACATAAATTATCTCCTCATCTAAAGTTCTTGAAATGTGAAGTTTTCATGAAACTTCCAAGATGAATGTAAGTTCATCCCCTCTATGCATTCTTCCAAGATGAATGTTGAATTCTTTAAGTTCATCCCCGATATGTATTCATACATCCATTTATTGAAAATTTCAAATGAACTTTCCAATAGAAGATTACTATGCAACTTCGCATCCATAACTCTTAACAAACAGTCCACGCTACATCTAGATGGTTGACTCAATGGCTGTCCTACTCTTCTTTTTCTTCTTCTTCTCTTTCATGAGAAACTTGTAAAGGCTTCCGTTGGGCATGAAATCATAGTCTAAGAGGAGTTCTCCCCTCCGCCGGCAGTAGCAAAGAAGGCGCACAAGGTTCGGGTGTCGTAGGCGGCCTATGGTTGCGATTTCTGCCACAAATTCCCTCATCCCTTGTCTGGAATCGTGGGCAACTCGTTTAATTGCAACCTGCACGTTTGTGGATTGAAGCACGCCCCGATACAATATGCCGAAACCTCCTCTGCCAAGATGTTCTCTCTCTTTGAAACCCTTTGTGGCAGCGAGCAGATCCTTGCATCGGAATCTATGGGAGCCATACTGGACCTCCTAATCCTCCAACACTTCCATGAACTTCTTGGTCCTTGAGATCAAATGAGCAGCAGTAATGAGGGCCAATAGCAACAGGAACACTATTACAGGCAATATAATTGCTAAAATCCTCTTGATATTTTTTTGTTCTTTCTCTAGTTTGCCAGTTTTGGGGAGTTTTTTTTTTTTTTTTTTTTTTTTTTTTTTTTTTTTTTTTTTTTCAATTTGTTGGGCTTGACCATTCATCTTAAAACTCCAACGTAGAATGTAATTATTTCCTACACGTATGCCTGTGGAGGATGAAAAACCAACGTACATATATACTCGAGCAAGAATGGGGAAAGATCCTGCGTTAAGGACAAGAGTGGGAGTTCAGGCTTGGGTATGTTAATAGGAGACAAGGTAACGTTAAGTTGCCTTTGCGTTCCATCGTATTCCACCCAAGCCTGCAAACGCTCACCACTTTTCAGATTTAGATTCTTGAATACCAATGATCTGTTTTTATGATTTAGGTAGTACCCTGCCTGGGCAGACTTTATTGATATTAATACATTGAAATCGATACCAACATGGTTGTCACTTGTGTCACCGAATTTATTATCTTGGACGGTATCTAGCTCAACTGCAACTATATGATTGGAAATATTCCCCACGTTTGTGTAATTGAAGAGGCCGAGAAACTGGCTGGGTAGAGCTCCTTGGAGTTCTTTGGTGGGCGAAATAACAAAAGCCATTCCATGGGAACCAAGATTTGGGTATTCGCTTACCATTGCGAAGATGAAAGTAGTAGAGAATGAGACGACACTACCATTTGAAGAATTCTTAAATTGGAAAGGTGTGTTACAGAAAACATGACCTGTCCGTCGTGTCGTGAAATTGCTTAGTGTGAAAAGGCCATTGGAATCAAGCTTGGCAGTTCCATCCAGGTCCACGTATCCATTGAAGATGAAATCGTTTGGAATATCATCGCCCCTGCAAGTAACTGCAGCCTTCAGAAGGACAAAACACCATCATGTAAGACATTCTGACTTGGCTATCTTGCAAACGCTTCTCCCGTATATTCACAAAAGAAAGAAATTGTTGTTAAATGTCTCCTTAAGTTTCCTGCTATATACCACTGCTGATCAACTTAATCTGTGTTTGATTTCCAAGTCGAGAAAGTCTAGGCCTTTTCCAAGTTTTTACTAGGCAGCTTCATATCCACTCCAACAAACAGCCAGTCCACAGGTATTGCTTGACCCAAACTTCATATACACAGCTAGTCAACTCCAACAAACAGCCAGTCCACACTGGATATGGATGGCTTGGCCAAACTTCATGAATTACTTCCACCTTGCAATACACGTTTACCAACTTTCCGCTCAAAGCTAATTGAAAAATTCATAACTCCCACTGCACAAAGAGATGTATTATGATTACATATATATTAACATCTCTTTAGAGGCCTCTAAAGTGAAAATGCTAGAGCAAATATTACTGATATTAAAACATATTTAATATACTTTTTATATATTGACAATTTTACTCTTATTAAATTATTTTTCTACTTTTTCTTTTCCATGTACTCAACGGTATTTGAGATTTTTATTTATTTTTTAAATAATAATTGCAACTCCAGTTATCTTACATGATTTGAACTAATTTTAATTTTTTTTTCTTCTTCTTATAGCATATATATATATATATATATATATATATTCATATATGATATACTATATATATTGCACTAAAAATATGAAAGACTTAAATGTAATAATAGTAATCAAAACACTCCTTTAAACTTCATTGACATGGAGTAAACATTAAAGAGTAAATAAATTTTTAACTGAGCATTAAATTAACTAGTAAAATTAATAAGTAAATTATTTTCTTAATTAGATAAAAGTATACAAAATTTAAATTTTAAGCTAATTAATTAATAAAATTTATTACTATATCATTTTTCTTGATTAAAAGATAATTATAAAAATTTTCAATTTTAGAGTTAATTATTTAAACTAATTTTTCTGCTAATTAGTAAATTTTTTACTAAATCAATTCTTATGACTAAAAGTTAAATATATAAAATCCAATTTTTAGAACTAATAATCCAATGTTTACCTTAATTAGTAAATCTAGAAAAATTTATTATTAAATCGATTTTCATATCTAAAAAATAAATATACAAAATTCAATTTTTAAAACTAATTATTCATACTAATGTTTCTGCTAATTAGTAAATTTTTTTATTAAATAATAATTTCATGAGTAAAAAATAAATATATAAAATTCAACATTTGAAACTAAGAAGCCAAACTACGTATGTTTCCGTTGATTGGTAAACTAATTAGTAAAATTTATTATTAAATTAATTTTTATAACTAAAATACAAATAAATAAAATTTAATTTTAATAACTAATCATCCAAACTAATATTTCTGCTAATCAATAAATGTTTTTACTAAATCAATTTTCATGACTAAAAGATAAATATATAGATTTCAAATTTTAGAACTAATTATCCAAATTACTCATATTTTCGTTAATTAATAAATCGATCTACTCATGTTTCCATTAATTAGTAAACCAATTAGTAAAATTTATTATATCAAATTTAAAAGACTAGAAGATAAATATAAAAATTTAAATTTTAAAATTAATTATTCAAACTCCATTAATTATTAAACCAATAAGTAAAATTTATTGTCAAAACAAGTTTTATAACTAAAATATAAATCTATAAAATTCAAATTTTAGAGCTAATTATTCAAATTACTATGCTTGTAAAAGCATTTTGATTACTATTATTGTATTAATTTTTTTTAAAGTAAAATCTGGTTTGGTGAGAAAGTGGAGAAAAAAATAAATATTAGTTTATTCAATAGATAGTAAATATTACATTAAATTTCCCATTAACTAAATAAGGGTAAAATTACCAAGGTATATCAAGTACAACAGATATGCTCTGACATTATTACCATCCTTCTTTAAATCACCCTAAGACATCTATATATATATATATATATATGCACTACTCCTAACTTAATTAATCTATGTTTAATTAATTTCTAAGTCAATAAATTAACTCTAGATGCTGTGAAAGGCGTTGGAGCAAGCAGAAGGGTAATGGATAAAAAATGAGTATCAAACCAAAATAAACTTGTATCAAAGGAAGAGTAGCTAGATTATGGAAATGATTCTATTGATAGTTCAATTTGATGAAATCAAGCTTTACAAATGCATATAGCACACCTAGCAATTCTCTCTACAAAACAGTGTTTTGCTATGGTTTTTAGGATGATTTGTGAATTACTTGGATGATTGAGAATGTGCTAAATTTTTTTCAATTTGTAGGTGGATTGGAAGACTTAGGATGCATGAATTTGAATTAATTATCTCCTCATTCAATGTTCTTGAAATGTGAAGTTTTCATGAAACTTCCAAGATGAATGTAAGTTCATCCCCTCTATGCATTCTTCCAAGATGAATGTTGAATTCTCTAAGTTCATCCCCTACATGAATTCATACATCCATTTATTGAAATTTTCAAACTAACTTTCCAACAGAAGATTACTATGGAGCTTCACATCCATGCTACCTAATCCTGACAAACAGTCCACACTAGATTTGGATGGTTGACTCAATGGCTATCCTACTTTTCTTTTTCTTCTTGTTCTCTTTCATGAGAGCTTATTTCTTTTGAGTGAACAAAGTTTTGGGGTCTTTAGATTTTCTGTGACCACTATTTTGATTTAGGACCAGTTGTTTCTTTTGTGCTTTAATTTCTTAAAAAAATCAAATATTATATTTCATTTTTTGATCTTTGTAATTTAATGAATTAATTCCATTTTGTTAATTTTGATACTGGAACCTAGGTTATGAGCATAAAAATGTGGACTTTAATTTCATCAAGCTCCGCCTTATACCCTTCTACCGTTATCTACTATATCTATAATACTAAAAAGATGTATTTTCTCTCTCCTTCGCTCCAATCAATGTAGTACGCCTATTTGATCTCCATTTTATTCTTAATTTTATTATGGAATTTTGTATTATTTTTTAAATTCCTTCTTTTCCACTTCTTCTCTTCTCTTTTCTTATTCACAAAATCTTTGATTTTTTGTTTTACATCGCTAAAACATTACAACTTTCCTTTTTCCTTTGTATATAAAAATTTTAGAGTTGTGGTATATGATTTTGATAGATGTAAATGAGTTCATGGGTTCCAAAAGGGATTCAATTGCTTGGATTTTGAAAAGAGACCCACTTGCATATAAATTCAATAATAGCGTTAACCCGTGCAATGCGCGGAATTGTGTAATATTTTTTTATTGACAAAACATAGTTTTAAATATATTATAAAATATTCAACAAAGTTACATAATTTCGTAAAAAATTATTGAGTTATTTTTTTTATATTTTTTGTATTTGTATTAATGTTAGTGAGTCAATAAAGTTGATCAAAATCGGGTTTATATATAAATACTAAAAGTTTATATTTTACCAAATTTCGATCTAACTCAATCCTAAAAATTAAAATTTATTCTAAAATATATATTAAATCAAAAACTTACCTAATCGACTTGATCTTTTTTATTTCAAATTGTTTATTAATTTTAATATATATTTTTATTTTTTAATTATTTAGTCCTTTTGTAAAATTAACTTCAATTAGAAAAACTATAAATCTTAATTGTATTAAATTAATTTTTGACTGGTTTTATAAAAACTACTCAAACTAAAAATATTATTTTTATTAATTATATGTTATACTTTATAAAAATAACTCAAGTACTAAGTATTATTAATCACGTTTTCAATTGATGGTCAATATGACTAATTTAACTTTAAAATTGAACTTAAAAGAAATATTCTCTAGCCTAATTAATATTTAGGAATTTCTAAGCCCAATTAATAATAGATTTTTTTTGTGTGTGTTTTAAGCTTAAAATATACTAAAATTTATTATTATGAGAAGAGTTAAAAAATTTTTTAATTTAATTAGTATTCTATCATTTTTAAATTGTTTCAAGCCTAATTATTATTTAAATATTTTTCTTTGTTTTTTTAAATTTAATTTCAAATATGTTTGAAATATATAAATTTTATGACGATAGTAAATTAACAGGAAAGTGTGTCCATTTAGAAACCCATTATTTCACTTCACATAATTACAATATAATACAACCCTTGTAACTATATGGATAAAATAAAAAAAATAGTAGTGGTCATGAGCCGATATAAAACAAAACAAAGTAAAATGGCGCGCAAAAAAAAAAAAAAAGAGTACTAAAAATAAAAGAAAGAGATTGTTTCATTCAAAATACTGAGAGTTGTTATGAGAAAAAAATAAATATTATTTAACCATTTTACATTTACATTTTTTAATTTAATTTAATTTCATTTTTATTTGTGTTTTTAAATTTAATTATTAGGGTATTTCAATTATATAAATTTTATAACTATATTATATTTATAAATTAGTGGGTCCCCTTTCGAAACCTATGAATTCATTCATATTAAATTTACAAGTAAATGAGTCCTTTTTCGGAATTTGCTTACAATTATTTGCTACAACTCTAGTGATTTTGTATGTAGAAGAAAAAAGTGAAGTTGTAGTGTTTTAGAAATGTGAGACAAAAAAATAAAGATTTTGTGAGTGAGATAAAAGAAAAGAATACGAAAGAACGGAGAATTCAAAACTCTATATTAAAAAGAGAGAGAGAGAGAGAGAAATAGAATGGAGGTTAAAGAGAAAGAGACATGCTAACTAAAATTGAAATGAAGGAGAGAAGGAGAAAGAAAAAAATTCTATAGAACTTCATTTGGATATCTAAATTTTACTACAAAATATTAAAAATATCCAAAAAATTTTAATTTTTTCTCTCGTTGCAGCAATTATGAGGTTATAGCTTCTATCAATTTTTATTAATTTTTTGTCACTCTAAACGCACCCTAAGTTGAGAGAGAGAAGAGAAGAGAGAGGAGGGGAAGGGAGGAAGGGGGATCAGAAGGAAAGCATGAAGAGCAAAGAGTATAGAAATTTTGATCGTGGTCAAGTGCTGATGACTTCCACATTATAGATCTGGAGACTTCATGATTGTTGAAAGAGATCCGGAGCCTTAAGGTTTGCCCCTAAGTGGTTATTTTCTTGTTCATCTCATTTTTACTTTATTATTTTCCAAATTTGAGATAGATGGAATATTCTCTTGGTAATTGTTCATTACTTATTCTATCACAATTTGGTAAATTTCGTACTTCCAAGATTTAAATTCTGAACAATTACAAAAGAAATTGAAAAAAAAAAAAAAAAAACTTGCTTTCACACTCTAATGCGTAATTAGTGTTTCCCAAATACATATAAAGTCTTAAATCATGAAGGCAACCAGACAGAAATAAAGTGGAAAAAAAAAGTCATCAACAACGGCTGGAAGCATGACTATTAGATATGGAAACATAGAAAGTAGGTGTTGGAACAAAGCAATATTAATTAACCAATTACCATGAACTAGTTTACCGGCCTATAGAAATGAATGGCTCTGAAATGGTTAACGGTGGGATAGAGGTTGGCGGCGGCACAATTTGTTCATCTGAGATCAACACTTCACCGAACTCTCGAGACCTCAGAATTTCAGTCAAGTTATTAGGCAATTGAGCTTCACCTCTTAAATATTGAAGAACAGTAGAGATGCTTGGCCTGGCTGCAGCTACGGGATGCGAACAGAGCAGCCCAAGTTTCAATATCAACTCAGCTTCTTCCTCCGCACCATCATCTTCGTGACCAGCTCCTAGTCCTAGTCCTTGATCAACGGCCTCAAGAATGTTTCCCCTTTCGAAGCAATCCAACACCCAATCTATCAAAATTATCTCTGCCGGA
Source organism: Vitellaria paradoxa (assembly GCA_019916065.1). Classification (NCBI taxonomy): domain Eukaryota; kingdom Viridiplantae; phylum Streptophyta; class Magnoliopsida; order Ericales; family Sapotaceae; genus Vitellaria; species Vitellaria paradoxa. The sequence continues at coordinate 17,615,954 of CM034240.1, forward strand.
GAAGCCGCCCTTGGCTCCACTGGTCTTCTCCCGCAAACAACCTCCAGCATAAATGCCCCGAGCGCAAACAAGTCGGTGCTCGTACTTGCTTTCCCGGTTCTGGCTAGTTCGGGCGCCATGTAGCCCAGAGTGCCGGCGACGTGAGAGGTTTGGGGATCGGTTCCGTGGTCACACAATTTGGCAAGCCCAAAATCTCCTAACCTTGCGTTGAATTCACCGTCGATCAAGACGTTGCTGGCCTTGACATCTCTATGAATAACAACTTGTACCCATTGCTGGTGCAAGTGGAGGAGGCCTGACGCTACGTCCTTGATGATCTTGAATCTCTGAGTCCAACTTAGTAGCACCTGCTTTGGCTGGCCGTAGAGAAACTTGTCAAGGCTTCCGTTGGGCATGAAATCATAAACTAAGAGGAGTTCTCCCCTCCGCCGGCAGTAGCCAAGAAGGCGCACTAGGTTGGGGTGTCGTAGGCGGCCTATGGTTGCGATTTCTGCCACAAATTCCCTCATTCCTTGTCTTGAATCGTGGGCAACCCGTTTAATTGCAACCTGCGCGTTTGTGGACTGAAGCACGCCTCGATACACACTGCCGAAACCTCCCCTGCCAAGAAGTTCTTTCTCTTTGAAACCCTTTGTGGCAGTGAGCAGATCCTTGTATCGGAATCTATGGGGGCCGTACTGGACCTCCCAATCCTCCAGCACCTCCATGAACTTCTTGGTCCTTGAGATCAAATGAGCAACAGTGATGAGGAGCAATAGCAATAGGAACACTATTATAGGTAATACAATTGCTAAAATCCTCTTAATATTCTTTTGTTCTTTCTCTAGGTTGCCAGTTTTGGGGAGCTTGGGTAGGCGGGATATGTCAATTTGTTGGGCTTGACCATTCATTTTAAAACTCCAACCTAGTATGTAAGTATTTGTTGCAGTCAAGCACGTGGAGGATGAAAAACCAACGTACATGTACTCGAGCAAGAATGGGGAAAGATCCTGTGTTAAGGACAAGAGTGGGAGTTGAGGCTTGGGTATGTTAATGGGTGACAAGGTAACATTAAGTTGTTTTTGTGTTCCATCATATTCCACCCAAACCTGCAAAGGCTCACCACTTTTCAGGGTTAGATTATTGAATACTAGTGCACCGTTTTTATGATTTAAGAAGTAGCCTGCCGGAGCAGATTTCATTGACTTCAATCCGTTGAAATCGATGCCGACATGGTTGTCATTTATGTCATCGAATTCATAATTTAGCATGGTATCTAGCTCGACTGCAACCATATGATTGGAGCTTTTTCCCACGTTTGTTTCATTAAAGAGGCCGAAATGCCGGGGTAGAGCTCCTTGGAATTCTTTGGTGGGCGAAATAACAAAAGCCATTCCGTCGGAAGCAAAAATAGGGTCCTCCGTTGCAATTGCGAAAATGAAAGTAGTAGAGAATGAGACGGCACTACCATTTGAAGAATTCTTGAATTGGAAAGGAAAGTTAAAGAAAACATGACCTGTCTTTTGTCTCGTGAAATTGCTTAGCGTGAAAAGGCCATTGGAATCGACCTTGGCAGTTCCATCCAGGTCCACGCATCCATTGAAGATGAAATCATTTGGAATATTATCGCCCCTGCTGCAAGTAATTGCAGCCTTCAAGAGGACAAATAACGCCATCATGTAAGACATTATGACTAGCTACGATCTTACAACTGCTTCTCCCGGCCCGTATAAAATTAAGGCCACAGAAGAAAGAAATTGTTGTCAAATTAATGTCTCCTTAAGTCCCTAATATATACGATTCCTGATTAGCTTAACCTGTGTTTAATTTCCAAGTCGAGAAAGTCTAGGACTTGTCCAAGTTTTACTAAGCAACTTCATACCCGCTCCAGCAAACACCCATTCCACGCACATGGCTTGACCCAAAACTTCATATACACAGCTAGTCAAGTCCAACAAACAGCCAACTCACCGCACTGGATGTGGATCTGGCTTGGCCGAACGTCATGAGTTGTTTCACCTTGCTAATGAATCCCCATCTAAGAACTTTCCGCTCGAAGCTAATTGACAAATCCACAACTCCCACTGCACAAAGACATGTATTGTGACTATATATACATTAACATCTCTCGAAACTGATAATGTCAGAACAAATATTGTTAAAATGTACTTTTTATATTTTGGTACTCGCATTTATCGTTAAATTTTAGATATTTTCATTAATTAAATTTTAAATTAACATTTATATTCTTTTTCGCTTTTTCTTTTGCACATAACGATATTTGACATTTTTTATTTTTATTTTTTACATGATTTGTACTAATTTTAATTTTAATTTTAATTTTTTTTATCTTCTTATAATATAAATAAATATATACACTCATATATGATTGACTATAAATATCGCACTGAAAATATAAAAAATGTAAAAATAATAATATTAATCAGAACACTCCTTTAGACTTCATTGACATGGAGTAATCATTAATCAGTAAACCAATTCTTGACTAAGCATTAAATTAATAAGTAAAATTAATAAGTAATTTAATTTTCCTAATTAGAGGAAAATATACAAAATTTAACTTTTGAACTAATTAATTAATAAATTTTATTATTAAATCATTTTTCATTACTAAAAGATAAGTATAAAAATTTTAAATTTTAAAGTTAATTACTCAAACTAATGTTTCTACTAAATTTTCATTGCTAAAAGATAAATATATAATATTTGATTTTTAATATTAGGTTTCTATTTAGTAACGTTTATATTTACAATTTTTTTCATATTTACAAATTTTTTAAAAACCGTCAACAAAAATGTGTTAAACTTATTTTTATTTTTTTTATTTTTTTTCAAAAAAATAATAATTTAAACAAAAAAAACGTAAAGAAAAAAAGGTATTTTAACTCTATTTTTTCATGTTAAAAAGATTTTGTTAATTTTAACAATTTGTCTATTTTTATTACATCATATTAAAATGAATTATTTCATTTACATATATTTTATTACATTAATTTTAATAAATAATAAAACAAAAATAATTAATCTAATCTAATTTAATTTAATTATTAATTTAATTTAGTTATTAATTTAATTTAATTAATTTAATTAATATCAAGTATATTTTCTTAAATTTTTAATAAATATATTAATTAAATTATTTAAATTAATATGAAATATATTTTACTCAGTTGTTGTTAATAAATAAAATAACTAAATTATAATTAATATATTTTATGTTTAATAAATTAAATGATATAGTTATATTTTATTCAATTATTTTTAATAAATAATGTAATTAAATTATAATTTAATATACTTTATATTTATTGAATTAATGATTTTAATAAATAATTTAATTTAATTTAATTTAATTAAAATAATTTACTAAATTAAATTATATTGACATGAAATCTATTTTATTAAATTTAAGTAATTTTTTAATAATAATAAAATTAAATATTTGTTAAAATTAAAAATTAATAATTGTAAACTAAATTGAACTTTTAAACATAATTTTTATTTTTATTTTAGAAAAAAGAAAGATAACATTGAGAAAATATAAACCGATAAACATAAATAATGAAACGACAGTATTAATAGATGGGTCCTAATTATTTATACTAATATTTTTGCAAATCAGTAAATTTTTTTTTTTATTAAATCAATTTTCAATGACCAAAACATAAATATATAAAATTCGGAACTAATTATCTACACTACTCATAGTTCCGTTAATTGGTAAACTAATTAATAAATTTTATTATTGAATCAATTTTCATAACTAAAATAAAAATAAATAAAATTTAATCTTAAGAACTAATTATCCAAACTAATATTTTTGCCTATCAATAATTTTTAGTAAACCACTTTTCATAAATAAAAGATAAATATATAAAATTCAAAATTTAGAATTAATTATCCAAATTACTCATATTTTTGTTAATTAGTAAATCAATCTATTCATATTTCCATTAATTAGTAAATCAATTATAAAATTTATTATATCAAATTTTTAAGACTAAAAGATTAATATAAAAAATTTAAGTAAAATTATCCAAACTCTGTTAATTAACCAATACTTAAAATAATTTATTTTATGACTAAAATATAAATTTATAAAATTCAAAATTTAGAAGTAATTATTCAAATTACTATGCCTTCAAAAGCATTTTGATTACTATTATTATATTAATTAATTTAAAAAAAAAAAGCAAGATCTATTTATGTGAGAAAGAAAAAAGAAGATAATAAATACTAATTTGAAAATTGGTTTATTCAATAGATAGTAAATATCACATTAGATTTCTTATTTATTAAATAAAGAATAAAATTGTCAACATACAAAAAATGCATTAGTTATGTATTAACATTAACAATATTTGTCCTGACATTATTACCACCTTCCCTTAAATTATGCACTACTTCTAACTTAATTAACATGTGTTTAATTAATTTTCAAGTCAATAAAGTCTAGGTCTCGTCGAAAGTTACCATGCAACTTCACGTCCATGCTACACAATTCCAACAAAATACCCAATCCACACTGCATCTAGGTGGCTTGACCCAGCGGCTGCCTATTACTCCTCCTCCTCCTCCTGTTCTCTTTCATGAGAGTTTGTTTCATTTTGAATGGACAAAGTTTTTGGGGTGTTTGGATATTTTGTGAACGCTGTTTTGATTTTGGACCTGTCATTTTCATTTATATTTTAGTTTTTGAAAAAAAGAAAAAAAAAACAAGTATTTCGTTTTTAATTTTTATTAATTTAATGAATTCATTCCATTTTGTTAATCTTGGTATTGGAACCCAGGTTATGAGCGCGAAAATGTGATATTTTTATCGAGCTCCACGTTACAATCTCCTCCACTTATTGGATATTGGATATAGAGTGTCGCTATTCATAATTTTATTTTTTTTGTATGCAGCCCAATTAATTTATAAATCTTATATTTTTTACAAATAACTTAATAAATTCTCCACACAATCCACAAATTGCACTTAAAATTTTAAAAATACTTACAAATAAATTTTTTCAACAATTAATTGTTGAAATTATTTGACTTTTTTAGCAAGTACTTGTTAAAAGTTTCTAATTTGTTCAGTAATTAGTTGCTGAAACGTTTCGTTTATCTGTCAAAATTTTGTTTCAGTAAGTGATTATTAAATTTATTTGATTTTTTTAACAAGTAGTTGTCAATATTTTTTGATATTTTCAGCAAATTCCTATTGGAATTTTACATAGGATTTTTTAGAGTGTAGATTATGTGTAGTAAATATTAAAGATAAGGAGGTCATTTTTTATTAGGGTATTTTTATCCTAAGATGAGAAAATTTTAATAGCGGCACCCTTATACATATGGAAGTGTGCCCTGGGGGGGAGGAAAGGGGTATTATATGGATATACTAGAAAATAACTCGTGCTTACAGCGCTTCTCATCTAAGATTAAATAGATGTAATCAATCTTACCAATTTAAATTTAAATTTAGAATTTAGAAAAAAAAAATCACTACCCCAATACTAATTTTATTCAAATATTTATAAAAATAAAAAGTAGAATAATGAATATAGAGAGTTGCACATTGGATTTGATAATAAATTTTTAATTGATTTTATAAAAATAACTCAAATAAAAAAATATTATTATTAATTATATGTGCTTTATAAAATCAAACAAATATAGTTAATGTGACTATTTTTAGCTTAAAATTAGAATTTTAGAATATAATCACTCCCAAGCTTAATAATATTCAATATTTTTTGTACTTTTAAATTTTAAAAATACTAAAAGTTGTTATTATATGAGAAATAACCTAATTATCATTTGAACTTTTTTATTTGTGATTTTTAATTCAACCTCATTTCTATCTGCATTTTTAATTTAATTACTAATGTAATTAAAATATATAAATATAACAACTATGTTAATATTTTAAGCAAGTGGGTCCCTTTTTTTAACCCGTGAGCAAGTGAATTCATTTTCGGAACCCAAGACAATAAATCCCTTCTTAGAACTCATAAGTTTTTACATCTATTAAAATCATATACCACAATTCTAGTGTTATATAAGAAAAAGAAAAAGTAAAATTATAGTGTTTTGGCGATATAGATAAAGAAATAAAAATTTTGTGAAAGATCTCAGTCGTTTAATAAATAATAAAACTTAATCTCAGCCGTTGAATTTTAATTCGTGAGATTGACATTTTTAAAAATTGTCCTATTCTATTATATAGATATAGTTTTGAGAAATAAAAAGGTATGAAATATTTTATGAAAGCTTCCAATGTCCTAACAATTTTGGAAAAAGGGGGGAGGGTTGTAAAATGTTGAAATCAAAGCCAACCCCTTCCAACATGTGCATGACCTTTTTTGTCTTTGCGACTGAACAGCATTGGCTCTATCCTAATGGAATCCAAGGAAAAGTTAACAAAAATTTTGGAAAGAAAAAGGGGTTAAACGTTGAAAAGTGAACCTCTTCCAACATGTGCATAACCCTTTTTTTTCTTTCCTACCAAACGACATTGGTCAATCCTAATGGGATCCAAGGAAAAGTTAACAAAGATTTCCGTAATTAAAATATAAGAAACCAATAAAAAAAATTAATGTATAAGAAAATTTTACAAAGTACATAATATTTAAAATATTTTACTTGTAGACTAATTGTTTTATACTTCATTTTAAGATGCAATATTATTTATTAAGATTTTGTATTCAAAATTTCATTAGAATATTTCTTATTAATAATATAAGTAATCATTTAATCTTTATTGCGATCAATTTAAGTTTTAACAAGCTTAAATTCTTATAAGAAAATGTTACGAATATTATTAATATTATTCTACCATTAATGTATAGATTTCATAAAAAGACGTCTTCTTCTTCTTCCTTTTTTTTTTTGGGGTAAAATTAATATTTTAAATTGAACACTAATTTTTATTCACATAATTTCTTTAACTTTAAAAACAAATGAAGACTATCAATACAAAAGTACTTACTATGCTTTAAAAAAAAAAAAAGGCGGATTGAGTTAAAAGAGGTGAATGGCATTTAATTTGTTGAAGCTGCCTAGAAAATTTTATAAATCTTTTTTTTATATTTTCAACTTTTTTTTTTAGCACTCTTTAGAATAAATCAAATTTCTCTTTAACTAGGCTTCTTATTTCTTAATAGCTAAAAGTTGATGGTCGATGACTCCATGTACAACATTATTATCGTCTATTGATTTTTTTTTTAATTAATTTTTAAACTATTAAGATCTTATTAGTTTTTTATGTGAAAATAAATGTCTGCCTCTTTTTAATTAAGCCGTTAAATGACCAAAATTATGGAGTTACTCGAGGTTTTTTTTCTTTTAAACATTAGTATCATTTATCACTACACGGATGCCAATGCAAAAAGCTAGCATTAAAACATATGAAAAGAAGTTAAAAACAACGGCTTGCAGGGGCTACAGTGAAAGTGGGTCAATTAACGGTTAAAATGTAATTATATTTTAATATGATGTGTTTTTTTATATTCTTTATTAATAATTTTCTAATCAAATTCTGTTTAACTTTATTATTATTTTGAATTTAATTTTATTACATTGAATTAAAACTATTAGATTTGATGCAATTACATCTCAACTGTTGATTAACCCACTGCAGCCCTTGCCGTGGATTCTCCCACTGCAAGCCTGAAACCCAACAACAACTAAGGCCCTTTTCTCTCTCTCTCTCTCTCTCTCTTTATTTTTTAATGGTAGGGCATTTAGGAGACATTTTAGCATTATTTTATTTAGAATTACGACGACAATTAAGAAGTTCATAAGAAAACTTATCATGAATTTATATTAAAAAATTTTAAAAATTAGAGGCATTAAGCAATTGCCTAATTAGCCTAGACATGGAGTTAACCCTGCTCACAAAGTAACTACCTACCTCTCCTATCTTTTTTTTTCCTCATGTAGCAGTGGGTTTATAGTTGCTGATGAGGCCACAATGCGACATGGTTTCTCTAAGTTTCAAAAAATGCTGTTCATTCATGTAAATTTTGATTAAGACAAATTTATGCTATGATTCGGTGTCTTAAAATTAAAAAAAAATGATTGATGTTGATCAGGAAAACACCACCATTAATGCATGTAAATTTTGAGTTAAAAATTTTATATTATAAACCAACCTGTCACACCCTGAATCTTATTAGAAAAATCAGAGCATGATAAACAAACTTACTAAATATGTCCCATCATAGCCTGACTATTCAAATACATTACACATAACTTTGACATAACCTAAGAAATTTTATATCTATTTACAAACTTGATAGACAACTTGTTTTGCCGCTAACTCTTGTCAACCTCAATTACTGCTACCAGATGACTTCTCTGTACAAAACCCATAACGGTACAAATTCTTTCCTCTGTTTTTATCTGTATAAAAACGTATGTTTTAATAAATTTATTTCCCGTTTTGATGTTTCCGTTTCCAAAACTCAGCAGATATACGCTCCTCTCTTTTTGTGTATATATACGAAACTATGTAACTGTTTTTATATATAGAATAATCATCCTTTCCTCTGTTTTTATCTGCTTTCCTGAGTTCGAGCAAAAAGGTCGAAATGGTGTCTTGTTGTCGACTTTCTTCCGTGCAGAGAAAGCCGAAACAGAAGTGTCATTCTGGGTTATTTTATCCTGGGGACGGCGTGGTGTTGTTTGAACTGTTTGCACATTTTGGGCAGAGCCGCGAAACGTCTTAAAGAGAGCGACCTATCCGCGACTCAACCCAAAAACACACTCAGAGATCAATTTGGTAATCTGTTATTTTCATAACAGACATTGAGGTAACATTGTTCTCAATTTTTCAGCTTTCGTTTCAACAATTCTGTTACTCGGTTTGGTGGTATACATTCTCAAAATACAACAGTACTAATACATAAACATCCATTAACAAAATCAGAATATTTAAGTACAGTTCACCAATTCTCATATAGCCCCACCATCAAATTTTACATTTTCTACTAATGTCACACAATCATGTAATGAAATCATATATTGTAATTATGTCTTTATACAAAAATACTAGATTTCAATTATAAGAATAAATCCCCCACTCACAGGGTCCGTAAACCTTTTCTATTGACTTTTCCCCTTATTCGTGCTAAACTTTATATAAATAAATTATAAGTATTCAACACCTATTCATATGTTATCATCTAGTTACTTTCCTTGAATTTACAGTAATATCACATTTTCCAGTAATGTCACACAATCATGCAATGAAATTATATATTCTAGTCATGTTTTTATACAAAAATATTAGATTTCAATTATAAAAATAAATGCCACACCTGAAGGGTCTTAAAACCTTTTCTGTTGAATTTTCCTCTTATTCGTGCTAAATTCGGTATAAATAAATTATGACTAGTCAACACCTATTCACATGTTATCATCTAACCACTTCATTCGTGGCTAGTCTAGGAATCAAAACTCGTAATTTTCTATTGCCAAACCATTCTATCTAATTTTAGACAGTTATTTATTCCTTTAACTATCTGATTAAATATTACTATCATTATTTCTTTCTTACCAAATATAAAAGAAACTCATCTTAACTAAGATCTATATCAAACATGCTTTACTTAGTGAATAAGTACATTTTTGTCTTAAGAAAATCAAATTATTAAGATGGTTGCTTTACTTAGCCATTACTTGCCTTACCCACTCACGCACACATGAAACACCAAAGCAAAGCTAATTAATCTACTAGCATACGTGTGTAAGTAGCGTAGCCCCGTGTCCATATAATGCACTTATATGTATATAAATTCACATCGTAAGTAACTTCAATTTAATTAAACTAATTAATAACATCACTAAATTGTAAAATAATTATTAATAGCTTGATTATTCTACTAATTAATTTAAATTAAGACTAAATAAATCTTTAAATAATAATAAATTAACATAATTAAAATTTCTAAATATAAAATAAAAATTAAAGTAATAATGCCATAAAAATTCAAAAATGTCATACAACCCCTATTAAATTTTTTGTTTTATTCTTAACTGTTATATGTAATCCAAAATTTGGAAAGCAAACTTATTGATTTATTTTATTTTTATTAAATATAATTTATGGTATTAGTTATAATTTTTTTTAAACCTAAATTCATCCAATAAAATAAAAAATTGGCTCTCCTAGATCAAAAATCCGGACTCGTCCCTTATTATACTATTTTTTTGTTATATCAATTTATAATTTTTATAAAACAACTATTCTTCTAATTTTGATTTGTGTATGTATTGTTGTACTCCATTATGGAATAGCCAAATCGAATTATGTCTATGTTTGGAGCATAAAATTTCATTAAAAAAAAAAAAACTTTAAAAATCTTCCAAAAAAAATTATAATTTTTTATTATATAAATTTATAAGATTACAATTTTTATTAATTTTTTACTACTCCAAACGCACCCTATTACTTGTTAGGTTAAACCGTTAAAAGCTGTTGAGACTAATGGATAAAAATTGGATCCAAGTGGGGAGCAGGCTACATCTCAACGAGTTTGCTTATTTTATTAAACTTCTAGGATCAAGGATGGATTGTCTATGCAAAAAAATGTCGAAACCTCATATATGAGACACAGAGTAGTGTAACAGAGCATATCATTTTAAGGGCCGTTTGGTTGCAAAATTTTTAAGAATTTTTTATAATTTTTTAGTAAAAGTTATATAATTTTTTATACATTCGCTAAAAGTTTAAAATTTCAAATATTTTTCAGAACTTTTATTAACTTTTGGTTGTTTGATAAAAAGTTAGAAAGATTTTTAAGAATTTTTAAAAACTTTTAGTTATTTAATAAAAATATTGAATAAATTTTTAATAATTTTAAGTAACTTTTGAAGTATTGTCAAATGTTGTCAAACGCCAGAAAAAACAAAAATTGTTAAATATTTTTTTCCAACCAAACAAAGCTTAATGGGCTTGACGCTAAGACCGCTTTTGTTCTTAAGGATAAAGTTAAATTGGATTAAATAATCTATGTTGTTCCACATTTAATTAAAACAGTGAGTCTGGTATAATCGATCAGGTGAGATTGGTAATTTCTTTTACAAGAGTTTAAATTATCTCAATGGAGAGACTACATACTTAGTTGACGTATCGAAACTATCCTTACAACTCGTAGCATTTAATTTTTTTATAATATTTTAATTAAAAAATAAATATTTATATTTTAATAATAAATTATTTTTACAATAATTTTATATTAATTTTATTTATTAAATAAATAATTTTTATATTTTAATAATAAATAATTATTTTAATTTTAATTTATATTCATTTTATTAAATTTATTTTTTATACTTTTAAAAAATTATATTAACTTTAATTTCGTTTGTATCCAATCTAAGGATTATACTTTTAATAATTTTTTATTGGTATATAATTTTATTTATTATTTAAAATAATTTTATTAATTTTAAATTTATTTGTATATACTTGTAAAATTATTAATTTCAATCTCATTTGTCCCTAATCCAGGGATTATATGTTTTTAGTGATTTTCTTAACTACAATTTTATAGTTTATAATTTTATTAACTTATAATTTTTTAGAATAAAATAAAATGTGGTTAAATGTTAAAATTATCATTTAGAGAAGCGATAAAGGCATTGTTATACCTTGAATTTTGTAATCCAAGGATGAAAACTAAATCACCTGCAATCATACATTTCCATCCAATAAAACATACTTCAATCAAAACTAACCACAATAGGTGTAATAACCTGAATTTTCTTTCTCTTAATTAATTTTTGCTTAAGTATAGTAATGATATTTATTATATAAAAATCTAGAAAATTGAGGATTTGAAAATTTTTAGAATGATTTTTGGATTTAATTTCACTCTATGTCGGAGTTTAATGTAGAATTTCTAAACTTTTATCTAAACAATTTCTAGCTCAATTACCTATTTGCTTCAACCCAAGCCCATTAACCCATGGGTCAACCATTTCTTTGACTCACCTCAACTCACTTCAATTCACTTTATAACTCACTGAGTTGACTCATGAATGGCAGCTCTAAATCATTTCTCGGCAAACTCATTTTCCATCCATCATTTCTTCCATACATGTCTCACAATCTCTCAAATTATTTAGTTTATTAGTCAAAAAGAAGACCCTACATTGATGACTTTAAAGCATTTCTTTCAAGTATGATTTAAAAACTTAAAGCATCTTTTAAATAATTTGTTTAATTAATCAAAAAGCTAGCATAATTCCCAGATCATGCCACCTCCATACATCTCCTCCAATACCTCTCTTAAATTATATGGTTAGATAGTCAAAAAGTAACCATGATTCTTATATCATGCTACCTATTGTGATCCTACCTTAGTGACTTTGAAGCATGGGAAGTGGAGGTTATTTTCTCCACCGATACTTTCTCTACACTTCCATGACTTCTTATAAATTTGTGTGCTTTCAAAAAGAAAAAAAAATAAGAGAAAAAAATCATTATTTAGTGTGGTTGGAGATTCGGTGTTGCTTGGAGGAAGAAGAACAGCTTGGAACTTTTCAATTTGGTGGTATTCAAAGTTCAACTCATTTTTCCTTCTCAGACTTGGTCACCAATATCTTCATTGAGGTATGATTACGAACCTCCTAAAATGTATTTGATGTCTTCAATTTGAAACTGAAGCATTTTTTTTTTTTGGGTTTGAAGTATGAAACTTGATTGTGATAAAAAAAATACCTGCATATTGCGGGTAGGGAAGCCGAAACTTTGACTGATGTAACTCAACATACTGACAGCTATCTGTTTGTAACTTCTGATATACTTTTGACCCCTAAAACAGTAGAATTAGGCTTCGGCTAAAACATAAAAGTTGTAGCCCTTTAAGTTTTCTTTCTAACCCAAAAAGATTTGCATCAATCCAATTTATGAATCAAAAGTTATGCCCAAAATACTAAACACATGTAAAATTGTATCTTCTAAATAAACTGAATTTAAGGCTGTTTTTGCACCTTTAAACCTTAGAATTTTAAAAAGTGTAAAACATGAAAGTTGTAAGTCTTAAAGTCTAGTTTCTACAGATATAAATTTTATAGATATTGGAGTTCTGTTTTATTTTATATGAATTTTCTTTTAAGCTGCTATTTCTGCTTAGCCTTTAATTGATACTTGTTTGGATTTTTTTTTTTTTAGAATTTTATGTTTAAAAATTCATTTAAAGTTTCAATTACCCTCTGCTAGTTATAGTTATGTTAATAATTTATTTATGGGTGATTTTGTTCACAAGGCCTAATCTAATAAAACACTTATACTATTTGATGAAATACCGAAGTGGATTGTTAAGTTGATGTTACTTAGTTATTTTCCAATTGATATGAAATTATTTTAAATTGGATATTATATATTATTTGACACTCCAATATTTATGATAACTGACTTAGACAATCAGTTTCATCATGAATAGTTGGATGACTTATTCAAACCAAAATGACTAAGTAGAACCAAGTATTTAATAAAAATGCCCAAATGAAATAATGAACTTATTCTTTCCTCATTTGGTCTTCCTTAAATGAATTTGATTTATTCTAATTGATTTTTAGGCATTGTTTTGTCAACCTAGCAAGTTATATAATTATATTGTTATAATTAAGTGAATTAAATGAAACTTATTTAATACCTTCCTAAACATTGGAATAATTCTATGGATATTTGTGGATATCTTGAAACCGAAAACCTATGATAAGGGTTTAGTTATAAATAAGATGATGATTGAAAATTTATTCAAATTATTTTGAATAATATTATTGTCCTACCAAATAAAAGGGTTAGAATGAATTAATTTTGTAATCTCACATTAGCTTTTAGAATGAATTAGTTTTGTAATCTCACATTAGCTTAATTGTTCTGGTGATGTATTATACTATCTAGTTAGAATAAAATAAAACTTATTAATTTTTCTAAAATTAAATATTAGTCCAAATAGCTATTTATTATCTTTATATACCATAAAATAATAAAATAAAAAGGTAAAAAAGTAAAAAATCAAGATCGCAGCCAATAAGGTTCGAACTCGCGACTTCAAATCGCAATTAAGGTCGCCCATCCACTAAGCTGTCAACCTCAGCTTAATTAATATACTATTAGAAATAATTTTATTCTTATCAAATGTAGTACGGCAAACTGGTCAAAATAATTAATTATAATATTAATTCAAATTCTAAATTATTTTTTAGCTACTTGCTACGTGTATGTAGTACCTACCTTTGTGATAATAATATTTGTGACTATGTTAAATCTTTGATTTATTGAGAATTATTATTGAATTATGGATTTAGATAAAGTACTTAAAAATATACTACATATGATTGAATAATCCCACTTATGATTCATCGCCCGGGAACATTGCCGGTTGTTGTTAAAAACGTCTGATTGCCATACAAGGTACCCTTGGAATGTCAAGGGGTGAAAATAAATTAAGGCACTCGGTGCTAAAGTTATTTTTGCCAATGGAGTGATGGGTGGGGTAAAAATGACCTTTTAGATGGAGATGGCGATGGGAACATATGTATTTTATTTGGGAGATGTTCCCTTTTGACCTGGCCAGTCAGGTAGCCGGTCACGACGGCTAGGTTTTTGGTGGGTGACACCGTAGGAATGCATTGGATGCTAAGCCCGTAAAGTCACTGGTTCCCAAGACTAGGGGTAGAGGATGATAGAAGTATAATTACCTTAGGAGGATTTAGATTAAACCTATTTATCAAATTTTGCTATAACCGACAACCTCTTTTGCTTATGTATGAATGATGTGTTGGAATTATTTAATTATGTTTAATTCCTTTAGATGAATATTTTATAAAAATATGTAGAATATATATATATATATATATATATGAAACCTGTATCGCTATGGGGTTTGACCCCAAGACCTTGAAGATCTGAATCTAGGATCCCCACCACTACGACATCGATCTCATTGTGGTCCAAATAACAATATTAAACTATTTGACGCGTAAGAAAAATAGTAGTTGCAGTGACGGTCTCATCGAACCGTTGTAAGTATAATTTACATTATTCAGTTACGATTTATTGAATTAATTGTTGCATGAACAGTATGCCATCTAATCACATTCACTGTATTAGGTCATCTAATACAGTGTAGTATTACGACCACTGTATATAGGCACCTAGGAGATTCTGATTACTGGACTTTAGTAGCTCACCCCTTTGTGGGAATATTTTTTTTCAAGATATTAAGCACAGAGATACTGAAGATAAGCTAGAAAGAGATTAATTTCTCTTAAATATTCTATCAGAAAAGTTATTTATTTTTTTTTTTGGCAGTACTGGAAGACTTTATTTATTATTGTGGTCTGCAATAATAATTATTGGATGATTGTAATCATTAAGTCTAGACTTAGTTACTTTTATTTGATATGTAATGTTAATTGCATGGTTGGAACGCTTAGATGTCTCTGTAATACTATTTTCTATCTTTATTTTGTGCCCTGTAGTTGAATCCCATCAAATGATTCAGTCTAATGACTTATAAATATTGGTTGGGATTAACTAGGGATTTTGAATACCTTAAATTTTTATTGCGAGTCTACTCCAGTTTCAAAAAAATTTTGGGGTGTGACAGCGTGTTATTATCATCTTATTTTTATATCCAAATAAATAATCCCAAGTCACCCTCGGGTATTCAGGTTATGAAAATCTGGGGTGTGAAAATAGGAATAAAATAAAATATATAAATAAATAAATATAAAAATACTATAAAAAATAAGCATTAGCCTCAACCGAAAACAGTACTCCAAAATAAACCATCCAATGCTCAACCTAGCTTGATATAACCCAAACAAATCATCATGTCCAATACATACAATTTGTCACCTAAGGAAGAACAAAAAGAATAATATACATCCAAACCACACATCTAAGATACTAAAAGAATATGAAAGTAATATAAAAAAAAAAAAACGACAAAAGAAATACAGAAACTAGATTTTTCAACCAATCATCCCAATAAGCAACGTTGCCTCTAAACCTATAACCAAATCTATAAGGGAGTGAGTATAAAATTCATGTGTACTCACTATACAACACACAACACATAAATGTATCTTACCATGCCACTATCATAATCATGCAACTCATTATGCGATACAATAGTACATAAAGTGATATAACATCTCTAATCAACTAGATATTAATGTTAATAACATAATTAATCCTTCCATCTTGTTAATTAACAGTCATCATCAACATCATAATTAACTTATCACATCACAACTTATTATCATTGTTCATTCACACAACTCATTCACATGCACACACACAATTTACACACACATATATATGAGCAAGTACATACTCTATATGATTGGCCCATGTGGAGCATCTATTTGAGTTGCTTGAATATATGCGTAAATATTAGATATGTTAAACTTGATCTTATGCATACATTTCACAAGTACTTTGAGATTTCTAGTTGACTTGCTTGTGGAAATGGTTCGTTGAAATGATAAACGTGTATATATGCATGTCTATATAACGAGAGAAAGTTATGATTGATGAGCCGTTGCATAAATTACTTGATTTTATGTTGTAAATGGACTAAATGAGCATGTGTAGGATGTTTAATGGTATGCTTTCACATGGTCTTGCATGAGGAATTTAGTTATTTTTGAACTTGAGTAATAGAAAAGGAAAAAAAAAAACCCAGAAAATAGAGCATCCCCATTTGAAGTTGTAGAAGTTCAATCGTGCGCACGCGAGATCGATTCTTATGTACGCACCTATAACAAAAGTAACTCGTGTGCACGCTAAGGAGCTTCAACCCGTGCACATGCGAGAATGGATCTTATGTGCACGCCTCTCATTTGCACGGTCTTGTGCACCTGAGATCTATCTAGTGCACACAACTAGCTCAGTTTTGTCCCATGCACACGCTTGAGCATCGATAATACACACGACCCCCTAACACTCAAAACACAATCGCATGATGATACTAATGTATGGTTATGATGAATTAAGTTATGATTTAATGATTTAAAAATTTGTTGTGCAAGGATTTTCACTATCACTGAGGGTGTGTTTGGCGTACTAAAAAATGCTGAAAAACTTTAAAAATTTTTAAAAATCTCTGACAGTTATTCACATTTTATCTCATCAAATGAATTACAAACACTAAATTCATCACATGAATTACGAACACTAAATTATCTCACTTTATCTTACTTTTTGTCACTCTATACACCCCCTGAATGGTACACCAGGTAAAGATAAATAATTTATGAGATGTCATGATATACAAGTAAAAATATATTTATAGTATATTGATTTTTCTTGGCCTGCCAATACATAAACACAAAGGCTAGCCCTCTTTTCTTATTTTTTTTTCCTCTTTACTGTCAATTGCTCATCTCCTCTCTCCATTTTATAGACTTTTGAAATAAATGAAAAGAGAATCAATGGTCAAAAAATTAACTATGAATCTTAGGGAAAAAAAGGAAAACTTAAAATAAAAAAAATAAAAACTTTGGCTACCTATGCATTTAGGGTGGATATTGAATAGTAGGTGGCATATGATTGGCTCTCAAACTTTGGGAAGCACATTTTTAGAAAACATCTAACCTTATTAATATTTGGCAAGCAAAGATGTCAAATAAACCTATACCTGGTGGGTATCCACTTTACCTGCTCCGTTCGGAGAGGGTATGGGGTTACTAGTGGCGGGGACGAGGGGTGGGTTTAGAAATTTGAGATGTTACCCCAATGGAGATGGGGACAAGGACGGGTATGATAATCCCTACCTTATCCCGTACCCATTTAAATATTTATCTATTAATTTATATATATATTTTAAATTTTATTTAATATATATAATATATATTTTTATTTAATATATATAATATTTATAATAATTTTTAATATTTATTCTGTACATATAATATATAATTTGTAATAGTTAGTACGTTTGGTAGGTAACAAGGACCGGGAATTTATTACCTAGTGGGGATGAGTATGAAGAAAATTATTTTCCTGAAAAGGGGGATGGGGACGGGTTTTGCTAAACGGAGATGGGGACAGGTATTGCTAAACGAAAACATGGAAGGAGAAAGTCATACCTGCCCCATACCTGCCTGTTGACATCCTTATTGGCAAGGCTTGCTCAAAGCTTACATACAACTGGAGACACTCCTCACAAAATGTGGCTTGGCGCACAATACTATTTTTTTTTCTTAGTTTTAATGTTCAAAAATAATTTTACTTAAAAGCATGTTTATTTCGAGAGTAACAGTAGGTAAATTTTACTAAAGCAATGTTTACCCTATATTTTATTAGTTTGAAAAAGGAAGTAACAATTACCTCGAGGTAATGATTACCCTATACAAGGATAAATTGTTACTAGTGGGGGAGATGGATAATAGAGAGTAACAAGAAAAATATATTCTTTTTTCATTACAATGTAAAATATTCATTTACACTTATGCAAAATTCTAGGCATCGTCCTCATATAAATAATTATAATAAAAATTATAAAATAATAAATTATTTGATCAAATTAAAATTAATTAATTATTAAATTATTTTATCCAAAGAATAATTAATAAATAATAATTTATTATTAAAATGATTTATTTTATTTATTTTATTTTATTAAATTAATACTATTGAAATATTAAGTTATATTCTAAAATTAAAATTACTTTTAATAAATAATAATTACCTATTAAAATAATTAATTTTACTAAAATATTTTATTAAATAAAATATGTTTCTCATAAATAAAATTAGTTGTTTTATTAATTTATTTTATCAAAATAACAATATTATTTAACAAATATTACTATTGAAATATTAATCTATGATAAATTTATTTTTTATAATTAATTTTTATTTAAAATTATATATTTTATTAAAATTAATTATTATTAAAATAACAATTATTATGATAATTTATTTTAATAGTTTACTAAAATTAAATATTAATTTTAACTTTTACTCCTGGTCAATTTATTCTCATTTCAAACACAATTAATTTTTATCCTTTCAAAATTTTTAGCATTTCAAATAAAATATATTTATTACAGATAATATTTAGTATTTTACATCTCAATCTATACATAAATACCATATAAGGCTTCATATTATGGATTGGAATTAGAAAATTCACATCATGATTATTTCATTGCAATATTTGTATCTTTGTTATGGAAAATTTCAATATTTTATATTGCAGTATCATTTATTGGTTTGAAGCTCACATTTTGTTAGATTTTGTATGAATTTCAAATCATCCTCTCCGAAAATTGAAAGTGTATGTGCTAGAAAATAAAAAAATAATTAAGAACAAATATGGAGGGTTTGGTATTTCAAAACTTTGAAAATAAAAAAGTGCGTATAGTTTTAATTTTTCGGTGTTTAGTTAGCACAATCAAAAATTTTGGCCAAAATTGTTCAAATGTAGTCATGTCTACCCGTTTGAACGGCTTCTATCAGAAAATTGATAAAAGTCAAAAAAATTGATATCATTTCGTAAAATTTAGAATTTCAAATTGAATGCATGAAAAACAAAGAATGAACGAAAATTAGTAAAAATTATTACTTGTGAACAATATGGTTTTAAGATTTTCTGAAGGAACCAACACTTCGAAATCTTTGTTTTTTACGACAGAAATACTCAATTCCATATTTTTATTTTTTATTTTTTTAAATGCGTATGTGTGGCAGGTCCAGAGGATATAAAAGAAATAAATAAATTTCGATGAAAAAATTACATACAATCAATAAAGGTTGAACAAATAAGTCAATTTTTTATTACCAAATTGCATTAATCATCGCACCATCACTTATTAGGTCTATGTTATTAATTATTTTAATTGGGTTGAAATGACAATAATCAATACTTTTATCGATACCGAAGATTAGGTCTCGGCGGGGTCTTGAAGCGACAACCAAACCAAAAGAATCTGTGTGTCCGAGGAGGAATTGATGTGGGCGGGTCACATGTCATTGTTCTACCTACAGCTTTGTTAGTATGCAGTGGACTAATATGCGATAGATTCGGTGTACATAGAATAATATAATATAATTTACTTTTTATATAATATTTAATTTTTTTTAATTTTCTTTCTAAAACAGATAGTACACTTCCATGAATTCCTCTTTTCGTTCTTTTGAGACATTTAAAGTGGCAAAAAAAAAAGTAATAAAATTTAGGAGATATCTGATTGATCAAAATCAATCAAAATTTATCAATTTTTATTAATTTTTTTGTATTTTCTTTCAGTCAAATTTCACTACATATTATTTTAGATCAATTTTTTTTTACTTTTACTATTATTTTTTGATCAAACTTTTACCAATCAAATACTCCCTTAATAAAAGTTATACGTTCGTAATTTATTCAGTGTAATAAAAAGTGTGTTTGAAGTAACAAAAAATAAGATAAAATAAAATAAGTTATAGGTTCGTAATTCGTGCAGTAAGATAAAAAATAAATAATTTTTAAATTTTTTATTATTTTTTATAATTTTTTTGTCATTTCAAATAGAGCCAAAATGTGAATAATTTTTAAAAATTTTTAATAATTTTCAATGGTTTTTATCGTTCCAAACGAAGCATTTGTGCTGTTTCGTTATTTTTTTTAACGGCAATACACTCCCGTCAACCCGCCTTTTTTTTTATTGGTCACTCCTAGGTTATAGATTCTCTAATTAAAGCTTTGTTTGGTTTTATTTTAGTTTTTAACTTATTTTTTATTTTTTTCATTTTATATGACTTTTTTTAGTAAAATTTAATTTTTTTAAAAAATATAATTTTTAGGCATATTAATCGTATTTTTTAAATAAAAAATCAAAACATTTATATCTATTTGAATAAAAACTATTCATTTAGATCAAAAATAAAGAAAAAAAAGTTGGTTTTTCAATTTTTTTATAACAAAAAAAATTGGGGTTTTCAATTGTTTTTAACTTACCTACGTAGACATGAATTTTTTAATTTTTTTTATGAATGCAATTAATACACTTAAAAGTTATATCTTCTGAAAAAATAAATTTTGTAGAAGAAAGGTCATAGAAAAAGAGTTAAAAAAAAAAAATTAGAAGCCAAAATAAAATCAAACAAAACCTAAGTGCATGTTTAGAATGTACCTCTCAAAAAAAAAGGTTTAGAATGTCCACTTTTGGCAAAAAAATAAAAAATTGATAAATTTTGAATTATTATATATTTAGTCTATTATTCAAAAAGTGTGAAAATAACTAAAAATTAAAAATTTTTAACTAAGTTTAATATTCCAAACACACCTGAATGTGTTGAATTGTATTCTAGTTGCCAAATTCATAAATTCTAGTCAAATTCTTAAATTTGTCTGGTCAAATTTTCGAATTAGAAACGCGGCCTTGTTTGGCACCATAAAAAATCATCAAAACTCACTAATTTTA
Source organism: Vitellaria paradoxa (assembly GCA_019916065.1). Classification (NCBI taxonomy): domain Eukaryota; kingdom Viridiplantae; phylum Streptophyta; class Magnoliopsida; order Ericales; family Sapotaceae; genus Vitellaria; species Vitellaria paradoxa. Next base: position 17,637,374 of record CM034240.1, read on the forward strand.
ATTACTTTTTGTACTTTTTTCCAATTAAAATTTTTCACATTTTACCTTTATGTCACATTTTTTTATTTTTATTGTACTTTTTACTCTATTTTTTGTTAACCAAACACTCCGTACGTCTTCTATTAACTATGTAAAAGGCACCTATAATATTCTGCGTCCGTTTGATTAGTCAAATTTTGGCAAAAAGTACAATAAAAATAAAAAGATGTGATATAAAGATGATAGGTGTTAAAATTTAATTGAAAGAAAATACAGAAAGTAACTAGAAATTAGTGAATTTTGGTAAATTTTTATAGGACAACCAGGGCTTCTAATAAATAAAATACATTAAATCATTACGAATTATCTAGATAATTTTTTAGTAAATATAATAATTATGTATAAAATTATTTTATAAAATTTACATATAAAATAATGTAACCGTACCACATTCGAAATGAAAAAAGAAATTAAAAGTCTGCTCTATTTTTAATGTTATTTTACCAAAAAATAATATATATTATCATATATATATATATATATATACATTAAAATATTTTGTTTAATAAATACTTTAAAAACTTTCCCAATCTTGTCCTTTTCAAGAATTAATGTTGTCACGTTTTCTCTCACATTATTGCCTGCTCCATTCAGAATTATGCGGCCTGGGGTCACCCATCCACTTCAGATGCGTACCAACCCCAATTGAAAAAAGCTCTGCAAGACTGCAACCCAATTAGGCTTTGTCTACATTTAAAAAAGCTATCAGCTTCTCTTTTTAATCTTTTTTAAAAGTAATAACTTTTAAGTGGGTTAATTATATTTATAAAGAAAAATTAAAAATTTACATTTATTTAGATAAAAATAAAAAAATCAACTTCTCTTTACTTTTTTAGCCAAACGGATAATTTCTATGCAAACGGATGAGAATTTTTCAATTTTTTCTAAATTCAATTAACTTGCCTAATAAAAAAAATCAAATTTTGATTAAAAAAAGGCATATAAAACAAAAAAAAATCTATAAAAAATTTTTTTTTAACTTTTTTGAATCCAAACTAACCCTTAGGATTGAATTCAGTTATTCGACAATAACAAATTTAAATTTATATAAATTTACTTTTCATCCATTGAAAATTTGAATTAGTAAATTTTATAATATAAAATATTATATTTATATGCAATATAAGTAATTTATATTATATTAAATAATTTACTTCTATCTTAATTGAAACAATGTTTTCACTAACTTTATATATAAGAAATAAAAAAAATTAAGTATTAAAGATGCTAACACTTAAAATTTATATATTCACAAAAATTAAATAATGAATAATTAAATTTAAACTAAATCTTTTGTAATTTTATCACGTGATAAAGTTAGAGATTGAATATACAAAGATAAATACTTTAATTTTTGGGGAGGCTAGAAAAAAATTATATAAGAATAATAAATTTTGTATTTATATTTTGCATTCAGTGAAAAAAATATTTGAATCCAAATCTAAAAATTTTGATAGTCCGGATGAATCTTAGGCTTGGTTTGGGAAGAAAGTTAACTAGCTAAAAATAAGTTTACTAAATTTGTGTTTGGGAAGGAAAAAAATAATTTTTTTTTTAGGTGGAAAAGTAGTTTTTGTTAATTTGACATTTTTATTCTTGAAAGTTTAAAAGAAAATTAAAATATAAAAAGGTAAAATTAACCAAGCACTGTTGAGGCTAAAAAATAGTCAGCTACTAGTTAGGTTCCCAAACAGAGCCTTAGTATAAATATCGAAAAAGTACAATGACTAATTTTTAATCCTGCTAAGCAAAGTGGCGAATTTCTCTCCAACTAGCAAATTTGTAAATTTAGCATGAATTCTGGTTAAATTTATACAAAATCTTTTGGTCAAATTTTTAATTTTTTTTTAAATAAACTAATAAACTATATTATAATACTTAAATATATACTAAATTATTAGTACGAGTTACTAAATGATCAGTGGACCAATAAAAAATTTCAAATGGCATAACAATATTAGTAATTATGTAAAAGGTTAAAGAATATATATTTATTATTTATTTATTTTGATTTATTAATATAACATTCTTATTCTTTTGGATGAAATATATATAATTTAATGTTTAATGAATTAATGCATAAAAATAAAATTATCTAATTAAATTTGACTGAATGTATTATATATAATATTTTAAAAATAAATTTATGTTCATGACATTTTCACGAAAAAGCGCTGATGCTAGGCAGTAGAAGGGGGGAGGGGATAATGTAGTTGTGAGGTTTTGAAATTAAAATGCAACTTTATAAATTAAAAGTTATATTTCAATATTTAATTCTTATAAAAGTTTATTTAACGGCCAAAATTAAAATATTTTTATCTATTGTATGAATTTTCATAAAATCTAAACATTAAAAATGTAATTTAAATTTTTAAAATTAAATTTCAATTTCAAAATTCTTAGGCTGCTTGTTTACGTATCCAGTAAATCAATGAATACATGAATGGGAGCCAACACCATTTGAGTCTTGAAACACTTATTAAAAATCAATAAAAACAAATCGTGTGGTAATGTCTTGTACTTTGATAAAATTGTAAACATTATCATTTGACAATTTTTTAGATCTAAGGGCTTGGAGTTACTTTTCAACTTCATGTTCCTAAAATTAAATCCTATCCGTTTATGTAATATCAAGTTAATCTGACTATTCAATTTAAAAATATACATTTGATAAATTAGTGAAAGATAAATGACCATTCAACATCCCACGAGGAAACTCTCTCAAAACTTAAAACAAAGTTTCTTGTACTGTTATGAACGCTCCTGCCTTTTTCTTATTTTCCCTTCCTTTTCATTTGTTTCCTACCTCTTCTTATTTTTCTATTAGTGTTGATAGGGTGCGCCTAATCAAGGCAACTATTAAACTCCCCTCAATCTGTTTTAGTGATCAGGGGAATCGGGATCATTTGATAAGGTGCGACCAACTGAGCAAGATTAGCCGAATGACCACGTTTATGACGCAAGCCAACCGATCAATATGGACCCCAATTAGGCCCAAACAACCGTTACATCAAAGACAAAACAACTTACATCATAAGTCACATATGTAACTGTCCTCTAACATATTTCGCAATATGCACTTAAAAAGATGTTGCCTACCTCATAACGATTTTAATAACTAATTAGGAGAATCAACCTTGGTATCTACAATACAGGTGGCATAACCTAACTTGAGAGGAGCATGATTACATGAGTCTCATATACACCTCGCCTATGCAGGTTTCATATCTCTATATATATACTACCTTCCCAAGTACACAGGTACGATGCACTCTTATCTTACTGAAACTCTGTCAAAATATTTTCTCAATTCTTTTGCCAACTTAAAAATCGAATGCTCTTTGACAGATACCACACCAGCATACTAGCTAGCTTTCCTGGTTTGGAGTGAAACTGCAGGAGAATTTGAGTTTACTTAGTTATTAATTGGCGTCGCCTGTGGGAATGATTTTCTTGCAATTTTTATGGTCCCAACTAGGTTCGACACAAACGTTCAATCCCGTTCACAACTAATAAAAATGAAGAAGAATCAGAATGATAAAAGAATTAACACTATTGAGAACCAGATGAAGGAGATGACGGCAGTTATGCAAACTCTAGTAACCTAGAATCAAACATTGCTTTAATAGGATAATATTGCTCCTGTTCACATTCCACCTCCTCTAGTGGATCCTTTGTTAATGGAGCACATAACAGCGGAAAAGTTGAGGTGAACGGCGAAGGAAATGGAGAAAGACAAGGGGCCAATGGAGTTGGTGTCATGGGGGAGAATGAAATCCCCAACGGACAATCAAAGGAGTCCGAGAGAAAAGAAAAGACAATTGGAGCCAAGCTTGGAGCTAGCAGCTGTCCCAAGGCACCATGCACGGAGGCTGCAAATGTAAAAGATGCTAGTGGTAATCCATGGGAAGAACCGATAAAAGCTATGCAAGCTCAGATTCATAGTCTCTTTGCAACTATTCGAGGCCCAAACGCAATAGATGATGTCGATGATAATGGGGATTCGCTATTTTTCTCAAGACATGATGGCTTGTCCCCTACCATCCAAATTTAAGATGCCTGTGCTTGATTCCTTCAATAGTTCAAAGGATCTCTTTGAGTACCTAGAGACATACAAGACTTTGATGCACATACACACTTATCCTAACGAGATTATGTGTTAGGTATTTCTAGCAACACTCAAGGGCCTAGCTAGACTGTGGTTCAATAAAATCAAGCCAGGCACAATTGCTAATAAGTTCAGGTATGACACGCTCTTATCTTATTGAAACTCTACCAAAATATTTTCTCAACTCTTTTGCTAAATTAAGCATTGGAAGGGACCACACCAGTGTGCTAAATAGTTTCCAGGCTTGGAGTGAATTTTCAAGAGAATTCGAGTTTACTGAGTTATCAAGTGTTGACGTTCTTTTACTTTTTATTTTTCTTGCTTGTGAACATGGGGAGCATTTGATTAACTTGAATATGAAGGGCATTTTTCCATCAATAGAGAACCATTTCTTTGAAAAGTACGGCGCCGAAGAACTTCAAGTTCTCAAGTTTGTCGTCTATGGTGACAGAAGCAATTGTGTTTTTAGTTTTGAGAGGGTTTAATTTTAGGAACCTAAACCTTCCTAGATTCGTTTTTTATTGCGAAAGGACTGTCAATTTCATGACATTAGGTGTTTGGACTGTTAAACTAAAATTTAATAGTCTAAACTTATTCAAGTTTTTCAATTAAAATATATAAATATATTTAAACTGTTAAATTTTAATCTAATAACTCAGAAGGTTGGTGCTGCAGAACTGATATTAAACCTAATGTCAGTTCTCCAAATTTTTTTATTAATCTTTAATAAGTGTTGAAACACAAGTTGACAAGTGTCTTGAGTTGAGTAGTTGAGTTTAGGGAAAAAAATTGCTTTTTGTGTATGAGAAGGAAAACTAATTAGTTTTTTTTAGTAATTAATTTTTTAACTTTTTATTAATTCAACATTTTTATCTTTCAAAATTTTAAGAAATTTAACATGTAAGAGAGTAAATAAGAGAATAAATTTAATTATTTTAAAGAAATAAAAAATTAATAATTAGTAGTTCATTGCTGTGCCATCAGTTTTTTTTTTTTGGGAGGGGGGGTGCTTTACACAACCATGCTATTTTAACACTATTCATGATATACGAAAAGCAACTATTTTTCTTTACACCGGAAAGAAAGGGGGGACAGTGCAGACTCATAGGGCACCTATGCAGCAGATTGAGATTCCCTCTGCATGTGAAAATTGATAACTTTTCTGGCCATTGGGTGCAGACGACAATCCACCCATACTGACCTCTGACAACCTCGAGATATGAGCAATTTGTCACCTTTATCATCACTTCCCCATTCATCTCCGCCCTCGAACCTTCCTCCCTTCCCCCCCCCCCCCTCTCTCTCTATACATATATGTATATATGGTTTGACATTTGGTGGCGCTAAAGCTGTTGGAGGGATCCAGCGGTACACTGCCGCAGCTGAATTGTAACATGAAAAGTTAAGATTTAATATTAATTTATCAATTCAAACAAATAGATATTCAAGATTGGCTTAGCGCGACGAAAAAAATAAAAAATAACGAAAAATATAATTTAAAAATTTTTTTAACATTTAGTGTACAACTATTAAATCACATTTTAAAAAAATAAATTATAAAAATTTTTTAATTCTTATATTAAATTTTAAAGAGTAAAATTGTCTGAACGATTATTTTTTAGTTCTGTTAGAATAATTTTTGTTAAAATTTATTAAAATAGTTATTTTGAAATTTATAAAAAAATTATTGCAGTTTGTGAAATGTTATTGAGATTTGTAAAAAATTTATTGAGATTTGTAAAAATTTATTGGGATATATAGATATATGTAAATTTATAGAAATTTTACAAAATATGATAAGTGTAAAATATATTAGAGAATTTTAAAAATTTTTAGTATTTTTTAATATTTTTTGAAATGTCAAACACACCCTTATTAATTCAATCAAATTTATTTTAGTCAAATCATGGTTGATATACAAACTTCAACCCTTGCGTTACATTTTACAGCGCAATTCCTTGCATCCTTTTTCAAATCAAAATAAAATTCATTTTGGTCTTTTAAAATAATTTTTCTCTTAGATAGAACCCACAAACATATAAATAAGATAACTTGTAAATTAATTTCAAATTTTAATTATTCTTTATTTCACAAAATTTTCTCACCAATCTTATACTCAAAATAAAATCTTTGATTTTTTTCTCACCATTCATATACAGAAAATAAATAAAACTATTAAAAAATATCTAACTATGAAAATTAACAAATCAAAAAAATTAAGTGCACAAGCAAAATTTTCAAACAAACCATAAGCATCTTTCTTTTAAGAAATTAATTTAAATTTTTTTATAATGACAAATATTTTTTTAAAAAATCTTGAATTAGAATTTTTATCATAGTAAGGCAATTCATTTGCATAAATAAAATTTTTTAAAAAATTAGATTGTAATTTTGTACCCATTTATTAAGATATATAAAAAATTGGTAAGTTGTATTTTGTATTTATTTAAAATATAATTTCAAGTAAGAAATAAAGCTATCTATAATATTATAATTATGTCTTAAATTCAGTTTTTGTATAAAAATTTTTATGATATTAAAAATATGTAAAATATTTGTGAAAAGAAATACGGATGATTGCGTAATTTTAGTCAACGAAAAAATAAAATAAAATGTAAGAGTTTATTTATGGAGTGCAAAAAATTTTTTTTTGGGAAGTGTAAGAAACAAAATGGCCCACCCTTAAAAGAATTATCTCATTTTTTTTAACATATATTTTAATTCATAATTAATACGTGAAGCGACCGCTTGGTCACGCTAAAAAAAATATATTACAATTTTACGACTTTTTTAACATTTGGCATTTTAGTTAATAGAGTATTTGTTAATAATTTGTAAAAGTTTAAAAAGTTAAAAATGAAAAAAAGTTAAAAAAATTGTAAAAAAATTGGTAAAAATTAAAAAATAATTTTGTAATTAGTGAAAAAAGTTAAAAAATTAATTTAGTAAAAATTAATTTTTTTAGTTTTATTGGTGAGCGAAACCCACCATAATTTTATTTATACTTATTTATTATACTTAATTTCTATAAATAAAAAACGTGTATGTTCGAAGTATACGTGTGGATTACATGAGATTGTAGTGAAAAAATCTATGATAACTGTTATAATAGAAAAATGAAAAATTAAGATTTATTTATTTGTATTTAATTTAATAGTTTTAATTTAATTTAATTAACATTATTTTTAAAATAAAAATAAAAATTTTAAAAATTTAATTAAAACACATTTAATATAAAATGACAAAAAGATACGTACTATTAACGTGTAAATAAATGTCAGCCTTTTATCTATTTATTTATATATTTTTTTACTGTAAATCTGTTGCAATTTCCTGAGCCCAGGGTAAAAATAATAATATAATAATAATAAAATAGATGTTTGGAATGCGTGATTTGAGCGCAGTCTCCAACAAAAAAAATCGTACCCTGTTCAAAACCAGGTGGGTCCACCTTCTTAACTTTAAGAAATCAGGGGTAAGAAAGAAGACCTCCTGCGGAGAGTACGCTCTCACACTTGTACGCTCTAAAAAGGAAATGTAACTTAAGGGAGCGTTTGATCGGTTAAAGTTAATTAAAATTAATTTATTTTTATTAATTTTTTATATTTTTAAATTAAATTTTATTACATATTATTTTCATATTAATTTTTTGTGTTTTTATTGTATTTTTAACCGACTAAAATGAAAAAAAAAATAAAATAAAGTACAAAAAGTTATGAAAAAATAATATGTGATAAATTTTAATTAGAAAAAAATATAAAAAATTACAAAAGTTAGTGTGTTTTAATAGATTTTTGGAAATCAAAATGCAATGTTAAATACGTTTTGCTTTTTAATTTTATATATTTTAAAAAATATTATTTATTATAAAAATGTAATATGAATAATTAAAAGTATTTTAATATTTCTCAAGGAGGATAAATCCATCCTTAGTTAGGGATTGTGTTGGAATTAAAATTAGAATAATTATATTTTCACATTCCTAAAATTTAAAATTTTAGTAAAATTATAAGTAGAATTAAATTTTTAATAAAAAGATAAAAATGTTTATTAAAAATTAAATATAATCCGAAGTGTAAGTATATATAATATAAAATATGAAGAATATATTTATAAATTTTAAAATTATTAAAAAATAAAATCATTATATTTGATAAATTTTTTAATATTTTAATTTTACTTCAAAGGACAAATGTAAAGTGAACTACTGGAGAATGAAAATAAAAGTAATTTTTTATACGAGCTAAAAAAAAAATTAGTCCATTAAAAATTTTCACTTTATTATTTTAGACAAATTACATTTATATTTCTTCAACAATGATTTAGTATCACTTAACTTTCCTCATCTAAAAAATATAACATTTATATCCCCTCAACTATAAAAAGGATCGACAAAGTTAACACTGTTAGTTAAGATAATAAAAAGATATTTTTAATCTCATTTAATTAGGAGAAAATTGAGATATTTCTTGTTAGTATATATATTTTTAATTTTTAACAGATTTTTCAATATAAAATATTTTAATTTTTTAACAAATAAAGTGAGATTAATAAAATTATTTTTATAATACTAAACCTAATTAGAGTGGGTCAAAAAATTTTATCTACCCTCACTTCAGTCCCAAATCCTTTGAAGTTTTAATTTTTGACCTGTATTTCATTAATTAGGGTAAGATTGTCATTTTACTCGTCCCATTATCATTCTTAAAGTGAGATGAGCTCCCAACGAGATACGAGTCATTGAGCAGCGCAAAAGTAAAAGAAGAAAATTACTTAGCGAAGAAGAGATGGAGAAGAACCTTAATCGGTTGCAATCCCTATTTTGAATCAAGAAATATTTTATACTCCTGTTCTATACTCCCTTATGTCCATTTCTCTTTACTCTTCTATTTTCTAAATTCAAAATTCATGAATTTATTTATTAATTTTTGTTTTGTATTATGTTTTTGAATTTTAAATTTATTGAGAAAAAAATTTAAAATAAAGACAAACAAAAAAATTTAAATTTAATTCATTTTTTTGTTAGATTATTGACATGAGAAAAAAATTAATCAATGTTTCACAATAATCATTTTATTTTATTATTTATAAAAAAAGAACATGCGCAGATAATTTTACAAATTCTATTATATTTTTTTGGAGTAAATTACACGTACCTCATCTAAAAATTTAATAATATAAGCTAAACATCATTTAAACATTGCATCCCTAATTTTACTTGATTTTTTGTTAATTAAGTGAAAGCTAAAAGTGTCTTTTTATCGTCTTAACTAATAGTGTTAATTTTGTCAATCTTTTTCCATAGTTAAAGGAGTATAAGGCTCCGTTTGGAAAAAAATTAACATGTGCTAATGGATAATGGTCAGTAGTTAGTTAAAAAAAATTAACTAATTTTGTGCTTGAGAAGGAAAAAAAAGTGGTTAATGGCTAATGACTACTAGTTAGCTAAAACAAAGTTAGCTAATTTTATGTTTGAGAAAGAAAAAAGTTATTTTTTTTTTAGGTGGTTAATTTGTAAAGATAAATTAATATTTTTATCCTTAAAAGTTAAAAAAAAATTAAAATATAAGAGAATAAAAAAGTCTAACTATTATTAAAATAGTTATTAGTATATGCTAATAATTACTCTTCCCCAACAAGGCTTAAGTGTTACATTTTTTTGACATGAGGTTAAATGATACGGAATCATAAATAGAAGAGGTATAAGTGTAATTTGTCTTATTTTTTTAATTTCTCATTGCACAAATTACAAACTTATCATTTATATTATTTTATTTTATTTTACTTTTTATCACTCTAAACACACTTCTTATTTGAGTTCACCAAATCCTCTCAATCCAGGCTGTATAAAAGAGAAGATAGGCGCGTTTTGGCTGGACTGATAACAAAAGCAGCTGCTCCTCATCTTCATCTGCAACTGCAAGTCTCTCCATCTTTCAGTCATGAAGGAGGCAATGCAGAGACTTCTCTTCCTCTTCCTCATCTCATTCCCTCTCCTCATATGCTACATTTCAGGTACACTCTCTCTCCCCTCTCCAAATCTTAGGTTTTGTTTGGGAGGTTGGGTTCGGACGGACTGTCGGTCAAAAAAGTGGTTCATTTTTAATCTTGAACGTCTGTCCCAGTGTGAGCCAAACAAAGTTTAAGTAAAATACTTTATTTATTGGAAAACTTTACCTAAACTAGTTTTAGAAATGACGTGATAATTGTTTTTTTTTTTGGGGGGGGGGGGGTAATGTAGCAATATTTTGTTCAAAATTCTCACTCTCATATTGTTCAAAATTCTCACTCTCATTTCACACTCTAGATTTGTTTGGTACTTCAAATTTGTTGGAGAATGTAGATCGTTTTCTAACAATGTGTGAGCTTTAATGGTTGTGGGTTGTGGTGGTGACAGTGGAGGTGTCTGCAACAACCATGATACTGTACAACAAATGCAGCCACCCAGTTTGGCCCGGAATCCAACCCAGCGCCGGAAAGCCCATCCTCGCGCGCGGCGGTTTCAAGCTCCCACCAAACAAGGCCTTCTCCCTCCGCCTCCCCGCCGCCTGGTCCGGCCGCCTCTGGGGCCGCCACGGCTGCTCTTTCGACGCATCCGGCCGCGGCCGCTGCGCCACCGGCGACTGCGGCGGTGCTCTCTTCTGCAACGGCCTCGGCGGCGCCCCCCCGGCCACGCTGGCAGAGATCACCCTGGGCGCGCGGCAGGACTTCTACGACGTCAGCCTGGTGGACGGGTACAACCTGGCCATCTCCATCACGCCGCTGAAGGGATCCGGAAAGTGCAGCTCCGCGGGGTGCGTGAGCGACCTGAACACGATGTGCCCGGTGGGTCTGCAGGTGAGGTCGCACGACAAGCGGCGCGTGGTGGCGTGCAAGAGCGCGTGCTTCGCTTTCAACTCGCCGAGGTACTGCTGCACGGGGAGCTTCGGGAACCCGCAGTCGTGCAAGCCGACAGCGTACTCGAAGATCTTCAAGGCGGCGTGTCCGAAGGCTTACTCTTACGCCTACGACGATCCCACCAGCATTGCCACTTGCAGTGGTGGTAACTATTTGGTCACCTTCTGCCCTCATCGCAAGAAGTGAAAGTGCGAGACTCCCAAAAAAAAAAAAAAAAAAAAACACAACTTAATTAGCTTTTGTATTATTATATTATATATATATATATATATATTTCTATTTAGGGTGTAGTATCGTTACCTTATGTTGGTTGGGTTAGCACTTAGTATCTACCAGCCTATTTATATATGTGATATAGAAAATATTATTATAGGATGAATATGCTCCTATTTATGTTCCTTATTCGTAAGCTATTATTAGGCTAGCCTTTGGCTTCACAACTTCTACCTGTTCAATTTTTTTTTCCTTTGTTTGAAATGACGACATTCACTCTTAAATTTTAGTTTTTTTCTTAAATTATAGAAGATAAAAATATTAAATTAATGAAAACTTGTAAAGTCAGCTATGGATCGTGTAGAAATCCAAAAATGTCTTTACAAAGTTAAATTTGTCTTTTTTTTTATTATTTGATAACTATGGGTGAGTTTGGAGTAAGGTAAATTGAGATAAATTGAGAGTTTGTAATGCGTGCAGTGAAAGAAAAAGTTAATATGATATAAAATTAATAAAGATTTATAAAATTTTTTAGAGTTTATTTGTAAATCAAATGGACTTATATGTTATTCAAATTTAAACTAAGAAAACATTATGTACTTGTATTAAAAAAATAATAATATATAGACTTACATAAATATGAATAACATGTCCAGATTCTACCTTTTACCAAATAGAAAAAAGGGTAATTGTTTTTGTGGGGATACATAAGGTGTGTTTAGAATTGTATAAAATTATAAATGTTAATATCTTATATTTTGTGTAGTTAATAGAGAATTAAAATTTTATTATCTTGTAATTTATGTTTATAGAAATTTATAAAATTTTATATTATTTTATTAAATATCAAATACACGTATAGTTGCCCTCTTAAGTCCAATCGCGTAAGGTATTGTTTATCTGTCTTTTCGCGTCAGAGTGCGCTTTCTCTAACTTGAATTCTGAAGTTTAAAAGCAAATTAAGGTGGCGCAAAGTTTTTTTACTCTCCGTGTTTAAATTGAATATTACTAGCATACTTGAATTTTAAAATTTTATCTTTGTATTTTTTATATTTTAGACTAATAAAAATTTTAAAAAATTCGTTAAAAATAATAATTTTAATTTTTAATAATTTTAAAATTTTCATTTATGATTTATATTATATACACTTATACTGTTGATTTTATTTGATTTTAATAAGTATTTTTGTTTTTTAATTTAAAATTTTATCACTGTTTATGGGTTTACTATAGTTCAATGTATAAGGGGTGTAAAGATGAGTTTTTTAAAATTTAGGATGATGTAAGTAATTTTTAACATAATTACAGGTTAAAATGTAATCATTCTTAAAAAAAACTAGAAAGAATCATATTTAAGGCTGCGTTTGGTTTGTTAATTTTCTCTAAAATTTTTTAAAAATCTCTAAAAGTTATTTACTTTTTATTTTGTTACACGAATTACAAACCCACAACTTATTTCACTTTATCTAATTTTGGGTGCATTTAATGAAATAAAAAACGCTGAAAAATTCTGAAAATTTTTAAAAGTTATCTACTTTTTATTTCATTACACGAATTACGAATTTACAAATTATCTCACTTTTTATTACTCCAAACACTTCCTTTATCTCATTTTTAATCATTCCAAATACATCCTAATCGTCTAAACAAAAATAAATAAATAAACAAAAATTCAAAATTTGGTCATATATAAAAATTTGTATGTCACTGTGCCTATTTTTTTTAGCATAAGTAGTGTTTTTTTATTAAATAATATATCTAAAAGTTATTGAACAAAAATAAATTTAATTTATTTTTTAGCAACATTTTTTACTAAACTAACAAAAAAAAATTAACTGTAAGGAGTCTTGTGTCTAAAAAAGTAAATAAAAGTTTTAGGGTAAAGTACAAAAATTACTCATATACTTTGCTCTCGGTGTTACTTTACTCCCACTAGTTTCAATTGTGACAGTCAGATTCCTACACTTTTGGTCAAACAACAATGTAGTCTTTCTATTTGTTGTCCGTTAATTACAACCGTTAGGCGCCAGGGAAATACTATCATCTCTCTAAAATTTTTTTCTCTAACTTTTTTCAATGTTCTTCATTTTTGGGCAACACCACGGGATTTTATGCTCATCGAGCTCTTTTCTTCGATCCTAAGTAGTTGGGTTTGATTTTTTAGCGACTTAGTAGCCACCACGGTTGCTAAAAAACTTTTAGATCCACAACCCAACATTCTAGATGATGTGAATGTAACTTCAGGACATATTTTGACTGTTGCTGATTATTCCATAGTGAGTCTGACACCCTCCTATGTGAATATTAATTTGGCCACTTCTTCTTCTTCTCAGTTGCAACCCAAGCGAACCCAAACTCCGTTCAGGTCGCTGGTAAAGAAATTATAGTTTTTTTTTTTTTTTAATTGGTTCATGCCCATTTGTATCAAGATAAAATTTCTGCTCATTTTGCTTATTTTAAGCGAATTTCTGCAATAATTCCTGTTAATGTCAAAGGGATACTCTTTGTTTTTGTTCAATTGGCATTGGAAAATAATCTCCAAGTTGTCGGTGTTATTCCAGCAAATTCTCAAGTGGATTTGGCCCCCCCAAAAACCCTCTAATCGACTTCCAAAACTCTAGCCTTCTCTATCCCATTTTTTCTCTAGGTTTCGGTGACCCCAACGATTTTTACTCATGCAACCGGTCTAGCTTCTGGTGTAGGTGCCGACGTTGCCATGGTAGCTGGTCGGCAATTTCATATTTTCTAAGTCGCCACCCCCTTTCTCTCAAACCCTAATCTTATGAAGAAATAATAGTTTTACTCTCGTACTAACGGTTGTAGTCAACGAACAGTAAACAGAAGGACTATATTGCTACTTGACTAAAAGTACAAAAATTCGACTATCACAATTGAAATTAGTGGAACTATAATGAAACTGAGAGTAATGTTTAGTGGTGGTTTTGGTACTTTGCCTTAAGTTTTATAAAAAAGTAAATAATCTATCTACCAAAAAAAATCAAACCTATTAGAATTCGGATGATATTTGCCCATTGTTTTAATAATAAACACAAATACAATTTTACCTTTATTTATTTATAGAAACACTATTTCTACCGTTTGAGTCAAAAATCTCTCTTAGGTAATGTTTAGTTTGGTCAAATAAATAAATAAAAGTTAGTATAATAGTGAAAAGTGACAAATTTTAATAGAAGATATTAAAAAAATAAAGTTTTTAATTTTTTGATAAATCAAAAACCCCTACGTCACTTTTCACTTAGGAAATAAATATGGAGTTGAAAAATGAGATTATTTTTAGCACCTTATACGGGGGAGTTTTGGTATAAGTTATTATGTTTTAATGAATTGAAATTTTAACATTTTAAGTTTTTTTTTTAGTTTAATAAAAAATAATAATAATTTATACACTTGAAAATTTTAAATTAAATAATTTTTTCAACTGTTATTTTTTTTTATTTGTTTTAACTCTCACTTTGTGTTTTCACTTAAAATAAAGAATTCAAGTTTGACAAAGGTGCAATTAGCTTTTCTTCTGATACGTGGAAGTCCGCAGCCGCTACCCCGTACTGGGGTGCGCACAGGGCGAAGCACGCTCCAGGACCCTAGCCGGCAAAGGCCCCTGGAGAGTTAACCAGCCTAGGCAAGCCCTGGTTGACCGGCACGACCGAGAGGAGGCCATTAGGCACCCGCCATTACAGCGGTAACCCACCCCCCTGTGGGGGAGTCGAACCCGAAATCTCGAAAGGCCCAAGCTCTAAGGCGAGCCCGACTTCCACTCGAGAAGTTTTGAAATTGAAAATGGCAAGGGCAAAATTGGTGGTGAGTCTTGGTGGTCCCCTGACCACTTTAGCCAATTGGGGGTTCCAGTGGACCATTGCGATTCCCAGAGACAGAAGCCGCAGGCGTAACGCAAAAGACGAAAGTGGTCACCATGTAAGCTTGAAATGCAATTACTATGACCATGTTTAAAGAACGCTTACAGACATAATTTTTAATAATTTTGATATTTTTTATCAAAAATTATTAATTATAATTTTTTTATGTATTTGGTAAAATTTTTAATAAATTTTAGTAATTTTTTACAACTTTTAGGTGTTTAATAAAAATTTTGGCAGATTTTGATATTTTTTAGTAATTTTTAACAATTTTTAATAATTTTTAAATTGAAAAGTTATTATAACTGAGTAAAAAACTGACAGAAATTATTAGTTTGCCAAACATTTAAGAAACAAAAATTGGTAGTGTTTTGCTAATTTTTATGCCTCCAAATAGTACCTTAAGGGCTGTTTGGGCGCATAAAAAAAGTGTAAATTTATATCTTTTGGGTAAATTAAATTTGCATCCTTTATTATTTGAAAAATTACACATAACACTTACAACATTTAAAAATTATTTCCCTTATTTTAAAATATTATTAACATTGATCATTTTTTTGATAAAATCAATCATTAAAACTTAACAAAAAATATTAAAATAACTAAAATTTTAGGTATTTTTCCTAATTTATCCCCTCATTTTTTCATATTTTTGTTAGTTTTCTTTACAAAAATTTTCAAAAAAAAGCAAAAAAAAAAAAAAAAAAAAAACAAGTAAGGTCAAAAAGTTTTGAGAATTTTTGTAAAAAAAACTAATGAGAGGTGAGAAATGAGGGATAAAATAATAAAATAAAAAATATCTAAAATTTTGATTAGTTTGACATTTTGTATTAAATTCTAATGAATAATTTTTTCAACTGAGGGGTTAAGATTAACAACATTTTAAAATAAGAGGTCAAGATTAACAACATTTTAAAATAAGAGGGACAAATATAATTTTTAAATGTTATGAGTACTAAGTGTAATTACTCAAATGTTAAGAAGGAGTAGGTGTTTAGTGTGCGTTTGGCAAAATAAGTTAGATATCCAGCTTTTAACTACTTAACTTTTTGACTTTTTTAAGATGGTTATAGTTACTTTTTTACTTTTTTAAATTCTTTTAAATCGTGAAAGACAAAAAGTTAAATTAACAAAAAGTTAAAAAATTAGCTACTAAAAAATTAATTTTTTTCTCTTCCAAAAAAAAAAAAGAAAAAAACTATTAACAGAAAAAAACTAATATTTTTTTTTACTTCCTAAACTCAGCAAAATTTGTAAAAATTAAAGGAAATTAAAAAATTTTGAAGAAATTTAATGAAAGTTGATAATAGTTAAAAAAATTGAAAAAATTAGTAAAAGTTAGTTTTGTGTTTGATGGAAAAAATTAGTTAAAATTAAAAAATTAATAAAAATTAATTTATTTTTTTAATTTTTGTTAATAAACCAAACGCCAGCTGAAATAGGATCCGGGGCCTTGCTCTACTTATGCACTACCCCTGTAGTCGGTAAATAGCTGGATAAAAAATGTTTGAATTCACTTTAATATAGGACTTGCAAGCATGGTGTATTCGGAGCTCTGAAAAAAAAAATTAATTTTTTGTTAATTTTAATAAAATTTAAATTTTCAATTTCATGTATAAATTACGAAATTACAATTTTTATAAATTTATATTTTTTTTCACACTTTACACCCTCTTAGATGAACGGTTTCTTTCTTCATCGTATAATTCTACGGAGCATTTGTACATAAAGGTCCCCTAACTATTTAATTTAGAAAAATTTTTATAATTATAATTTTATTATTTTAAATAGAGATTTTATATTTGATTTTAGTAGTTAAATGAAATTATCATAAAAAGATAATTATTTAAATTTTTTTAATAGTGGCTTCACCATTTTAATTAGTTTGGTTTCAAAAAAAACTACCCAGCTTTTTACATAGTTGTTTTTTGTCTTATATGTATTTTTTTTTACAAAAATTTAATTTTTTTTTAGATAATATAACTATTAGGTATGTTAATCGCTTTTGTTAAAAAAATAAAAAAATTCTTATCTGTATGAGTAAAAGTTATCCATTTATTAAAAAAGCAAAGGAAAAAGCTAGTATTTTTTCTTCTAATTTTTACCCAAATGGATAATTTTTTTTTTACGAATGTAATTAACACGTCTAAAAGTTATAAATTCTAAAATGAAAATCAAATTTTGATTAAAAAAAAAAGCCATGTAAGACCAAAAAAAAGGCACCGAAAAAGTTAGAATATAATATATTTGAATGGACAGAATAAGGATAGAGTGAATATTAGTATCTCATTCTCTTATTTAGTTATACTTTTAAATAGTAGAATACCATACCAATTCCATCCTTTATTTTCTCTCATTCTCCATAAATACCGTAAGACCGGCTTATTCTCCCATAAGGGAAATGAGTTTTAATAGAATATTTATAAAATTACCTATTATAAATTGTAATACTCATCGTTATATTAAATAATTTTAAGTATTAAATGAAGAACCTCATCAATTTTTTTCATCTTATTAACATAATTTTTTTATTCAAACATTGACTTAAAATTAATTTTAGTAAAAAATATATTATTATAATGATTTATTTTATTAAAATTAATTACTATTAAACCAAAAATTTATGATTAAAATGAGTTATTTTACTGAATTAAAATTATTTTTAATAAATAATAATACATATTAAAATAATTTATTTTATCGAATTGCCTCATTAAATTCAATTATCTTTAATAAATAATAGATTACTGTTAAATTTAAATGAGTTATTTTGTTAAAATAAATTATTTTTAATAAATAATAATACGTATTAAAATAATTTATTTTATTGAACTACTTTATTAAATTCAATTATTTTAATAAATAATAATTTATTGTTAAATTTGATTCTTTATTAATATAATTTATTAAAATTAATTACTATCAAAAGAATACTACTTTATTATTAAAATATTTATTTTTAAAATAATTTACTAAAATTAAATACATTTTTCTTTTCTTTATAAGGGTGATATGGGCATTTACTCATTTTTTTATGCCATCTTATCACACATATATTATTTATACCTTCAAGCTCATTTTCTATACTTACTGAACATGATTATTATCACACTCACACTCATTGTATTCTTATCCTCAAGCTCACCTCACATTCGCCTCATCATTACTTCCAACCAAATATAATGCAGGATGTAGTAGCATTATTAAATTAGTAGTAATTATTAAAAATATTATTGTAGATACACAAATTTTGGCTAATCAAATATTGTCAAGTGTCAGATAAAAATTCAATTAAATTAACAAATTAAATTTTACCACGTGTCTCGTGGAGGATTTCAAGAAAATTAGACATGTGGACGAATCACAAGACGTCACATGTAAAAGTGATGCAGTCTAAGATGATAGGATTTCACTAATTAAATTGTGCCACTTGTCAGCTTGGCCCACTATTAAAGATAATTAAATACTTTTTAATATTTACTTCTTAAAAATAATAAATAAATAAAAGATAATTATTTAAGAAGTATAATATTATCCAAACTCTTTGATATTATCTTTTATTTAATAAATAAAATAATACGATAATTATCTTAGAGTAATTAAATTCAACCGTGACTCTCTCAAATACATCTATAAATAGGGGTCACTATCAAAGAGGAAGAGAGAATCTTTTGCGTACAAGGAAACTCTGTTGGATCAAGCTGTCAAAGCCCCACAAACTCTCAAGCAACAAGAAGAAACACGTGTTGATTCGAAATCAAGCTGCAAGCCCTTGCATCAACTTTTCGAATAGAAGAATCAGAGGATTTTATTTTTTTGGATTGAAAATTCAGAGTTTGTAATCTATTTTCTTCAAATCAATAAAAGTTCAATTTGTTACTGCAATTTTCTGTGTTTATTTTTCAAACACGAAATTTGTGTGTACAATTATATATTATTACATAGATTAACTCTTTCACTTATATTTTAATATAATTTAATTTCAAATTCAATAATTTAGAATTTTTAGTTATCCAAATTGTTGGCCCAAAAATTCATAATTCTTCTAGTTTAAAAGTAATCTAATATCTTATTATGATTTGAACTAAAGTATGAAATTGATTAAATATGTTTAAATTTAACCATGTTTGTATAAATATGCTCATATGCAATTATGTACGAAACACATGATTGAAAAAAATAAAGACAAATTTGTCTGATTATTGTTTCTATTTACTATCATCTAAAAATAATCAAGTTATTAATGATTTTGGGATGTAGTATGTTGTAAGGGTTAGATTGTTCGCACATTAAAACAATACGTGAGTTGAGTTCAGAATGACATAAGATAGTTCGGTTCGTATATAATGTGGGCATTAGAGCACTGAAAGCACTGAGAATGATGCATTTTTGGTATACTAGTTATCGTGCCTATGTTAAACACTAAGTATCCAAGTGTGAAGTGAATAACTGCAAAAAGTATCTAAGTAGTGAGCCCAACTTAAAACGAGTGTTCTCCTATTTCGACTTTATTAGGGTCTCTTAAGAATTTCTAAAACACAGACTCATGAGAAAAAAGTATCGAAATATAGAGACTCAAATTAGAGTGTACACATAAAAAAATAACAGTAAAATAATCCATTACTTTTTTTTTTCTCAACTAAATCTTTGTTTTTAAATCTTAATTTATTATTAATTAATATGTTTTGTTAATTTACTAAGAGATAAAATTATTTTTTATTTTATTTTATTTTATTTTTTAATAAAATAAAAATTTTAAAATAATATGTAATCAGTAATAATGTGATTCTTAACTAATTTTACATTGAAAATTAGATAAATAATAAAAAAATAGAAAAATTATATTTTAATATTGTAAAAATCAAGTTTAAATTAAGTTTTTTTTGAATGATATATAATTAGCAATAATATGATTCTTAAATAATTTTATTTATATTAAGAATGATAAAAATTAAACAAAGAAGGAAAAAATTAATATTTTAATATTGTATAGATTAGGTACAGAGATTTTAATACAGTTATGATTGAATGAAAAGTCTCTAAATTAAAAAAAATATATACATTTAAATATGTAAAGTAGGAGATCTGTTAAAAAATACGGTTACGAAGAAGGGAAAAAAAATTTAAACTCTCTCATTTTTCTTCTTTTAATTTTTAAATCTCCCCACCAAACATAGTACTAACGAACATGGCATAATTATTCAAGGCGGGGGATATTGCGGAAAGAGGGGGTTGAAGTTGACCCCACAATTCCTCCCCCGGGGCCCAACTGCAGCCGCTGCAGTTGTGTTGAACGTTGTCGTTTTACGCAAAACGCGATGACTGCCTTTTTTTATTTTCTTTTTCTTTTTCGGAGGGGCACCGATGACTTTAGTGCGCCGTCTCAAAATAAGAAAATTTTATAAATAAAACTAATTAATTTTTTATTTGATTAAGTTAAAAAATAAAATAAAAAATATTTTAAATATAATTAAATAACTTTTGACAACTTTTGAGCGTGTAGTAAAATAAATAAAATAAAAATAATTAATTTTTAATATACTTGTTAAAAATATAAATATAAATAAATTTTATTTAATTTTTAACCTATTTTCTTCTACCAAATTAAGGTTAAATGTTTTTGTCAAAATTTGTAAAAGTTTATTTATTAAATATAATTATATATATTCAAATTATATATAAAAACATAAAAATAAGAAATCATGGTTTCCTCATACCATGTTTGGAGGATAGGAAAAAAAAAAAAAAACACATACACACACACACCACAAATTTTGGTGTTTTAGATATTTGATAAAACACCAAAAATTTTCAATAATCTTATATGATCAATTGTCAACACATCAATTTTTTGCTGATTTGGCAAAGGATATAATAGTTATTTCACTTTAGCGTAATTCAAAAATCGACAAAAAATTTTTATTAAACACACAAAAAATTATCAAAAATTACTAAAGATTTTTATTTATTTTACTACTTACTTAAAAGTTACCAAAAATTACTTAATCATATAAAAAAATTTTAATATATTTTTTAACTTAATCAAATAAAATTAACTATTTTTATTTTTATTTTTACTAACTTAATTAGTGGCTTAAAAATAAAAAAAGTTTGTAGTAATTTTCGGTAACTTTTTATGTATTTGATAAAAATTTTGATAACTTTTGAACTAAGTTAAAGTGAAATAACCATTATGCCTTTCGCAAACTCAACAAAAAAGTGATGTGTTAGTAACCTATCACATATGATTATTGACAACTATTGATATTTTACCAAACACCTAAAATATCAAAAGTTCGTATTTTAAAATTTTTTTTACCCTCTAAACGGAACCTTGGTGAAATTAAAAGTTCCTGTTTTTATGTTTTTATATATAATTTGAATAGATATAATTATTCTTTAAAAATAAACATTTACAAATTTTGACAAAAACACTTAATATTAATTTGGTTCAAGAGAATATGTTAAAAACTAAACTAAAATTTATTTATATTTATATTTTAATAGGTATATTAAAATTAATTATTTTTATTTTTATTTATGTTACTATGCACTTAAAAATTATTAAAAATTATTTTATTTTTTAACTTAATCAAATAAAAAAATTAATTATTTTTATTTATGCCTCGGAAAAAAAAAAAAAAGAGGCGGCTATCTGACGATGGCCTTTTGAGCAAAACGACCGCGTTCAACGCAACTGCAGTGGCTGAGGTCAAGCTGATGTCGGGGGTCGACATCGACCCCCACTTTCCGGATCGTCTCGTTTCGGGGCAAAGCGCGTCAAATCCGCATCTGATGCCACGCGTAAAGCACGCGGAACTGTACAACGGCATGGCGTGTCTAACATCCATCCTTATCCTACTTTCCGAATGCATCATTGATGATACTTTTCTCCTCCATCCATAATTATTATTTTTTTTTTCCCTCTCTCGTATATAGCACATCTTTTTTCCCTCCCTCGTAAACCCAGCTCGAGGGCAAATTAAATGTGAGACTATGCTCCGAAGGGTAGAAGAATGGGAAAAAAAAAAAATGATTAGAAAAAAAGTAAACACAGCTTGAGGGCAAATTAAGGCTCCATTTAAGTGATAAAAAATTAAAAAAAATGATAAAAAATATTAAAAATTTTTAAAAGTTATTTATTTTTATCTCAATATACGAATTATGAACTTACAACTTATTTCGTTTTATTTCATTTCATTTTATTTTTTGTCACTCTAAACGCACCCTAAATGTGGGACTATGCTTCGAGGGTAAAAGAATGGGAAAAAAATTGATTAAAAAAAGTAAATTCTATTTTTCATCCTTAAACATTTAATTAATTGTAAATGCATACCTTCAGTATTTAAAATTTACACTCACGTCTCTTATTTTAAAATGTTTATTACATTCAAATTCTTTTGTCAATTTGATTGCCAATCTTGAATAGAAAATATGATCAATATGAAAAGACCACGTGAGATGTTTCTTTATTCTTTTACTCTATCAATGAAATATCTAAAATAGTATAGAAATGTTCACACGTTAAAAAGAAAAAAAAATCATTGTCTTATCAAATTATAGTTTAATTCCATCTTCAATTCAGAAGTTAATGTCTAGAAATATGAAACAATGAAATAAAACAAAAATAAAGCATTCGACTTCTCCAATTATAGTTTAGCTTTACCTCTAAAATTGAAGTCGATGCCTAAAAATAAAAAATAATGAAATAAAGCTAACGTCTTCTTATATTATAGTTTAACTCCTCGGCAAATTATTTTTTTTATTTTTAATATTTTAAATGTATTTTAAATATTTTATAAAATTTCAAAGGTAAAAGTGACATCTCATATAATTTTCATATTAAATTACACTATTTTATTTAACATTGACGATTAAATTGATATAAAAATTTGTTGTAATAAATATTTTCAAAATAATTAGTGTAAGTATAAGTTTTATATGTTAAGTGTAGCTACTGTTGAGAGAAGGTAAATATAAGTTATTCAAAAAATAAAATAACTGAATATTCTTTTTTAAATGATGAGTTATTTTCTCAAACTTATTTGTTTTTACCCAAAAAGTGTAAACTAAACACAACAAATAAAATTTTGTATAAAAATGACTAGAATCACTTTTAACATTTTTCTCTCTCATTTTTACCGTTGCTCCTTCAATTTTTCTCCCAAAGTTGGAAGAAAGAAATGATTTAAGGAAAAAAAAAATTCATTTCCTCCATTTTTACTTCAAATTAAATTAAGGAAAATCATCACTCCCTCTCATTCTCCCTCCCCCCACTTTCCTTAAAACCAAAAATATTTAGTATTAATAATAATAATAAAATTGTGAAAGCTTAATATGTTTAATTAATACATGATTACTTATTTATAATGATCTAGGATGTGTTTGGAGTAATAAAACGTGAGATAGAATGAGATAAAGTAAAATAAGTTGTGATTCGTAATTTATACAGTGAAATAAAAAATGAATAACTTTTAGAGATTTTTAGAAATTTTTACTGTTTTTCAGAATTTTTTGTCACCTTAAATGGAGTTTTAATCATTTTAAATTTGTAGGATTTGAACTCCTTTACGACTCACATACAATTCACTTATTCTCCAATAAGATGTAAAATGTACGAGCAAAGTGAGGCTATTTTCTTATTCAAGCATTTCTAAGTTGGTTTACAAGAACATAAAGAACATTGGGGGTGGGGCGTTGCTTGCCGTGACTCGATATAGGCTTCGTTTGGAGTCTCAACAAAAACTAAAAAACTTTAAAAATTTTTAAATCATTCCAATCAAATTTTGCCATCTATCATTTTTTACATCACATCAATCCTACTTTTTGATTTTTTTATTTTATTTTTGTTGGGACTCCAAACACCCTCATAGTATTGTTGTTTGCTGGCAAGCTTGTTGGCAACCACTGAGAATTATACAAAATGCGTACAAGCATCTAAAGTTCGTTGGGTTAGTTGTTGGATATCATCGCAAATTACAAAAACTGTGTTATGCAACAAGGGAGCTCACTCGGTAGCAAGGAACGCAGTTCTAAATTCTTAAGCACTAATTTAGAGCCCGTTTTAGGCTGCGTTTTATTGTTTACTATACATAGGTACATGCCTAACATATTATCTAAGTTCAAGTTTAGATTTTTTAAGGTTTGTGAGAGAGAAATAAATAAGAGTAAGGGGAGTAGTGTTTCTTCATTTTGTTTCGTCTATTTTTGTACTTCTTTTTCTCTATTGTTAGAAGTTAATAATAGAAAACTAGGTAATATCATACCTCTAAAGTTAAGACAATTTTGCTTAATAATCTAAATCTTGTATTATTGCTTTCTATAATTTGTTTGTATAAATTCGCTTGTATTACTAAAATTGATTCGAATTCCACACAATAACGTAAATATTCGAATTAGTTTTGTTAGTAACTTTATTTTTTGTTAAGGCTAAAATTGTAAATTGATAAATCTATGATCAAATAGAATTGTATGTACTTTATACTTAATGTAAGCTAAGACACTAGAGTTCTAAGTCGATTAGAATTCGAAAATGTCTCAGAAAATCAAGTTTCCATAACGGCTAAAAGTTCTAAAGAGATTCGGAATTGAATTACGCAGGAAGAGCGTAGGAAGACTGCTGGCACTCGTTGGAAAATCCCGAGAGCTGAAATTGAAGATTAAGCCATGCGAGAAAACCGCTCTGAGTCGTAGGATGGCTGCGGGAAGCACGCGGGAAGCCCGCCCCGGGCTTCCCATGAGGTAGGCTTTTTCAGCCAGTTTTGAATGGTTCGAGCTCTAGCCACCTCTAGTTATCTATATATATCTCTAGGCATCATCAAGCTTGATATACACACAGATATATAGAGAATACACATGTGATTGGAAGCTTAAAAGTTTAATTCTCTCCATCACTTAGCCATCATGGTTCGTGTTTAATCCGAAGGAGTTCGGGTTTAAGGTTTGTGCTCGCTGTGGATTCAACAAAGCTACCGAAAATTAGGTGTTGTGCCTTCTAGAAGTCGAAGGGCTTTTGTTAAAGGAGTTGGTGAATCGAGAAGTCGAGCAAACGTCAACGGAGAATAGAGTCGAAAAGTCGATCTATTGACTGGTTAAGTTTGTAACAAACAATTTGTTTTTAGTAAAAGTTTTTATTTGAGGTTTTTCTTCGTCGGTTACCTCGTTTTGTTTATCTCGCCTTCTATCATTGTGTGTTTGTGGATTGGTTGTTTGGAATAATTAGAGAATAAATGAATCAAATCGTATTAAACATTATTTTATTTAAACTCAACTTATTTACTAAAAATGATTCAATAGTTTTTACAAGGATGATGATATCCCCATTCCACAAAAAAACTTTCCCTTGCTCCACTATTTTGCTTTTATTTTTTTATTAATTTTATTTATTTACAATATCATTCAAATGACATAAATAGTACCCTTGATTCATGAGTTCTATATATTAGTTTCTCTTATTATTAAAAATAATTTATCGATATAATTTAAATTTTTATAATAAAAGATATTTATTTAAATTTTTATAAAAAATAAATAATTTTTTTAAAAAGAAATAGTTATGTTAACTTACCAAAATATTCTTAATTTTTGACTATAGGAAGGTAACTCATGTGGCATAAATAAAATATTTTAAAAAGTTTAGGTAATAATTACTTACCCACATATCAAAAAGTTTAGAAATATAAATTACCATATTATTCTTAATTTTTATCATAAAAAGTTAACTCATACGCCATAAATTGCATATAGGATGTGATATTTTCGCTCACATAATAGCAGACTTAACATTTTTTGTCAATAAGAATGAAACTTAAATACTTTCTCGAGAGATAGTAAGAATTTTTTTATAATAAGCTTATTACGAATAATTATGATAACATAATAAAATTTTCAAGGATTATTTTTTAAAAATTAAAATTATTTTAACAAAAGTTATAATTAGCAGTGAATTGGTCATATTATATACATGTACATTATACTGAAAAATGACAATTACAATTGAATAATGTGATTTGATTACCAAATCTATATGGAGGTTGATTAACAAAATTATGTGGGTACTTTAGAAATACATATACAATTATTTCTTATTATAAAAATTTAAATTATTTTAATCAAAAACTATTATTTATTTATAAAAATTTAAATTATACTAATAAGTTATTTTTGAAAATAAATGGAACTAATATATAAAGCCAATGAATTGAGAATAATTTTGTCATTTAAATGACCACAGAGCAAACAAAACAAATGAAAAAAAGAAAAGCAAAAGGTAGAGCAGGGGAAAGATTTTGGATTTTGGGAGATTAGTAGCAGGTTTAATATTAGTTTCGTAACATCAACTTTTTAACTTGTTGAATTTTAATTTAACGGTTTAAATACATTCATATATTTTTAATTAAAAAAATATTTAAATAAATTTAAGCCTTTAATTTTAATCTAACACTCTAAGAGGCAAGTATCATTGAGTTCACAGTAACCTTAGGGTCCGATTGGATGGTGCTAAAATTTCAGAGGGAAAAGTTTTAGAGGGGATATAAGATAAGATGGGGTATTATTTTTAGAGGGTTAGCCCACATTGATGCGATGTTTTTGGAGGTGGATAACTTTTGATTTAGTTTGAATATTTTATAAATAAGAGGAGGTGAATAATGGAAAAAACAGTGAAATGACTCTTTTACTCTTGTGGTGTCCCAAACTTGGTTGCACATTAAATTAAACTTGGTTACCCAGACTTAATTATATGTTTATGTTAATTTTGTCATTTAAATGACCATGGAGCAAACAAAACAAATGAAAAAAAGAAAAGCAAAAGGTAGAGCAGGGGAAAGATTTTGGATTTTGGGAGATTAGTATCAGGTTTAATATTAGTTTCGTATCATCAACTTTTTAACTTGTTGAATTTTAATTTGACGGTTTAAATACATTCATATATTTTTAATTAAAAAAATATTTAAATAAATTTAAGGCTTTAATTTTAATCTAACATTTTAAGAGGCAAGTATCACCGAGTTCATAGTAACCTTAGGGCCCAATTAGATAGTGCTAAAATTTCAGAAAGATAAGTTTTAGAGGGGTATAAGATAAGATGGGGTATTATTTTTAGAGGGTTGGCCCACATTGATGCGATGTTTACGGAATGTGATAACTTTTAACTTGGTTTGGATGTTTTATAAATAAGAGGAGGTGAATAATAGAAAAAACAGTCAAATGACTCTTTTGCTCTTGTGGTGTCTCAAACTTAGTTCTACATTAAATTAAACTTGGTTACCCAGACTTAATTATATGTTTATGTTAATTTTGTCATTTAAATGACCACGGAGCAAACAAAACAAATAAAAAAAAGAAAAGCAAAAGGTAGAGCAGGGGAAAGATTTTGGATTTTGGAAGATTAGTATTAGGTTTAATATTAGTTTCGTAACATCAACTTTTTAACTTGTTGAATTTTAATTTGACGGTTTAAATACATTCATATATTTTTAATTAAAAAAATATTTAAATAAATTTAAGCCTTTAATTTTAATCTAACACTCTAAGAGGCGAGCATCATCGAGTTCACAGTAACCTTAGGGCCCGATTGGATGGTGTTAAAATTTCAAGAGGATAAGTTTTAGAGGGAGTATAAGATAAGATGGGGTATTATTTTTAGAGGATTAGCCCACATTGATGCGATGTTTATGGAGTGAGATAACTTTTGACTTGGTTTAGATGTTTTATAAATAAGAGGAGGTGAATAATAGAAAAAATAGTCAAATGACTCTTTTACTCTTGTGGTGTCCCAAACTTGGTTCCACATTAAATTAAACTTGGTTACCCAGACTTAATTATATGTTTATGTTAATTTTGTCATTTAAATGACCACGGAGCAAACAAAACAAATGAAAAAAAGAAAAGCAAAAGGTAGAGCAGGGGAAAGATTTTGGATTTTGGAAGATTAGTATCAGGTTTAATATTAGTTTTGTAACATCAACTTTTTAACTTGTTGAATTTTAATTTGACGGTTTAAATACATTCATATATTTTTAATTAAAAAAATATTTAAATAAATTTAAGCCTTTAATTTTAATCTAACACTCTAAGAGGCGAGTATCATCGAGTTCACAGTAACCTTAGGGCCCGATTGGATGGTGTTAAAATTTCAAGGGGATAAGTTTTAGAGGGGGTATAAGATAAGATGGGGTATTATTTTTAGAGGATTGGCCCACATTGATGCGATGTTTATGGAGTGGGATAACTTTTGACTTGGTTTGGATGTTTTATAAATAAGAGGAGGTGAATAATAGAAAAAACAGTCAAATGACTCTTTTGCTCTTGTGTTATCCCAAATTTGGT
Organism: Vitellaria paradoxa; assembly: GCA_019916065.1. Classification (NCBI taxonomy): domain Eukaryota; kingdom Viridiplantae; phylum Streptophyta; class Magnoliopsida; order Ericales; family Sapotaceae; genus Vitellaria; species Vitellaria paradoxa. Next base: position 17,665,835 of record CM034240.1, read on the forward strand.
TCCACATTAAATTAAACTTGGTTACCCAGATTTAATTATATGTTTATGTTAATTTTGTCATTTAAATGACCACGGAGCAAACAAAACAAATAAAAAAAAAAAGAAAAGCAAAAGGTAGAGCAGGGAAAGATTTTGGATTTTAGGAGATTAGTATCAGGTTTAATATTAGTTTCGTAACATCAACTTTTTAACTTGTTGAATTTTAATTTGACGGTTTAAATACATTCATATATTTTTAATTAAAGAAATATTTAAATAAATATAAGCCTTTAATTTTAATCTAACACTCTAAGAGGCGAGTATCATCGAGTTCACAGTAACCTTAGGGCCCGATTGGATGGTGCTAAAATTTCAGGGGAATAAATTTTAGAGGGGATATAAGATAAGATGGGGTATTATTTTTAGAGGATTGGCCCACATTGATGCGATGTTTATGGAGTGGGATAACTTTTGACTTAGTTTGGATGTTTTATAAATAAGAGGAGGTGAATAATAGAAAAAACAGTCAAATGACTCTTTTGCCCTTGTGTTGTCCCAAACTTGGTTGCACATTAAATTAAACTTGGTTACCCAGACTTAATTATATGTTTATGTTAATTTTGTCATTTAATTGACCACGGAGCAAACAAAACAAATGAAAGAAAGAGAAGCAAAAGGTAGAGCAGGGGAAAGATTTTGGATTTTGGGAGATTAGTATTCGGTTTAATATTAGTTTCGTAACATCAACTTTTTAACTTATTGAATTTTAATTTAACGGTTTAAATACATTCATATGTTTTTAATTAAAAAAATATTTAAATAAATTTAAGCCTTTAATTTTAATCTAACATTCTAAGAGGCAAGGATCACCGAGTTCACAGTAACCTTAGGGCCCGATTAGATGGTGCTAAAATTTCAGGGGGATAAGTTTTAGAGGGGGTATAAGATAAGATGGGGTATTATTTTTAGAGGGTTGGCCCACATTGATGCGATGTTTATGGAGGGGATAACTTTCGACTTGGTTTGAATGTTTTATAAATAAGAGGAGGTGAATAATAGAAAAAACAGTCAAATGACTCTTTTGCCCTTGTGGTGTTCCAAACTTGGTTTCACATTAAATTAAACTTGGTTATCCAGACTGAATTATATGTTTATGTTAATTTTGTCATTTAAATGACCATGGAGCAAACAAAACAAACAAAAAAAAGAAAAGCAAAAGGTAGAGCAGGGGAAAGATTTTGGATTTTGGGAGATTAGTATTAGGTTTAATATTAGTTTCGTAACATCAACTTTTTAACTTGTTGAATTTTAATTTGACGGTTTAAATACATTCATATATTTTTAATTAAAAAAATATTTAAATAAATTTAAGCCTTTAATTTTAACCTAACACTCTACGAGGCAAGCATCATTGAGTTCACAGTAACCTTAGGGCCCGATTGGATGGTGCTAAAATTTTAGGGGGATAAGTTTTAGAGGGAATATAAGATAAGATGGGATATTATTTTTAGAGGATTGGCTCACATTGATGCAATATTTATGGAGGGAATAATTTTTGACTTGGTTTGGATGTTGTATAAATAAGAGAAGGTGAATAATGGAAAAAACAGTCAAATGACTCTTTTGCCCTTGTGGTGTTCCAAACTTGGTTGCACATTAAATTAAACTTGATTACCCAGACTTAATTATATGTTTATGTTAATTATATAATGTGAAAACCAACTAGTACAAATTAATTTTAGACAAATTAATTATAAATAAATTATTTTATTAATAAATTAAACTTTATAAAATATATAAATTAGTTTCGTAGACAATAACATCTCAATTTATCCGAAATTTTCTTAATCGCTTATTTATTTTCTCCTTATTTAAAAAAATCAATATATGTGTAATTTTGTATAAATTTGCTAAAAATAATATTATTATATTTGCTAAAAAATATTATTATTATCTTTAAATCACATCACCTCCTATTTGGAAAAAATATATTTTTTTAATCACACGACCCCCTATTTGGAAAAAAATTATATTTTTTTATTTTTATTAATATAATTTTTTGATACATTTTTCCATTAGAAAAAAAGAATTATTTCTAATATAAAATACATTTTGTAGGTGAGAAGGGGCATAATGGTCCAAATTAGTTCATATAAGGGGGGATAATTTTTGGAGAGTTCAAACACTCTCCAAAAATAATACACATTCTTCCTAGATTAAGAAAGGAGGATAATTTTTAAAAAAGATAAATTTTGCTTCTTAAACCAAGCAAAAAACATCACATCAAATTTTATAAGGTTGTATTATTTATGGAGGTTACATTTTGTAGCATCCAATCGACCTCTTATTGTCAATCTCTCCTCTTTCAATATTTTTGTGGAGTAGGCATATTCGCTTTTTTTTTTTTGGGTCCATAGAGTAGGCATATTCTCACCTTTCATAAAAGCCAAGATTTATTCGGGAAAAAAAAAAAAGCATACGTTATAATTCTATCAAGCGAAATCTTCCGTGCACTAATTAAAATGGTTCAAGGCAGTGGATGGTTCAAAAAAAAAAAAAAAAATAAATAAATAAAAAATCCTAGTACTATATAAAAAAATATTTTTTTGTAGATAAGGTAAATACCAATAATAACACGCGGTTTGCACGCGCAAGGAGTCATAATAACAAATTGAATGAGAAGCGATCGAGCCACGCAAATCTCATTTCCCATCATGCATGGAATTAATTATTGCAACAACATATTAATGTTTTCAAATCAATATCTTCCTAAAAATTAACCCAGATTATTATTATTATTTATTATAAATACTATTAAAAATTAGACATTCAATTATATATTTGTTTGAAATAACAAAAATTCTGAAAAAAACGATGAAAAATATTAAAAAATTTTAAAAAGATTCACTTTTTATCTCACTATACAAAATACAAATGCATAACTTATATCACTTTATCTCTTTTTATCTCATTTTTTGTCACTCCAAACCCACCCAACGAATATTCTACTTAGGGGCGTTTGGAGATATAATTTTTAGTAATTTTTGGTATTTTTTTGTCAAAAGTCACTAGTTGTAATTTTTGGTATGTTTGGTGAATCAAATAGCAATTTTTCAGTAACGTTTAGCAATTTTTTATAATTTTTGGGTGTTTGATAAATTTTTTAGCAATTTTTGATTTTTTTAGTAATTTTTGATAATTTTTAGCAATTTTTAACAAATCTTAGTAATTTTTAGTAACTTTTGAGTTGAGAAGTTACTGTAATAGAGGAAAAAAGTGATAAAATTTGGTGTTTTGTCAAACAATTAAAGTGCAAAACTTGATTTTTTTTTTTGGCTAGAAATTGTGATGACAAATGCTACCTTAATCCTTTTTTTTTTTCTTGCTAGGTAAATATTCCACTTAATTTTCTCTAACGAACTTGCAAGTCTTTAAAATATATTATAATAACAACAAAGTCAATTAATTACCAAAAATATATATATATATATATAATAATACCATCACGGATCCGTCTCCCACTCTCTCTCTCTCTCTCTCTCAACTACCGTACTTGTTCCCATAAATAATTTAGGGGTAAATTTTACTAACCTCCCCTGAGGTTTCTGATACCAACAGAAACCTCCCCTGAAATTTCTGAAATGACACTGCCCTCCCTTCCTTTACCAGATAAATTTCACTAACCTCCCCTGATCTATTTTTTTCCGTAAAGGTCCTGTTTGGAGTAAGAAAAAATAAGATAAATTGAGATAAAATATAGTTTATGGTTGATTTTAGCGCTTTTTTTTTTCTGAAAAGTAACAAATTGTGGGATAAATTGAGATAAAATGTAGTTTTGGGTTGATTTTGGCATCTTTTTTTTAGAAAGTAGCAAACTGTGAGAACGAATTTTTCAAATCCGTTCCCACGGATTCAAAAAAATTCACAAAAAATAGCGACAATGATACTCGTTTGAAAGCTTTCGATGCAAAGAATATGATTGTATACAAAATTTACATATTCAAAAATCTCAGGGGAGATTAGTGAAATTTACCCGATAAAAGAAAGAAGGACAGTGTTATTTCAGAAACCTCGAGGGAGGTTTCTGTTGGTGTCAGAAATCTTAAGGGAGGTTAGTGAAGTTTACCCATAATTTAGGCACCGAATTTGAATGGAATACGTATGGAATATATCTCTCTCTCTCAACCACCGTACTTTTTCCCATAAATAATTTAGGCACCGAATTTGAATGGAATACGTATGGAATATCTATCTTTTTAAATACTTTATGTAATTTAACTATTTATTTTTTTATTTAAATAAGTGATTTAAAAATAAATATATAATTTAAGTAACATCTAAAACAATAAAAATTATAAAATAGTATATCTCTTTTTTAATAATATTTTATATATTGAATTATGTATTAAAAATAAATTAATTTTATCATACATGATATATTTGTATGTATAATTAACAAAAAAATATATATATACATTTATTATATCATGGTGTGTTTGATTTAAAATTTTTTTATAATATTATAAATCAACCGAGAAATTCTTCTATTAGGTGTGTTTAGTTTGCAAACAAACTCTAAAAATCTCAATAAATCTCTATTAATTTTATATCACATCAACTTTTTTTTTTATTATATACCTTACATGTATCACGACCTCTCAATTTTTCTCGTACTCTAAACTCATCCATTATAAATCAGCCCCGACCCATCCATTCCCTATTCAAACCGAGAAATTCCTCTGTTTTCCCTCGAATTCTGAAAGAGGAACCGAGGTGCAGCAATGGCGACGGGGAACGCAGACCCCAACCCAACTCCAAAGCCATCCGTATACCTACAGGACATGGAGGAGGTGAAGAGGGTGTTCAACCGCTTCGACGCCAACGGCGACGGGAAGATCTCGGTCACGGAGCTCGTCAACGTTATGAAGGCCCTGGGTACCGACACCTCCGATGAAGAAGTGAACCGGATGATGGACGGAATCGACACCGACCGCGACGGTTTCATCAATCTCCACGAGTTCGCAGAGTTCTGCAAGGGCGATAGCTCCCCCGTCGGCGGAGTGGGCGGCGACGACGACGATCTTCAGGAGCTCAGGGAAGCGTTCAAGCTCTACGACCAGGATAAGAATGGTCTCATATCGGATGCGGAGCTCCACCAGATCTTGACCCGCCTGGGGGAGAGGTGCTCCGTCAAGGACTGCGCCCGAATGATCAAATCCGTTGACTCCGACGGCGATGGCTTTGTCAACTTTGAAGAGTTCAGGAAAATGATGACCAACACCGCTGCCACTGCTAACGGAATAGTCTGAATGAAATATTGGCACGACTAGTCCACCGCTACATGTACCCTTGAAAAGTTTGGGATATGGGATTAGTTGTAATCGAATTGAAATTGTATTAAATTTAAGATATTGTTAAAAAATAAAATATTAACTATATATAAACTTGTGGTTGAATAATTGGGTGCATGTGTTTGTTTGTTTGTTTTTTTTTTTTTTTTGATATTTCAAGATATCTGATTCAATTTGCGCAGACCTTAACTAATTTCTGAAATTCTAAAGTTAACGATCGGGTGAATCTTCAGTGGCCGTGAAGATATTCGAATTAGTGATTGGGTGCATGTGTTTAGAATTGTATAAATTAATATAAATTTGTAAAAATTATAATCTCGTAATTTATATTATAAGTAAAAAAATTTATTCCATCATTAGAAAATTTAAATTATGAGCGCTATTATCGCAAAATTTATCTGATTTTAATACATAATTTTACAAAAAAAAAAAAAAAGTGAAAAAAATATATAAAAATATAATTTAAAGTAAATGTAAACATAAAGAATCAACGAACTTTTTGAAAAAGTGTCATTTACACGTTTTTAATCCTATCTCAATTCTTTGGGTAGGACACTTGTACAAACGTGATTATTAATTGTATTTAAAAAAAAATTAATATCACACTTATCCAAACATTTTGTTTTATGCTTAAAATAATCTCACAATATTTAACAGTTTTAAAAATAATTATTTTATCCAGTATTTTATTTTTTTATCATTTATTAAATTTTTGATAATTTTTAAATTTTAGATCACGAGATTTGATTTTAAAGTCGTAATACTGTTGCTGTCGAATTTGCGTGTCGAGCATGGCGTGGGTCATAGGGCCTCCATTGCCAAGTGGTGCGTCCGAGATCATCCAAGAGTGGTGAAAAATATATGATTTTGATTTGAAAAGGGCCACGATATAGAGATTTAATTCGAGTCGCCTTTACGGACATTAGCCTTTGTTTCTCTATAGCATTTGGACTTGGTTTACGTGACATTTGATTATGGTACGTAATTTTTTTATGTGACATTCGATTGTGGTACTTAATTTTGTTAGCCTACTCGGCATAGTGCAATTTCTTGGCTCTATAGCTTTGGTTATTCATGTCCAGATGTGACATTTTTGGGTCCGAATGTTTGTGGCTTGGGTTTCCTTTTGGGCTTTTTCATGTATTATTGGGCCCCAACTTGGGCTCCTTATATGTTAATTGATCGTTGTTTAGACCTTAATTTCACCAATTTGATCCCAAAAACATATACAACCAGATTTACGTTCATAAATCAAATAAAATTATATAAATTAAATAAAATTTTAATAAATTCAGCGAAATAATATTCTCAAATAAATAATATTTTATCATAATCACAGCCACTAACCTAGTCAATGTTAATCCTTGGCAATGCTAATAATTAAATAACTACAATTGCACTGTTTAATATAAACAAATCAGAAACATACTTTTGAAGAACCTTATCAATGTATGTAAAAAAACCTATAAACTATAAGGTTACCTTAAGTGGACTAATTATGTTTTGTGAATGTGTCTAAAAAAAATGTTGCATGTAATATCCGGTATTTAATTTTAACTATTTGTGTATTATTTTGGGTTAATAAAATATTTAAAATGAGATTAGGTTAATTTATTTTATTTTTTCTGGGTTGAGTGTTGCTCGAATTGGCATTGGGTTGGACATTTGAGCCAAAAGCCTAGCCTATTTCTTTCCTTTATTTATTTATTTCTTTTTTTTTCTTTTCTCTCGAGTGGCTCTTCGCCATCCCAAAGGAAAGGAGGAGAGAACGGAAAGAGAGAGAGAAAAGAGAGGAGAGAGAGAATAGAGAGAGAAAATGTGTTTCAGAAAAGGAAGATAGCGGATCCTTGTATCTTCGACGTTGTGATTATCGTGACAGTGTCGGATCGTGGTAATTTTGTTTGAGGTGAGAGAAATGGAAGAAATAAATTTTGGAGCTGCAAGATTCTCCCTTTTTTTCCTCATCTGTTCTTCAAATCTTAGGTAAGTGGGACTTATTTTTGTATTTTAGACATTATTAGGAAGATTTTGACATATTATTCGTTGATTATTTTTAGGATTTGGAGGATTGTGTATATATATGTATATATGAATGTGTGTATATATATGTGTATCTATATGTTGAGATTTTCCATGTATATTGAACTATTGTTGAATCAAATGTGGTAGAAACATATTATTAAGATGTTTGAACATTTATATATGATTGATTGTTAAGTTTATGCCTTGGATGAGTGATTTGGAGTCTCTTAGAGGCTAACTCAGAAATCAGGTTCTAGGTGCTGGCGTCTAGAAGGCAACCCTGGCATCTGGAAGGCGTTTGGTAGTAAAGCCAAATGTTGGCATTTGGTGCTGGCATCTAGACGGCAAAGCTGGCATCCGAACGGCGCTCAGTAAAATGTCAAAAAATGTAAAATTTTGATTTCAAAACTCATACTTTGTACCTAAACCCATATGTGGTTAATTTTAAAATATTAAATCAATCCCATATTATCATCAAGCTTAATGGGAATGCATCATTATATTGAGATAATATTTATTTACATGATTGAGCGTATCATGTGCATGGGACTGAGATTGTATTATCTGGTTTGATATTGTGATTATTGACTGGCCGAGAGTATTATATTGATGTTTTGACGTGTTGAGGCATGGGTTATACATATAAACAGGATCTATGATTTTGAGAAAATGATGAAATGAAAATTTTGAATTACTAGACGATCCTTAGTTGATATATAGAACTAAAGTTTAATTATTGGAACTAAGACGTTAATCTTAAGATGTTATTTATATTAATTACTACTTAAGTTAAGCAGACACCTGACTAGGGATGCAACACAGTTTCCCTGCATCTTATACTGATGGGGGTATAACATGATTCCTTACTCGATATATATATATATATATATATTGAGATATACATTCACTGTAAGCGTAAACGATACGGTTGGTTATCTTGTGTGTTTTGCTAAGCATCACTCGTCCCAAGATATGGTTGGAGTAGATGGAGATTAGAGATGCATTGGCATTGCATTCCATCATTATCCTTTGCAGGAGATTACATATATTATTGTTATATGTTGGTATCCTAAAGTTGTTAATTATAAGGATGTTTAATATGTGATTTATTGATGAAGAGCTAAGTTGTGAACATAAAGTAATAAAGTTAGAAACTACGGTAACTTGATTCTTGAAGTGGGATACGTAAGCAAGTAAGGTTAGGGTAGTCTAAGTCTGATATTAACTGTGGATAATAATAATTGTGTTTATTCTTCTAAATTGAGAGTTGAATTATTTATTATAAATTGTGTGACTCAAATTGTGGGTTTATTACTTATCTTTATAATATCATTATTGAGAGATATAAACATGAATATAGTATATGTTCTGATTGTGCAGAACTCTGATGTTGTCTTTAAGATAACGTTGATTGGTTTATACCATTGTTCAATTATTGGTGATATTCTTTAATATCCTTTAATATACTTTTTATATAAGAATGCGGGATATTTGTGAATATTTAAATGGATATTTAAGATATTGACTTAACTTGAGATAGATTTTAATCGGTATTAATCATTCCCATATTCTAAAGCCTTCCGTTTTGGACAATTAACTTAAGGGCGTGACACTACAAAAAATCATTTTATCAACAAGACTTGTATAGTTTAACTATTAGATAAATTCAAATAGATAACTCAAAATATTAACTCAAAAGCCAAAATTTTTATAACAAGTATGTCTAAAGCTAATTATTCAAAGTATATGAATTTAAATTTAATGATGTCTTTTTAAGTTGATCATCGTGATGCGATTATGGGAGGATATCTGAGCTTGTGAAATTGTGAGTTTTGGTAATTTCATCATCTTTTCAATTTCTCTTCAAATAAAAAATAGAAGGGTGTCATTATTCGTAGGCCTACTTTTTCTCCCGTAGCCCAGTTAATTCATGAATCTGATGTTTTCTCTAAATAACTTAATAATTTCTCCATGCAACTTACAAATTGTACCTAAAATTCTAAAATACCTATTCCCTTTCTAAAACCCTTAAAATATTAGAAACCATAAAATTTACACGTGGATATCTACGTGTCTTTATGTTGCTCAACGCTCTCCATCCCATCGCTGCCCCAGCAACACCACCACCATCGGCGGCTATCGACGTGTGCCACCACCAACACCAATATCTTCCCCTCTTCTCTAAGATATGTCTTGCTCTTACTCTTTCTCTTTCTTGGTCTCCCTTTGGTTTCTCACTATCTTAGTCTCTCTTTAGTAATACATACATACACACTATATATACGCACGCTCGTTCCGGTAGGTTGATAATACATACAAACATGCATTGTGCCTTAGTTTTTGAAATTTTGAAATTATATAATTGATTTTCAATAGATGCATGTTTGATTGAACCCACTGTTAATACATGATGATTAGTAGAAATTAAAAACCCACTGTTGACATGATGTAATATTTTCAATCGATACACGTCAAAACTCTGTACTTGTTTCAATAAGAGACTATCAAAATGTTATATGATCATTAAGAAAAAATATCAAAATTGCAAGAACCTGTTGAAATATTTTAATTTTTTTAGTAACCAGTTGTTGAAATGTTTCATTTATTTCGGTGTGAAAGTGTTAAAAGTTTATATGGTTAATTGCTGAATTTTTTTGGCAATTGATTGTTAAAATTATTTGATTGTTTTAGCAAGCACGTATTGAAAGTTTTAATTTGTTCGTTAATCAGTTCCTGAAATGTTTCGTTTATTTTTCGACAATGTGTTTCAGCAAGTGATCGTCAAATTGGTTTGATTGTTTAAGCAAGTAGTTATTAATATTATTTGCCTTTTTTTTAGCAAGTTCTTGCTGAAATTTTATATAGTTTTCAGTACGTTTTGGTTGAAGTTTTGCAATTTTTTGATTGATTGCTGTGAATTGTATCTTCTCTTTCCTTCTTTTCAACACACTTTGGTAGTTTTACTTTCTTTTTTCTCCACTTGTACCATTTATTTATAAGTTTGATAGACACTAATTTGTATTATTGGCTATTTAAACACAGGTTATGCATCGACTTTATAGAGGCCGAGGCGGTGATCGAGATTAGGCTTGAGATCAGCCGGAGGATGTTACACTAGTTAGAGATCGGGCTTGAGGCTGGGGTTAGTGTTGGGGCCGGGGCCGGGGCCTTGTGGGAGAGGACGTATCACTAGTGGATGTACTAAAAGTTGAGGTTGATGATGTTGCTGTATTTTACATTCGGGTAGGCCCGAGGACCTTAGTTTGTTAAAGAATTTTAAAACGGATATGGCTCATGCGATATTAGACGAAGACAAATAGAAACCATTGACTTAAAACATTATGTTTTTTTGGAGGTGTTGTGGTTTTACACTGTGGACATGATGTATTTTGGATTTTTTTTAACATACTTCATCTTTTTGTTTATATTTTTTGTTTCTGTTTTGTATTTTTTGTGTTCTGTTGTCATTTTTGTCTAAAATAAAAATTGAAACTGTGTTTGGAATTACAGCCTATTTACAATTATTAATTTTTTTATTTTCATAAAATATTTAGCTTTATCAATTAAATTATAATTAATATATTTTATTCAATTGTTTTTAAATTCATTTAATTTTATGATAAATAAAAAAATATATTAATTATAATTTAATGATTTTATTTATTAAAAATAATTGAATAAAATATAGTTCATAATAAATTAAATAATTTAATAAAATATATTCCATATTAATTAAGTTAACTAAGTTAATTTAAATTAATTAATTTATTTATTTATTTATTAAAAATAAATGAATATAATATATTACTTATTAATTTAGATAAATAATTTAATTTAATTATATTATATTTTAAAAATAAATTTAGTTTAATAAAATATTTGAATACACTAATTCATTTTAAAAAGATACAACAAAAATGGATAAAATGTTAAAATTGACAAAATTTTTGTAACAGAAAAAAAAAAAAGTCTGATTGCATAGCACAATATCCCAAAACTATATTAAAAGTTCGACATGTAGCTGCACATTTGCACATTGACTAAACTTCTTTTTTGGTAAGTAAGCTAGTGAAAATTTAGGCAAAACTTATACGTCAAAACACGTTAGATCAACATAGTATCAAAACTTAGTCATCATGTATATCAAGTGACTCCTAGGTTGCTACATCATCTCCAATTAAAGTTTTGAACTCCTCCATTCAGGCACAAAAAGATACTTTCCATTCTTTGACTTCCTCGTGCCTACATTTGAACCAATTGTTGGCTGTAGGTGGGATTGGGGAATCTGGTTTAAGCTTAACGTGTCATAGTCAGGAATTTGAATAACATTAAAAAGAATTTATACTCATATCCAACTAATGAAAAAAAAACAATAGACAAAAACATACCATTACAAAATGATTTTCATTCACGTACAAAATGGCAATTACTCTTATTTGTTTTGAGAATAAAAGGCAAGATCAGAGTGGGAGGAAGGTAAGGCATTGGCGTAGGGATAGAAGGACAACCACCAAATTATATGTAGAAGCCACAATATGACCTACATTAGGAAAAGACTTCCTTGTACTTCAGTTCTTTGTCATCTTCTCTGACCTTTTAATAATAATTATCAATCTGTGTTGCTTGTCGGTTGTTGTTATCCAATGTCTTAACTCATTATCATTTGAGAAAAAACTACAAATATGGTTCAAAATTTAATTCAGTGCCCAATAAGGGAAAAATCATTCAAAATAAAAAGTCATAAATTATTTCAATTAAAACACTCACAATGTTCGTCTTAAAAATTCATGTGTAATCGTATAAGCCTAAAGGACTTATATCGTTGCCATACGTTGAAGCATCACCCTAAAAGTACCAAAGATAGAAAAAAAAATTTCAAAAAATGAGTTTTTTTCTCTCTATTTATGTTTTGGTAGTTAGCCGTTGAAAAGATATAATATTTTCAGTGCACACATGTTGAAAAATATACTTATTATGATAGGGCGCTGTTGAAATACCTAAAGTATTTTAGCAAGTATTTGTTGAGAATTATTTTAGGAAAAAAATTTCCTCTCTGATACTATTGTAGTAGCATATTGTCGAAATATTATACAAATTTCAGCAAGTGTCTATTGACATATGTTAACTACAAAGGGGACTATTGAAAATTATTTTTTAAAAACAATTCATAGTAGATCGGTAGCACTCTATCGAAATATTATACATATTTCAGCAAGTAGCTATTGAAATATGCTAATTATTTCAGAAAATAACATATATATTTCGCTGGTTAACTATCAAAATAATTAACTTAATTCAACATATGCTTGTTAAAAAATACTAACATTTGCAATAGAGTGATATCAAAAAAGAGTAACAATTTCGATGGACTAGTGTTAAAATTCTAGGCAAGATAGATAGAATAAAATTTTACTCCTGTTACGACTTTCCGTCCCAAACAACGATCTCCATCCCAACAATCTCCATTTCCAGCGTCATTCTGCTCAAAATTTCCAATATAACTTGATTCTATTACTAATTCTTTTCAGTTTATATCTTCGAAACCTAAATTTTCGTTTTCTTCTTTGTCAATGGAAAGAGAGGAACCTTGTATTTCTATCTTCTTCTCCATAAAGGTGATAGAAGATGAAGAGTGATAAAGAGAGGACCAAAGAGTGAGGGAACCGAGAATGAGTGAGAAGAAGAAGAACAAATGTGACAAACGAAGAAGAACGGAGGCGAGAAATGACAATGGTAAACAACAGTGAACACGTTAAAGAAGAAAAAAAAAGAAACAGAAAGGAAAAAGAGTAAAGAGAGATTGGGTTCTTAGGGAGAAATTTTTTGTAGTGTTTTTTAGAACGTGGGTTATGTGAAGTAAATATTGAGGGTAAAGAGGTCATTTTACATCAGGGCATTTTTGTCCAAAAATAGAAAAAATTTGACTGGGCTGTGGGAGAAAAAATAGGGTTACGAATAACAGCACTTAATTTAACCCCTTGCGTGTTTATTTTATGTTCTACCACGATGTAGGATAGATTTAAACTATAAATTTGAAGTTTTGTTGATGTCTATACATATATAGATGTGTTTATATGTATGTGAGCAATATTTTTTAATAAACCTTTGAATTTGTATATTTGTGCACACATATGCACTGCTCCACTTACTAAATTATTGAGCTCATCTCTTTCATATTACAGGTGATTCCTCGAGAGATAAGAGTAGTAAACCGAAGTTGAGTTAGATATTATTGGTTGGACCGGGGGATTATATGCCATTATCTTATGTTGTATGCTTGTTTGTGTCACTTGAGATGTGGGTTCCAAGACAGAAACTTATGTATTATTATCTTATTTAAGAGTAGAAATTTATCTACTAAAGTGCATGTGAGATTCCGTGACTTGATAAATCTTATTTGGTGGTTACTTGGATAGTAATTCATTTATTTATGTTGATCATTTCTATATGAGAATTAGGGGCAATGGCATGTTAGAAATCTATTAATATTATTACTAAATCTACTACTGTTATTATTATATATTGTACATGTTGACACAAATTTTGATAAAAGTGGTCATTGTTTATTAATTGATCCAAAATTAGAGTAGATTTTATTTTGATTTAAATTAACTTTCATATTTCTATGTTATCTATTTTGGGTATATTGATTTAGGGTGTGACGGGGTGTGCAAAAATAATGTAATTAATTGTCCTTAGTGTATTGTTGTTGAAGTTTGGGATAGTCTCATTTTGTCTTCTGAGTTTTGTTATATTCATATGCAACTTATGCTTGTGGTCTACAACCATTGATATATTGTTTGGGTTACCCTAGTAAGGATGCCGTTACTAGAGAACTGGGCAAAAGAAACCCAAAGAACGCTCAACCACCTTGAGGTGATCGTTTATTACTACTTTAGATGACTGCTTTAAGCGGTTGTGGCAGTCATTAATTGAAATTTTATTGACCCTTAAAATTTCATTTTCTTGGTTTTTAGCTCTCTCAGACACTTGCTTCCTCTCTCTATTTTCTCTATATTTTCCCTATTCTCCTTTGTTTTCTCTCTCTCTTTCACATATCCTTCCCCATGGGCCTAGCTGTTATCATAAAACAGCCACCGCCACCGTCAAGGGTGACCAACACCACTGCTTTTGTCGTTATCAGTGACTGAATAAGCTCTTCCCCTTTCCCATTCTCTCAATCTCTCATCTTTATCCCCTAATCTCTCTCTCTCACTATCTCTCTCACACACAATAGGTGCGCCCTGTCAGCTGGCTATGCTACTGCCCTTCTTCCTTTATCTTTTTTTCTTTTTCTCATTCTCTAACAGGTATGCCCCTCTTTGCTTTTCTCTTTCCGTCTACTGATTTGGTCTTTGATTTTTTATTTTGAAATTGCATTTGACATTTGATTACCAATTTATAATTTGTTTCTTGTTGTTGTATTAATTGTTCATTGTTTAATTAATTTTTTTGTTGTAGAATTTATCAAGAACGTGTAAAATTAATTTGTTGGGATTTTCTAATTTTGGGCTTGATCAATTAATTTAGCCTTTAATTGTTTATTTTGAAATTGTAGTTGGTCTAAGGTTATTTATTTAGAATTTTTTTTATTGATATTGTTAATTGTTAATTTTTTATTTAATTAGTTTGAATGTTATAGAATTTGTTGAGAAATTGTACAATTAATTTGTTGAGATTTTTTAATTTTGGGCTTAGTCAATTAATTTAGCCTCTAACTAATTATTTTGAAATTGTTTGGCCTATAGTTATTTATTTAGAATTTGTTTATTGTTATTGTTGATTGTTGATATATTGTTTAATTAGTTTGAATGTTATAGAATTTGTTGAGAAATTGTACAATTAATTTGTTGAGATTTTTTGATTTTGGGCTTGATCAATTAATTTTTGGTCAAATGATGAGATAATTCTATTCAAATTATTAATTAATTATAAAATATTAGTAATTTGGGAATTAACTTTGAAACTGGAATTGAGATTGTAATAAATGCAATTTAAGATTGAAAACTTATGAATGAAGTTAAAATTTTTAACAATAACATTATATTTAGAATGGTGAATTAAATTGAATTTGATTTTATTTGATGAGAAATCTCACAAGTTTTGTGTATTTGAAATTAAATTAGTTGTTGGACAAATTTAGTCTCATATATTATATTCATCATTTCAAATCAAATCAAATTAATTCAAGTCAAATCAATTCAAGTCAAGTTAAATCGATTCAATTCAATTTAATTCAAATTTTTTATATTAAAATCAAATTAATTGTAAGGAAAGAATATTTTCAAACAAAATGTTACAAGATATTTTTATTTTAAAATTAAATCAATTCAATTATTTAATTTAGAATCAAATTTGTTCCAAGAGATGGATGTTTCTAAACACAGTGTCATATAAGTTTTTGATTTTAAAATTAAATCAATTCTAAGAAAGGAATGCTTTCAAACGGAGTTCCATTAAATTTAATTAAGGAAAAAATTCAATTTGGATTTAAATTCAATTAGAGTTATAATTAATTCAAAATTAAATTGGGATTAAATTTAATTAGGTATAAAATTCAATTAGTTTTAAAATCCATTGAGGGTTTAAAATTAATCTAAAGTTAAAAAATTCAATTAGGGTTAAAATTTATTTATAGTTACAATTAATCCAAATTAAATTAGCGTTAAATTTAATTAAGGATAAAATTAAATTAGGGTTAAACTTCATTTAGGGTTAAAATTAATGCAAAATTAATTTAGAGTAAAATGTTATTAGGGAAGAAATTTAAATAGGGTTAAAATTCAATAAGGGTTAAAAATTATTCAAAAATAAATTATGATTAAGGATAAAATCCAATTATCTTAAAATTCAATATTATTAGAGTATTTTATCATTTTATCCTCATTTCAAACATAATAAACTTTTATCCTGACTTTCAAAAGTTTTTACATTCCAAACATAATATGGCTTGTTTGGAGCTCTTAAAAAAAAAAAAAAATCTCTACAAATCTCAAACTAAAAAAATCTCTATCAAATCTCAAAGTACGAAAATCTCTGTCAAATGTCTGGAAATCCCAATAACCATTTACAAATCTTTAGAAAGTTTTGCAAAAAATATTGAAAATCCCTTATTAGAATTCGTTCAATTAAACCAATGTCAAAATTTATTGACATCCAATAAAAATCTGAAAAAATCTTATTTCAAGTCAACTAATGTAAATCTTTGGGACATTCGAGATCGTATTTATTCCCAATGATTTTCCATGGCAATGTAGCAAATTTTATGAGAACACAAGCAATTAGGAGAACATAATTAACATCTTTTAGTTATTACCTTCATGCATGTGCAAATATTCATGTTTAAAACAAACTTGGCCCGTTCAAGAATCATATCACGACAGTCGATTTGGTCAACCTTGATTCAACAAGTTGGGTCTTTTAAGACCTAATTCGTTCTTGTGACATGGATCCACAAATCGACATATGTGATTCTTGAATTGTCTAGTTCGGATAGTTTGGGAATGCAATGATCCATATTGTACTCAACGCTATTCATGCTAGTTCTACGTTAGGCAAGGTTTCATGTAGCTGCTCCCGGGGATTACTCTTGTTGTTGTCTGGGTATATACATAAATGCAAGAAACATCATTTTTCTCGTGTACTTAGAGAACTATGCAGTGATGCTAATTGTCAAGTTTGGATAGTTTGGTAATGCAATGATCGATATTGTACTCAACGCTATTCATGCTAGTTCTATGTTAGGCAATGTTTCATGTAGCTACTCCCGGGGATTACTCCTGTTGTTGTCTGGGTATATACATGAATGCAAGAAACATCATTTTTCTCGTGTATTTAGAGAACTATGCAGTGATGCTATTGAAATTTTGTCTAATAATAGAATGGGGCATTAGAAGTGTTGAGTAAGAGTTGGATTGTGCATTCTCGAATGGGATAAGACTAACTACCCCTTAGTGAGAAGTTTCTAGGTTTTTTCAAAAGAACATGCATGTAGTGTTCTAGGCGTTTAAGACTTGTAGGAATGAACTGCGCGAGGATCGAACTATGCAAAAATCTATGGTCAGATCACTTGGAATGACCCTGAGTAATTTCTAGTTGAAACTTGAAATGTATATAAAACGTCCCATGTAGGAGTCAACTGCTTAATCAAAGTATACAGCCTTCGATCTTAATGGAATTTGACGTGTAATGAGTTCTAGGTATTTAGGACTTACAGGAACGAACTACATGAGAATCCGAACATTAGATCCCTTGGAATATCCTCGAGAAGTTTCTACTTTTAAGTTGATTAAATTTGAAATTTTACAAGTTAAATTTGTTTATGATTTAATTTTAAATTCACTTATTATAACTTTTATTGTCAGTATTTAATTTAATTATAAATCTATTTCAGGTTTGATGGATTCTGCTATGGTTTCAAGCCTTTTCCTAACCTGAAGACATTTTTTTTCCTTTATAAATTCATTTACTTATGGATAATGTAATGAATATTTTAATTTTTTAATTTAATCAATATTTTTTTATTTTTGTTGGATAATTTAATTTTGTCGTGATAGATATTGGTACAAGTTACATGAATGTACATGTTTTTTTATATGTTATTACAGGTTTTCTTAGTTTTAAGAAAATTAACTAAATTAAAAAAAAAAACATTATCAATGATTACTTAGAGGCGATCGTCTGAAATTTTTGCCTTTGAACCTTTAGGCGATCGCCTTAAAGTGGTCATCAAATGGGAATAAACAACCGCTTTGATGCGATCGTAAAAAACATTCAAGGCAGTTAAATCTTGACCACTTTGGTAGTCGACACCATTTACGACCCCTCCATCAACGTCTACCTCGAAGCGTCATCAAGCAGTCTAGGAGACTGTCTTGGGGATTTTAGATAACCGCTCAGGCGAACGAGCACTCTTTTGCTCCTAGTAGTGTGCATCGTTATTGTTGTGGTTGTTATTGTTGTTAATTTTTCCAAAAAAAAAAAAAAAATAGTAATAACTAAACTGTAAGATAGCAATTGGCAAAAAAAAAAAAGAAAAATTAACTTTTTGACTTATTCTAAAATTATTAAATTTATTCTTTTACATTTTAAACTTTTTTAAACTCTAAAGGATAAAAATGCAAATTACCAAAAGTCTAAAATGTTAGTTACTAAAAAAATTAACTTTTTTGTGTTTGAAAAAAAGTTAACTTTTTAAAGTAGCTAGAGTCTACCCCCCCCACACACACAAATTCCCCCAAACTCAGCTTAATAATTGCTATTGTCGACGCTTCCCACACCTTCTGATCGAAATGGCCCCAGTAAAATTTTGCAGCATTTGTATTTATTTTTGGTGTTTAACAAATTTTGACACTGAAAATTTTGAAGAGTTTCCCAAGCACTATGAATAGAATTTGAGGAACCTGCAAATAAATTATAAATTTTTAAAATTTTTTGTCATCGAGATTTTTTTAAAATTCAAGAAAAATATTCAAAATAATTTATTTTTTAAATTTTAAATTAAAAAAAAAACTTATACCATGGTAAATTGAAAAAAATTAATAAAACTAAGTTAAAAAATAAATAATTTTAATCTTCAATTTATACAGGGGTAATTACACTGTCCCTTGGACTAAAGTAGAAAATTAAGAAAAAAATATTAAATTTAAATAGAGTTTTATGACACATGCCGCATAAGATTATATGTGGTCGTCCAAAAAATTGTTGAAAAAAAATAAAGGTATATTAAATCTTTTTAAAGAATAAATTATTGTTTCTTTTTAACATAAAAATAAGTAAAATTTTATTTTTATCTATTTTTTTGCAATTTTTTTTCTCTTTCAACTAATTTTGCCTCATAAGGCATAAATTCAATTAACTTTAATGAATTTTCAATTAATGTTTCAATTCAGTCTAAAACACAAGTGGATTATGCATTAACGTTTACACTAAAGAGTATTTTTAAGCTAAACTTCAAAAGAAATAGCGTTTGGACCCCCCAAAAAAAGTTAGCGTAAAAATAATATATGACGAAATTTGATTAGAGAAAGTTAATAAAAGTTGAAGTTTTATGGATTTTTTTAAGGATTCACAAGGCTTCAAAAATAGGGATGTAAATGGAACGAGTACAAAAGGGTACTTGATCTAACCAAACCTGTTAAAAACTTGCTGGAAAATGCCTTAATATGATTGGGACAAGTTTGGAATTGTAATTTAATACCTGTGTGAATTTTGGATTTGTTTGGAAAAATTTATATGTAGGCTACCCAATACTTATTTATAGGGTACTCGTAAAGTACACGCTAAGTATCTGTTTAATATGATATAATATAATATAATATGTATTTATATTATTATAATTTTATCCCTAAAATAAAATTACTTAAATTATTAAGTATAGGGTTATTTATGAAATTTTGCATGATTTTTGCTCTAGGTGATCGACATTTTGCCCCTATCATTGTTGTTACTAGTTGCAAACAATTATCAAAATTTTTCTTTCTAATTGTTTCTCTTCATAATTATAGATATATTTTATTTATTAATAGAGTTGACAAACAAAATATATACGTGTAATGGTCCTAATGGAGGAGCCATGTGTTAAAGTTGGAGGCTAATTAATGGATCAGTTTGATAAATTTAGTATTTCTGTCACTTATTAATTTCTTATTTTTTATTTTAAATTGGGAATTTAACAAGTTTGTCAAAATAAATTCCATGCAATCTGTTTAATTGTATTTAATCAGGTTTGTGACAAATTTAACGGATTTGTGACAGGATTTGAGATTTTAACTTAAAAAAATAAATGAATTTAACATGATAACAAAGAATAAAAAATAAACTTGATAAGAATAATTATTAATCAAGCAGATGCTCTAACCGCTTACATCCTATTCCAAGCTAAAACAAACAACACTCCCTCCCCCTAAAAAAAAAAAAAAATAAATATTGTAATTACCCCCATTAAATGCAGAATGATCTCAATTCATCGCAAATGCAAAACCAGTTAAAATGCATACCCAAAAGCTTCCAAGTTTGACATTGTAAAGTGATTGAATCCCATTACCAAATTACCAACCTTTGGTCAAATCCAACAGGAATTTTTCTAGGAGGATATCATGTTCTGGGATAATTATCTGCAATTTCTTTACTCTTAAGCCACAAAATTGGCCCTTGATATGCTCACATCTCATTATAGCAAACCAAGTTGAGAATGACCAATCAAATTATGCCACCCAAGCATGAGAACAGTAAACAGCATTCGCACAAAACCATTGGCACAATTTGATTAGGCTTTCTTAGCATGATGATAAACAGTGCTGTACGAATAGATTAATTAACAAAGTGGAATCATCAAAAAAATTGAGTTAGGCTTTCCTTGTTTGTCTACTTGCAAACTTATAAAAAAAACAGGACCTGAAAGCAACAAGGAACAGCCATAATGTCCTTTCAATGCTATCAATTGCCACCACTCAACACTTTTCCTGACCAATGCCAAACAAGTCCTTGTGAATTTGGCCAACATATTTTAAGCTTGGTCTGGAACCATTATGCTGCTCCTTTCCCTATATATATATATTTATATATATATTTTTTTTATATGGCAATTTTGTTTTACCAAAATTTAATTTTTCACATTCATAAAAAAGTTAATTTAGTGTGTTTTTTGAACTGCATAAAAAAATTATTAAAAGTTGAAAAAAGTTACGAAAAATTTAAAAAAAATTGTAGAAAGTTAGTAAAAATTGGAAAAAGTGTGAAAAACGTTGAAGAAATTAGAAAAAATTTGAAAAATTTTGACCAAATTTGACACTCCAAATATACAATTTTTTATACTTAAATTTTTTTTAATACATTTGAATAACGTGTAGTTAAAAGTTACCAAATAAAAAATAATAATAAAACAAAAAATAAAAATAAAACAAAAGTTAACTAATGTTTCTGAAACGAAGCCTTAATATCAGACCATGACATAATAAATAGCATGCCTTGGCTTTACTCATTTCCTCTGTTGCTCTGGAAGACTAGAACATGTTCATATACTGTTTCTTCTAGAACTCATCTTCTTCCTTCAAACTCTAATTCTTATACATAGATAGATACACACACACACACACACACACATATATATATATATATATATAGAGAGAGAGAGAGAGAGAGAGAGAGAGAGAGAGAGAGAGAGAGCCATGGCTGGTTCATTTGATGACGAGTGTGATTACCTATTTAAGACTGTTCTAATCGGAGACTCAGCTGTGGGAAAATCGAACCTCCTGTCGAGGTTTGCTCGCGACGAATTTCATTTGGATTCAAAACCCACGATCGGGGTCGAATTTGCTTATAGGAACATCAAGATTGGCGATAAACTCATCAAGGCACAGATATGGGACACTGCTGGGCAAGAAAGGTTGGTTGATAATTAAACTTTAATTATTTTCCTTTTAATTTACCCTTTAATTAGTTTTCTTGAATTTCACTCTCCAACAAAGTCAACTCGTTAAGCTCTTAATCTCAAATTATTTGGGGTAAATTACATAATAAATTATTCTTTTTCCTAATTTTTATTCATTATTATTTAAAATTAATAATTTAGTTCACATATTATTAAGTCCATCCTTATTATTATTTTTTCAAATTATTTAGTTTCAATCATCTTTAAGAATTTTTATTGGGCATATCAAATTATCTTTAGATAATTTTCTCTTAACTTATATTGTATTGGAATTAGCTCAATTTTTTTAATATATTTTGATTTTATAATAAAATAAAATAAAAAAATTACATTGAGATATGCCGTTTGAATAGTTTAAGAATAAGTTTACAACTGATTCATTCATCTCATTCATGGTATTCGATTAGGAAGATAAAAGGGACTTGCCCGAGTTTGTACTAGAAATTAAATAGAACTCTTGGTTCGATTAATGTTAATTTTAGTCCTTACAAGTCTTGTTTATGAAGCATGGTTCAAGTATTGATATATGATATTCAACCCACAAAAATAATTATATATGTGTTATTGTATTGACAAAAGTTAAAAATTTGGTGGAATCAATTAATGAGTTCACATGGTTTCTTTTTTCTCCCAATTTCATTTTCTTCCCCCATTTTTTCTCTATCCAAATTTAAGACCCAAACTCATTTATCATTGCCAGCCATCGCCTGGTCAATTTTTTCTCCTCAATTTCATCTTCTTTCATTTTCTCTCCTTGTTCGAATTTAAAACCTAAACTCATTATCGTTTCCGCCCATCACCACTTTCAACACCATCAGCCGCGGTCCAAGGGTTTCGTTTATTGACCACCTACCTAACATCACATTATAGGTTTGATTGAATAAATATAAATACATATATATAATTGATCTTAAACCATCAAATATCAAATTAATGAGTACATGCATACAAATGTGTATGCTTAGAGCCGTTTGAATGATTAAAAGGGGTCAAAAATTAGAAAAAATAAGAAATATCAGCTATTTATTTGTATTTGAAAGACGAACCAAAAGTGATTAAAATAATTCATTGGAATGGTGTAAAGTAAACTGTTCCAATGGTTTTGGTAAAAAAGTAATATGAAAAGTTAACAAATGTTGAAAAAGTGAGAAAAAATAGGTAACTTTTTGTAAAAGTTTTGTAAATTTTAAATTTTGAAAATAAACGCATGAAAAATGAAAATGACAAAAGTTGATAAAAGTAAATAAATATTTGTAACTTTTTATAACTTTCGATAATTTTTGGTCCAACCAAACGGGACCTTAATCATAATTGTTAATCTCGTATCAAAGCAGTTGGTACATATAGTTTCAGTTTAAAAATAATAATTACGTATTCCGTACAAGTATTTGTACCGACCAATATCAAATGATGCCAATAAATTTAATTCTTAAGTATTTTTTATATTAAACTTTACACGATAGAAAATGACAAATAGAATTCTTTATTTCTTCTCATTCTTTATCTAATTCTACATGAACTTTTTTTCTTTATTTTCTTGTCACTTCTATAAAATGTATGGCATGATAAATGGGTTATATTAAGAAGTAAGACATAAATTTGAATGATACATAAATTTTGAGTAATTACGTATAAATCGTTTATAAGTATTTAATTTAATAATAATAAATTTAAAATAATACGGTAAAATATATTAATTTATATTGATAACAAAGTCGATACAATAGCTGGTATAATATTTAAGACTATTAGCTACTCAAATATGTTGTATACGCTAGAATTATGTCGGTTATCTAGCACCTTGCTTGTAACATAATATTGGTAAATGGGAATAAGTGTCGGAAGACTCATAAACCTAAAACTCGACACAGCAATCTCTACCTGGTTAGGTCAATAAATTTTCCTGTGCCAAGCAGAGAGTCAACATAGGTTTAATTTTTTTTTAAAAGCAAACAACCCATCTGGAGTCACGGGTGCACGGAACCTTGAAAAGTTTCGTCTAAATCATTCACTATGGCATCATAGTGTTTGTCACGGATAATTACCAAAAAAAAAAAGTGTTTGTCACGGATGTCTTCTCGGAGTAATTATTTAATACGCTCCATGGCTTTGTTTGTTTACCTGATATAGTTGGGAGAGTTGGAGATGCAATTTATCGTCTTTGATCAGGTTGATTTTAGTTCAAAGTGTTTGCTTTGCGGTAGGACTCTAGACCAAACTTTATATCTTAAAATGGGGGTAAGTAAATACAACGGGGTGAGATAACATATTCTTACTTTTAGATAAAAAGTTGGTTTTATATTTGGTGGAGAAGATTGGTAAATGTTGATTTGACCTAAATGTTACCTCTGGATTTCGATTCAAGGAGTTGAAATGGGCAGTCATCCCATATTGAGATGTTAGGATGTGTGTGTGTACGGTGCATAAGTCCTAGTTACAAATCAAATTTTAACTTGGTTTGATAAGTTAGGTTAACCAAACCAAACTAAGTATTTTCTCACTAGGTGGGGTCAGTTATATAGATTTGACGATGCCAATCAAATCTGTTTAGAACCATATCCTCCGTTAAATCTAAGTAGGTAAGGTCACGTTTAATAGTTTCTTTCTAACTTCTCTTGGATCTTCCTCTTCCTCTCCTACTTCTAGCAATCTCCGTGCTTTCACACTTTGTAACAAGTGACTCCGTTGGACGCCTTCTAACATGGACAAACCATCTTAATTGATTTTCTCTCATTTTATCTTCAATCTGTGATATTCCTATTTTATCCCTAATCTCCTCGTTCCTAATCCTATCTCTCCTTATAAGGTTTGATGAGTTGGGTTAATTAAAAAAAAGCTACATCCGAAAATAAATGAAGAATAAAAAAAAGCGGGAAAATCAAATAAAGACGAAAAAAATAAACAACCATCTCGAGGTGTTGTTGAATGGAGCCTCTAAATCCACCCTTCCTTTATTACTAATATTGTCCCTTATTTGTTTATTTATTTTATTTATTTTTTTATTTTAACGCCAGATTTAGAGCCATAACAAGTTCATACTACCGCGGTGCGCTAGGTGCGTTGCTAGTCTACGACATAACTCGGAGGGGGACGTTTGAGAATTTGAAGAAATGGTTGCACGAGCTCAGGGAATTCGGTAATTCAGACATGGTGGTTGTTCTTGTCGGCAACAAATCCGATTTGGATCACTCGAGACAAGTCGGGATCGAGGAAGGCCGAAGCCTTGCGAAGCTAGAAGGCCTGTGCTTCATGGAAACCTCCGCTCGCGAGAATTTGAACGTGGAGGAAGCATTCATACAAATGATCACCACCATCCATCAGGTTACGACTCAAAAGATGCTGCAAGCAAAGACTGATAATGACGCTTCTATGTCATCGACAGTGCAGGGAGGGAAGGAGATTATCAACGTTGATTATCATGAAGTGTCTGCAACGAAGCACACGAGTTGTTGTTCAAACTGATTTATATATTGCAGTTCAATGGGAAAAAAAAAAAAAAAGAACTGATGAGAAAATTGAAGGAAAATGAAAGAAGAGAATCAATTGATGATTTGAGTCCTTGAGGGCAGGGTTTATCCGGTGGTTAAATTTAGAATCTGAATTAATCGAGATGTGTACAAATTGTTTCGGATACGTTGAGCATTAAAAAAAAAAAAATTCTATTGACATGATTTTTTCTCTTTTCCTTGTGCGTTTCTCTTTATCTTCCCATGCTTTACAAGTGAACAAAGGCTCATTTACAAAATTTACAAAGGCCTTTGTGATTTTGTTATTTTTATTTTTTCCCTTGGTATATTTTCCCTTGGAGGTGTTGGAAATTATTGGCATTCAATTTTGCCCGCACCATCTCAAAAAATAAAGAATAAGGTCGAAACAAGAATATAAACTCATCAAATGAAGACATATCGATGTAATTCGACTGAAAAAAAAAAAAAAAAAACCAAAGATCAAGTATGATCGAATAATAAATTGATAAATTTAGACAAGCAATTGAGTGGAAATTTTTTTTTTTATAATTCAAAGTGTTCGGCCCAGCTTACGATCAGGTAAATTCTCTAGTGACTTTGAGAAGTAAATTCAATCTCTTACTAATTGAGTTAAGTGTCAGGATTAAGTAGATAAAAATTCAAAAAAATCACTTGAATAGTTAAATAAGTAGTGCTAATTAATGGTTTCATACACAATCACCAATCAAAGTGAGTGAAGGTCCACTTAATATAATCCCTAAACCCTAGAAAAGTCCAAAGAGGAGGAATCAACCACTACTCACCAAATAAGAATGTATAAATGAATTTAGAATGTCCAAAATAGGATTCCTTAACCACCTAATCTTCATAATCATTGATAAACCCTTATTAAGGTCCGAAGCACTCAAATACTCTCCAAGGTTAGGTTACACCGTATATGAGAAGATATTATGATTTCTAGATGTAGAATGGAGATCGAGTGCTCCAAAAGTTTAGAATAATGATCCCATTAAAAGGACTACAAAATGGCCTTTAGACCAAGTTATAGTGTATATAGATAATAAAAACTTTAACAGTGGTCTATCATCATGATATAAACCATGCCTAGAGATTGTGTTATTTAGATCTAAAAAAAAAAAAAATCAAAATAGTAACTAGGCACTTGAAGGTCTTTGATCTTCTATTGTATCCCTCACACATCTCTTATTTTAAAAATGGGCCCTTAGTTGCTTTGGTAGTTAGGGTTTCTCTCTATTTGTCTCACTTTATTGTGTTATTTAGATCTATATATATATATATATATATTCAAAATAGTAACTAAGCACTTGAAGGTCTTTGTTCTTCTATAGTATCCCTCACACATCTTTTACTCTAAAAGTGGGCTTTTGGTTACTCTAATAGTTAGGGTTTCTCTTTATTTGCCTCATTTTTTTAGAGAATGCACAAAATAAATATCTAATCCATAGACTTTCCCTCACATTTATATACTTACTGCTAATCCATTACACAACCTATATGGGATACTTCAACAATCTCCCCATTTCACACATCATCGAATCTCAAGACTCTACCTCACACTATATACTAACCACCAGTTCCTTCTACAACTGATGTGGGATACCCCAACAATCTCTTTCTTTACACATCAGGTCCTAGGTCAAAGGTAGCAGCGACCCATTCTTCCATACAGGCTGAGATTGATGACAAATTTAAGCTTTGATACTAGTTGTTGGGTGATCTTAGGTCCTTCTCATCCCCAAAATGTAGCTCATAAGATGAGACTTTCCCCCACCCTTATATACTGACCACCAACCTTTCCCACAACTGATGTGAGACACCCTAATAATAGCAAGAGTAAGTATGTATATAGAGATGTTAAAGCAAGGACCAAAGAACAAATACTAGTTAGGCTTCCAATGTAAATAAAAATTCTTAATTTAGCCTGATTAATTTTTATTTACATAAATTACAATTCATATTGCTAAAAATTTATAATTGCACCAAATACAAAATTAAATTTCAAGTTCTATGTTATTAATACTTATATATTTTCCATGTTAAGATCATAGTTACCCACTATTAAAATTAAATTATTGACAATTTAATTAAATGGCATATTAAATTCCTTGAGACCATCCACATGACTTGTTTGACATATCAAATTCAAAATTCATTTGTAGGATTTGAGACGAGCAAAATTTACAAGCTTTGTTAAGGGAGTAACATTAATCCCTCTATCTAGACTTAGATTCTATCAATTACTAATATCTACTATATAAATAATGTCATTGCCTAATTCACTTAGTTTATCGACCCACAACATATCTTACCATTTGTGAATTTAAATGATAACCACTATATATATGTGTCTAATAAAAATATCAGGAGAGCATAAGTATTCATAATAATCACGTGGTGTTACTCATCTTGCATAGTCACTACAAAACAATCACCTTAAGACTAGGGATGGCAATTTTAACCCGCCCCAATGGGCACTTGTCTGACCCTGATCCAATAAGTATAGATATTTTTAAATATTACAGATTATAAGGCAAGTTAGGGTATAAAAATAAAATAATCGTCAGGTTTAGGTATGGGGATGGTAAATATAGCATATCAGATGAGTGTTACCCGAACCCGCCCTGATTACTTTGATTAAAGGGTAATCGACAGGTATTACGCGTACTAATTAACCATTTATTGGATACTTGGTGAGCATTATTCGATTACTCATCTAAATTATTCTATTATTAGCCCAAATTATCGAATATCTGAATTTATACAAATAATACCATCAATTTGGATACTAAATTATATATATATATATATATATATATATATATATATATATATAACAAAATCCTTTTAATTAATACCAAATAACTTAAGATTCTGATATCAAATAATTTGTTTTAGACTTAGACCGGACACAAATTATTTATTTATTTATTTTTTGCTTAATTATAGTAGAGGTTTAAGACGAGATTAAATATAAGGTTTTTTAATTTTATTTTTATAAAAGTAATATAATAAATTTTACTTAAGTGAAAAATATTTAAAAATTTTTATTTAAAGATAATGTTTTTAGTCTTTTAAAATGTAAAATTATTTATAAAATTATTGTCTTTGAAGAATTTTTTAATCCTTGTGTTTAATGTAACCACCTCATATTTAAAGGTTACGAGTATCCAACTATCCGATGGGTTAGGAGATAAGTCAGTTAAAAATACTCATTAGGTACCCGCCTGGTCCAGGTATTTTTTATACTTGATGGATTCGGAGATAATAGATGCAAGACTCAACCCCGATCTGATATGTTGCCATCCTACTCAAGACGATCAAGTTCAATTTACACAAAATGTACTGGGATAATGAGTTGAAACTATTCCACTTTCCATACACAAGATAAAGCTATTAAAACTATGTGCTATAATTCTATTGATGATATGTCCAATTCCATCTAAAATTGTGAACAGTAAACTTATATTCTATAAGAACCGATGATCTAATCTTGTATATGTAAGTAATACTCTACCTACTAAGTCATATATTACATAAAATAAAAGACACACATGCAATAATTAAATAAATGGTGCTATGCAAATATTGCTCACTTAGATTCTCATTAAAATAAAATAAATACTAGTAATTGTAAAAGCATGTTTTTTTATTCTGTATCTCTAACACCAACGGTATAAGTAGATCTAAACCATTAATAAACTCAACTATAGGCTGCAGTTGTTAATCAGTTAAAGTAAACCCCGATCGAATGAATTGAGCTAATTTAGGTCAAAATTAGGTAGCATTACAACAAATCACACCTTTGACGACCACTTTTCTCGACCAATTATAAATTTGGTCGCTAAAGGAGACTTTTCCCGATCAAATATAAATTTAGTCGCTAATAGTCGCTAATAGTCACTTTTTCCCGACCAAAAAAATGTTAGTCGCCAAAGGATAACTTTTCCCGACTAATTGGTCGCTAAAGGGTGACTTTTCCCGTCTAAATATAAATTTAGTCGCTAAATGGGAACTTTTTCTGACCAATTGGTCGGCAAAAGTGTAAAAAAAATTATTACAAAAAATGTTAAAATAATTAAATAAAAAGTAAAAATTTTATCACTTTTGGCGACTAATTAGTCGCTAAATGGGACTTTTCCCGACCAATTGGTCGGCAAAAGTGTAAAAAATTATTACAAAAAAGTCAAAATAACTAATAAAAATAATAAAAATTTTATCACATTTGGCGACCAATTGGTCAGTAAAAGTGTAAAAAAAATTATTAGAAAAATGTTAAAATAATTAAATAAAAATAATAAAATTTTTATAACTTTTCCCGACCAATTGGTCGGCAAAAATGTAAAAAAAATTATTAGAAAAATATTAAAATAATTAAATAAAAATAATAAAATTTTTATAACTTTTGGCGACTAATTGGTCGCTAAAGGTGAACTTTTCACGACCAATTGGTCGGCAAAAGTAATAGATTTTGTTTATATATATATAAATATGTAAAATATATATACAAATGAAAGCTTGGCCTAGTGGCCAAACACACCAGCTTCCAAAGAGATGACATGAGTTCGAGTCTCACTACCACCACCAACAACAACAAAAACAAAAATTTCAAAATTATGGAGCCGACACGTGGCCTAATAATAGGCTAACATGTGGTCCAATCATAGATCGCCATGTGGCACAACATAAGGTGCCATGTGGCATGATGACATTTTAGCAAATAATGCCACGTGGCACCACATTTAAATTTTTTTTAAATTAATTTAAATTTTCAATTTTATACTTTTTGTCGACCAATTGGTCGCGGAAAGTGTACAATTGCCGACCAATTGGTCGGGAAAAACAGAGAAGATTTTGCATTTCTCCCATTAAATATTTCTTTGCCGACCAATTAGTCGGGAAATGTTTTACATTTACCGACCAAATGATTTTTTGGTTGGGAAAAGTTTCCCCAACAAGTCTTCGCTGACCAAATTCCGACCAAATAAGTTTGGTCGGGAAAAATTTTGCTGACTACATTGTACCCTTTAGTGACCAATTTTTTGGTCAGCAATTATGTGATTTCTTGTAGTGTAACTTCGAGAATCATAAAAGTTAGGGGACTATCAAAATGATATGAGTACTTCAAGTTGATCGTACAATTAAGAAAGATGAGAATCAAAGATGATCAACATCCTAGATAAGTACAAGCACTAGATCAAGCAATCAAAGCACAAACAAACATAATCTTACGGATTCCATATAAGTCGCTCAGGAATTTAGGCAATTTGATCTAATAAATGTGTCTAGGATAGTTAAAATAGGGGTATATACCCAATCAAAATTAGAATAAATAACATCTCGATCAAAGCAATAAAAGAATCAATAATCAAAATTAGAGGAGCTCAACTAGCATTGTTAGCAAATTGGCTATGTGGTGGCTCCCTTGCAAAGCCGCCCTTGGGGGAGCACCATCCCAAAGCCTCAATTAAGACTGTCAACTTCTAAAGCACCGTTGGTTTACCTATACATAGGTTTACTTCCTCTCCAAAAAAAAAAAAAAAAAAAAAATTCTATATAATATTTCAGTCATCACTTCCTCCTCATAGCTCTAGGAAGCTTTGAGAACCTCCTTGTGGTGATGCCTTGCTCTCAACTGCTCTAGAGCAAAAATGACGATGAAGCTTTACCAAGTAATGGTTGCAACGACTTCCAAAGCAACCCGATATTAAAGACTTATCAGACTTATGACTTAGAAGGTTTAATTTCTACCTCAGTATAACCATCATGTTGCCCAACTAAGAGTTTCTTACGTTACATCTATATTAAGGGATCTTGTATATTAGAAATCTCAAAGCATTATATACTAGCTTTACTTTCTACAATATATGGCACAATTGTTACACTACTTAAAAGAGAGAATATGTTATTATGATTATTATTTTTTTTTTTTACTTTGACATGGATACCTCATAAAAAATCTCAAGGCTTTGCATTTAACTTTTACACATTGTTCTTGTTTAGCGGTTATGTTGCTTGACAAAAGTATGCTCTATGTTTTTCATTCTAATGGATCACTTGCATAAAAAATCATTAGGGTCAACATTAATAGCTCGTTTAATTTAACCGTCATTTTGTATATTCCTCATGTGTATAATCACCATGTTACCCAATCAAAAAGTATGCTTTAACACTTACCCTCATCCTAAGTGTAAATGTTATCTTGGTTAAAACTTGCTCTCTAATTTCAAACTTGCGTAAAAGAAGTTAACAGTTACACTTATAACTTTTCATTTCTTTATCTACATGAATAAATGCACAAATGTACATGGGATAAGAACAATTAGTTTTCCCCCCAGTCTTATCCCGTTAACATCATTTATTGTTATTGGTTAAAAAATGAGAAAAAAAGGACTATTTTACTTCCTAATGCAAAATGTAGCTTGACTTGATCACTGTGATTGTGTGTGGTTGTTCGAATGCCATATCTCAGGACTTCCTTGAATATCAAGTAATACAAAACGAAATGGAGAAAATAAAATTCGTTAGTCTTTACTTAGCAGATCGAGATTAAATATTAATTAAAGTAGAACCAGCCAAAATTTTCCTTCAAGGGAGTATAATGAACAAAATCGATTAATCTTCAAAAAACAAATAGAGACCAAACAGTAAAGTAGAACAAAAAAATTGATTAATCTCAAATGACACAAACCAACTGAATCATTGATGTTTATAAGTCATAAAGAAAAACATAAAAAAACATAAATTTTTGGATGTTGAGAATGTTGTTTTTTAATTTTCTATTATATTTTTCATTTATTTATGGGTGAAATGATGAAATAACTTCCAATAACCGCTCATCCACTTCTTTTCCTATGATATGATAACTTCTCTCATGATCGATTAATCTTCAATAACAAAGACCAAACATTAAAGTAGAACCAAAAAATTGATTAATCTCAAATGACACAAACCAACTGAATGATTGATGTTTATAAGTAATAAAGAAAAACACAAAAAACGTAAATTTTGGGATGTTGAGAATGTTATCTTTTAATTTTCTACTATATTTTTCATTTATTTATGGGTGAAATGATGCAATAACTTCCAATAACCGCTCATCCATTTCTTTTCCTATGATATGATAACTTCTCTCATGATGTAGCCACTACTCCACTACTTGAATAATCATCCCTTAATTTTTTCTTCATTATACACGTGTGTTTTAGCTTGGAAAGAGACTCAGTTGAATAAATAAATCAAATTTAGAGAAATTAGTTAAGTAGTATTTTTTATCAATTCGCAGTTCTAACTCGCACTTTATGAAAATAGTAATAACTTTCTCTGTAATATTAAAGAATATGCAAGTTTTGCAGTGTTGGAAACTAGACTAAAAAATCTTTCCAAGTACATATTTATCGAGCTAGTGACTATTCTATAGAAAATCATATTTGACAATAACTAACTGCTTTAAGTTAGTTTGCAATTTTGAAGATAAAACCATTACACTTTACAGAATCGTCAATAACTTTTTTTATAAAACTCAAAAAAATGCAATATATGCAGTATTGGAAACTAGACTCAAGAGAGCTTTCCAACCATATGTATATTGAGTTGGTGGATAGTGTGTGAAAAATTTGATCTAACATAAACGTTTGCTTCAAGCTAGCTTATTATTTTATAAGCAGAGTAGTCGTACTTTATGAAAACGATCATAACTTTTTCTATATAACTCATAAATATGCGAAGTTTACAGTATTAGAAATTAGATTTAAAGAACTTTTCCATTATATTGTGTATCAAGCTATTTACTAATTTGTATTGAAAGTTATGATAATTTAAATTTACTCTATAAAAATATAAATTGTAGCAAAATTTAAGGGATTGATTATGGACTTTGATTGAAAAATAGTTTTAATGTAAATAATTGTTATACAACACTAAGAGAAAATAGAGAAGTGCTTTGTTTTACATAACAGTAATTTATAATTTTACAATAAGGGAATAGGATAAATATTTGGTGAATATCTAAATATGGTGAAGCCTTTACTACTAGGTAAAAAAGAATGGTTGACCACCTAAGACGGTCGTCCCACCTTATCTAAAGTTCCTGAGACAACCGCTTCAAGGCAAACGTGGATAGAGGGGTCGAGAATGGGAATGGATGATCACTTAAGACGGTCGTGGATGTTATCACACACCAAAAATGATCGATATATAATTGTGTCAAATCTTTTAGTCAGCTGCCTCAAAGCGGTTGTCTATTCCCATTAGCCAGCTAATTTGAGGTGGTCACCTAAAAGGTCCAACAGTCATCTATAGTATTTTTTTTTTTAAATCTAGTTAATTTTGTTGAAACCAAGAAAAACCTATAATAACATACAACAAAACCTATAGATTCATATAACCTGTACCAAAATATACTACGACAAAATTATACAACACAAATAAAAAATTATGATACAATAAAAATTAAAAGATTTATTACATTATCGTTAAGTAAATGAATTTACAAAAGAGGAAAAAAAGTCTTCGAGTAAGGAAAAGACTTGAAACCCCGAGAGAACCCCTCAAACCTAAAATAGATTTAAAAGTAATTAAATTAAATACTAATAGGAATTATAATGAATGAATTTAAAATTAAATCGTAAACAAATTTAACTTGTAAAACTTTAAATTTAATCAACTTAAAAGTATAAACTTCTCAAGGCCTTTGCGAGCGATTCAACGCTTGGATTCTTGTGCGGTTCATTTCTGAAAGTCCTAAATGTTTAGAAATCACTACACGTCAAGATCGATTGAGAACAGAGATCGTATGCTTGGTTTGAGTACTTGACTCTGAGGTCTTTAGTTTTAAGTCGTAAGTTTTAACTAGAAATTTCCTCTAGCCATTCTGAGCGATTTGATGCTTGGAATCATGTGCAGTTTATTCATGCAAGTTCTAAATGCCTAGTACTCACTCACATCAAGTTCTGTTGAGATCGGACATCGTATGTTCGATTTGAGTAGTCGACTCCTACATGACACATTCCAAGTTTCGAGTTTCAACTACAAACTTCCAGGGGCCATTCTGAGTGATTTGCCGCTGGAATTCCTGCACCATTTGTTCTTGCAAGTCATTCGTGCCTAGAATTCGCTACACGTCAAGTTCCATTGACATTGGACGCTGTATGCTCAGTGTCATTAGTTGACTCCTAAGTTCTAAGTTTCACATTTCAAGTTTCAACTAGAAAATACTCTGAGCCATTCCAAGTGATCCGACACTCGGATTCTCGCACTGTTTGCTCCTGTAAGTCTTAAATGCCTAAAACTCGCTACTCATCAAGTTTCGTTCAGATCAGACACCGTATACTTGGTTTGAGCAGTTGACTCATAAGTTGGAAGTTATGAGTCTCAAGTTTCAGTTAGAAACTACTCCAGGCCATTCTGAGCGATTCGACGCTCGAATTTTCCTACTATTTATTTCTGCAAGTCGTAAATGCCTCGTACTCACTACTCATCCAGTTCCATTTAGATCGGATGCCGTATGCTCAGTTTAAGCAGTTGACTTCTATGTTGAAAGTTCTAAGTCTCAATTTTTAACCTATGTTCAACTCCTACCTTGGGAATCCTAAGTTTTAAGTTTCTATGTTTGACTCTACATTTTAATTCTATTAACAAAAGATTAATGTCTATGTTCAACTTTATATTATAAACTATAAACAATAATAGAATTTCTAGAACTAGAATATATTTATGTATTGTAAATAATTAAAATTATACCTCATCATGATCGTCTTTACATCCTAGAGGCTGGCATGGCCTGGTGTCATCGTCGGCATCCTACATTTAATAGTTTAAAATTTTAGTTTTCATCTACTTGTGAAAACAAAACAATAAGAGAATTTATAAATGTATGGTTAATATTCAACATGTTACCTGAATAGGATGTCGAGACTTATGGAACTCTACCCATAGTTCATTCCACATATGGTCCATACGTTGAACTATCACAGCATGAAACTCATCGAGAACCTTAACTCGAACCTCAACTTGAATCTCGTCTCGAACCTTAGCTCAACCTCAACCTGAACCTTAGCTAGAACCGAGATAAAAAGCTCGGTCCAGAGCTTGGCTTGAACCTCGTCTCGAATCTCAGTCTGGAGCTGATTGCACAAGTCTACCCAAAAGGTGTCTAGGTAGGAGCAATGAGGGCCTCGATGTCCTTGTTAGTGTGCCCCGAGGAGGCTATAGACGAGGTAGCCGTGGTGGCCTATCGGACCACGGATTTGGGTATGACACTACCTAAGCCATGTGTGTAACCGTGCCTATCTTGGCCTACGACCTTGACGAATATGGCATCGCGCCTCTCCATCGACTCCCACTCAACCTCTGGAAGCTTAGCTAGGTGTGTTTAGACCTACTCAATGATGGCTCGCACATCAAGGCGGTGAGGATCACGTATCCAATATCCTCTTGAATACACAAAGCTGATCGGTCGAGGTCCCCTTTGCCTGCATATGCATAAAAGGTAAATTAAATTATTTATAAAAAAATGTAACAATTACTAATGTAGGAAAATAAACAAAACTTGTAATAAATTTAAACACGATTATATATCCAAGTTGAATTTGATCACTAATTAAATATAACCCTAATTTAATTTGGGGTTAATTGTAACTATTATTGAATTTTGACTTGAATCGAATTTATATGTGTTTATTTACAAAATTATGGATTATTTGAATAAGTCCTAAATAGTTATAAAATACCATTTTATTTGGACCCGTTTATTTTTTAGTTTTTAAATTAATTGTTAAAGGATTATTGTTTTATTTTCTAATATTTTCAACTTGAAATATACATTAGAGAGTTTAATGAATTTAAATTTTGAATTCATATAAATTCGATTAATTTGAAAGTCTAAAAATACATTAGGGAGTTTAATTTTGAAACATACATTAGGGAGATTAGATTTTAAAATTAATCTTTATATTGTTGGATTCTAGTTTTTCTGTATTATTCATATAAAACTACATTTATATTTAAACTAAGAAATTAAGAAATTAGTAATACTTGAATCAAACAAATCATACAAACGACATAAACTAAATTAACAAATTATGAAAATTTCAATGAAATTAACAAATTGATAATATTTCAACCAAACAAATCATATAATTAATCAATATATAATTAATCAATAAAATGATAAATTATGAATATTTAATCCGAAGAAAACTAATCATTTAATTTAACTAATTAAGAACTAATTAACAATGACAATTAACAATTTAATTTAAGTTAACAAACAACCAAATTTGGTTGTTTAACAATGCCATTAACAAATTAATAACCCAAATCAACAAATAAATAATTAGGAATTAACACCTTAATTAAGAATTTAACAAATTAATTAAACTACAAATTGCAAATAACAAAACATTACAAAATTACAAACTTACAAACAACAAATTACAAACTTCTCAAACAAACTAATTAACACAATGACAAATTTGATTTCATCAATACAACATAAATTGCAAACTTATTACAACCAAACAAAAAAAAAAGAAAAAAAAAACAACAAAATGACTTCAAAATTATCCAAAATTTGAAGCTACCAAACATTAAGTCCTCTTCAACATTGTCGAACACTGTTAAAAAAATTAAAAAAAAAAACAAAACCAATGTCATAAAGGAAAATACAGAGAGAGAGACAGAAAGAAAGGGCCAAAGAGGGAGAGAGATATAGAGGAAGTGAGAGGGAGACAAAAGGAGAGAGGGAGAGTGTGGAGCTTACTTGTTGGCCGAGAGAATACTGAAGGGGCAACGCCAGCGATTAGGCTGGGCAACTCTAGAGGGTTGGGCTGGGCTGAGTTAGGCCTGCGAATGAAAGAGTGAGTGAGAGAGAGATAGAGAGATGGAGTGAAATAAGACTGTGTAAGGAGGGACGGGTTTGGGGGAACTTAAAGGCCCCTTTAACGACTGCTTCAAAGCGGTCAAGCGTGTGCTTCAAGCAATCATTTAAAGTGTTTTACACGACCGTCTCAAGGCAATCGAGCATTCCTCTAGTCTCATATACTATTATTTCTATTAGTATTTTTAACTTTTTCCTATAATACCTCTCAATTCCCTATAAATATCTACAACTTCAATTGTATTCGAAATAAAATTTTATAATTACCACACAATTTGAATAATTCCATATTTTAACATTTTTATTTTTGTAAAATGTCGTTTAACTACTCATCATATTTATAATTTTTTTATTTAAATATCCTTTAATTAGTTACTATGTATTTTGAATACTCTTAACTACTTACTATTAACTATTTGAGACACTACTATTAAATTTTGTATAATTTATTTAAAACAAGAAAAATTAACAAGAATACCCACCCTCTTCTAGCATAGTATAAACAATTAGCAGGTCAGTTATTATACAGATTTGATATATTTGTTTGGGCAAATTTATGTGTCATATATTTCATCCAATTTGTCTAGACAGCCGTGTAAAGCACTACTGGAAATAAATTTATGTGTTATATATTTGTTTGTGTTATGACTTCAAACCACTAAAAATTTTTAAAAATTTTTATAAATTATTAATTTTTTATTTCATTACACAAATTACGAACTCACAACTTATTTTTCTTCGAGCACACCCCATATTTGTTTACCCCATATTTGTTTAGACGGTCGATCCAATTTGTTTGTGTTACGTATTTCCATTCCGCTACGTATTTATTTATTTACATCCAAGAATACACGTACGGGCTGTGGCCATCCCTGCACTCGGAACGCCAGACCCATTAATGGTCCGATAGCAGTTGGTTGGTCAATCGTCCTCGAACTCAACTCTCTATGCGTCTGTGATATTATTATACCATTGATCTTCAAATCTACGGTATTAAAGCACTCCGCAATAGCGAGATCTTCACTGTACCCGTTACTGTATCATTCGCTTTGTAATGTTCTTCCCATCCGACCCATCTTCGTTTCTCCCTCTCCGTCCCTCTCGCTCCCTCGCCTGCCTCTGCAAACCAATTCAATTCGAAGCAGCAGAAGAGCACTTCGCTAAAATGCGCTATCCGTGAACAGAGCCCCTCCTCTATGCGACTCCGACGCCGATCCCGGGAAGTCATTCCGCCATGGCTAATTGGATCTCTTCCAAACTCAAAGTCGCGGAGACCCTCCTCCAACAGGCGAGTGATTCCTTTCCACACTCTCATGTTTGGCTGCAAAGAAATTCTCCGGAATATAATATATGTCTATCAAAATTTTCTTGCTCATCATTCATTTTTCTCTGCTTGGTTAATTAATAGTTTTTTTGTATCGATTTTCCATTCATTGTTATATAGTTTTAGATTGTTATATAGTCCAAGTTTTGTAATATTGAAACGGCCATAATTCAGATCGATCAGCAAGCAGCCGACTCATTGGGGAAAAACGACAAGCCGCGATCTGAGGAGTTGAGTCTTGAAACCCCCACCAAAAGCACTGAAGTTGTGCCATTGAAGGATCAGCTGAAGAAGAAGAAGAAATCAAATGAAGAAAACGATTTAATTGGAAAGTCCAATAGTGATTATAACTTAAATTTGACTAATGGTAGTAATAGTAATAATAATCGAGAAAATAAGGAGCTTAGGGCTTCACTTGTGAATGTTAAACCTTCTGTGAGCCCTCCTAAGTCTGGTCTTACAGACAGTGATTGGACTGAATTGCTTAGTGTGCCATCACCAGCTGTTAATCGCAGTAATGGAGTAACAGAGATTCGTGGGTTACGAAAAGAAGGTCGGAGGCTGGGGAATTCAGGTTTGAATTTACCAGCATCAGAGACAAAAAGGAGAAACCAGAAGAGTCAGAATAGTGTCTTGAGAAATTTCCAAAAATCAGACACGTTGGATAATAAAGGAAACAGTGGAATCATTAATGGGGGACGGAATGATGGTGGAGATTCTAGGGTTATGGATACAATGCAGAAAACTTTGAGTGTTGAATTGGGATTTGATGATGATTTCTCAGAAGGAAGAGAATTGGAGAGGAAGGATGCAAGTCTGAGTACTGTATTGGAGAATAAGAACGAGGTAAATGAAAAAAGAATTGTGGTGTCGCAAAAAAGTGGGGATAAGGAGAATTTACAGTATAAGGAATCTTCTTTAAATGCAGACCTGCAATCGACTAATAAGGACCATCCAACAAAAATGGGATCAGTGACTGTTGATGGAATTTCTGATTTAAAAATCAACATGGGTGATGATCATGGAAGATTTAGGGGTTCAATTGGGGGAACTAATGGACCTAATGTTGGGCAGAGGAGTTCCCCCTCTATAAAGAGGGAGTCTCATTCAACAAGTGATGGAGCGTCTGATTCAGAGACAGATTCAATGTCTACCTCTGACTCTGAAAGTGAACATGAGAGGGAAGAAAGGAAGAGGAGGAGGGCACAGATCCTGGCTGAGAAAGCAGCAGCAAAGGCCACAGAGGCTATCAAAGACCGAGAAAATATGGTTGCCAGATTGGAGGGGGAGAAACAGAGCTTACAGAAAATACTTGAGGAACGGGCCAAACAGCAAGCACAAGAGGTAATACTAAGCTTTCACTGTTCTTGTCATACAATTTTTGTTTGGTAATTGAGTTGATGAAATCATGCCTTGTTTGCTCTATTAATAATCAGCAGCATTTTTCTTCTCAGGTAGTAATTAAAAAAAAAAAAAAAAAGAAAGGAGACACACCATTAAATCCAATTCATGCTGAAATCTGGGAAAAAAAATTGCAAAGAAGGTGATCTAATCACATGTTTACTGCTTCAAACTTTGTAATTTGTGGCTTCAGTCCTAATTGGACTGCAAAACATTTTAATATACATAGCTAAATATTCAAATTCTGATTGTAAAAAACAATTATCCCTATATATTTCCACTTTGAACTGTAGGTTAGTCTGATAATTATCTTTCTCTGCAATTTTACTTCTGCCTCCCGGGGAAAAAAATAATCATAATTATTATTGAAATACAAAACAGCTGACAGCGGAAATGGATTTCATGTGGACTGGAAAAGTTCATTACTGACAAGTTTTGAATCGTCATACTGGGGTTTTAGTTGTATGTTATGCCATGTGAGAAAATGGAAGAAAAGGATGACCTCTAGATTTTAGAAACTTGACCTAGGGTGGTTTAATTTTCCATGTTGGGTCTACAAAAATGTATGTTGTTTAACAGATAAACTATTGCAACGTCTCACATAGGGGCCTCTAAAGGTATTGCCTTTGTCAATGAAATCTTATTCCAATTGAATTGCCTTTTGCTTTCTTTTTTTCTTCTATTGAGCAACAACTATAGTTATAGCTATTCTCAGCAGCCAGGGCAGCCTAAAATCCAACCGGCTGACTTTGACTTTCGCAAGTCAAATTTGGAAGAATGTATATGTTTCACTTTTGGCCTTGACTTATTGTCCTGCAAAGTTCCTTTGGGTTAAATCTCTTTCTTTCCTCTACTCTCTAGTATGCTTGTTATATTTGGAACCAATGCAAGTTTTTGTGTTGTTAATTAATTAATTAATTTATTTTCATAGTATAATGGGAGAACACTAGTTTTGTGTTCCATTATAATATACCCATGCCAATAGTTTATATTCAGTAAACTCCATTTATTATTTTTTTTTTCCAAATATAATGCAAATCATGCAGGTATGAAAATACTATTGCGCACATGAGAGCAGTTTAGCGGTAATATCTCTACTAATTAAGGTAGAGGTCAGTAGTTCAAGCCCCCTCGAATTTATCTGGCTTCTAATTCTTGTGGGTTTGGATATGAAGTGTGGAGACATCCAAATGAATGCCGTATCCGTATCTGACTTATATTGGACACATACTCTTTCAGCATTCTGAGATACGTGTTAGACACTCCAAGTGGTGTGTCCAATTATTTTATCATTATTTTTCTTCAAACATATGATTGTGACAAACCAATATTTAAGTATTCAAAACCCATAAAAATTACAAAAACTTCTATCTCATATTTTGTTATGTTCTATATATTGAATTAGTTGTATTATGGATGTTATATTCATATCTGTATTTAATGAAACTTGTAATTTTTTTTGTTGTATTTCCACCGTATTCGTATTCACTTTTAAAAAAAAAAAAAAAAAAAAAAAATTTATGTCCTCATCTATAACCATATTGCATACTTATCCCATGTCTGTATTCATGCTTCTTATAGGGTGGGTTAAGATCTCTAGTAGATTAGTCACACCAAAGGTGGGGATACCTCTAATATCAAAGAAAAAGTACAGTAAATACTATTAACAAAGGGGAGTACCCGACTCACAGCTAACATGGTTATTTTGTCAAGGTTCTAGTTTACAACCTGGCTATGAAATTAATTTCATAATACTGCTATTTTTTTTAATCTAAATTTAAGTCAATGGAAGTTTTATAAATTTTGCGTTTTGGGCTATAAAGGGGACTGCTAGAATGAGCTGCTATTTTTGGATGATTTACCTATCTTTGGTCAATCTTAATAGGTCTTGGTAAGGTTGTTAAATGAACCAAACAACTTGAGCTCGATTAATGTTCAGCTTTCTAAAGTCTCTTTCAAGATTGACTTTGCATGAGATCAAGCCAAAATTGAACATAATTTGTAGCTGGAGCTCAATTCAACCTCAGCTTGATAAGCTTAAATCTATGTAAAATAACAAAGCTACTTGAGCTCGGCTTGATTAATGCTTGACTCGAAAGCTTCACAAGCCAAGCTTAGAAAACATTTTCCAGATCAATATGTTTTTCAAACAAAGTTTGAACAATCTAGTACTCAGCTCAGCTTGTTTACAATCCTAGGCTTTGGAGGCCAAGTACAGCCCATATTGTATGCCACTGTTGCTAATTTGAGGATAAGTGATGACTATTCTTTGGTGTGATTCTTAGCCCTAGGTAACAGTGCAGAGGCTAAAATATCAGATTGATATATTTATATGTAAACATAGTTGAATTTAAAATATATCAGATTGATATAGGCAAATAGTTTTAGATTTGAGTAAATTTTGTTACAATTAGTAAGAATAGATTTAGAAATAAATGCTATGTTATTTTATTTTGCATGAGATATAAGAAATTAATAATTTTGTTTTTCTTTTTGTTTATAACTATCAAAATAAACTGCAGTAATTTTGTACTTTATCAATTTAAAGTGCCTTTTTTGGAAGAGATTGTGAGAAAAATTAACCACTGAAGCTTGGCATGATTTGCCTTTCTAGATTTATGTTAAGATGAGCTTGATTACACGATGACTATGAAGATATAAGTATTCTTAACTAGCAAAGTACCCTTTTATTTCGTACGGTTAAAGCTAGGCCAGAAGGCATGTCAATAGAACCTAAATTTAATAAATTTATGTATTGTATGTATACAATTTAAAAATGTAGCGTAGAAGTTACAACTTTAGCTAACATCAAATGGAGAAAGACATCATTTTTCTCCATTTGATGTCAACAAATGATGTCCTCCTTTGATTTTTGCTTAACATCTCTGATATTGATGCTTAATGCTTGCGGAATCTACCTCTGTATTATTGTACCTATTTTAGTAGCTAAAGCTGATTTCATGGTCAACTCAAGTTAATATTTTTGGCTTCAGGCTTCAGAGCTGCAGAACACTATGATGGAAATGATGGATGCCGTTGAATTAGAGAAGCAGAAGCATAATCATACTAGAATGGAATCCCTTGCACGACTGGCTACACTTGAGGTACTGCTATTGATTTCAAAATCCATTTTAATTTTCAGTATCCTAATTCTTTGCTTCTTCTCTCTTTTTCTCATGTTGTTGTCCTTATAAGTACACCCCTATTTGCAGACTGCAAATGCTGATCTTGCTCGATCGCTTGCCACTGCACAATGGAACCTTGAAGTAGAGGTATGATTTCCAGCTTCTGTTGCAAATAAAATTTTCCTCTGATATAAATTTCTTGCCTTCTACTCAAATGTGAACATTGTAGAGCAAAAGGAGATGAAAGAGCCTTGAAAAAAGATGTTATTTAAAAACCCTTGTGCAAACTAAATATTTGTTATTCTAATTTTAATTTCTATTGAGCTTTGTCCACCTTTATGGAAAGCTTTGAAAAGAAAATAATAACAATTGTCAAGAAGTTCAACAATAGATAAGAGAGGTCTCAATCTTAAAATTTAGGTGTTAAGGTGAGGGAAGTCCGTCTCTTATATGGAAGAAATAACTTTTTTCATAGTTTGATGTGGGACAACTTCTAACGTCCCTCTCACGTTGGCCCGCATGGACATAGGCACAGTATAGACTATGATGGGACCTAGTTGAAAACTTACTCGATACCATGTCAAGAAACACAACAATATATAAGAGGGGCCTCCATCGTAAAATCTAGATGTTAAGGTAAGGGAAGTCCATCTCTTATATATTAGAAATGACTTTTCTCATGAGCCGACGTGGGACAATTTCTAACAATAATAATGATTAAAGGAACAAGACCCTTATTATTTTTCTTGACCAAAGTTATGTCTAGAATAGATTCAGCATATTTATCTTTTTTTTTTTTAATTACTACAGTTGAAGATTTAATGAATTGTTTTATTGGAGTTCGCTCATGTTTACCATTCTTTCACTTTTTGTGATTTCTTATTGAATTAGGGGAAATCTCTATGATAATTCAATGGATCTGTCTGTTCACAATTGCAA
This sequence comes from Vitellaria paradoxa, assembly GCA_019916065.1. NCBI lineage: Eukaryota > Viridiplantae > Streptophyta > Magnoliopsida > Ericales > Sapotaceae > Vitellaria > Vitellaria paradoxa. Next base: position 17,709,770 of record CM034240.1, read on the forward strand.
TATTTTAACGCCAAAACTCTCCTGCTAGTTTCTACGAGGAACTTACAAAATTGCAACTTTGACGAAACTGAAAATCTAATATATTTTCCTTTGAGCTTATGAAGTTTCTCTATCACATCAATTAGATTCATTTTTTTTTTCTGCTTTTGTTGACTAGGTTAATCGGGTGGCAGAACTTCGACAACAAATTGAGTTGAAAGAAGCAAGCCAAGAAGGTTTGACATTAGATCTTTATTGAACTTGAAGTCATGTCTTTTTATTTACTTTTTTTTTTTGAAATATAATTCTTCCTTTATTTATTTTTATCATTCTTTCCTATTTGATTATTATTGATCTTTTCTAGCTGCTTATATATATATATATATATATATCAATAAAATATTATTCCAAGTGATCTCGTTTTAATAAGAACTATTTTAACAGGCCAAAGGAGAAAATGTAAATGTAATGCTGTATTCTCCTAATAAACAATTTCAGCAATGAAAGCCCTAAAATTGGATAAAATGGTAGATAGTTTATAAAATTTGGTTTTATTTTATTTGATAGTTTATATTTTGACTAGTTTAGATTTAATCTGATAAGTTGAGGTCTAAAGTTTGCCTTGGATCTTGCCCTTTAATCCATTAGATCAGGTGTATGCATGCGTGACTCTAGATATTTGCTTTGACAAAATGTTGAACACCTCATCTTGGTTTTTATCCCACTTGTAAATTGCTTAATATTATTCACTTTTCATCTCAAGATTGTGAGCACTATATCGTCTATATTCTTCTTCAGCTTTACTATTCTCAATAATATACATACCATTAATTGATGGTTTTCAGTCACCTTATAAGTTGGAAGCATTATGTCAATATAAATGTGTCAAGCCAATGCAATGTCATGAGGCTGGTCGGTTGGATTGTGCTGAAAATTTGTTTCTTTCCCTTCTCTATGTCATTCTATTCATTTATATGTTTTATAAATATCATCACAACGACATTCCAATGCTTAAGCATTGAACATGACAATTGAATGGTTGGATTGTTAACCTATATTAGGTCAACAATTGACCCAAAAAACTTAAATTGTTAGGAAATGGGCCCAACAATACACATGTTAAATTATCTTAACAATTCCTCTCGTGTGTGACCCTGATTTACAGGTAAAGTGAAGAGACAAACAAATTGAGTTTGTCAAGAATCAATGATTGAATGGAAATGCTTCACACTCTTACGGTTGTCTCAACATATATTTATATTCTTGTACATTTTAGGAAATAATGACACTCTTACACAATCTAATCTCCTATGCTAGGAAAGAAAATAAATCAAAGACCTATTTCTATATTTATAATATTCTAATACCTCCCATTAAGTTGGAGCATCTATATCATGCTTTCCAAGCTTGTCACAAATTTATCAAACCTGAGATCCCCCAAGGGATTCAGTAAACAAATTAGCAAACTAATCTTTGGATTGATATAACCAGTCTTAATCGTATTATGTAAAATTCTCTCTAACAAAATAGCAATCTACCTCAAGGTGCTTAGTCTTTTACTGGATCGAAAACAACAATATGAATGGCAGTCTGGTTATCACACAAGAGCTTAATAGGTTATAGATAATGAACTCTTAATACTTTCATCATATGTGTATCTAGATTAACATACATGAAATATGAGCTGTGGCTCTATGCTTGGACTTTGCTCTTGACCTTACTATTATTGTCCACTCTTTCTGTTTCATGATACTAGATTACCTCCAACAAACATGCAATTACTAGTGGTAGGTTGTCTATCTGATGGTTATCCTTCCCAATCTACATCTATATGTCCGTATACTAAAGTATACCTAGTGTCCTGATATAACAAGTCTCTTATAGGTGCTCCTTTTAAATGCCTTAGAATTTGGACAATTACATCCCAATAACTAGTACGAGGTGATTTCAGAAATTAACTAATCACACTCACAGCAAATGAAATATTTGGTTTCATCACTGTTAGGAAGTTCAACTTTCCAACTAATCTTTTTTATAGGCTAGGGTTCTCTAGTATGTCACATATGAGCTTAGTATTAGGATCTATGGGAGTACGTGAAGGTTTATATCATTGCATACTTGTCTTGAATAACGAATATATAGCATAATTCTTCTGTGAGAAGGCAATACCCTTTGTGGTCGGGTTACCTTGACACCAAAGAAATGCTTAGTGGCCTTAAATTATTCGTGCTAAACTTACTCTGAAAGTCATTTTTTTTTTTGAAAGGCAAAGCTTTTTTTTTTTTTTTTTAAGGGGGGAGGGGAAAGACTCGAACTTGAGTCATGAGTGGGCAGAAGAGGCTCTTAATCACTGAGTTACAGGCTACGCTCTACTCTGAAAGTTATTTACATATACCAGGAGCTATATATTTCCACGAGTGGAGTAGCGATACAAAACAATGATCAAACACCATATCAAGTCAGATTGAGCTCTCTAGTCACAGTGCTAAATTGACTAAACCATCCATAAGGAGACTATTTTGGGTCATATAACGGTTTCATGAGCTTGCAAATTAACTCAGACTTCCCTAAGTAGCAAACCTTGGAGTTGCTTCATGTAAATTTCTTCTTTGAAATCGCAATGCAAGAATGCATTATTGACATTACGTTGGTGAAGAGTCTATTGATAGGTTAGGTGGTAACAAGAGAAATGAGAAGAAGAATAGAGGTAATCTTAGTTATAGGAGAGAAAGTGATGTAAAACTAGAAGAAGAATTAAGCCAAGGAGAAAAATAAATAGTGAACCATATAGATGTACTTAAAAAAAAAAAAAAAAAATCTACAGGAAGATATAAAACCTGGTCTTCAATTTAAGTAAATATTCTTCACTCCCATCAATGATCTCGTAATAGATTTATAACCAACCTCAAATGAAGAAATATAAAAATAGAACTACTTCAGTTAAGTACATGCAAGGTGGAGATTACTGATAGTACCTGTCATTCCTTAGGAAGTTGATCACAGCTGAATTTTTTTTTTTTTTGGGTTGGGGGGGTAGTAATTGTCTCGTGTTCAGGTTTATAATTCATGCATATACTCAAATATCTTAAAATTCAATAAACTAATTAAATAATTGATTTACTTTAAATTGTGTTAATTTTGAGTTAAACATATTCATGTATTCTCTCAGTAATTTCGTGTTTGTGTAATTTCTAATATTGCCCAATATTGCCACCCCTATTGAATTGATGCATCTTCTATTAAATGCCGTTCTAAGCTTTCAATAATACAAAGGCTAACATTCTGAGTGTGTAGATACAACTTATCAGCTTCTTTTAGGTTGTCAATATAACTCAGTAATTTATTATTATTATTTATTTTTTTTCCCCACTCTTGTAGAACTCAGGAGGAAGATCTCAGCTACTCATGATACTGGGAACCAAGTGAGTAATCTGTCTGATTTCTGCTATTGTAGTAACCATGTTAAGAAGCATGCTACCCGTTATTGGTAGCTTTTTCTTCTTAATACATGTTTCACCGACTGAATTTTTATAATCAGATTCTTGTTCTCACAATTTGTTTTCCTTGGAAATTTTCAAGTTGGTTGCTTCCAAAGGAGTTGAATTTGAGCGTGAGATACTTCAGGCAGAGTATTCATTTGTAAATGAGAAAATTGGACGATTGCAAGAGAAGGTGAGCTTGTTCTTCTTCCCAATTTAATACTGATATATCACGCTTCCAGAATGACACATCCCCATTCTTAAGATCAGGATGTCTTTTCATTGCAGTATTCAATTAACAATGAATGCTTGGAGGTTATGGCAGATTGCCCCCTGTTTGTTTTGCTATGTGGCTTGAAGATTAGGATCCCAATTAGCGCATAAAGATATAGAAACGATTCAATTATATAGAAGAAAGTGATGTTTTCTATTTATTTTGACCATAGATATGTACTTTTTAAACAATCTGAATTATGATTTAGTCAGGATTCAAATTGCATTAACATAGTTGCATTGAGGGGCTTGGAGAGAACTCAGTTGTGGCAACATCTTAAAATCATGCAATTCGTTAAATTCTCTAAATATTGAATACTTTTAAAATATCCACAATTAGCTCAAGCTTTTGATGCTCCTCTATGTCCATATGTTTTTATTTGGAAATATTGGCTAGCATTTATGAGAACTAGATGTTATTAATTTCACAATTCTGAGTTTTGCTTTAGCGTTGTTAAAGCCCTTTAGGTGCTTGGGCGACACAAGGAGAGGCTTGAAAACCTCACATGCCTCTGGGTGAGGTGCTGTTAGCAAAATGACGCTTAGGCTAGTGCCTCTTCCAAGTTGAGAGGTGCTATAAGCATTGCTTTTTTCGTGTTATGCAATATTTTGATATTTTTGGGCTTATAGGCAAGGCCTATCCATTTTTTTGGACCAATATGTTTAGTGATGGATGATTTGATTTTTGTTGATGGAAGCTTCAAATGGGTTGACATGGCACATGCTTCTAGTGATGGATGTGATGAGAGTATAAACAGCAACATGATGGATGTGAATGAAGATTAGAGGATCATAGAATTTTTTTATTAATTTAAATAGCTAAGATTATGTTTTTATTTGGAAATTTCATCATTTGCAAAATAATAGTTGATATTAATATTTACATCATTTGTTCATTTCTTTGTTTATCTATTTGGAAAAATATCATGGAGGTTTTTGTTTTTCAAAGAAAATACATAGTGATGCATACAGAAGTGTCTATATTTGATGATTTTTAGAATGTTTGGAGCCTATTCTTCCTTTTCCTCTTTTCAAGTGTTATATATATATATATATATATGTATGTATCTAAAGTAGCATTTATCCTTACTCAACCAAGCTCCTTGCACCTCAGGTGACATGGGGTCTCGACACATAGTGCTTCTGACAACACTGTTTGCCAAGCATAAGTTTTTCGTTATAAATTATTTGTTCAATATGCTGTAAATATATGAATTTTCTTTCAAATGCTTATCTAGACAAACAAGATATAACAATAAAATATAGAAAAAATATATACTGTTTTTTGTTGGGTGGAGGATGTGGGGGCAATGGAGGGTTAAAAATCCAAACATTGACTTGCTTCCAAATAGTTTTTCAGTGTGCATTTGCAAGATTTATTTTTCTAAAAAGAAAAATTAAATAATGCAAGAAAAACAGCATGCTTGCACTTTGTACAACATATGTAAATAAATACCTCAAAGAAAGCAGAGCTTGATCGAAGCTTGTTTTAACCTTGTTTTTGCAATCAACAAGGAAGGTTGAATAAACTTGCACACTCAAAAGTAGTCTGCAATAATGGTTTGTCATTAGTTTGCTGATCCCTGAGACCCACTTGGTTCAGTTGACTGAACTTGGTCTCAGCCAAGACCTCCAACCATGGAAGTAATGGGCTATGTTTTTTGTCTTGAGTATAGGTGCTTGGATTGGGTAGTTGCAAAGCCTTCCCCCCCCCCCCCCTTTTCTTTCTTTATTTCTTTCTTTCTCCTTTGTTTTAACAGTAAATCAACAACACTCTAACAAGCCACCAAAAAGGAAAGGCCGAGGGATGGTACTATAAACCATTCACGCATACATTAACATCCCAATGTGGGATGGTTGAGCCGTCTTTTATATCCAATGGGTTTTATCCATAGATGGTAATTGATGTTTCCAGTGGATGGTGGTTTAGTCCAATATAAGGATTTTATCTGCGGAGGTTTGCCCTGTTGTCATTGTTGAGCCATCTTGGGCCATTGTATATAAGTGTAAAGTCCTTGCTGTTCATGTGTTACTTACCGATAGGTAAGATGCTGCAAATCATGTGGTCATTAGGATTTGGGCAGTAACAATCCGTTTTGTGGTTCCACATTCTGGTTTCTTACACATTACACTGCCCTTAACACCCTTGTTGCAAGAATAATGTTTTGATGCGGTTGCATTTGCATCGTTTGCTAGCTTAATTAGTTCATTAAAGTAGGATCAGTTGCAAACATTGTCTGCCAATTTCTATATCATAACCATTTGTAGACTTACACTTGATATGTCTAATGATGTATCTGTCTTAAACATGCCTATTGTTGCATTTTTTGTTCTTTTTCTAATTTTTCCTTATAATTCTTCATTAATATTAACAAAAAAATGGGGATCAGATGGATATAGAAGCTACATAAATACCACCCCAGTACTGACTTGCTTCTATCCTAGTCAATTGACAGGTTTTAAATTTGGTTGATACCCTTGAACATGCAACTTGGCTTCTAGTAGGCCCAGTTCTGGACGTTGTTATGATAACATATGTTGAATTAATTGATTATATTCATACGATAATTGTTTTATGTAATCGTATGACCACTTATGATTTCTCCCGCTCTCTAAATATTAGGAGATTCCACCTTTGGTGGGACTAATCCCATATAACTCCTAATCCACCCTACCTGAACTAGGCACGAGATAATGCCAAGGGGTTCAAATTATTATTTCTGTCTCTATCCCCTCGTAGTTTCCTACAGGGCTACCACCCGAGTCACTATATTTTTGATTCAGTAGTTTCTCTTTTTATATAGCTATTTACATTTATAGCCTGCACAAAACAGTAGCTACTGACATTTGCTTGATATTTATTATTTGAATCTAATTTTCTTGCTTGAACAGGCAAAGACACTGGAAGCAGATATAGACATGACCCAAAAAGAGATACTGAATCCAACTGAAGTGGAAGTTGAACTCAAACAACGGCTTGCTCAGTTGACTGACCATTTGATTAAGAAACAAGCCCAGGTTTGTTTTTCTGACATTTATGTTACTTACTGGATGAATTGTAGCTTTAAGAAAGTTTAAAATTGTTTCCTTTTCAAAAGATAAGTCAAAATGTATCCTACTCGGATATGCAGGGGCATGCTTATGTATGACAATAATAAGTTGGGATTCTGTTGATCAAGGTTTAGAAGGCTGTTAAATGATGGTGAAAAACACTTATAATAGTATATAGACATAAACTATGTACATTGTGACATTTTAGCATGACATGTTCTATCTGGGTATTGATAGACCTTAAACAAAAATCATGTTTTCTGGTATAGCTTGACATATTCTATCTAGGTATAGTTGCGCCTGCCACCGTAAAACATAAATAAAGGTGTAATCATAAATGGATGAGTGAATTGGATGCCTGGAATCAAGCAAAACTATGGACATTTCAAAAACAATGGGAAAGACTTTAACTGCTATCCTTAGACTATCAAGGGTCTAAATCTCCTGTGATGGAAAAGGGCATTAACCTTCTTTGGATTTGAGAGAGAGCTTATTTCCAATAGTAATGGGACGGAAACTCTTCATTTATTCTCAACAAAAAATACATTACACTTATACAGGGTTCATGTGAATAACATTCCTAGTTGCCATGACCCTTTTGCTGTCCTGATTTATATTTTTAAAGCAAAACCTGTCTTCTATTTTCTAGGCCGTTCACTAGACCGTAGTTTTTTATATTTTCATAATGTACCCCTTGATTTATCTATGCTAACTAGTAGTATGCAAAAGATAAGAGCGGCTCAATGCACAAGAGTCTACCTTTCAAAAAAAAAAAATGCACAAGACTCTTGCCTAAGTGGCGTTTGGGAGGGATAATATAAGTTGTCTTACTCCCAGTAATTGGAGAGATTGTTTCCTAGTGTTATACCCATAACCTCTGGGTACCAAGAGAGAATGGGAAAAATTGCAATTCATATTGCAATTTGCATGGACTGTCTACCAGGGGTTCAAGTATCTGTTGAGGGGGCAGAACTTGGAGAACTCTAGATTTTGTGACGTACCATGTTGATTATTATCCCTCTCTACAGGAGCCATTCAGTGATTATACACCACAGGTGAGTCCTTAAATAGATCTGGTTTTAAAAGAAGATAATTACAATCCCCATCCACGTCCTCTCTTTTTCCTCGCATGAAGTGATGGTCTTTCAGCATTATGCAACCATGCAAGTCAAATGTTGGTGGCTGGATTGTTAGTAAACTACCCCTTCTAATTCTGCTTTTTCTATCAGGTTGAGTCCCTGTCCTCCGAGAAAGCCACAATACTTTTTAGAATCGAGGTACAGTATCATCCTAGGATTATTGTTAACTGTTTCTGCAAAAGTTTTATGACTACATTTTTTGCTTATATGCTTGACGTAATGAAATACTCCACTACTTGATTTTAGGCGGTTTCGAGGATGCTGGATGAAAACAAATCAATGCTAAATGGGGGTGACGTCCCCAGTACTTCAAGCAGGGACGACATAGAATCAGGTATCTGGAAATTCTCCAACTCAGGACTGAGGCCATTGTTTGAAGAGAGGGTCCAATCTGGACGGAAACATTTAGGATCATTGGTTCGGCAGTTGGACTATATTTTTTGTACGGGTGCTGTGTTTCTAAGAAGAAATTCCACTGCAAGACTCTGGTCATTCGTTTATCTTGTGGGTCTTCATTTATGGGTGATGTACATTCTAATGTCACACTCTCCGGTATCGGACGAGGCCAGATCAGGTGCCGTATTTTCCTTGGAGAATATCAATAAAACTGGAGGTGTCTGATTTTATTTACTTACCAATGCAAAGGCCAAAAGCGATCTTGTACGTCTAACATAATAATATTAATAATCGATTTTTATATTCTATTTGTTATAAAAATGTATTTTCATGTGAATATGGACATTCCACGTTTCGGGTGGCAAGCAATGGTGCCATGTTTTTTCCTTTCTTTGATCTTTTTGAATTGATCTTTCTTTGATCTAAACTGCCACTTAGTAAGATAACCCCCCCGGGGGGTCTCTCTCTCTCTCTCTCTCTCTCTCTGTTGTTTTTTTTCTCTCACTTAAAGTCCTATATCTACTAGGGAACCCCCCGGGGGTCTCTCTCTCTCTCTCTCTCACTTAAAAGTCCTATATCTACTAGGGGAAGGGCGTAGGCTTCGAGCTCATGTTTAACAAAAGTGTAATGATTAGCCATTATTGGCAATAATTTTACTTTCTAGGAAGTATCCTTTACGAGATAAGGGGGTTGCGGTAGAGATTACTACAGCGGTTGTAGTAACCTCAAAATAACTCTGTTTTGGTGTTTTTTTCTTTCAAAATTATATTGTTTCACTTAAGTTTTCATATTAGAATATGCATTTGACTGTAGTAACCCTAAAACGACGCCATGTCGGCTTTTTTTTTCATCCAAAATGATATTGTTCTACTTAAATCTTCATATTATTTAGTAATTGATGTATTCGAATACATATTCGAATACATATTCGAATGTGGGGACTTAAATTGGAATAGCGTCATTATGGGGGGAAAAACGCTGAAATAGCATTGTTTTGAGGTTACTACTGCAGTTACAGTAAATCTCCTACTACGGTTCTCGAGTCATCCTTTACAAATAATAAATTCAAGTACTTTTTACAAACAACAAATTCAACTTTCATTACTCACATTTTACTCCAAATATTAGGAGATATGATTAGATATGAGGAATTTACCATCGCGTAATTGTTTTTAAATATAACGCATAATACAATTTTTTATAAAGAAATGATAAATGTATTTTATTTTTAACTTTTTGCATTTTAAAAACTAATATTCATTTGGAGTGTGAGAAATAATTAAAAGTGGAGTGTTATTTTTAAATTAATATATTAGATCACATGATGGTAAAATATCCCAAGCTAATAATTTTTCATCACTTATACTATTCTCTGAGGCTTAGTTTTGGTGGGGGTAGTTTTTTGTGTTTGTAAAAGAAAAAAAAATAGTTATTTAGTAGTTAATTTTTTGTTTTTTTTTTTGTTTTTTTGTGAATTTAACATATTTATTCTTTATAATTTAAAAAATGTAAAAAATATATTTTTTTGATTATTTTAGAAAAAATAAAGAATAATTGTCAACTTCTGATTATTTATACCAAACAAACTCTTATGGTAAAAAAACGTCTCTATTTTCGACAACCCTTTCTTTATAGTTTGAAAATGGTGAATCTTCACCTACCTAATATAGCATTGTTATCTTGGTGAGTTTTATTTGTTTTACAAAACATTTAAGTACAAATTGTACAAACACTATCGGAGAATGTTATTTAGAGAAATGTTGTTAATGAAATTGCAGTTTGCGATCGCGACAGGTGGTTTGACTTGAAAACGCCATATAGTATGGTGGTTATGTGATTAGAAAGAAATGCGATCTGAGAGTTGGCATGAAACGATATTTCAAATGGTAATTTTTGAAAACCCCTCCTCACCCCCGGCTATACATGACTTTTTTTTTTTTGTTTTACGGCTGCTCTAGAAATTATATGTGCAATTGCTGCCGATGAAAAACTATTTTGAAGAATACGGTTAATGAAAAATTGTGTTTTGATACCATGGTTATGGTGGGAGTAACTGGCTAAGAAATCGCGCTTTGATATTGCGGTTTATACCGCGAGTTATTTAGAACCGCGCTGTGAAAGCGCGAGTCTCCTGTGCAGCCTTTTTCTACTGACCCAGACTCAAGCTGAGAGCAGCCTTCAGATCAAGCCTCCATGCAAACCCTCCCCTGGATCAGATCAAGCCTCGTCAATGTCCAATCCGCCTCAACCGACACGCATCCTTCCTTGGGCGATGGATGGTTATCGTTTACTTTTTTGTTGCTGAAGTTCAACCAGATCGATTGGTTGTATGATTGTTTCGTGGAGCTAATGAGATCAGAGGGTTGGCTGGGAGATACCCTGACCGGCGATTCTTTTCGATCCGGCGTCTCTGGCAACAACGGCAGCGTCACCACTACCTCTCCGCCAGAAACTGACCCTCCGCTGCTCGTCTTGTGAGCTTGGCCAGTTTCTTCAGAAGAGGAGGCTCTTCTTTTCCTTTACCCGGGCTGTTCGTGCATCCAGATGGCCTGCACAGGAGACTCGCACTTTCATAGCGCTTTTTTTATTCCCGTTGATCTATAACCGCGATATGAAAGTGCGGTTTCTTACCCAGCAAATTAAGTCATAATCACGGTATCAAAGCGTAATTTTTCATTAACTGTATTCTTCAAAATAATTTTTCACCGGCGGTAATTGCACAAATAATTTCCAGAACAGCTGTAAAATGAAAAAAAAGTCGCTATACACTCACCTCCTACCTAGCTTTAGTTTCAAGGTCTCCTCACTCTCTCAACTCTCCGTCGATTACACTTATAGGCTATCTACATATAAATATATATGTGTGCGCGCGCGTGTGTGTGTGAATCTTGCATTTTCTGCAATTTCAATGGCGAGTCTCTATGCGTCTCTCACACCCACTTCGTCTTCATCATCGTCTTCCTTGCAGAACTTCACTTCGAGGCTCCTATTGTTACTCACGGTTCTCCCACTGAGCCTCGCGGCCCTCGCATTTGTACTCCAATGGCGGGGCGGTCTGAACGACCCCCCAATCCAATGGTCGCCCGATCATTGGGAGTTCCCCGGTATGGGTGGGTCTGGGAACGAAAGCGAACGACTCCGACCCAGAAGATCCACACAGCTCGACGAGGAGGACGACACCGATGACGATGAGTGGCCTGTCCTGAAGCCGTTCGTCTTTGTTCTCGGAACTACCCATCCTGGGGAACTTCCAGTGATTGGGCGACCAACGGGTCGTGGGGTCGTTGAGATCGCCCCGCCATTGAAGCACAAATGCGAGGGTTGCGAGGCTCAGTGGGAGAACTGTGAGCAACAACGGGAGTCTCGAAGTGAAGTTCTGCGACGAAAACAATGACGCGTAGAGACCAGCCATTGAAATTGTAGAAAATGCAAAGTTCACACGTGCGCGCGCGCGCGCACATATTTTTACTAGCAGTAACCTATGTAATGTCCGGGTAATATAAATTTTTTCAATTATTAACATTAAAAAAATAAAAATATCTCCAAGACAATCAAAATGTCACTTACATTTAGAAATGTTAATAGTCATAAATCTACATGTCAAAATAGATTGAAAAAATAAAGAGAAAATTTTTATCCCTTTATAAAAATATTATTTTGTCAAATTTAAGCTTTGTTTATTTTAATGAAAATTATTTACTAAAAAAAGATTTAAAAAAAAAAAGATTTTACATTCAGACAAACAAGGTCTTAGGGAAAAAAAAGTCATTGGTACTCCCGTAATTTCAGTTCTTTTGAGGGCAATGTCTCCATCCCTCTTCGTCCTCTCCAGCTATCTCCCCTATCCTGTCTCCTGAATCATAACGGCCCACCAATCACACTCTTCTAACCCACCCCTTCTCTCCATCTCTGTCTCTCTCTCTCTCTCAACAAACCAATCACATTTCGATTCTACCAATGTATACATGCATAGATGCCTATATGTACTAACTTTTCTCTGTTAATGTTGAATTCTAGGGTTTTTAGGAATTGATTTTGAGTGAGTTTTTCTCTGTTAATGAGAACGAAGAGGAAAGACTCGGAAGTCCGAAGAAAAAAATTAAAGCAAAACTCAACAAACACACGGTAAAAAGAACATGAAATTACACGAAACTTTAGATTAGTTTCTATCAATGGGATCATAGAGTACCACACAATTTTCAATTTACTAATAGGAGTTGAACTTTTTGTTAGATTCACCCAGCTTCAAACTCACAGAGAAAAAAAAAAGTCCAATTTTTACAAATGAATTTTCCGTACTTCTCCTAATTCTAGGTTTAAAACGAACAATCAAATTCAAGAATTAATTTTTCCATTTATTTTTATCAGTTGTTGGCCAAATCTTCAATTATCCGGCTTAAGATTCTTGCGTTGGCTTCCAATTTTTGGCTTCTTTCTTTGTTTCTTGTATTTATTCATTTGATTGGTTCACTTTTTTGTTGTTAATAGGAGAAAATATTGCAAAAGCGAATAATTTATTGGGTACCAAAATTAGCAGTACAGAGGAGATAATTAAGTTGGGTTTAATCCTATGTGATCAATAGAAACAAAAATAAAAAAAATCAAAGAAACACATATGATTGCCTTATAACCCTTTGGTAATGGAAACAAAATGCATTCAGTGAAACCATGTTGATACATACAAAAACATGTATGTATATATTCTCCGAAAAAACACAAAAGAAATACCAACCAAAGGCGAAATCTAACACGCTATAAAATATATATATATATATATATGCAGAAATATATCTATAAATCCATAGAAAAAATTGAATATATCTGTAAACTTACACAAAAGAAAAGAATCCAAAAATTTTTTTGTGATAGGTGAATGTGTGTAGAGAAAGTAAAGAAATTGAAGAAGAAACCCAAAAGTTTTTAGATGGGTAGAATACTATCTAGAGAGAGAGAAACTTTTAATGAAACACTTATTATTATTCATTACATGTGGAGAGAGAGGAATTAATTTAAAAATTAAATCAAAATTCTGTAAAAAAAAAAAAGTAAAAGGGAAATGAAGATAATATAGTCATGCCACGTAGGATGAGAGTGAAGGAGGTGAAAAGAGAGAAATACACGATTTTAGTATATAGTATAGATATGTATATAACCTATAGGTGTAATCAACGGAGAGTTGAGAGAGTGGGGAACTCTGAAACTCAAGCTAAGGGAGAAGGGGTCTTCAAAAACCGTCATTTGAAATGGTGTTTCATGCCAACTCCCACTAAACATCATTTCAGATCATGTTTCTTTCTCTCAGATCGCATAACCACCATAGCATATAGCGTTTTCAAGCCAAACTAACAATCATGATCTCAAACCATAATTTTATTAACGGTATTGTTCTAAATAATGTTCATCTGACAATATTTGTATAATTTGTGCTTAAATACAATGTAAAAAAAAAAAAAGACTCGATCTTGGTGGCTACATAGAAGCTTGAATTGTCCCTTGGGACACCTTTTTGGAATGATTTGACACTAATGGATGCCCATCAGTCCATTCAATTTCATCAAATTTTGGAGATTTTTTGCTAGGTTAATTTTCCCGCAATTTTGTTATTTGAGATGCAATGTCAAAAATATCAATTATTTGAATTGAATTATATTTATCACTCAATATTTGAATTTTACATTGAATAAAATATTTATAAATACTTATTACTTAATATTGAATTTTAGATATTATAATTATCTAAATTAAATTCTATTTATTATTTAATATTATATTTTAAAAATAATAATATTTTTAGAACATTATATGAATTAAAATTTTCATTTACATTGGGTAATATTAAAAATAATAATACTTTTGGTGACTTTAATAGTTTAGTTATAATCGTAATTCAAATATAATACAAGTTTTGAAAAGATTTTTTTATGAAAATATCTTTCAAACTATCTCTTTTTTTTTTTTTTTTTTCTATTTTATCCTTAAACTATTAAACATACATATTACATTTTCAAACTATCCAATTCTGTTATATTTGGTCAAAACACTAACTCTATCTATTAAAGTTAACGAAAAAATTATTATATGCAGACCATGTGACCTTTTTCACCTCACCCTGGGGACATAATGGTCATTCAATGTCTAATTAATTTAATTATTTATTAAAAATAATTTAATAAAATATATTTTATATTAATTTAGATGATTAAATGAAATAAAATTAATTATATTATTTATTAAAAATAATTTTAATTTAATAAAATATTTAAATAAAATAATTGATATTAATATGATGCAACCAAAATAGACAAATTGTTAAAGTTGAAAAAATGTTTGTAACAGAAAAAAAAAATTTGTTTACATTTTTTTTAAGTTTTTATTTTCCCAAAATAATAAATATAAATGTTACTAAATGGAGACTACATATTTCTCTTAAAAAATTATAATTTGTTTTCACTCTTTTTTTTCCCCTTTATTTCTCCTAAACCAAATAATTAAATTAAATTAATTGGTTAATCTAATTAGATATGGATTGACCATTATGCTCCTAAGGTGGGGTGAAAGAGATCACATAAGCTACAGATGACAATTTTTCTATTAATTTTAATGGATTGAATCAGTGTTCGAACTAAATATTATAGAATTGGACAGTTCAAGGATATAATAAATGTATTTGATAGTTTGAGGACGAAATAGGAAAAAAGAGAAATAATTTGAGAGATATTTAAAAAAAAAACTCTTTTTAAAAATATAATTCCATTTAATTATTGCTTAGAATATTTAACTATTACATAATATTATAATTTTATTTAAATCGAATTCTATATTAATTAAAAATTTCATGTAAACTAGGTTATTTTTGAATTCTATAACTATGTAAATAGTTTGTTGGATATTTTAAAAAAGAAACTCATTTGTGGACTGGTTCCGACTGATTATTGGACAAATGACCTTTTGCCATAGATCAATTGCAAGAGATTTGCTAGCATAAAGCATAAAGAGATTCGAGATTTTCATTACCATCAGATAGAAAAGTTTTAACTTCTGAACTATGCAAAGATAAGATTTTAGTTCCTTTCTAAATTTTGATTGGATATTTAATTCTTTTTATTTACCTTTGTAATTAATTTTTCTTCTTTTTTTAATGAATAATAACGGTTAACTTACTTTAGATGGAAATCGTATATATATATATATTTGTTAAGAATCAATCAGTTTAATTTTAAGAGGTAGCTCAATTGACAAAATCTTAAATTTATTCCCAACAAGTCATTAATTTGAGTTTGTCGAGATACTTATTTTCGGTTATTATTGTTATTCTCTTTCTTTTTACTATTCTCTTTCGTGTTTTTAGCTGATGTTTGCAATTTTTTTTTTTTATGTCAAACAATTATTCTTAATTTCATCTTTATTGTATTTTTCCCTCTTGCATTGTAAAATTTAATGAATCTATAGTTTGATTGTTGATTTGCTTAATTAGTCCAATCAATTAAATCTCACTCTGCCAAAGAACTATTAAAAAAATCAAATTAATTTAATCTTGGTAACTAACTCACTAGCCAGAACCCAAACTAACTAGAAAAAACTATTGTTTAACAAGAATTACTATCTTTTTTATCATTTTAAATATTATTTAAATTTTATTACTTATGCAAAATTCATCCTTTTGGTTATTACTTATGTAAAATTCAATTCAACATTAAAAATAATAGTTTTACCTGTATTGCAATATGATAATTTGTCCATTGCCAGGATATAATATGGAAATGTCATGCAACTTTATGGAATATATAAATATTCGTTTTTTTTTTTTAGAGGCAAGGGGAGGCTGGTTTGGTGATTTTTTTTTTTTTTTAAGTACGTAGCGATTTATTAAAAATAAACAAACTTAAAAGTTTCTAACGCTTGATTTAGAGTTATTGTGTTTGTAAGTTTGCTTATAATTTGTTTTAACCACTTTCTAATTAATATTCGTTCGCCAAATGATTCTAATGTTGAATTTCTAGCGATCAAGAGTGTACAAAATTTGCCCTTTCGGGAGTAGTCAAGTTAGTTCGGACAACATACCGTAAGACTTGAAACCATGTGATCCTGAGTTCGACTTCTTTTCAGGGAGGCGGTCATCTCTTTATTGTGCGAACTGTCTAAACAGTTTTCTCGGCTGAGTCGATCAATCAGGGTTTGCCTAGGTTAGTTTACTTTCTGTGATTCTTGGCTGTCCAAGACCACGGAACGAGTTTCACCCAGTGCTCACCCTTAAAATAAAGGCTGCAGATTTCCTTATACCAGAAGAGTGTACAAAATTTAATTTGGTTCGATTTTAAAACTTAAATTAAACCATAGGTAATCAATTAAAAGATCTTAAAATCATAACTAAATTGTTTAATAAAAAAATCAAATAAAATTAAATCATATTTTGTCGGTTCGATTTAACATTTTTAATGTAATATATATAGACATATACAGATATATATATATATATATATATACATTTTTTTTTCTTTTATAACTTTGCTTAATCAATTGATCATCTAATAATAACAACAACAACAATAATTGCAATTTTCAATTCCAATTCTATATCTCAAAAGATTTTGACATGGATTGAATTGTAGAGAAAGTGTCAAATGAATGGTTTCCGTGTGATTAAATATGTAAGTCCAGGATATTTAAAATATATTTATAAATAAATTATTTATTATATTGTATGAATAGTACCGGTTTGGTTTGGCAAACCATCTCCTCAAACCCACAAGTCGAACTGAAGCGCTCAAATTTTGTTTTTAATTTTTAAAACCATAACCAAACTATTGATTTCAAAAAATCAAACTAAATCTAACAAAATAGACCGGTTGTTCGGCTTGAAGGTTTGATTGTGCACCCCTACTAACAAAATTATCTAGCTCTTTCATGAGCCAATCACTTTAAATGAAAAAGCCTACTAAAATACATTTTTTATTATAAACAAATAGAATTATCACATCATTCTCGTATAAAATTTTGCTAAAAAAATCTGGGAGAAAAACATCATAATACATGCATGCGTCCCAAAACACTCTCATGGCCAAATCCTACAGTATAATTCATGTGCTTGGTCTCTCTCTCCATTCTACATACAGTAGTACCACCAAACAAGCCTTTTACAAGAATAACTAAAAAAAAAAAAAAAAAGTGGGAGAGAAGAGGACCAATGCATAAGACTCAATAGATCCTCAAGATCCAAATACAGGCCAGCGCAGATGAACAAAACATGCAGCATTCTTAAAAGATTAATGCAGCTTCAATCCACCACTTGTCTGTCCACTGCTTGCTCTATTCCTTGCAGACGGCAAATGAGAGAGAGAGAGGGGAACAAAAATGCTTGAATGGTCAGGCACAATCAACAAAATCAACAAAATGTAATAATTCCAGACAAGTATCATAATCCACTGACATCTAGCAAAAGCTGAGAGGACACATTACCAAACGTTCCATTTTTCCTTTCTACAGGAACACCAAATTCATCAATTAAATTCATGAATTTATCAGCTCAACATTTGATGTTATTGATGTAAGAACTGAGCTCAGGAAGGATTCGGAATATTAAACCAACATAATAATAATTGCATACCGGGGGGGATTGGAGTGACGTGTAATTTTGGCCATCATCTATGGCAGGACTTTACTAGTAAGCAGGGTGAGAGATAAGGTAGTCTGAAGTAAAATAGAGAGATAGAGACTTTGTGGGTGGGTGAAAAATGACAATAAAAATGTCGTGCGTTGTGAGGTATCTATAGTCCGTTGGACTTAGCAGAAAAATAGTATCCTGATTATAAGATAATGTAGGTTGAGTGTGTGTATATCAAGGATGTCTGCAGTTGAAGGGGATGGGGACAACACCATCGGATGTCGATCCGAGGTAAAGGATTTGGGTTAATGCGATGCATCCTCGATGTTAGTCCGAGGTCTTGAGACATCTGACAAATTGGGGTATGGGATCAAATAGCAAGACACCACCAGACGATGGTGGTTGAGGACATTACTTATGGGGTCTGAAGCATTAAATGCATGGGTGAATCTCTCTCTTCTTGGACTAATTTAGGGAGAATCTTAATGAATCTCCTAACTCAAACCACTAATTTGCTTGTCCCCGATGACCCTGCAAGTTATGATGACCTCAAGGTGTTCCCCAAGGGAGAGAAGGCCCTGCAGGTAGGTCACAGAGGGGGTCCCTGGGCATTGCTTCTAGCCCGGAAAGTTGATTTCTAGGAGTCTTGGAGTGCTTGTGTGCAAGTGCCACCCAGAACTTGAAATCACCCCTCCTGGCCCGGGGCAAGAGGAATGCCTCCATGGGGGCAGATATGCAAGAAGGGCCATTGCATGAAGGATGTGGGTGGTTGATGCAGTGGCGGCAGAAGGCTCACTGCCGGATGATGGGGTGTCGGGGGTGGAGCTGACGTAGCAAAGTCACCTACACATACCTATGCCCCCCATATATAATTGCGTTGTGGTGTCTTAATAATTTGGAAAAGGTCATTGACAGTTATTTAGTGATTCCTTGTGCATTCATACACATGCCCTTACTACTGGAAGAGAACGTCTTTTTAAAGGGAACAACTAGGATGTAATGGAATGTTCAACATGGGATGAAGCAAACCTTGCTTTAAAGTATTGTTAGGGTACATATAATAGAAGCAGCAATATTGTTATCTCCATTTTAATTTCTTTATTAACCTAGACAATTTACCTGCTTACTTTGTCAGTTGAAAAATTCACTCCACCTAACACTCAAAGGTGGCTAAAGAAAAATAGTTGTAATAATATACATGATAGATATTTCACCGCCTAAACCTAGGCAAAACATAGCCAGCACTATAGCTGATAAAAATGATAAACACATAACATTTAATAGTGTTAGATTTAGTAATATATATAATTAGTATTTCTTAATTATGCATTCTTTATTTTGTATATCCTATCATAATTAGGATTACTATCTCCTATCAGGATTAGGATTATTGTCCTCTTATAGAAGAGATCTTGTAACTTTATATTCTTACACACAGAAATCAATAGTAATATATAATTCTTTTCTTCTTCTTTTATTCTAATATGGTATCAGAGCATAAGGTTTTCGACCCTGGATAGTTTAAACCTTTCCTGATATTATGGCAGCGATCACTGTCATAGCTCCTTCTCTTACTACTAGCCCTCGTTCTTCTTTCCACGATTCACCACCTATCTTGCTATCTTGTTATACAAACTTTTCTACGCACTTTCGTACGCTTTCAACCTTTCAACCTTTCAACGCACCTTCTTCAACGCGTCTCTCCGCACCTCCTTCAACGCACTTTCGTGCGCCTTCAACCTTTCAACGCGCCTCTTCGCGCCTCATTCAATGCGCCTCTTCATGCCTCATTCAATGCGCTTCTCTGCACCTCTTTCAACACGCTTTTCTGCGCCTCATTCAACGAGCTTTTTTTCACGCCTCCTTCAACGCGCTTTTTTTTCACGCCTCCTTCAACGCGCTTTTCTGCGCCTCCTTCAATGCACTTTTTTTCGCGCCTCATTCAACGCGCTTCAATGCGCCTTTAACATTTTAACGCGCTTCTCCGTGCCTCCTTCAACACGTTTTCCATATGAACTCCGTTGCTCAGACTGCTGATTTATTTCCCAAAGGCTCATTCTCTTGGTCGTTTTTCATAGTTAATGTCCAAACTCAAGTTGATTCCTGCGTTACTACCTTGAGTTTGAGGGGAGTGTTAGATTTAGTAATATATATAATTAGTATTCCTTAATTTATGTATTCCTTATTTTGTATATCCTATCATAATTAAGATTACTATCTCATTCCTTATTTTGTATATCCTATTATAATTAGGATTATTATCTCCTATCAGGATTAGGATTATTGTCCTTTTATATAAGAGATCTTGTGACCTTGTATTCTTACACACAGAAATCAATAGTAATATATAATTCTTTTCTTCTTCTTTTATTCTAACAAATAGAATCTATTAAAGGGCTGGGAATCAATTTCCAGGCAAAACTCCAAAATATCCAGCAGACCAGGGGAGAAACCAAATAATGACATACTGGCTGGCAATCAAACAAGTAGTATTAGCAAACAGAAGTATTTGTATCATTGTTCAAAGGAAAATTCTGAATGCACTTCCATATGAAGTGTGCCCAACGACAACAGGTTAGGCCATTTGCCTCATAATTCATCTTGGACATGGGGCGGGGCCCTATGGGTGTTGTGCTCCCCCAACCCGCACATCAATGAATAGTGTCTAATCTGATCCAAGGGTTGAGGGGGCCGAACACCTTTAATTGCCCTACAGCACCCCCTCAAAACAAATGTCCTGGACACCTACTTGCATTTAACCACATTTTCCTTCAATAAAAAGCAACCAGTTTATGTCATAGTTGACCAATCCTTTCATCCCACACCAATAAAACCATTCCCTTTCTGTTGCACTTAAAAATGCCCGAAACAACAAATTAGAGAATAGGCTGCTATACACAAGAAGGTACTCACCAGTAATAATAATAATTCAAAAAGTTAAATATGCTGCTATTAGATGATATAAATAAAAAGAATGAACAAGAATAGAAGGAAATGCTCTGGTTAAAAGACCAGCTTCATTTCACACTTACAATGCAACAAATTAAACAATATGTTATACTCTGAGGACTTCAATAGCATTTCTTCATGAACCAGAATACCAACGCATTTCTTAAACATTTCAGGATCCATGCTAATGCTAACTTGATGCCTTCTATGTTTTTCTCTTTCCTTCATGTGTCAATTACAACAAATTAACATGTTTCCATGAATTGACATATACAATGCAAAAGAAGCACCATAATAATTAGGAAAGTGCCAAGCAAACAAAGATGTAGCAGTGGTGTTCTTCAGGAAAATGCTAAGCAAACAAAGATGTGGCAGTAGTTTTCTTGTAATTATAACTTGTAGGACGGGCCTTCTATTTGTAAATGATAGGACTGCAGTTAATCACATTATTTTCTAAATAATTCTGTAAAAATGTTATGTTCGAATAGCACTACTCCAATGAGGCAACGATTAATTTCAAAAGCACTGCTCAAACATAGACATATGATTTACACAAACACAACAAATTTAATAAGAATTACAAGCATATTATATGTCTTGAGGAATGTGGCGCTACCAGTTTGGTCCTTCTTGAGGCAGATTTTGATTATACAAAGGGAACTCAAATAGGAAAGCTTTCTTGAACCATAAGGGCAAGTTCCCATAAAGAACAGGTGGCAATGGAATCAGAGGGCTGGAACAGAAAAGGAACTGCACTTATTTGTCTGTTCCAGATAACTTTTGGAGGGAAATAAGATCTAAGCAAACAAATCTGAACCTCACCTGGTTGTACTTTTGTATATCCTGTATCCAGACACATTGCCAAACTTTTTATCTGCTGATACCTGTTTCCATGTATGGTCTACAGGATAAGCATATCCTCAGATGGCACTAATATTTGCAATTAAATTGAATGGAAGGAATCACAGACCTCAAGCAATGGTATGCCACTGACAAAAAGAAGCAACAATGTAAGGAATAATGGTCCAAGAATAACAAGCCACTCGCCACCTTCCAACACTGGTGTAGAAGCCACAAAGATTCCCCACCAAAGGAAAATCTGAACACAGCATACATGGAGGAACAAAAAATAAAATCAAGTGTAGCACATATGATTATATAAAGCTTGAGAAGGTACAAGATAACATTTAGCTTCCAGAAATACAAGACACCAGCTCAAAGCACAGCTGGCTAAGTAGTGCACCCACTAGATAACACAAGTCACTTTCCACATTTGAATAATGGTCACCATAATTCCTTCCATCCATTGGTGGACTGGACTTCATCAATTATCATAGTTTGGGCAAAGAAGGAAAAGGTTCTTAGCACCATGATTACTAGAGAGAACAATTCTAGGATGCATCAGTCACTACAAAAATTTCCTCTCCTTTAAGGGGGGGCAATGCAAAACCTGTTTACTGAGACATTAAGTGCATTAAGGGTCTTTTAAAAAAAAAAAAAGTGCATTAAGGGCGCAACTACTGCGGTTGATTTTGGGTTCTTGGATTGTTTTTGTTTTCAGTATGTTAAATACCATACAGGGAAATTTCATAGTTAATCTCAACTCAACTCAACAAAGCCTTAGTCTCAAACAAGTTGAGATCAGTTACATTTTTGGAGTTAATGCTTATCAACATAAATACAAGACGCTAAGAGAGATAACCTTAATTTTTGGTCTTCTTCAACATGCCTCTCAACCTCCCTTATCCTTTCTCTTTATTTCCTACCTTTTCTTCTTTATCTCCATAAATTAACACAGTAAGAACTTGAATGCGAGGAGGTTGATTTGATTCAAATAGAGGCTAAGGCTCTTGTGTTTTTAAGTCTTTCATAAGATGGTGAGCAATCAATTTCATACAAATATTAAAATATTTGGGAATGAAAATGAGACTGAATATCCTAATGGAGGGTTTTGGCCTTATTTTGCCGAAAATGGTATTCTTTATCAGATGATCTGAGCTGTGTAGACACTCCTAACACAAAATAGAGTCATTGAATACAAAAGCCGTCATCTTCTTGAGGTTGCTTGTGCTTTTATATTCACTGTGAATGTTCATAAGTCATTTTGGGGTGATTCAGTATTTACTACTAGCTATCTTATTAAGTACATGCATTCTCGTATTTTTCATTTTATGTTTCCACCATAACTTCTTCTTGGGTCTTTCTATTCTACTTCTCCTTCCCCTAAGGTTTTTTAGTGTGTTTGTTTAGTTCACACTCATTCTTCTCATAGAAAATTGAATGCTAAGGCTATGAGATGTGTCTTCGTAGGTCATTCTGCTACTCAGAAAGAATACAAATGTTTTAATCCTCAATCTCATAAAGTATTTGTGACCATGGACATTAATTTTGGGAAAACAAATTCCTTTTTATTTCTTCGAAGAAATGTCTTCAGGGGAGAGTACTAATACTGGGGAAGAGATGTTGACTTGTGTTCAACGGAAACTCTTTAGAAATAACACACTCATGGAGCTATTATTTTTGGATGAGGGGAAGGTGATATGTGTAAGGCAAAAGGGCATGATTCTAATAGAAGTCTGAACACAGATGATCTTAAGAGTTGTTCCCTGTGTTGGAAAGAACAGACTACTCCTATGCTACGAAGTAAACCCCAGTTGCTAAAGTATTTAACGATTCTGATTTTCCTATTCCCCTTAGAGAAAAGGAAGTTAGGCCTTGTGCTCTACTGAAAGCATAAAAGTAATAATATAAAGGATGGCGATATTGCTAGAGCAAAAATTGATGGACCAAAACTCATTTAATTCTCTTTTTATTTATTTGAAAACATAACACTTCAATCTATCCAACACTCATATTATATCTCCTTTCTTTATTGCTCTGGCCCTGTGGCATCCATCCCAAAATCAAATCCTTCTCTCCAACTACTCCATCTTCTCTGCCAGATTTCTGCAACTACCCATCTCCCGAAATCTCAACATCTTCTGAATTTGGCACCACAACTTCTCCATACCCACCGAATTTATCCTCCCTTTCTCTCTCTCTCTCTCTCAAAAACTAACCCAGGCATAGTACAGTTTACGGCACCCAACATCTTAAGAAACCAAATGCATACTTTTTGAGAAGCTCTTCTACTTTTAGATTCTCTCTGGTTTTTATTTGACTGATTATATATATATATATATATATCATTAGAAGCTCGTTAGTTTCTTTTGAATGACGATTTCAGTAAAAACTCATCAAAATCCAGCACTTCAATTACAACAATCTTGAAGCCACCACCAATGGCTTCTTCAACCAGAAGCTTCTGCGCAAAGGCAGCCATGGCCTCATCTACAAGGGCATCCTCTGCATTGGATGTCCCATTGCCGTAAAAAAGCCCTACTAAGTCCTCGACAAAGTTGAAAACAAATCAAGATCTTTTCAAAACACAACTATGGTGGTGTTAATGGAGATCTTGTGGTACCAAATTGAGAAGACGTAAAGGTTTGGGAAGGTGAGTGGTTACCAGAATTTGAAGGCGAAGATGGAGTTGTTGGAGAGGAGGATGTGGAACTTCCATTGTCACATCCTGATGTTAAATTGGAGTTGGTAAGGTAGTTAAAGATCGCACAATATTCACTAGCATTCCCTGATCAATTGTTGCACCAATAAACTAAAGCATCAATTCTAAGAAATATTTATTTAGAACATGACATTCTTAATATCTCCTCGGAAAGTCTAGCTCGAATTGATAAAAATAATCAAAGCAGCATGGTTTGGGTTCCACACATAACTGACAGAATAGCAGAACTAACCTCACCAAAATAGTTAGGATGACGAGAGTATTTCCAGAGCCCAACACTGCACCATTTTCCTCTGTTTTCTGGAGAGTTCTTGAATGTCAGCTTTTGTTGATCAGCTGTAGCTTCAATGATGATACCAATGGACCACATAATCCATCCTATTATGTCCTGAGCTTTAAGAGATGGATCTTTGTTACTTGCATTAACAATTGTGACAGGTAAACTCACAGTCCAGACCCAGACAGCCTACCATCATCGAAGAATAAACTATTAAAACCTAGGCATATAAATTTTAACACAACATTATCATGAGAACAAACCACAAACATGGAGTTATAGAATATCCAATGGTCAATGACGAGCCTAAAATACCTGAAATGTCCAGAAAATTGCTAATTTGCCCAAATTCCCACGCATTTCGTCGAAGCGCTGGTCCTCTCCCCATTGCAAAATCCTTAAAAAATAAATAAATTCAAACCATAACCTAAATTAGTCTCCAACCATTACTTTGAAATGATCCCATTTCCATATTACACCAGATGATAATGATATTACAAGAATTATAAAACCAAAACAAAGACATAACATCAGAATAAACTGTAAATGTACACTCATGCATCCTTCTATCACAATAATAAACCAGAGTTCATGAACAAATTGTCAAAGATAAGCAGCAGCTCTGGCAGCAAAGGAAGCAGACCATCTGACATGGGAATAGCAACGACTCAGCGTAATAGTGTCACCAACAATAAAGAATTTTTTCAAATATATATATATATATATATATATTGTGGTGACTATCGGAGAGCCGATAAACCGGGTGCTTGGGCATAGCTAGAGATGACTTGGTTTTTGGTTTGGTTCTACCTGAATTATTTCAGTTCCTTAATGGAAGGAACCGAATTGTCTGAATAGAAGGTAAGGAACTGAACCAAATAAACCAAAATCATCAGCTTCACTGACAGTAGTATTTTTCTTCAAACAATGCATAGATTCTCAATTATATACAGCATTTTAATAATTCATAGTACTGTTTTCTTGTGGGATTGAAGAATCAGAGGTGATTCAACTGAATCATGCTTGGTACTAACAGGATCCTTGTTGTTGTTTGAGGAAGCCTCTTTGTCATCTTGGATGACTGAAAATTTGAAAGAATTAACTGATTGTTGTGGTTATTTTCATTTACAGAGGAAGCCATAACCCTTTTCTCTGCTCCTACTTCAGAATTAGTGTCGGATTCCTTGTTCTGAACTATGCCATCATTCTCAACAATGAATGAAGATTCAGAATCATTTGTGGAGGTCTTTTGGCGCATGGCTTATTGTTGGCCTATGAAACTCTTCTAAGGTTTCTCCACCCTCCAGTGCCCTTGTTTGCTAGATTGGTCCAAATCTGAGTGACGTACAACCCTTGTTTCCAGATCTCCTTGTTCTTTGTTCTTCACAGTTCATATCTCCTAAAGTCTCTGTGATGTTTCTTGCTAACAAGAAGGTCTCTTATGTTGGCATGTCATATCGGTTGTGGTCACAATCTTGTATTAATTTGTTGCTTCTCACTCGATGATCACTTGCTTGCTCGTTACTTCGTTGTTGCTTCTTGCTACGCTCGGCAGAACCTCCTTTTTTTGTTTCTTAGGCATGTTATTGCCTATTGCTCAAGATTTGATTGGTGCCTGCCTTATCCTGCCTGGTTGTGCCCTGGTTACCGGTTGTTGTGATTACTTGATTGCTAGTTTGGCTTCTTGATTAGGTTTGTTCTCTAACTTGGTTTGTTGATTGCTCACCATATTGTCAGATCTAAGATTTTCTTTGCTCATGGTTCATTGATCTCCGGCTGGTTCAATTTCCCTTTGGAGAATATCATCATTGATTGGTATCCATGGCCACCTCAAGTTGCACACGAGATATTTAGTTGAATTGTGATAGTTCTCGTCATAGAAACAAGAGCTGCAAATATTGTGGTGGTTTGACTCACGCAAATCCATATTGCTGGCAGAAATATGGCAGACCGACTCAGGCTCCATATTCTCATAGACATTCAGTGTCTTTGCCTTCATTAGTCAGTTGTGTAGCTCCTACATCTACTTCTCAGAGTGCACTTATTCATGAGAAAGTTTCTACTTCCAATGTTACCCTGACCTGTTCATGAAAGCAGATTTACTGCAGAAATAATGAATAATCAATTCTACATCTGGAATGTTTTACAGCCCATATTATATACAAGTCTATCCTAATATTGACAGTTATCTACAATCTAAACAATATAACAGAAACTCCTACAAATCAGCACCTTATCTACCGAAGATCTGTAGCTTCAACAGATCCTTATCCTAATCAAAGTTTACTCCTATCTCATCTCCTATAAATCTGTAACCGAAAGCTTCTAGAGCTTATCTACACTCCCCCTCAAGCTGGGAGTAAATGTTGATCATTCCCAGCTTGTTTACCAAGCTTTCGAATCCTGGTTTGTGTAGCCCTTTGGTTAGAATGTCTGCTGTTTGCTCTTTCGTTGGAATGTAACCCAACCAAATGACTTTGCTATCTAGCTTTTCCTTTATAAAGTGTCTGTCTACTTCCACATGCTTAGTACGATCATGTTGAACTGGGTTTTGTGCAATATTGATTGCAGCCTTGTTGTCACAATAAATCTTCATGGGAGTACTGTTAGGCATCTTTAATTCCTTTAACATTCTCTCAAGCCAAATACCTTCACATATTCCTTGGGCCAAGGCTCTAAACTCAGCTTCTGCACTGCTCCTAGCCACTACCGACTGCTTTTTGCTTCTCCAAGTTACTAGATTTCCCCACACATAGGTACAATAGCCCGAGGTGGACCTTCTATCAGTTGAAGAACCTGCCCAGTCAGCATCTGTGAATATTTCTATCATTCTACAGTCTTTTTTCTGGAATAACAGTCCCTTTCCAGGTGTATACTTCAGGTATCTCAATATTCTGTGCACTGCCTCCAGGTGCTGCTTCTTCAGTGAGTGCATAAATCGACTCACTAGGCTAACTGCAAATGTGATGTCTGGTCGAGTGTGGGATAGATAAATCAATTTTCCTACCAGTTTCTGGTATCTTTCTCTGTCTACTACCTCTGTCCCTTCCAGTTCCAGTCTACTGTTAGGATCCATAGGTGTTTCAGCTGGTTTATAGCCCAGCATTCCCACCTCCTGCAGCAAATCCAGCACATACTTCCTCTGATTGATGATAATTCCTGCACTGCTGCGAGCTATCTCCATGCCGAGGAAGTATCTCATCAATCCTAAGTCCTTTAATTCAAACTCCCCTGACAGATATTTCTTCAAGGAACCCATTTCTGTCAGGTCATTCCCGGTGACAATGATATCATCCACATAGACTATGAGGACTGTAATCCTGCCATCTGGAGAATGTTTGTAGAACAATGTGTGGTCAGTTTGTGCTTGAGTGAATCCCTTCTTCTTGACAGCTTTTGTGAACTTATCAAACCACTCCCTAGGTGACTGTTTTAGCCCATATAGGGATTTCTTCAATCTACAAACTTTACCATTATTTTCGATGAATCCTGGAGGGGCAGTCATGTAGACTTCTTCATGCAAGTCTCCATTTAAAAATGCATTCTTTACATCTAGTTGATGAAGTGGCCAATCTAAGTTTGCAGCTAAGGACAGCAGAACTCTAATGGTATTCAACTTGGCTACTGGTGCAAATGTTTCTTGGTAATCTATTCCATGAGTTTGTGTGAACCCTTTAGCCACTAACCTGCTTTTGTATCTGTTAATACTCCCATCGGTGTTGTATTTAATCGAGAATACCCATTTGCAGCCAACTGGCTTCTTCCCCGCAGGTAGGTTCACCATTTCCCAGGTTTTGTTCTTCCTTAGTGCATTCATTTCTTCCTCAACTGCAGCCCTCCAGTTATGATCTGTCAGGGCCTCATCTATACTGTTTGGTACAGCAGTAGTTGACAGGGCAGTGGTGAAAGCCTTGAAGTTAGGAGAGAGTCTAGCATATGAAACATACTTGGATATAGGATGCTGAGTGCAGGTTCTGGTACCCTTCCAGAGAGCAATGGGCCAGTTCAGGTCATATTCTTCAGCTTCAATTTGCTGCAGACCTTGATCAGCTGTTTCTTCTTCACTTTGAGGGCTGAGATTCAAGTCAGACTGGCATTTTTGGTTTCTGTTTCTCCTTGAGTAAACCAGTGATTGATCTCTCGGCTGAGTACCAATTCTAGTATTCTCTACCCCTGGCTGAGATGTTCCACCTCTTAGTTCCTCAGCTGTTGTTATAATGTTAGGTTCTAAAGCCATGGGTAAAGGTTGGTTTTGATGGTCTGTAGGTTGAGTAGGCTCAGTGAACTGTGTAGGCTGGTTTAGAGGTGTTATGGACTGAGGAAAAACTTCTGTGGAAGCAGAAGCTTCTGTGGAAGCAGATTCTGTGGACAGAGGGAAAACCTCTGTGGAAGCAGGTTCTGAATCTGCAGATTCTGAATCTGCAGAAATGATGTTCCAGGACTTATCTTCACTCACATTCTCCCCCTGAATAGAAGGGGTGAGTCTCAAGAAAGGAGACATCCATAGACACAAAAAATCGACGAAGATGAGGAGAGTAGCATTTGTAGCCACGTTGAGTGGGAGAATAACCAACAAAGACACATTTGATAGCCTTTGGATCTAGTTTGGAGAGAGTAGAAGAATAATTATGGACAAACACAGTGCACCCAAAAATTTTGAGGGGTAAAGTAGTGATTGACCGAAAGGTTGGAAAGATATTGAGAAGGTTTGTCACTGGAACAGAAAAGTTGAGAGGTTTGGATGGCATACGGTTAATTAAATAGGAAGCTGTTAGAATGGCTTCACCCCATAAATATTTTGGGACATTCATAGTGAACATGAGAGCTCGTGCAACCTCTACTAGGTGCCTGTTTTTCCTTTCAGCAACACCATTTTGTTGTGGTGTGTCTAAACAGGAACTTTGGTGGATGATTCCATGCTTAGCCAGGTAGGCACTAAGAATGGAATTGAAATACTCTCTTCCATTGTCAGTTCGAAGGGTTTGGATGGAAACATGGAATTGAGTTAAGACCATTGAGTGAAAAAATTGAAAAACTTTGGCAGCCTCAGATTTTTCTTTAAGAAGGTAAACCCAGCAGGTTCTGGTATGGTCATCAATGAATGTGATGAACCAGCGAGTACCAGACACATTTTTTACTCGAGAAGGCCCCCATATGTCACTGTGAATTAATGAAAATGGCTGAGAAGGTTTGTAAGGTTTTGCAAGAAATTGTGCACGACAATGTTTAGCAAGAAGACAGAACTCACAATTGAATGAACTAGGAGTTTTATTAAGAAACAAAGCTGGAAACAATCTTTTTAGATGATAGAAATTTGGATGGCCTAGCCTATAGTGCCGTAACATTATTTCATCATTAGAGAAACTAGAAGAAGATGCATCTCCAGCCATAGCAGTAGATTCTCCAGTCTTCTTCTCAATATCAAGGTAATAAAGCCCATCTCTAACTCTAACATTGCCAATCGTCACTCTCGAATCCAGCCCCTGAAATTCACAGCCAGTGGCAGAGAACTTAGCAAAACATCTTAGTTCTTCAGTAGGCTTACCAACTGAAATCAAATTGCAGGACAGATTTGGGACATATAATACAGAATGGAGGAAAACAGTATCTGAGATCTGGACAGATCCCTTTCCAGCCATTGTGGAGTAGGACCCATCGGCAACTTTAACTCTAGACCTTCCAGTGTGTGGGACATAGGAGTGGAGTAGAGATAAGTTACCTGTCATATGGTCAGAGGCTCCGGAATCTAGCATCCAAGAACTTGTTTTCTTGGTATGCAGAGCAGTACCTGCTGTCATTGCAGAGGTTTTTGAGGATTCTGGAGCAGTTGCAGTGGTTTGAGTCAACAAATTCCGCAGCTGTTCCAGTTGGGTCTTGTTCAGAAATATTCCAGTTTGTTCAGCTTCCTTGTGATCTGCAGGTTTATCTTCCACTTGGGCTTGGTAGCCCTTTCCCTTACCTGCTCCTTTTGGCTTCCAGTTTGCTGGCTTTCCATGCAGATTCCAGCAGGTGTCCTGAGTATGCCCAGGTTTGTTGCAGTGGCTGCACCATGGTCTGCCTCCTCTATCACCCCTTTGAAAATTTCTCTGATCATTCTTTACTGCCAGGGCTGTAGTTTCAGTAGATCTGTCACTTACTGGAACTGCAGCCATCTCCTTATTCCCTCCAAGCATAACTCTCCTTCTACTTGCTTCTCTTCTTACATCAGCAAAAGCCTCATCTAGGGATGGCAAAGGTTTGTAACCTAGAATCCTTCCTCGTACCTCATCTAGGTCCCTGTTTAGTCCTGTTAAGAACTCATACAATCTCTCCTTCTCCAAGTGTTGCTTGAACTTGACGTTTCCTTCCAAATCTCCCCAATCTGCCTCATAGTGCAGATCAAGTTCCTGCCACAAAATCTGCAGGTTGTTGTAGTACTCGGTAACCTCCAGATTCCCTTGTCGTATTTCCTTTAGTCTATTCTTGATCTCAAATACCTGAGAGGCATTTTTGAGATCAGAATAATTGGTATTAACTGCCTTCCAGATGGCTTGGGCAGTGTGAAGGAAAAGGTAGGTCCTACTTATATGAGGTTCCATGGAGTTAATCAACCATGCCATAACCATGGAGTTGTTTAACTCCCAGGTTGCATAAGATGGATCCTTCCCATCTGGTTGTATGATCTCTCCATTAATATACCCCATTTTTCCTCTCCCCCGGATGACTAGTAGGACTGAACGAGATCATTGAATAAAGTTCCTCCCATTCAGTCGATGGTTGGTGATTTGAAGATTTGTGCTCTCTCCAATGGTGTGAGAGACCATTGAAGACTGCAGATAATCAGACGAAGAGGCAGACTCCTTACCAGAACTCATTCTTGAATACTTGACGTCAAACAGAAATTATTCAAGAATCCTCAATTTGGTTGGGTGATTTTGGAGTGCTAAGAAGAATGACTCCTTAGCAGAAGATACCCAGGTCTCGGTGAAGGCTGAGGAGGAAAACCTTAGCCTGACAGTAGGGAAAAATAGACTTCCTAAGAAGAACCTGGCTCTGATACCATGAAAGCAGATTTACTGCAGAAATAATGAATAATCAATTCTACATCTAGAATGTTTTACAGCCCATATTATATACAAGTCTATCCTAATATTGATAGTTATCTACAATCTAAACAATATAACAGAAACTCCTACAAATCAGCACCTTATCTACCGAAGATCTGTAGCTTCAACAGATCCTTATCCTAATCAAAGTTTACTCCTATCTCATCTCCTATAAATCTGTAACCGAAAGCTTCTAGAGCTTATCTACAGTTCACATAATATTACTTGTGTTGCCTCTTCTCTAGCTTGGATTTTTTATTTTAGTGCCAACACTCATATGTCTAGATTCTAGAAACCACTCATTATTCTCCGATTTGTTTTCACTCAAACACGATATTATCCTAGCTGATGGCATCTTTAAACCTATTGTGGGAAAAGAGAACTTTCATCGTCTCCCTTCACTTTCCTTACCATTTAACCTTTATGTACCTAATTTTTCTTTCAATTTAATCTCTGTTAGTTAATTAACCGAACAATGCAATTGTTCCATCATCTTTTATCCTACTTGTGTTTTTCATGATCTTGTGTCAAAGAGAACAATTTGTGTTGGGTATATGAGAGGACTTTACTATCTTGACCATGATAACCTACACTTTGTTAGTCGACCTTCTTCATTAGCCTTGAGTGTTGTTATGTCTCCCTTCAGTGGCATTTTCATTTAGATCATCCATCTTTGGACAAATTTAAAAGGGATATCCTTGATTTAAGTCATGTCTCCTGCCTAGAATGTGAAGCTTCTCAACTCAACAAGCACCATCGTACTTTCTTTACAAGTCAAAGACCTAATCATCAATTAGAATCTTTTAACCTTGTTCATACAGATATATGGGGACTAACTGGGGTTCATTCTCCCCTTCGGTTTTCTTAATTTGCCATTTTTTTGGATGATCACTCTTGCATGACTTGGCTCTCTTAGATGAAACATAAGTCTGAACTATATTGTCTCTCATAAAAAAAATTCTTACTCAATTGGGGAAGCATATAAAGATTATTTGATCTGATAATTCATTAGAATATACCATCTCTATCAAATAATCCTTTTGTGTTGATTGTGGCATTACTTATCACACTAGTTGGGTACATACCTCTCAATAAAACGGTGTTATTGAATGCAAATATCATCATATCTTCAGATGTTATGTGTACCATGATGAAGTCCAGTGACGAGCAATGTAGCCATGCACTTGTACTCATGTAATGAATACTCAGTGAGTAGATTATATGTGCCACCGTGCAGATGGAGCATGGCGGCACATGTTAGGTTAGTTCTCTTCAAGGATTTGTCAATGATGCCGTCGGTATTGAACAGCTTCATCGGTGGTGTCTATTGGCTTTATCGATCGCTATAAGTAGTCAATTGAAGCTTGACAGTGGTGATGACTAGAGATTGGTACTTTCAGACAAAGAGTGTTGTTCTGACATTGATTAAGCAAATTGGGGTGTTGCTTGCTTCTCAAAGTTGCCGGTGTGTGCGATTTAGGTTTTGGAGGTCTGAGCAGTGTTGAGATTTTAGGTTAGGGTTACCACCATGATTACCCTAAACCTAAATGCTGAAACAGGGTTTTAGATTGGTTCTTTTGACAACAATGAAGTTACGATGGATTGAGATTTTAGGCTCTGATAATAATTTGATGCGAAACAAAATAAAAATAAGAGGAAAAATGAAACAAGAAAAAGAGAGAGATAAGGGGAAAGGAAAGAACAAAGGCACACAAGCCATTAGTATCATTAATCTTCAATTATCTATCAAACAATCAATCCTCAAATAAACAAGGAAAACACTAAGAAAACACTTGGTTCATGGGTTAAGCCCATGAAGACAAGCTCATTGTTAGAAGTTGTCTCACATCGGCTCATGAGAAAAATTATTTGTCCCATATAAGAAATGGACTTCTCTCACCTTAACGCCTAGGTTTTAAGGTTGAGACTCTTACTCTTATGTGTCACTGGGCTTCTTTAATATAGTATCAGAGCGAGTTTTCAACTAGACCTCACCACAGTCCACGCTATACCTATATTCATGCAAGCCAGTGTAAAGGAGGCTGTTAGAAGTTATCCCTCATTGGCTTATGGGAAAAATTATTTATCCCATATAAGAGATGGACTCTCCTCACTTTAACGTTTAAGTTTTAAGGTTGAGACTCCTACTCTTATATGTTATTAGACTTCTTTAATACTCATAATCTAAAATAACAAAATAGTCCAAAATCACAATAAAGCTAGGACAACTCTCTGGAGATGTCCTTATTATTGTCTTTCTCTTGATGAATTATTTTGTTGATATGCAGACTTGCAAGGTGTTCTGAAACTTCCCAATGTGGTGTTCTTGAAAATCTTGAACCTTTTAGAAAAGATTTTTTTTTTTTGAGGGGGGGGGGGGGGGAAGGGAAAGAATGTTACGTAACTAATTAGCTATAGGACTTAATAAGGATTTTTATTCAAGTAAAATTAGTATTGGATTAGGATGAAAGATATAATTGATAGATTATACAATTATCTTTAAGATATTGTTTAGGATTCATTTCAACCCTCCGTTGAGGTTATAAATAATGTAGATGCTATATGGCTTGGAAGACAAGAAACAACATCAACTTAACATAGGCTCTTACTCTCCAAGGCATGGTTTTCCATGATAGGAACCAACATGAGGTCCTAGTCCCCTCAAAGTGGATCATTATCAATCTTTACTTTTAATTTATAGAGAGATTTTCAAAGGCACCCCTTGGCGATATAGCATAGGTCTTGGATCAAACAAGTTGCATCAAGTGGAGAGAATGTATTTGGAATATTCAACAACCTAACTTCAAAAAATGTGCATACTGAGCCTCCACAAGTACAATTAGGGGTGCACAAAAAACCCGAGCAACCCGAGAACCGAACCAATCCAATTACTTTGGTTCGGGTCTATTCTATTTTTAGTTTGGTTCTGGGTTAAAAAATTAGTAAACCGATTTATTCGGTTCGGTTCTGGGTTAATATATTTTCAACCTGACCCGACCCGACCCGACCTGACCCAAACCCGAATAAATGTAATAAATATTACTATTTTTTTTACTTTAATTGTAGCCGTACACGTGGACTAACCTGGCATATTTATATAATAATATATAAAGCAAGAAAAAATCGAAAACTGACTAATTTCACTTTCGTTTTCATTTTGTATTATGAAAGACAATAGCTTGTATTATTTTAGTTTGATTGATATTTTATTATGGAATTGTATTTTTTTGAGTGATTTTATTATGGATTGTACTAAATATTGGTTAATTTTTTTTTTAGTGATTTGCTTCATAAACTTTTTTTTTTAGTGGTGTAATTAATGGACCCAACCCGACCCAACCCGAAATGGGCTGAATTGAAAACCGAACCGAACTGATTTTTTTGGTTCGGTTTGGATCGGTTCCAATTTAAAATCGATTCGGTTTCGGGTCCAATTTTTAGGAACCGAAAAAAAGCAGTTCGGTTTTAGGTTAAGTATGAACCCGAACCGAACCAAACCAACCCATGCACACCCCTAAGTACAATACTATTTACTGAATACTGAAGCAAACATTTATCAGTGATGCAGAATGGATTACAGATAAAATAAAACAGTTAACAAGTTTTTGTGCAATCTTACCTCATTAATAGAAATAGTCCAAGACGAAGACCCCATATTACTACAAACAAGGTTAAGACAACCTGCAAAAATAGAACTTCAGTACCATACACAAAGAAAGATAACCAGAAAAATATAACTGTAATATTCTACAAAATGAAATAAGGCCAAATCACAGTTGGTTGATATTTTATTTTTAGAATACACAAACTTATTTCCTTCTCTCTCTCTCTCCCCCTCTCTCTCTCGAATCAATGGAAGACTATTATTAAAAATAAAGAACAGGTCTAAAACAAGAGGATGAGCATTCCCCATAAAGCAAGAATAAATAAAGGAAAAAAGATGTGCTAAAAATTGACAATACTAGCCAATTTGATTTTATCAAAACTAGCAGAATACTAATAAACTCAGGGAAAACTAACACTAAAATGAAGTAAGGAAAAATTATAAAATTATCCTTCCATAATACACGCTCATCACCATATTCGTCTTCGAACACCCTTGCAATTCTTTCTTTCCAAATTAACTAGAATGTGGCATGACTGCTCTACTCCACAATAATTTTGCACACTTTTTTGAAACAAGGCCCCAAAAATCAATTGATAGTAAATCCAAGCACGAGTAAGGAGCAACCCAGTTCCCACCAACTATATAAAACAGCTTTCTCCATAGATTCAAGGCCAAAGGACAATAATGGAATATGTGGTCTAAGTATTCATCCTTCATCTTGCACATAACACACCATTGTGGAGATAGGGCCATATGAGGTCTTATCTTTTGAAGCATATCAAATGAATTCAACTTTTTGTAACCAACCTAACACTTGAATTTTGAGGGGTACCTTGGCTTTCCAAATGAACTTGGCAAGAGGAAAAAAGGCCAAGTTTGGGTCATCAATGACATTCTCAAAAAGGAATTTACAAGAAAAAGAACCCGAAGAGAGGGAGGTTTAAACTCTTCTATCACAATAATATGGTTTCAAAACCACCCTATCCAGAAGCGATGAAAGAGAGGTAAACTCACACAATTCTCTAACGTTGTGATTATGAATAAAATCAAAATTCCAAGTCATAGGAAAAGACTTGGGATTATATTTTAATCCTTTTTATTGCAATTTTAGCTTTAATCATGTGTTTTGAATATATATTTTGCATTTGATCTATTTTTGTTCTTTGTTGTGAATTTCAAGAAAATTTGATCAATTTAGCAATAGAGAAAAGACCCAATCAACTGCTATGATGATGTTCCTAGGAGAGGAATTCACCAAAGGAGGCCAATGAAAGAAGTTTGAGCCATTCATTCAAGTTCAAAAGAGTCATAATATTCCTTTTGGCTGAGATTCTGTAGCAATTTAATTTTGTTTCCTATTTTAATTAGGTCTCTTGTAAAGTTGTTATAAATAGGAGTCTCAAAGCCATATGGACTAATTTAGAAATTGGAAAAAATATTTGGGAGACCTTGGTCTTGGATCAAATATTTTAGTTTTCCTTTTCTTTTCCTATATAGGATTTTCAATTTATTGCTCTTATGGGTAGTGGCTAATCTCCTAGTTTAGGCTGAAGTGAAAACCTTTTGAAAGTTTAGTAAATTTATTTCTCAATGCAAAATTTTATGTTCATCATTGTTAGGTTTATATTTGTAATCGGCAAATTAGTGAACAAAATAATGATTTCAAACTTATACTTTTAGGTGTTTGGCTAAGGTGTTAAAGGTATAGTTTGAAGGTTTTTGAGCAATGAGATTTTCAGAATATTCAAGGCGGTTCGTGTTCTATTTCAAGCAAGATTTAGTCTGGGAATTGCCTAAATATATTGAACAGATTTTATGTTATTTTTGGAAATTTTCCTAAAACCCCACCTTGTTAGATTTCAATATCATTTTTTATTATGCTTTGAGAAAGAATATAAACCAATAGAAGAATAGGGAAACATTTTCTATGTCTAAATTAGTATTTTGGGGTGAAGTAGACTGCTATGGAGTCCAAATCCTAAGTGATCAGGCTGTTCATATTTTCCGGATGGCTAAAATATAATGCATCAGGTATCATACGAATTACATTAATTAGAAAAGGAATGATGGGGAAACAACTGGACAAATCACTTTGTATTAGATAATAAGTCTCGAATTATATAATTGGTACTTGGTAGTTACTGCTAAATGCATAGTCCTTTAGCATCTTAAACCAATCACAGAAGGCAACATAGCCAACAGAACTGTTAAAATAATAATTCTAAATAGAAGAATACCTCTTCTGAACAAGATTCTACATCCCAGGCTAAAATTTAAGATCCTACTATGACTCACATATGATAATATTCTTAAGGCCAATGACTATTTGGAATTAAACCATTATCAATGGATGATAGAAACAAATGAAATTTGTTGAATTATTGTTGGATAGAATTCAGTGAAACTAGCTTAATTGAATTAGGAACCATTGGTAACATCAACATATTCCTCCTTGTCACAAAATAGTCAAACATGTAAAAGGACATATTTCCCATGCAGAATGTTGGTTGTCTATGCACTTTCTGTGTCAAAGGGGTGTTTACTATTAAAATTCTAGTTAACTACGTACTTTCCGTTTAGCAACAGAAAACGGAATTGGGAGAAGAAACCATACCTGTCTGAAGTGCCATGACCCTTTCAGAACTAAGGTCAATATTGCAAGTATAACGAAATTGGTACTTCCTGGCAAAAACGACCACAAGTAATCAACATAATGCCATGGAACTATCATTTTAAGGCATGAAAACAACAAGGAAAATAACCACATATAACTAAAATAATCACATCACTGGCAACAAGTAATCAACAAAATTGAAAGCCAAACAGTATCAATGCAATATTAGCTTCAAACATCATAGCACAAAATAACTACGAAAAGCTTACAAATAATTGTACCTTAGCCATACGGTAACTAACTTAAATGGAAACAATGAAACACAAAAGGACTAAATTTACCTTCGCTAGTGACTAATTGATAAATATGCCTAATATAACCTAATGCCCCCACTCAAACTTATAATGTGGTAGGAGAAAATATCAAGAGTTTGCCAAGTAGAAATAGAAGCGTTGAACTAGACAAGTCTTCATGAAGAAATCAGCCAACTGCATGGTAGATGAAAGAAAGGGAGTGAAAAGGTTCCCCAGTGAAGATGATGGCACACAAAATAACAGTCAATCCCAACGTGTTTGCTCCATTCATGAAAAATTAAATTGTCGGTTATTGGAATAGCACTCTTGTTATCACAATACATCGGAGTAAGAGCTGATAACGAAATACCCAAATCATCGAGTAGCCAGTATAACCAGATAATTTCAACAATAGTAGCGGACATAGCACAATACTCGGTTTCAGCAAACAACCAAGCAACAACAATTTGCTTTTTGATTTTGTAGTAAATGAGAGAACCACTGAGAAAAACAGAAAAGCCAGCAGTAGATTTGTGAACAATAGAATCACCAGCCCACTCAATACTACAGTAAGCACTAAACTCCAAAGAAGACAAAAAGGGAAACAATAAACATAAGCACTAAACTCCAAAGAAGACAGAGGAAAACAATAAACTCTCATACAGTGCCCCCCAAAGATAACGGAGAATGCAAGAACATTAGCCTAGTGAACCATGTTAAAAAAAAAAAAAAATGACCTGACTAACAATATGAACTGCATATGAGTTGTCCGGTCAAGCTATAATGAAATAGAATATAATGCCAACAATAATACGATGCAAAGTAAGACCAGGTAAAACAAAGCCATAAGAGGAAGAGTAACAAGAATTGAGTTCTAACAAAGTATCCACAACCCAAGAATCAAAGAGACCAAAGCGCGTTAGGACAACAGAGATGTACTTAGAGTTTGAAAGAAGGTACCCTTTAGTAGAAGAAAAGTAACTTCAATGCCTAAGAAGTGATAAAGTGAATCCAAACCTTTTATCTCGAAATGATCTTACAATTATGACTTTAATTATGCAATACCAACTGTCTCATCTCATATTGTCAACATAAAGAATAAGGGCAATAAATCCATAGGCAATATATCATAAAACTAAGATAATGTCATCATCACTAAACCTGAAAACCAAACTACACATAACAAAGGAAAACTTGAGTTGAGAAACGCATTTTTAACATACATCTAGGAGATATCCCATTGTTAAGCAACAACTACAATAATCAAAACACGAATTATAGTCATCTTATCCGCCAGAGCAAATATGTCTTCTTATAATCAAGACTAGACTCTCAAACAAAACCTTCTCTTAAGGGTGCAAAAGAGTGTTGAGACCCATCAAGCCCTGCAACTGCCCTATTTTTTTTTTTTTAGGGCTTGTGATTGAGTATGGAACCCAATGGCAGCCCAACTCGGCTCAAAAAATAAAAAGATATATTTTTTTATACTCTCAAAGACGTCTCCATCCTTTTTTCATTTTGCTCCAAATCTAGAGATAATAAGATAATACC